>OZ030028.1:31533200-32270700 GCA_964023405.1 Apodemus agrarius
ACAGCTAGAACTTTTACCCAGGTAATAATGTCTTCTTATTTTTATGTTTATTTTATTGGATATATTTTCCTTACATTTCAAATATTATCCCCTTTCCTGTTTCCTCCCTCCTGGAAATCCCCATCCCATGCTCCATCACCCTGCTTCTATGAGGGTGTTCCTCCATCCATCCCACTCTGAACTCCCTGCCCTTGATTCCCCTACCCTGGGGCATCTATCAAGCCTTCTGAGGACCAAGGGCTTCTCCTCCCATTGATCCTTAACAATACAATCCTCTGCTACGTATGCATCTGGAGCCATGTGTACTCCTTGGTTGATGGATTAGTCCCTGCGAGCTCTGAAGTATTTAGTTAGTTGATATTGTTGCTATTCTTATGAGGTTGCAAATCCCTTCAGCTCCTATATTCCTTTCTCTAACTCCTCCATCTGGGACCCCAAACTCAATTGAATGGTTGGATGTGAGCATCTGCCTCTGTGTTTGTAAGGCTCTGGCAGGGCCTCTCAGGAGACAGCAATATCAGGTTCCTATCAGCATATGTGTCTTGTCATCCACAAGAGTGTCAGGGTCTGGTGACTGGATGTGGGAGATTCCTCAGGTGGGACAGTCTCTGGATGGCCTTGGCTTCAGTCTCTACTCTACACTTTATATACATATTTGCTCCTGTGAGGATTTTGTTCCCCTTCTCAGAAGAACTGAAGAACCCACCCATTGTTTTTCCTTCTTCTTGAACTTCATGTGGTCTCTGAATCGTTTATTTGGTATTGCAGCATCTAGGATAAATGCAATTATCAAAGAGTAGATAGCATGTGTGTTCTTTGGTGATTGGGCTACCTCACTCAGGATGGTAAGTATCACTATTACTTAATATCTCTTAACATCAATGGACTCAATGCCCCAATAAAAAGATATAGACTAATGGACTGGATATGTAGAGGACCCGACATTTTGCTGCATACAGGAAACACATCTCAGTCTTGCTAACTTAATCCAAGAACACATCAAAATGATCATCTCCCTGATCAAGTAGGCTTCATCTCAGGGATGCATGTATGGTTCAATATACAGAAATCCATCAATGTAATCCACTGCATAAACAAACTCAAAGAAAAAAACCACATGTTAATTTCATTAGATGCTAAAAAAGCATTTGACAAAATTCAGAATCCTTTCATGCTAAATGTCTTGGAACAATCAGGAATTCAAGGCCCATATGTAAACATAGTAAAAGCAATATACAGCAAACCAATAGCCAACATCAGACTAAATGGAGAGAAAATTGAAGCAATCCCACTAAAATCAAGGACTAGACAAAGCTGCCCTCTCTCCCCATATATATTCAATATTGTACTTTAAGTTCTAGCTAGAACAATTAGACAAGAAAGGAAGTCAAAGGGATACAAACTGGAAAAGAAGTCAAAATACTATTTGTAGATGGTATGATAGTATATTTAAGCAACCGAAAAAACTCCACCAGAGAACTCCTACAGCTAATAAACAACTTAAGCAAAGTTGCTGGATATAAAATTAACTCAAACAAATCAGTAGCCTCTCTATATTCAAAGATAAAAAGGCTAAGAAAGAAATTAGGGAAACAACACCTTTCAAAATTGTCATAAACAATATAAAATACCTTGGTGTGACTCTAAACAAAAAAAGTGAAAGCTCTGTATGACAAGAACTACAAGTCTCTGAAAAAAGAAATTGAAGAAGACCTCAGAAGATGGAAATATCTCCCATCCTTGTAGATTGGCAGGATTAATATAGTAAAAATGGCCATCTTGTCAAAAGCAATATATAAATTCAATGCAATCCCCATCAAAATCCCAACTCAATTCTTCATAGAGATAGAATGAGCAATTCTCAAATTATCCAGAATTTTTAACAAAAACGCAGGACAGCGAAAACTATTCTCAACAGTAAAAGAACTTCTGGGAGAATCAGTATCCCAGACTTCAAGCAGTACTACAGAACAATAGTGTTTAAAAAGAAGGCATGGTATTGGTAAAATGACAGGCAGGTAGATCAATGGAATAGAATTGAAGACCCAGAAATGAACCCACACACCTATGGTTACTTGACCTTTGACAAAGGAGCTAAATAAATCTAGTGGAAAATATAGCCTTTTCAACAAATGGTGCTGGCTCAACTGATGGCTAGCAAGCAGAAGAATGCAAATCAATTGGTACTTGTCTCCTGGTACTAAATCCAAGTACAAGTGGATCAAGTACCTCCACATAAATTCAGACATAGTGAAACTAATAGAAGAGAAGCTGGGGAAGAGCCTTGAACACATAGGTACAGGGGAAATTTTTTCATGAACACCAATAGCCTATACCGTAGGATCAAGAATTGACAAATGGGACCTCATAAAATTACAAAGTGTCTGCGAAGCAAAGGACACTGTCAATAGGACAAAAAGGCAACCAACAAATTGGAAAAATATCTTTACCAACCCTACATCTGAGGGAGGGCTAATATTCAAGATATACAAAGAACTCAAGAAGTTAGACTCCAGAGATCCAAATAATACTATTAAAAATGGGGTACAGAGCTAAACAAAGAATTTTCACCTGAGGAATATCAAGTGGCTGAGAAACACCTAAAGAAATGGTCAACATCCTTAGTTATCAGGGAAATGCAAATCAAAACAACCCTGAGATTTCACCTCACACTGGTCAGAATGGCTAAATTAGAGTCAGGAGACAGCAGGTGCTGGAGAGGTTGTGTAGAAAAAGAGACACTCCTCCACTGCTGGTGGAATTGCAGGCTGGTACAACTTCTCTGAAAATCAGTTTGGTGTTTCCTAAGAAAAATAAGCATAATACTACTGGAGGACCCTGCTATAACACTCCTGGGCATACTCAGAGGATTCTACAGCATGTAATAAGAATACATGCTCCATTATATTCATAGGAGCCCTATTTATAATAGTCAGAATCTGGAAAGAACCCAGAAGTCCCTCAAAGGAGGAATGGATATAGAAAATGTGGTATATATACACAATAAAGTACTATTCAGCCATTAAAAACAATTTGTTAAATTCTTAGACAAATGGATGGAGCTAGAAAATATCATCCTGAGTGAGGTAACTCAATCACAAAAGAAAACACATAGTATGCACTCACTGATAAGTGAATATAAGCCCAGAAGTGTGGAATACCCAAGACACATTTCACATATCAAAGAATGCCAAAAAGGGGGGAAGAACAAAGTATGGATACTTGGTACCTTTGTAGAAAGGTGAACACGATAACCACAGAAGGAAATACAGAGACACAGCATGGAGCAGATTCTGAGGGAAAGACCATCCAGAGACTACCCCACCCAGAGATCCATTCCATATACAGTTATAAAACCCAGACACTATTGTGGATGCCCACAAGGGCTGGCTGACCAGACCAGGATATATAGTTGTCACCTGGGAGGCTCTGCTAGTGCATGACAAATACTGAGGGGGGACACTCTCAGCCAACCATTGAAATGAGCTCATAGTCCCCAATGGGGGAGCTAGAGAAAGGACCCAAGGAGGTGAAGGGGTTTGCAGCACCACAGGAGGAACAATAATATGAGTCACCCAGTACTCCCAGAACTCCCAGGGACAAAATCATCAACCAAAGAGTACACATGGAGTTACACATGACTTCAGACTCATAGGCATCAGAGGATGGTTTTGTTAGACACCAAAGGGAGGAGAGGCCCTTGGTGCTAGAAAGATTTGATGCCATAGTGTAGAGGAATACCAGGACAGGGAAGCAGGGGAAGGTTGATTGTGGAAGAGGAGATGGTTTATGGGATTTTCAGGGAGGAGGGGAAACAGGAAGGGGGACATTTGAAATGTAAATAAAGAAAATGTGGTATATTTACACAATGGAATACTACTCAGCAATTAAAAACAATGATTTCATGAAATGTTTAGGTAAATGGTTGGAACTATAAAATATCATACTAAGTGAGGTAACTAATTCACAAAAGAACACACATGAAATGCAGTCACTGATAAGTGGATATTAGCCCAGAAGCTCAGAATACCCAAAACACAACCCACATATCAAATCATTCCCAAAAAGAAGGAAGGAGAGGGCCCAGGTCCTGGAAAGGCTTGATGCAGCATTGTAGGGGATTGCCAGGAGTGGGATGGGGTTGATTGGGGAACTGGCAGAGGGAAGAGGACTTATGGGACTTAGTGGGAGAGGGGAACCAGGAAAGGGAAAATCATTTGGAATGTAAACAAAGAATATAGAAAAAAGGAATATATCTAATAAAAAAAACTTGGTGTTCCTAAACGGAACAAAAATAAAAGGAATATTGAATGGGTGAGAACTACTTAATTAAATGTTCAACATCCTTATTCATCAGGAAAATGCACATCAAAACACCACTGAGATTCAATTTCACACCTGTCAGAATGGCTAAGATCGAAAACTCAAGTGACAGCAGATGCTGTCTAGGATGTGGAGAAAGAGGAACACTCCTCCATTGCTGGTGAAATTACTAGCTCGTACAATGACTCTGGAAATCTCCCAGGCATATACCCAAATGATGCTCTAACATACAACAAGGAAACATGCACTACTATGTTCAAAGCAGCATTATTTATAATAACCAGAAGCTGGAAAGGACCAAGATGTTCCTCAACAGACGAATTCATACAGAAAATATGGCACATTTACAGCTATCAAAAACAATTTGATGGAATTCTTAGGCAATTGGATAGAGCTAAAAATACCATCTTGAGTGAGATTTTCCAATCACAGAAGCACACACACAGTATGTACTCATTTATAGGTGGATATTAGATCAAAAGCTGGGAATAACCAAGATACAATTCATAGACCATATGAAGCTCAAAAAATGGAAGACCAAAGTGTGGGTGTTTGGGTCTTTCTTAGAAAGGGGAACAAAACACTCATTGGAGCAAATATGGAGACAATTTGTGGAGCAGAGACTGAGGAAAACACCATCCAGAGACTGCCCCACTTGAGGATCCATCCCATATACTGTCCAGACACTATTCTAGAGAGCAAGAAATGATTGCCAACAGGAGCCTAATATAGCTCTCTACTGAGAGCTTCTGGCAAAGCCTGACCATTATAGAAGTAGATATTCATAGCCAACCATTGTACTGAGCATGGGGTCCACAATAGAGGCATTAGAGTAAGGACTGAAGGAGCTAAAGGGGTTTAGAACCCCATAAGAAAAACAAAAATATCAACCAATCAGACCACCCAAGAGCTTCCTTGGGCTAAACCATCAAACAAAGAGTACACATGAAGGAACACGTGGCTCCAGGTAGAATACACAGTGAGGTAGGAGTGGGTGGGTGGGTGAGTGGTTGGGTGGAGGAATAACCTCATAGAAGAAAGGGATAGAAGACAGAATAGGGGGTTTCTGAGGAGAGATCTGGAGAAGGGATTACATTTGAAATGTCAATAAATAAAATATCCAATTTATTAAAAGAACGATTAGGAAGTGCAGATCTGTGGGAGAAAATGCTATCCATTCCTTTTGAAATTAGTTCTATATACACATCACATATTTATTTTACATGTGTTTCGATGCCCAGGATAAGAGCTACATGGTATACTCAATGTTGTTACTTAGGCTATGCCAACAAGTAGAAGAAATGCTTCCCCTACAGCATGAAACCTATGTAAAACTATGGCTGAGCTTTTATGCATACATCAGGAATAAATCCTTATACTTTGAATTTACATTTATGACAGCTCTCCTCTTCAGAGTAACATGATATAAGGTTTTCTGAGCTATCACATGGTGGGTTAACTTTGTGAGCTGTTATATATTTTATGAAAATGCAAATTTTCATTAAATATGCTGCATTGTAAGTGAATCGAAAATAGGGTATTAAGTTAGTTCCATGAATATATAGGGATGAATAAAGATTTTACAGAGAATGGATGATTCACCATTGAAAAAAATAAAAAATCAACACAGTATTTCAGAGTTCACAGTATGGTAAATGAAGACCCTAATCTAAACATTGATACTAAGTTTTTCATTTAGAATTCATGAATTCAATATATTTGCTCTTAAGGATTGATTCACAGCATTTTTGTGAATCAAGGAAGACAGTGGAGGAATACTGGTTTTCAGATAGGCATAATTGATAGAGAATATGTTTTAAGACTCCTCCACAAAATGGAAAGTTAGACAGGACTAGGCAATAATCAGATTTGAGAACAGGATGTCCTTCTTATTTTAACTGCAGAATATCTGGTTCTTGTGTTTTGTACTGTTTTCCATCTCAAAATCTATGATACCCTCTACCTGAAGACATTTACATGATCCCAATTCACAGTTGCATATCAAAATTATGCCTCTCTTTTAGGCAAGTCTAACCCCAAATAATTGTTGCATGTAATGATTATGGTACTAAATTTTGGGCATGTCTCCTCAAGAGGAGTTGTCCCCAGGGTCTTGCTGTCTATCCTCTTAGATAAAATCCACAAATGTAATAGATAAAATCCACAAATTTGTTTTGAAATGTGTTTATACCTGAATGTATTTTCTCAGGTGGGAAGTCAGAGTGAAGAAAATTTTGAGAGTTCTCTAGAGAGTAGGAGAGTATTGCCTAAAAATAAGTGATTAAAGTGATGATTTCACTCACCAACAATATTACAAACACATGTGCTGAGAAACGTGGGAGCTGTGTATATAACTGATAGCCACCTGCAGATCTACATAGGCACACTTACTCTCATCTAGACACTTCTATTTTATGATGTTCTCACGGGTATTTATCCTCTGGCTACTACAGACTCTTAGAGTTTTGAGCAAATTTAACGGTAATGAGTGCATTTTAAAAGCAGAAAGCAAACGACAGAGTGAAGGAAATGTGATGATTGCTGCATTTGTTCCTTTTTTTAGTTATGTTTTCCTGAGCAAAGGGAATGATTATATTCATACAGAAAAATCGGTCAGAGAGTAAGTGTTTTTAAACCATCATTATTTCATGAATTTAGTTTTTAATTGTCCTCAATTAACTTTGTATGCACAGAAATGTAACTTTTATATTCTATTAAGGTGAGATTCTCAACTGGAAACATAACTATTTTGCAGGTTTGTATTCCTCTTTAATCATTTTCTCTCTCAAAGAACGTCAACCAGTTGGATTTAATTAATGTTCTTTATATATGTGTTACTCTGAGCTCTCTACCTGGCTTTCTCTACACTTCAGCTGCTAGTGTTGAAATACATCATGGTTTTCTCTCCAAAACAAATGTTGCAAAAGGAAAATGGACACATTGCTCTGGAAAAATTTTAAAGTGTTGTTCTCCCGTGAGAAATAATGCCAAGGATTTTAGTATCTAAATACAGGGATGGCCTCTGATAGCAGCTGCTGCTTTCAGATCCTGATTAAGATGAATAGGATAATTTAGAATTTAGACTTCTTTTTCAAAATGCTCTTAGACAACTCACATTTTTATTTTTATTACGAATTTTATAGACTACATTAATTTTGCCTCATTCCACATTAGATGAATTTTTCTAAGTATCTGAACCCTGATAGAGGTCTATATGAAATTGAAAGTTGTTTCTTACTTTAACACCTACAGGATTACAGAATGGTGGCAGAACAATTAACAGAATTACCTGAACTCTGTGGGAGAAAAATACCTATGTAATAATCTTTGAAGAGGAGGGAAATTTTATTTCATGCATTCAATTCTATACCTATAGAAACTATGTACTGAGAACTAAGATAGAAATTACTGAAATAAGAATGCCAGTTTGACTCTATTTTCCTTTGTTACTAGTTTCAATGATGGCTACTTTTGAATATCTATCAAATATTAATAGTCTAATAAGACATCAATTTGTCTACTATAATACCTTCTTTGAAAAGCAGTGTTGCTAAAGTATTCTATATGGTTTGAGTTTTTCTCTTTTGTTTTTGTTTTTTGTTGTTTTATTTTTTATTCATATTATCCCTCATTCACAGCCCCCACCCTCTTTTCTTCCCAGGGAATCCCTTACAAGTCCTTCCCACATTACCCACTGTTGTTCTCCCCAGAGAACAGAAGCCCCCTTCAGATACCACCATACCATCAGGCATCTAGTCCAATGGCAGGAAAGAGAAACTGAGTTGTGCACTCACATGAATACAAAGCTGCACATTGGCTTTAACTGTATAAGGAGTTATATATAGGTCTGGAAGCAGCTTGCCTTCTGGTTTGCTGTGCAGGGTCTGTTTACCCCTGTAGTCCCAGTTTAATTTACTCTTGGTTCTACGTGTAGTACTCTTGTCCTCTGCTACTTTCAGTGTATCTAGTTTTTTGTGGATGTCCTTGATCCATGTGGACTTGTGTTTTCACAAGGAAAAAAAGAAAGAATCAACCTGCATTCTTCTACACGCTGGCTGACTTCCAGTTGAAACAACATTTGTTGAAAATGCTGACTTTTTTCCACTGCATGCTTTTACCAACTTTGTCAAAGATCAAGTGACCATAAGCATCTGGATTCAGTTCAGGGTCTTCAATTCTATTACATTGATATTCCTTTGAATCTATGTACCAATACAATGCACTTTTTATTACTATTGCTCTGTAATGCAGCTTGAGGTCATGGATGGTGACTCACCCAGATCTTTCATTTTGAGAAATATTTTTGCTATCCTGGGTTTTTTATTATTCCAGGTGAGTTTTCAGATTGCAAATTCTTTCTAACTCTATGAAGTATTTGAGTTGGAATTTTAATAGGAATTGCAGTGAATCTGTAGATTCCTGTCAGCAAGATGGCCATTTTTTCTTTATTAATCCTGCTAAGCCAAGAGCATAGGAGATGTTTCCATCCTCTGAGGTCTTCTTTGATTCCTTTTTTCAAAAGCTTGAGGTCTTGTCACACAAATTCCACATTCTTGTTTAGAGTCACACCAAGCTATGTTTTATTATTTGTGTCTGTTGTGAAGGGGATCATTTACCAAATATCTTTCTCAGCCTGTTTATCCTTTGAGTAGAGGAAGGCTACTGATTTGTTTGAGATAATTTTATATCTAGCACCTTGCTGAAGTTGTTTTTCAGGTGTAGGACATTCCAGCTCTGGTGGAATTTTAGGGATCATTAAATGTACTATCTTATCATCTACAAATAGTGATATCTTGACTTCTTCCTTTACAATTTGTATCCCTTTGACTTCCTTTTGTTGTCTAATTGCTCTAGCTAGAACTTCAAGTACTCTATTGAATAGAGAGGGAGAGAGTGGGCAGCCTTACCTATTCCCTGATTTTAATGGGATTGCTTCAAGTAAGAAAACTTTTGACAAAATTACAGCAGTTTACAGCCAGCCTGCTTTACAATATATCAATAAAAATAGCCATTGAGAACAGCAAATAGGCGATAGTCAGGACTCCACCAATTGCATCTGTCACTTTTCTGTCACTAGTTTTCATGCTTATCTCTGGGGATCTAAGTGATTAAAGTCTTAATAGTTCTCTTCTTTTTCATATTTATTGGCCAGTGTTGTCCTTGAATGTACAGTTATAATTTTCATACTCAAATATACTAAATAATGTGATGTTACAGATAATCTTAATACCTATTCTTTTCGAAACAAATTTCTCAAGTTACATAAATTTCATAAGCTTCTTAAACTCATACAAAAGAAAATAACACTGATTCACAGCACATTTCATGTCAGTTTAAGTGCTAATGTGGTGAGTACCTGGCAATGAAGAGACATTTATCATGAGACAAAGTTTTTTATATGTCTGTTTGTGCATAAGTGTGTTTGGAGGTATTCATATACACGTTTGTTCTTAGGATCAGGTTCGATAATTCAAGAGAAATTACAGGGCAGATATACCACAGCCACATATATTAATCTGTACTATCAAAAGTTACCATTGGTCACAGTGCTCAATGGATTTGCATATAATCACATACCTCAGAGGCTATCAGTTCCCATAAACTTATCAGAGTTTCATCAATGGCCTTTCTATGGTGATAAGGAAAACCGTTTGTGATACAAATGAAAAATATGTGGGCTACATTCCTAACTCAATATTTCATTATGAGATGCTAATACTTAAGAAAATTTTCAATCCTTTGTTTTCTGTTTTTTGAGTTCTTGCTGTTACTCACAAGTGATACAACATATGGTAATTATTATTTGATGGGTTTCTATTTCCATATTTTTTCACTATGAAAGGGTAACTTAACATAGGTATCCTCAGTAAAGATAGTTTTACCTTTGGCAGAACATAAAATAGACACATATAGAAAAAAGAAGCCCTGAGGTGTAAGGAAAATTCGATCTCCATTAGAAATAAATTGTCTTGGGTTTATCGTGTATAAATAAGAAAAATGAGATGCAGCAGAGCTGAGCATATAGATTCTTTGCTGGCAAAAGCCTTATCTTACATTCCTTTTCATCCTTGGAATGTCTGTTGGTATATGTGAATAAGAAGTGTTATGTTCCTTAGTAATATGTCATTATTGAGACATTATTGAGACACATGACTAGGAAAATGATTAGTTTCTTCTGACAAGCCATTAGTTACCATATATCTTACAAAATAAAGAATTGCAGTTAGTGGAAGCATGAAATAAAATGGTGCCCTCCCGTTTTAGGCTGTGCTATATGGTCACATGAAGCATGTGTGTACTGTGGTCAGAAGTTACATTCACTTTTTATATCATTATGTAAAAATTGCCACCAAGTCCCATGGTAACTTCTGTGTTGAGGATTTCCAAGTGAGGCATACAACAAAGGAAACAGTTGTTTACTGTTTTATGTGACCTCAGCACATAGTAAAGAAGACATATTTTTCATCAAGAAATTCCCGTCTCATGTGCAAGCTGATTTGTTTGGGGTGGTAAAGTATTGTGAGAGAGAAAGTAAAAAGAAATATTAATGAGGAAAAAGAGACAAACTGATCTCACATAGAACCCCAAAACACGAGATCATTCAAGTCATGACTGTAGGCTGTAATCCATATAAGCTCACTCTGCCATTATGCTCTCAATTTTAAGGGTCTGCAAAAGGAGAAGATGGCAGTGGGGTTGAGAAAAATTTATTCAGAGTAGTCTGCTATCATTGGATATTACAAATTCACCAGATTCAGATTCAAATATTGATTTGGGATTGGTGGATATATGCATGAAACAAAAGACAGGGAGATATTACCAGAAGCAACATTGTGTTAATCAGAAAAAAACTGACAGAAGTAAGTTTCTCCACATGAGTGCTGTTGATAGGAACTCAGGGTGGGTCACTGTGGTTTTAGAGTACAATGCATGAAGGTTTTGGTGAATCCCAATCTCAGATTTTTTCACACTTCAGAGCAGAGTTGAATGAGAAATAAGTGTATGAAGTGTTTCTAAATAGGATGCCAAGAAAATTGAATGACTTTGACTAGGGATCCAAAGACACTATCCAGCTATGCATGCCATCATCTGCATATGTCCTTATTGTTCATAATGGCACTGAATCTCTCCCTTATAACATGAAATAAGGTGAAATGGTAAATCACATGGAAAATATGAGTTGTGATTCATAATGGGATGTAGGCTGTGGTACATATGATTTTCTTTCTGCTGAAAATTCTAGTGGGTACAGAATATGAATCTATTCATGAAGAATAGATTCCACAGATGCTATTTACCCAATAACTAGGTCCTCTTCAAAATTATAAATTTACCAGAATTTATGAAATTAACTAACATTTGATTAATATGTGGGCCATTATAAATTTAACCACTAATGTGAAGACATTACTTATTTTAAAAAGATGACATTGAAGTTGTAAACTCATTGCATCAAACTGGTAGTCAGTATGGTATGGTTCATTGTCATCTATGTTGCACAATTTTTTCTCTAGGCTCAGTTTCAAAAACTACCAGTACTTGTTGGCCTTCATATTTGCCATTGAGGAGATAAATAGGAACCCACATCTTTTACCTAACACATCTCTAGGATTTGAACTTTATATTGTCCAAAGAAGGGAAGACAATATTATGATGCAAGCTTTGACTTGGCTCACAGGAATGGGAATAAACATTCCAAATTATACCTATCAAAGGAAGAACAAGGCTGTTGCTGTACTAACAGGAACATCCTGGACAACATCAGCAAATATTGGGAGACTGCTCGGTCTCTACAAATATCCACAGGTGAGAATGATGGCTCTGTAAAAAATAGAAACCCATATTAAACTTTTGATATTAAAGATGTTTTAGGTGGAAGGAAAAGAGACTATACTATCATAATATTATAAGAATTTATTCACCAAGAACACCATTTAGTCTCTACCAATGCCACATATTTCATTAAGTCAATGGTCCCATATTAATGTTTTCATTCCTGCTTTTCATTCAGCTTAGTTTTGGGCCTTTTCAGACAATCCTGTGTGACAGAACCCAGTTCTCCTCTCTTTACCAGACAGCCACAAAGGACACATTACTCTCACTTGGCATTGCATCTTTGATGCTTCATTTCAGTTGGAACTGGATTGGACTCATCCTCACAGACAACAGTAAAGGAACGCAGATTCTCTCACACTTCAGAAGAGAGATGGACAGGACTGGAGTGTGTGTGGCTTTTGTAAAAATGATGCCAGAAATCTTGACATCCTTTAACATGGAATCTGGAGAGACTCTGAAGATAATCATTAAATCAACTGCAAAGGTTGTTGTTGTTTATGATGACACTGAATCTTTTTATATTAAAATGCTTAGTCAGTTTATATTGTTATTAACATGGAAAGTATGGGTCATGAATTCACAATGGGATGTAGGTCTGGTAGATGATTTTTTTCTGTTGGATTATTTGCATGGGTCCCTCTTTTTTTCACAACATCATGACAAAATACATGACTTTCGAAAGTTTGTCGAGAACTATAACCCTTCTAAATATCCAGATGACCATTATCTTGCTGTTCTTTGGCATTTTAATTTCAATTGCTCTATTTCTTTACCCGATTGTAAAATATTGGGTGACTGTCAACACAATTTTTCCTTGCTATATTTACCTGTAAATATTGGGTTCATGGAAATGACTGAGGGGAGTTACAATGTTTACAATTCTGTGTATGCTGTGGCTCATAGTATCCATGATTTGACTCTGCAAAAAATACAATTTTATTCTCATCAAATCTCAGAGACGAATGCATACCCATGGGAGGTAATTTCTCTTGCTCTGCATTTTAACTATAGAGCTGTGCTACGAGGAGTCTTCATAAATAACTCAATATATTACAGAACTTTCTAGAAGATTTTACAAAAAGTGAAATTTCAGATTGTAGGCAATTTCTTTTCTAAATTTATTACGTACACTTGTGCTATTGTCCATGAATAATGGAGGAAATAATAAGAAATTGTTGCATTAATGTCAAAAATCTATTGTGTTACATATAATCATATAATTTTCTCATGTTAAAATAATCAATTTCAAATCCACTTATATCTATGAATAATTCAGAAAAAGTGAGATTACTGATTCTAAAGTCTCAAATGCTAATAGACCCTCAGCTATATTATGTAGCTGATTATTTTTATTACACTTTGGAAATACAAACCAAAATGTACAAATTGAATTTTGAGCATATTCCTAGAAATAGTTGGATTATGACTATCATCACAAAATTATGAACAAAATGTATGAACCTCATACATTACTGCTTTGACAAATCTGGTGTGTGTGTGTGTGTGTGTGTGTGTGTGTGTGTGTGTGTGTGTGTGAGTGTGCATGAGGAGGAGAGAGAGAAGAGAGAGAGAGAGAGAGAGAGAGAGAGATTGTTTTCTTTTTATGCTGACTGCCATTTTTGGAAACATTATGATAGTAGCAATCTGGAGGTTTCATCATAATAATAAGTAATAACTGGATTTATCTTGCACTTCTCATGAAGGATTAATGTAATACTACTGGAATGTTTTGTATCTCTTTTAGCTCAACCCTTTTCTCCAGAATGTCAATTTTAAAAGTGGTGATGGAAACCAAGTGGTTTTGGATTCACAGAGAAAATTAGATGCAGAATATGATATTTATAATTTTGTTAATTTTCCAAATAACCTCAGACAAAATATGAAAGTTGGAGTCTTTTCTCCAAAAGCCCCACAGTGGCAACAACTCTCTTTGTCTGATGACATGATAGAATGGGCTATAGGATTTACAGAGGTGTGTTGGATATTATATCATTGCACTGACTGCTGCATAAACAAACAATTGTGAATGTAAGGAATTCTTGTTCCTTACATAAGAACCATTAATACAAAGAACAAAAAGAAATCTGTCAAGATCAAGTTTTTGTTGCATCATTATGAAAAAATCACTTTTTTGTACATTTCTACTTGGCTAATACATATGATATATCTATTACTAACGAAAGGATTAATATGATTCACAGAGTACAAAATGTCAATGTATTGTCATTTGACCTTTAGTGTTCTTCCCCAGGGCAATGTACAGCAGCATTGATATACAAATGCCTGTGTTGTCTGTTTGTGTTCCTACTGAAAAAGGAAACAATTGATCAGAAAAAAAAGAGTTTAATTGTGCCTCATGCCATGGAACAAGTGTTTGAAGATTTAAGTATTCATGGATACAGATGCCTAAGAAATTAATTCACATTGCTTTTTCTGTCAGTTAGAAAAGGGGTTAAAGTGTATAGTGGTATTTGCAAACCTTACTGCTTTACACTCTGTGCACAACACCCAAAAGACTGGAACTGTCTACTTTTAGAGTACATTTTCCCTCTTCACAAAATATCTTGTAGATACTTTTTCACCTGAATGTCCAAAGAATTGTTTGTATTGTAAATCTGAATGTTACAAGGTTATATTCAAACAGATATTAACTACCACTATTATGAAAATACTTCTCTGGCCCATGATTACAAAGCACACAGTTGAAAAATGCATGGCATTCTAAATGTTCTAGATATGCACTCAGGTGACCTAATGACCTCTTAATTACCCTACGTCTTATACTTCACAATTGTTCAGAGATGTGTTGTCTCTGGATGATGGTTTAAACACACTGAATTATGGAGAGAATACTACCTTAAAGGAGGAATGAAAAATCTAAAATCTGAAGTATATATATATATATATATATCTGCTATCACATTATTAATTATTTTATTATATTTTTAATGTTTTAAAATTGTTCACAACTATTTTCTCTTGGGTATTTGATTCCCAGGTTCCACATTCTTTGTGCAATGAGAGATGTGTTCCTGGATTCAGAAAATCCCCCCAGGAGGGTAAGGCTGCCTGTTGTTATAAATGTACTCCTTGTGCAGAAAATGAGGTTTCCAATGAAACAGGTAAATATCAGTGTGGTATTTACCACCTATCCATAGTGTTCTGGGATATATATGCACATGGAAATCATTAATGAAACAACAACAGTTATAAGTCTTGTTCACCGTTTATTTAGATGTAAAAATAATTAAATTTAATGTCATCATTTTAAATGGCTCCTGGCCTTTAAAACGTATGCTTGATCATTGATGCTTTGTTCTTGGAAGACATTGTTATCTGAAGAGAATCTCTTTCTTCATCTCAGAATATAATACATCAATTTACCATGACATGTAACTCATAGAATAGATTATCCGCTTTCATTTTTTTGAACACATAGTTCACAAGTCAGCACAAATGAGTTGTTGAATCATTATCATTCTTCTATAATTTTGTCATGATTCTAGACTCATCACAATGATCTGAAATGTATTTGATTTATCCTTGGCAATATTTTAAAATGTTGCCAATAAGGTTTATTCACTTTTTTTCATCTGGGTGTATTTGCCTGCATGCATGTAAGTGAAACATTGGTTGATTCAATCCACACTGAAGATAGAGGAAGGCATCAGATTCACTTGAATGTGGCATAATAGAAAGTATTAACACATAATGTGACATTGTAAAACAGAATATGGGTCTTCTTTAAGGGTAGTACTTACTGATTGCCAAACGACCATTTAAGTAGTAGCCTTCATCATTCTCACATGTACAAAAAAATCATGTGTAATATTCCTATAAGGAAAAATTTCCCCAATACCTCCTAGTTTTCTCTAGTCTCCCTTTGTATACAATTGCCATCATGCTATATAACCATGGATGAGTGTGATATTTTATATATTTATGTATTTATTTATGTATTTACTTCAGTATTTATTTTATTCATTCATTCATTCATTGATTTACATCCCAAATTATTCCACTTCCCAGGAATAATTCCTCCCTCATCCTCTTATCCTATTCTCCTCTGAAAGGATGCCGCCATGGTATCCCCCCATTTCTGGCACATAAAGTCTCTGCAGCTTTAGGTGCATCTCTACCAACAAGGCCAAGCAATGCAGCACTGTTTGGGAATGGAATTCAAAGTCAGGCTGCAGCTTTAAAGACAGATGCCTCACTGCTTGTTGGTGAACCCTCATGGAGACAGAATTGCACATTGAAACATTTGTGACTGGACCATTGGTCCAGCCTCTGTATGCTCTTTGGTTGGTGAGTTAGCCTCTAAGAGCCCCCAGGAGTTCAGGTTAGTTGACTCTGTTAGTTTTTCTGTGAATTTCCTGTCAATTTCAGGGCATTCCATTCTTCCAACTCTGTAGTGAGAGTTCTCCAACACCATCCAATATTTGTCTGTGTGTATCTACATCTCTTTCATTCAGCCTCTGGGTAGAGCTAGGTTCCTGCCTGCAAGAAAAGAGAATATTATTAATAGTGTCTGGAACTGGTGCTTGCCCATGTGTTGGGTCATGAGTTGGATTGATTATTTTTCACCATTACTTTAATCTCTGTTCCATCTTTGTCCCTGGATTTCTTTTAATCCATCTGGACAGTATTTTGTAACCAGTTTTATGGATGGAATGGTGTCATTATGTCTACACTTGGGTTCATGCATTTCTACACAGGGTGGCCTCTGCAGATTTCATAACCACATTGCTGTATTACTCAGCTATGTTCACCCAAATAGACTCCTGTGAGCCAGCACCCAATCTAGGGTCGCTGACACTACCTAGACCTGCTCCACCAGAACACATTCATCCTCATATTTCCTTTCATGCTTCTTAGCTATCTCCTGTCTCTCGTATGCTTGATCCTAACTTCCTCATTCCCATCCGATCCCTACTCTCACCTATTCTGTCCTCCCTTCCTCCTATGACTATTCTATTGCCCATTCTAAGTGAGATTCAGCAATCCTTTCTTGGCCCTTCCTTTTACCTTAACATCTTGTACTCTGTGGGGTGTATCATGGATATATTGCAGTTTATGGTTAATATCTACTTATCAGTGAGTACATATCCATTTCCTTTGGATCTGGGTTCCAACACTCAGGATGATATTTTTCTAGTTCCATCCTCTTACCTGCAAAATTCATCATGTTTTTGTTTTTTAAGAGTTGAAGGTTATTCCATTGTGGAAAAATATACAGTTCCTGTATCCATTTTTCAGTTGAGGAACATCTAGATTGCTTCCATTTTCTGGTTATTTTGAATAAAGCTGCTAGACTAGTGGAACATATGTCTTTGTGATATTTTGTCTATTGGTCCAAAAACTCTATAACTGAGTCATCAGACAAAAATACTTCCTGTTTTCTGATAAAGCCCCAGATTAATTTTCAGAGTAGTTATACAAATTTGAACTCTCACCAGCATTGAAAGAGTGTACCCTTATCTCCACAACCTTGCCAACATTTGCAATTGCTTGAGTTTTTTCTTAGCCATTCTTATTGGTATAAGGTAGAATCTTAAAATGATTTTCCAGATAAGTAAGCTTCTTGAACATTTCTTTAAGCGCTTCTTGGTCATTCAAGATTCCTCCATTGAGAATTCTCAGTTTAGTTATGTACTCCATTTTTTATTGTATCATTTTGTTTAGGGAGTGATTTCTTTCTATATTATGGATATTAGTTCTCTGGGTAATTGAGGGCTACTGAAGATACTTCTCAATCTGGAGGCTTTCAATTTTCTCCTATTGACAGTGTCTTTACCTTGGAGAAGCTTTCCATATTTGTGTGGTACCCTTTATCAATTGTTGATCTTAAACCCTGAATCATTCGTGTTCTGTTCTAAGAAAGTATTTCCTTTACCAATGTGTTCAACACTCTTTTCCATTTTCTCTTATATGTACTGTATCTTGATTTATTTTGAGATCCTTGCTCCATGTCTACTTGATTTTTGTGCAGGATGACAAATATGGATCTACTTACATTCTTCTACATGCAAACATCCAGTTAGACAAGCACCATTTGTTGAAGATACTTTCTTTTCTCAATTATATTGTTTTGAATCCATTGTCAAACAACAAATGTCTATAGTGTACATTCATTTTTTGGTCTTTAATTTGATTCCACTAAGCAACTTGCCTATTTCTATGCTAGTTGTATTAAATTTTCATCACTTTTGCTCTGTAGAGCTGCTAGATATCAGGAATAGAGATTCCTCTAGAAGTATTTTAACTGTTTAGGATTGTTTTACTATACTGAATTTTGTTTGTTTGTTAGTTTGTTTTTCCTTATGAAGTTGGGAATTGCTCTTTCAATGTCTGTGAAAAGTGTGTTTCTAATTTTTTGAAATAGCGAAGAATCTGTAGATGGCTTTTGGTAAGATGACCTTGTTAACTATGTTAATACCACTGATCCATGACCATGGGATATCTTTTTGTCTTCTGATTTCTTCTTCAACTTCTTTGTTCTGGGACTTAATGATATTGACAAATAGTTAATTATAGTTACAAGTGGAAATTTATATTATTTGCAGCTACTGTGAACTGTGTTTCCCTAATTTCTTTCTCAACCTGCTGATCTTTAGTATAAAGGAGGGCTACTGTTTTCTTGGATTTACTTTTGTATTCAGTCACATTTCTGAAGTAGTTGATCAGCTGTAGGATTTCTCTGGTATAGTTTTTTAGGGGTCACGTATATTATTATATCATCCATGAATAGAAATAGCGTGACTTCTTTTCTAATTTTTATCCCCTTAATCTCTATTCATTGATTTATTGCTCTAGCTAGAATTTCCAGTACTGTATTGAAGAGGTACAAAGAGTGACAACCTTACCTTGTGTCTGATTTTAGTGGAATTGATTTAAGTTTCTCTTCTTTTAACTTGATATTGTCTGTTGACTTGCTATATATTTCTTTCATTATATTTAGGTAAGTGCCTTGCATTTATGATCTCTCTGAGACTTTTAACATGAATAAATGTTGGATTTTTCAATGCTTTTTCCTCATCTACTGAGATAATGTGATTTTTTTTCTTTCACTATCTTTAAATAGTGGAATACAGGGATCTTATATCATGCCAGCTTCTCCCTGATAATGGCTACTTTATAATGGTACTTGATTTTTTTTTGTATTTTGGGGTTGGATTTCAAGTATTGTAGTGAAGTGAGTGTATGTGGGTGTTTTGTGTGTGTGTGTGTGTGTGTGTGTGTGTGGTTGATGATGATGATGATCATAAGTTAACTTGGTTTGGGATGCTTTTGCTTGTTGAGACTTTGTATGGATTAGTTTTCAAGGTGACTGTGGTTTTTTAGAATTACTAAGTATTCCTTAAGTTGATATTTTGTGGAATAGTTTGAGCTTACTTTTTGTTTATATTTTGTGGAATTGATTTTAGCATTTCTTTGAATTCTACCTTGAACTTGCCTTGATATCTACTTTTTTAGAATGAGAGGATTTAATGATTTCTTCTATTTCTTTACTGGTTATAAGACAGTTCAGATAGTTTACCTGACTTTGATTTAACTTTGGTAAGTGGTATCTTCTAAAAAAAATCATCCACTGCACTTATATTTTGTAGTGTGGAGTATAGTCTTTTGAAGTAGGACCTTTGAATTTCTCTAAATTTCTGATATGTCTTCCTTTTCATTTCAGATATTCTAAAATTAGATACTGTCTCTGTGACTTTTAGGTACTTTGGCTGAAGTTATTCTTTCTTGTAGATTTTTGCAAGAACAAGCAATTGATTTTCTTGTTCTTTTTATTTTCTTTTTTATTCTGATTGAATGATATCAAACCCTGAGTTTAGCTATTTAGCTTTTAGGTGTGCAGTTAGGTTGCTACTATGTGATCTTTCCAATTTCTTTATTGGGATTGACTGGGATGAATTTTCCTCTTATTCCTTTTATTGTGTCCCATAAGTTTGTAGATAGTGTGCCTTCATTTTCAATGAGTTCTAGAAAGTCTTTGATTACTTTTGTTATTCCTTCACTGACCAAGTGATCACACAGAAGAGACTTGCCCAGTTTCCATGAGTGTTTGAGCTTTCTGTTGGTTCTCTTTTTGTTGAAGTCCAACCTTATTCCATGGTGATCTGATAATATAAATGGAGTTATTTCAATCTTTTTATACCCTTAGTGGCTTCCCATTTGCACAATTCTATCCTCTAGTTTTTGAGAAGGTTCTGTAAGGTTCTGAGAAGAAGGAATATTCTTTTTGGGGTGAGGAATATTTGTAAATACTATAAAACTTTATGCTAAGACAGTGTTTATTTTTGCTGCTGATTTTTCCTTCATTTATGCAGCAAAAGGGTGGAGCCTTTTTAGATTTCCAATCTGTTGATGGCTGTGTTTCATTGGTGAATTTTGTTCACTGATATTGAAATAAATAATGACCAAATTTTCTTCATGACATTTTGTTTATGGTGGTAGTATCATGGTGTGCATGGTTCTTTTTATATTTCTTTGTGCAATGATTAATTTTTTTGTATTTTTGGGGCTGTAGTGTTCTTGTATTAGAGTTTTTCAAGTAACCTATGGAGGACTGCATTAGTAGAAAACTACTGTTTAAATTATGTTTGTCATGGAATATCTTGGTGTCTCCATCTGCAGTGATCAAAATTTTTTGGATATATTATTCTGGGCAGACGTCTGTGATATTTCTCGGTGATTTTCTAGCTTTTGGATTCTCTTTTGAGCAGTCAGGTATAACTCTGATAGATCAACATTTATTTTTTACTTGGCATTTTTCCCATGCAACTTTTAATATTCTTTATTTGTTTATATAGTTCATGTTCAGGTTGTTATGGGGAAGAAGGTCTTGCTTTTCTGGTCCAATATATTTGATGTCTGTAAGCTTCATGAACTTTAACACTAATCTTTTTTATTTATTGACAATTTTCTTCTATGGTTTTACAGAAGACACTTTAAAGCCCTATGAATTGGGACAGTTCACTCTCTTCTATTTCTATTATTTTTAGGTTTTAACTATTCAAAATGTCCCAGATTTCTGGACGTTACTGTTAAAAGTGTTTACTTTTGTCATTTGCTATGACTGATATATCAATCTCTTCTGTGGTATCTTCTACTCCTCCTGCAACTCTCTATTCCATCTCATCAATTCTGTTGGCAATGCTTGCCAGACAGTTTCTGTTCTCTTTCCTAATTTTTCTACCTCCAGGGTTGCCTCTATTTGTGTTCCTGTTATTTCTTCTATTTTTGTCTTAGACAGTTTTATTCATTTCCTTCATCTATTTTATTATATTTTCCTATGTTTCTTTTAAGTTATATTTGTTTCCTTTTTAAGGACTTCCACATATAAGATTGTGTTTTCTGTGCTGATTTATTGGATTTATTTATGTCCTCTTTAAAGACCACTATTTTCTACATAAGATGATATTTAAGGTCTTAATCTTGCTCTTCAAGCATGTTAAGATATCCAGGAGTTCCTTTAGGAGAAGAGCTGGTTGAAAATGATGCCATATTGTGCTGGCCTCTGCTATTTATTTTCTTCCAGGCCTTTAGGCATGTGGTTATCTAAATTGTTAGCTGGCCTAATAGATGTGGGTTTAGAAAGCCTAGGAAACTAGTAGTCCTGGATAGCTGCAGAACTCCTAAAAGGTAGATAGAACTTTGGGATAGGGTGTGATATGCAGAAACTAAATTGAAGCTGGAGTTTGTACTGGAAGGTGGACTTCCCTGTGTGTCGCAGGATTGAGATTAACTTCTAGTGGATATAGCAGAGTGGTGTGTTAACAATTACAGGTGGTTGTGAACTCAAAAGATGATGGCCTCTGATACCATGGGACAGATTTCACAGTTGCTAGACTGGCAGGAGTCCTAGCAAGATGTGGGATGAGGCTCAGGATTCTGATCTGGATATCCTGCTTTGGAGTTGCTCATCAGGGAGGGGGGCAAGGCAGAGCTGTGGGGTGGGGAGCAGGTGCAATTTCTCAATTTCAGGTATGTAATAGAGACCATAAATGCTTAAATATTTAGTAGACTACAAAATATATTACTTAAATCTCTATAATTTTTGACATGGATTATATACCACACAATTTTTGATACGTTTGACCTGGTATCATGGAAGAATTAATGATCAGCTAAAAAAACAGATGTCAAAACAATGTGAGAGATTGCCTTGAAATTGACAGAGGGGCTTGAAAGCACATATCAAAAGACTACTCCATAACAATCTAAGATCAAAATATACTGGTATGTCGATTTTAAATATATTTGTGCTCCCTAAAATTTCGTAAACATTTCACAAAGAAATTTTGACAACTTGTCAATGGTCAAATGAGAACAATTTAGCATTGACCTTCAGAGAATAATGACACCAGAAATCCAATGAGCATAATGAAAATAGGCAATTTTGGGAGCAATAACTAAGAACAACATCATAACAAAGTAGTTTGAAAACATATTCCCCTTCTTGTCTTCACATGAAAACCTTTTCACTTCAAGTTTTTCAAAAAAAACTAGGACATGTATCCTAGGACCATGTTATTTTATGGACCTAAATTTAAAAATGTATGACTATATACATAAGCAATATTATCAGTTAAATGCAAGAATACTTTTGTACAGATATGATGAAATAAAACATTTCCTTGATGTCTGCTTAGAGACAATGTGAAGTGTTGATTTGTAATTATTGACTACAGAATATTTGGCATTTACACTATTAAGCACCAATTGACTTGAGCCTGAAACCACAATGAACAAGATATAGGTACACCAAATGCCAGAAACATGAAGATAGGAACTAACTTAGCATAAAAAGTGTTACCTAAGCTTAGACTCATGAACACTTTCATTCTTAAACAGATGTGGATAACTGTGTAAAATGTCCAGAGACTCACTATGCAAACAGACAGCAGAACCACTGCATCCAGAAAGCTGAGACATTTCTGGGTTATGAAGATCCCTTGGGGATGGTACTCATATGCTTGTCTCTAAGCTTCACTGTAATCACAGCTGGTGTTCTTGGAGTTTTTATAAAGTATCATAGCACTCCCATTGTCAAGGCCAATAATCAGGCTCTAACTTACATCTTGCTCATCACTCTGACCTGCTGTTTTCTCTGCCCCTTGCTCTTCATCGGATATCCCAACAAAGCCACATGTATCCTACAGCAGAGCATATATGGAGGTCTGTTCACAGTGGCACTCTCCACAGTCTTGGCTAAAACTCTTACTGTGGTTCTTGCCTTCAAGAGCACACTTCCAGGGAGAATGATGAGATTGTTTATGTTGTCAAGGGCCCCTAACTTCATCATCCCCATGTGTATCCTCATTCATCTTGTGCTCTGTGGAATTTGGCTGAGCACATCTCCTCCATTTGTAGATTCAGATCCATACTCTGAAGATAGACACATCATCATTGTGTGCAACAAGGGCTCAGCTATTGCCTTCTACTGTGTCCTGGGATACCTCTGCTGCTTGGCACTTGGGAGCTACATTATGGCCTACTTCTCCATGAACCTGCCTGACACATTCAATGAAGCAAAGTTCTTGACATTTAGCATGTTGGTGTTCTTCAGTGTGTGGGTCACATTCTTCCCTGTCTACCATAGCACCAAGGGAAAGGTCATGGTGGCCATGGAAATCTTCTCTATTTTGGCTTCCAGTGTAGGACTGCTGAGCTGCATTTTTGCCCCCAAGTGCTATATTATTTTGCTAAAACCAGATAGGAACTCACTTCGCTACATCAGGGACAAAGCATATTCTAGTAAAAAATTTCAGCTTACATTTTAGTTTATAAGTTCTTAATTACATAGAAATCTTCAAGCATATTCATCACCATGACAACGGTCAGAGAAAAATATTGGTGTGTTGAATTTTACGTTTATATGTTTCATGCTTGATGAAATACATTGTCATTATGTCATTTTCTAATTTTATTTATATATTTCTCTAATTGAGAAATGTGACTTCGATTGAAATTAAGTTTTCTACTAGTAGGAAAGAAAAAGTTAATGAGGTTTGTCTATATCACTCTTATCTATATTTCATAATGTTGCTTTTAAAGCACCAAATGTTTCCAAACATTTTCATGTTTCTATTGTTATTGATAGATCAAATAAATACATTGTGCTTTCATTTCAATTATACTTTTATTCTGAAGAAAAGTACTATGTAAAACATGTAAGAAATATTTAGCAAAGTAATAGTATAGTGAGCTGTAACCTATAGGAGAATAAATATAAATTTAAAATAAAAGCAAATTTGATAACCAACAACTAGATACTGCCAATAAAAAAATCACATTCTGCTTATTTTAAATATATGAAGAGATTCTGATGTCTAGATGTATCCAGTTCCTCAGAACCTGTATTCTTGTCTCTGTTTGAAAATTCATATAAAAATAACAGTTTCTGTTCTCGATTCTTCAGTTTTGATAAAGCCAACTAATCTATATTTCTTTTGAAATCATGAATTGTATGAATCTTGTATATCTATTAGTACTCAATTCTCAATGTTTTATCACCTTTTAATAAAGCATGTCTAATTCTCTGAGAAAAACACTTGGACTACTCTCTTTCTGGGTTAATACATATTTGTATAGACAGGAACCCAGGACCAGCCTGGGATGGGAGTCTTCTGGTTTCTATCTGAGACTGAGGCCAATTCCCTGCCACAGATCTCCATACCCAAGTGGCGGTGGCACAGGGAGATAGCTAACCTCCCTGGAGTGCAGATAGACCTGTGAGTACAGGTAGGACCACCCCTGCTGCTCAGAGGAACCTGCCCTGAATCCTCAGGACACAGGAACCCAGGGGCAGCCTGTGACTGGAGTCTTCCAAATCCAGTCTCTGCCTAGAGCTACAACCATCCAGTTGGGGAAAAAAATAGCCTTTTCAATAATAGTGCTAGTTCAACTGGGAGTCAACCTGCAGAAGAATGTGAATTGATCCACTCTTATCTCCTTGTACTAAGATCAACTCCAAGTGGATCAAGGACCTCCACATAAAACCAGACACACTGAAACTAATAGAAAATAAACTAGGGAAGACCTGGAAGACATGGGCACAGGGGGAAAGTTCCTGAACAGAAAACCAATAGCTTATACTCTAAGATCAAGAATTGACAAATGGAACCTCATAAAATTACTGTTTCTGTAAGGCAAAGTACAATGTCAGAAGGACAAAACAGCAACCAACAAGTTGGGAAAGGATCTTCACTAACCCCACATCCCACAGAGGCCTAATATCCAATATATACAAAGAACTCAAGAACTTAAACCCCAAAGAACCAAATAACCCTATTAAAAATGTGGTACAGAGCTAAACAAAGAATTTTCACCAGAAGAAATTTGGATGGCTGAGAAGCACCTTAAGAGATGTTCAACATCATTAGTCATCAGGGAAATGCAAATCAAAACAACTCTGAGATCCCACCTCACACCAGTCAGAATGGCTAAGATTAAAAACTCAAGAGACAAAAGGTGCTGGCAAGGATGTGGAGAAAGAGGAACACTCCTCCACTGTTGGTGGGATTGCAAGATGGTACAACTGCTCTGGAAATCAGTCTGGCGGTTCCTCAGAAAATTGGGCATGACACTTCCAGAGGAGCCTGTCATACCACTCCTGGGCATATACCCAGAGGAATCCCCTGCATGCACTAAAGACACATGCTCTACTATGTTCATAGCAGCCTTATTTATAATAGCCAGAAGTTTGAAAGAGCCCAGATGTCCCTCAAAGGAGGAATGGATACAGAAAATGTGGTATATTTACAGAATGGAATACTACTCAGCAATTAAAAATAATGAATTCATGAAATTTGTAGGCAAATGGTTAGATCTGGAAAATATCATCCTAAGTGATCTAACCCAATCACAAAAGAATACAAATGAAATGCAATCATTGATAAGTGGATATTAATGAGCCCAGAAGCTCTGAATACTCAAGGCACAATTAGCAAATCAAAAGATTCCCAAGATGAAGGAAGGAGAGGACCCTGGTCCTGAAAAGACTAGATCCAGTTTTGTAGGAGAGTACCAGAACAGAGAAATAGTGGGGGGGGGTGATTGGGGAATGGGCAGGAGGGGGAAGAGGACTTATGGGACATATGGTGAGGGGGGAACTAGGAAAGGGGAAAGACTTTGGAATGTAAACAAAGAATATAGAAAATAAAAAAGAAATATATCAAAAAATACCCAATATAATTCTTACCAACCCATTTCAAGAACACATCAAAATGGTCATTCACCATGATCAAGTAGGCTTCATCCCAAGGACTCCGATGGTACAATATATGGATATCCATCAATGTAATAATCCACTACGTAAACAAAATCAAAGAATAAAACCACATGATCATTTCATTAGATAATGAAAAGCATTTGACAAAACTCAGCATCCCTTCATGTTCAAAATCTTGGAAAGATCAGGAATTCAAGGCCCATATCTAAACAGAGTAAAAGCAATATCAACAAACCAGGAGCCAACATCAAATTAATGGAAAGAAACTTGAAACAATCCCACTAAAATTGTGGACTAGACACAGCTGTCCTCTCTCCCTATCTACTCAATATAGTTTTTGAAGTTCTAGCTAGAGCAATTAGACAACAAAAGAAGGTCAAAGGGATACAAATTGGAAAAGAAGAAGTCAAACTATCACTATTGGCAGAAGATATGATAGTATACTTAAGTGATCTCAAAACTCCACCAGAGAACCCCTACAGGTGATAAACAACTTTAGAAAAGTGGCCAAATATAAAATTTACTCAAACAAATCAGTAGCATTTGTATACTCAAATTATAAACAGGTTGAGAAAGATATTAGACAAACAACACCCTTCACAATAGTCACAAACAATATAAAGTATCTTGGTTTGACTCTAACCAAACAAGTGAAAGATCTGTATGACAAGAACGTCAAGCCTCTGAAGAAAGAAATCAAACAATACCTCAGAAGATGGAAAGATCTCACATGCTCATGGATTGGCAGGACTAATATAGTAAAAATGGCCATCTTTCCAAAAGCAATATATAGATTCGATGCAATCCCCATCAAAATCCCAACTCAACTCTTCGTGGAGTTATAAAGAGAAATTCTCAAATTCATCTTGAATAACGAAAAACCCAGGATAGGACCAGCGGTGTAGCGGCGGGCCTCCATATTGCAACCAGGACACAGCTGGAAAGGCCCAGGTAAACACCCCTTCCAGGGCTACACTCACGGGGGTATCTGCTAGGGTCTCGGAGCCAAGCAGGCGGAGTCCCGCTTAGGCTCTGTGGGACATCCCTGAGCCCTCTGGCCAGCACCAAGGCTGCGTTCTGCAACCAGCTCGCCCGGCCCCTGGACCAGCAGTAGCGGCAGACCTCCATATTGCAACCAGGACACAGCTGGAAAGGCCCAGGCTCTGTGGGACATCCCCGCCCTCTGGTGAGCACCTAGGCTGCTTTCTGCAACCAGCTCGCCGGCCCCTAGGCCAGAGGTAGCAGCGGGCCTCCATATTGCAACCAGGACAAAGCTGGAAAGGCCCAGGCTCTGTGGGACATCCCCGACCTCTGGTGAGCACCTAGGATGCGTTCTGCAACCAGCTCGCCGGCCCCTAGACCAGCGGTGTAGCGGCGGGCCTCCATATCGCAACCAGGACACAGCTGGAAAGGCCCAGGCTCTGTGGGACATTCCCGTGCCCTCTGGCGAGCACCGAGGCTGCATTCTGCAACCAGCTCGCCGGCCCCTGGACCAGCGGTAGCAACGGGCCTCCATATTGCAACCAGGACATAGCTGGAAAGGCCCAGGTAAACACCCCTTCCAGGGCTACCCTCACGGGGGATCTGCTAGGCTCTCGGAGTTCCTTGCAACCAGGACACAGCTGGAGAAGCCCAGGTAGACAGACTCCAACAGGGGCTACAATCGCATGGGTGGCAGCTAGCTTATGATCCCTTAAAGCAGCAGTCACACATATTCACCAGTAGAGAAACAACAGGTGAGCCCAGCCTCACAGGAGATTCAAACACCAGCCACTGACAACAAGGCCAACTAAAACCAGAAATAACCAGATGGCAAAAGGAAAATGAAGGAACGTTACTAACAAAAATCAAGGCAACATGACAGCATCTGAACCCAGTTCTCCAACAACAGGAATCCCTGGATACCCTAAAACACCAGAAAAATAAGACTTGGATATAAAATCACTGGTCAGGATGCTGGTAGCTGAACACATAGAAAAATCTCGTAAAGAAATAGAGGAGAAAATGGATCAAAAGTTAGAAGCCTTTACGAGGCAAATACAAAAATCACTTCAAGAAATGCAGGAGAAGATGGATCAAAGAGAAGAAGACAATAAGGAAGAAAGACAAAAGTCACTTAAAGAACTACAGAAGAACGTGGGCCAACAAGTAGAAGCTATGAAAGAGGAAGCACAAAAATCTATTAAAGAAATACATGAAAACACAATCAAGCAAGCGAAAGATCTGAGCACATCCATCCAGATACTAAAAACAGAAGTAGAAACAACTAAGAAATCACAGAGGGAGACAACATTGGAGATAGAAAACCTTGGGAAGAAATCAGGGGCCATAGACGCAAGTATCAACAATAGAATACAAGAGATAGAAGACAGAGTCTCAGAAGCCGAAGATACCATAGGAACCATTGATTCAACAGTCAAAGAAAATACTAAATGCAAAAAGATGGTAAACCAAAACATCCAGGAAATCCAAGACACTATGAGAAGACCAAACCTAAGGATTATAGGTATAGACGAGAGTGAAGATTTACAAGTTAAAGGGCCAGCAAATATCTTCTACAAAATTATGGAAGAAAACTTCCCCAACCTAAGGAGAGAGATGCCCATGAATATACAAGAAGCCTATAGAACCCCAAACAGACTGGACCAGAACAGAAATACATCCCGTCACATAATAATCAAAACTCCAAATGTAATAAACAAAGAAAGAATACTAAAGGCAGCAAGAGAAAAAGGCCAAGTAACATATAAAGGAAAACCTATCAGAATAACACCAGACTTCTCAACTGAGACCATGAAAGCTAGAAGATCCTGGGCAGATATCATGCAAACTCTAAGAGAACACAAACTTCAGCCAAAACTACTTTACCCAGCAAAACTCTCAATTGCCATTGATGGAGACATCAAGGTATTCCACGACAAAACCAAATTTGCAAGATATCTCTCCACAAATTCAGCCCTACAAAGGATAATAGGGGGAAAACACCAAGACAAGGACGGAAACTACACCCGGGAAGAAGCAAGATAGAAACCTCCTCTCATCAAACCCAAAAGAAGATAACCTCTCGAATATAAAAAATAAATAAGATAAATAAATATAATTTCAAAAATGTCTGGAGGTAATAATTACTATTCCTTAATATCTCTTAACGTCAATGGACTCAATTCCCCAATAAAAAGACATAGATTAACAGACTGGATACGGAAACAGGACCCTACATTTTGCTGCATACAGGAAACACATCTCAGTGTTAAAGACAAACACTGCCTTAGAGTAAAAGGCTGGAGGACAATTTTACAAGCAAATGGTCTCAGGAAACAAGCTGGAGTAGCCATTCTAATATCAGATAAAATTGACTTTCAACCTAAAATCATCCAAAAAGACTCAGAAGGTCACTTCTTGCTGGCCAAAGGGAAAATCCACCAGGAAGAGCTCTCAATACTGAACATCTATGCTCCAAATGCAAGGGCACCCTCCTTCGTAAAAGAAACCTTACTAAAGCTTAAAGCACACATTACACCTAACACAATAATTGTGGGTGACTTCAACACCCCACTCTCCTCAATGGACCGATCAGGAAAGCAGAAACTAAACAGGGACACAGTGAAACTAATTGAAACCCTGGACCAATTGGATTTAACAAATATATATAGAACATTTCATCCTAAAGCTAAAGAATATACCTTTTTCTCAGCACCGCATGGTACCTTCTCCAAAATAGACCATATAATCGGTCACAAGACAGATGTCAACAAATACAAGAAGATCGAGCTAATCCCATGCCTCCTATCAGATCACCATGGAGTAAGAGTGGTCTTCAATAGCAACAAAAACAACAGAAAGCCCACATACACATGGAAACTGAACAATACTCTACTCAATGACACCTTGGTCAAGGAAGAAATAAAAAAAGAAATCAAAGACTTTTTAGAATTCAATGAAAATGAAGGTACAACCTACCCAAATCTATGGGACACAATGAAAGCAGTGCTAAGATGAAAACTCATAGCTCTAAGTGCATCCAAAAAGAAACTGGAGAGAGCATACACTAGCAGCTTAACAGCACACCTTAAAGCCCTGGAAGAAAAACAAGTTAATTCACCCAGGAGGAGTAGAAGACAAGAAATCATCAAACTCAGAGCTGAAATCAATCAAATAGAAATAAAGAGAACCATACAAAGAATCAACAAGACCAGGAGCTGGTTCTTTGAGAAAATCAACAAGATAGATAAACTCTTAGCCAGACTAACCAAAGGACACAGAGACAGTATACAAATTAACAAAATTAGAAATGAAAAGGGAGACATAACAACAGAAACTGAGGAAATTCAAAAGATCATCAGATCCTACTACAAAGGTCTATACTCAAAACAACTGGAGAATCTGGAGGAAATGGACGATTTCCTAGACAGATATCAAATACCAAAATTAAATCAGCATCAAGTAGACCAGCTAAATAGTCCCAAAACCCCTAAAGAAATAGAAGGGGTTATAGAAAGCCTCCCAACCAAAAAAAGTACGGGACCAGATGGTTTTAGTGCAGAATTCTACCAGACCTAAAAAGAAGACTTAACACCAATACTCTTCAAACTATTCCACAAAATAGAGACAGAAGGGACACTGCCCAACTCATTCTTCGAAGCCACAATTACGCTAATACCTAAACCACAAAAAGATTCAACAAAGAAAGAGAACTTCAGGCCAATTTCTCTGATGAATATAGATGCAAAAATACTAAATAAAATTCTTGCTAACCGAATCCAAGAGCACATCAAAACGATCATCCACCATGATCAAGTAGGCTTCATCCCAGGGATGCAGGGATGGTTCAATATACGGAAATCCATCAATGTAATCCACTACATAAACAAACTGAAAGAAAAAAACCACATGGTCATCTCATTAGATGCTGAAAAAGCATTTGACAAAATTCAGCATCCTTCCATGCTAAAAGTCTTGGAAAGAGCAGGAATTCAAGGCCCATACCTAAACATAGTAAAAGCAATCTACAGCAAACCAGTAGCCAACATCAAAATAAATGGAGAGAAACTTGAAGCATTCCCACTAAAATCAGGGACTAGACAAGGCTGCCCTCTCTATATATATCTTTTCAATATAGTACTTGAAGTTCTAGCAAGAGCAATTAGACAACATAAGGAAGTCAAAGGGATACAAATTGGAAAGGAAGAAGTGAAACTATCATTATTTGCAGACGATATGATAGTTTAACAAAGCGGCCCAAAAAACTCCACCAGAGAACTTCTACAGCTGATAAACAACTTCAGCAAAGTGGCAGGTTATAAAATTAACTCAAGCAAGTCAGTGGCCTTCTTGTACTCAAAGGACAAGCAGGCTGAGAAAGAAATTAGGGAAATAACACCCTTCACAATAGCCACAAACAACATAAAGTATCTTGGCGTAACTCTAACCAAACAAGCGAAAGATCTGTACAACAGGAACTTCAAGTCCTTGAAGAAAGAAATCGAAGAAGACCTCAGAAGATGGAAAAATATTTCTTGCTCCTGGATTGGCAGGATCAATATAGTAAAAATGGCCATCTTGCCAAAAGTAATATACAGATTCAATGCAATCCCCATCAAAATCCCAACTCAATTCTTCATAGATCTAGAAAGAGCAATTCTCAAATTCATCTGGAGCAACAAAAAACCCAGGATAGCTAAAACTATTCTCAACAATAAAAGGACTTCTGGGGGAATCAATATCCCTGACCTCAAGCAGTACTACAGAGCAATTGTGTTAAAAACTGCATGGTATTGGTATAGCAACAGGCAAACAGATCAATGGAACAGGATTGAAGACCCAGAAATTAACCCACAGACTTATGGTCACTTGATCTTTGATAAAGGAGCCACAACGATCCAGTGGAATAAAGATAGCCTTTTCAACAAATGGTGCTGGTTCAACTGGAGGTCAACATGCAGAAGAATGCAAATTGACCCACTCTTATCTCTTTGCTCTAAGATCAACTCCAAGTGGATCAAGGACCTCCACATAAAACCAGACACACTGAAACTATTAGAAAAGAAACTTGGGAAGACCCTGGAGGACTTGGGCACAGGGGAAAAGTTCCTGAACAGAACACCAATAGTGTACGCACTAAGATCAAGAATCGACAAATGGGACCTCATAAAATTACAAAGTTTCTGCAAAGCAAAGGACACTGTCCGAAGGACAAAACGGCAACCAACAAAGTGGGAAAAGATCTTCACCAACCCCACATCCGACAGAGGGCTAATATCCAATATATACAAAGAACTCAAGAAGATAGACCCCAAAGAACCAAATAACCCTATCAAAAAATGGGGCACAGAGCTAAACAAAGAATTTTCACCAGAAGAAATTCAGATGGCCGAGAAACACCTTAAGCGATGTTCAACATCATTAGTCATCAGGGAAATGCAAATCAAAACAACCCTGAGATTCCACCTCACACCAGTAAGAATGGCTAAGATTAAAAACTCAAGAGACAACAAGTGCTGGCGAGGATGTGGAGAAAGAGGAACACTCCTCCACTGTTGGTGGGATTGCAAAATGGTAAAACCACTCTGGAAATCAGTTTGGCGGATCATCAGAAAATTGGGCATGGCACTTCCAGAGGACCCTGGCATACCACTCCTGGGCATATACCCAGAGGATTCCCCTGCATGCAATAAAGACACATGCTCCACTATGTTTATAGCAGCCTTGTTTATAATAGCCAGAAATTGGAATGAGCCCAAATATCCCTCAAAGGAGGAATGGATACAGAAAATGTGGTATATTTATACAATGGAATACTACTCAGCAATTAAAAATAATGAATTCATGCAATTTGTAGGTAAATGGTTAGACCTGGAAAATATCATCCTGAGTGAGCTAACCCAATCACAAAAGAATGCACATGAAATGCAATCACTGATAAGTGGATATTAATGAGCCCAGAAGCACTAAATACTCAAGACACAAATAGCAAGTCAAATGATTCCCAAGAAGAAGAAAGGAGAGGACCCTGGGCATGTAAAGATTGCATCCAGTTTAGTAAAGAAACCGAGGGGGAAGGGGGAATGATTGGGGAATAGTTGGGGGGGAGAAGAACTATGGGAACTATGGTGGGTGGGAACTGGGAAAGGGGAAAGCCTTTGAAATGTAAACATAGAATATAGAAAATAAAAATAACTAAAAAAAAAAAAGAAAAAAAAAAAGAAAAACCCAGGATAACAAAAACTACTCTCAACAATAAAAGAACATCTCGGGGAATTGGCATCCTGGACCTCAAGCTATACTACAGAGCAATGGTGATAAAAACTGCATGGTATTGATACAGTGACAGGAAGGTGAAATACAATTGAAGGTCCAGAAATGAACCCACACACCTATGGTCACTGGATCTTTGACAAAGGCGCTAAAAGCATCCAGTGGGGAAAAAGACAGCATTTTCAACAAATGAAGCTCAAGTAGAAAGAAGTCCAAAGTATGGATAGTTTGGTCTTTCTTAGGAGGGGGGACACAATACCCATTGGAGGAGATACAAAATGTGGAACAGACTGAAGGAAAGATGATCCAGAGACTCCACCACCTGGGGAAACATCCCATTTACAATCACCAAAACCAGACACTATTGTGGATGCCAATAAGACTTGCTGAGAGGAGTCTGATATAGCTGTCTCCTGAGAGACTCTGCCGGTACCTAATGAATGCAAATACTCTCAAACAACCATTGGACTGAGCACAAGGTCCGCATTGGAAGAGCTAGAGAATGAACTGAAGGAGATGAAGGAGCTAGCAGCCCCATAGGAGGAACAACAATATCAACCAACCATTACCCCAGAGCTCCCAGGGACTAAACCACCAACCAAAGAGTACACATGAAGGGACCCATGGCTCCAGCTGCATGTCGCAGGGGACAGCCTTGTCAGGCATCAAAGGGAGGAAAGGCACTTGGTCCTCAGAAGACTAGATGCCCCAGTATAGGGGAATGCCTGGGAAGCGGGAATGGGTAGGCTAGAGAGGAGGGGAGGGGATGGGAGAGGGGAAACCAGTAAAGGGGATAGCATTTGAAATGTAAAGAAAGAAGATATCTAATAAAAATACACTTATATAAATATTGATCACTTTTGTGCTGTATGATTTGTTTATTGCAATCTCTCACTGAACAGACTTTTTATAAGACACAATCTGTAAAGTTGAAGAAAAAAGGGAGAAGATTAATTATGACAAACTCTATCTTTAAGTTGAAAATAACCTGTATTCTATCTTTGAATATTGGCTCATCATGATATCTTTTAAAATATATTTTTCATACATTGTATTGTGGTTTTGATTTTCCTCACTTGTGTCCTACCTGATTTTTCCAACCTTCCCACCCATCCAAGTCTATGACATCTTTCTCTATATATGTAGAAAGCAAGCAGGAATACAAAACAATGAAAGCAAATGAACAATAAATGATGATAAATCATGAAAAATACATACATGGGTATACACATGCACACAAACATTCATAGGTTTCCATCCTTCCTAATCTGCTAGTGCAATGAGGACACAAAGGTTGAAGGAGTAATGAATGAACTGATGTTTTAACTTTATTTCATCATCAAAGAATGAAATTATATTTGACACTGCTTTTTTGACCGTGACTGTGAGATTAGATAGAACAAGGTATATAATCTATAAAATAATTATAGCTACAATATGATATATGTATATGCATATGTAAATGTGTATTATCAGAGCCTTGGCCAGCCATCTTCAGAGAAAGTGACTCCTGTTGGTGGTGTGTATAAACACAGACAAAAATTATGCAGATAATGGGAAAATTTGGAATACTTAAGGTGATTTCTCCAGTATTATCCTAACCTTAGGCCTAAGGAGACACTGTGGCAGATGGGGCTGGAAGAACCTCAGAGAAAGAAGTGATCGAGCAAACGAACAAAAGAAGGCTTTCTATATCATTATGATTCATTTACCATATAAACTAACAGATACTGAGGCAGCATGCTTGGGTCCACAGCACATGAGGTTTTAGGACTGAAAGGAATAGTGAACACATGGAGCCACATGATCTCATCTCTAACACAGCAGCAATCTCTTATTTGTAACTACTTGCAAATGAAGACCTAGTTTTCTCCAAGAGAGACAAGTACACTTTAGCAGAACCTGAAGAACCAGCATTAGATAGCCATCAGAAAGTGAAACAGTGGCATATTTTGAGGTACTTTTAAATATAATATTCTGTTAATGATTTTCTCCATTTAAGTTTTATCTTATATGATTAAAATATGCTTGTTACCTCTATTTTTATTATATATATTTATAATATATATTTATTATATATTGTCAGTCAATTTCAAAAGCAGTATGCATGCTACTCAGGTACTCATGTTTTGCTTATCCCCTTATTTTCTGCATGGGAGAACCATATTTAACATTGTCATATCTTGCCACTGTCTTACACTGCATAATGATCACATGGGTTATAATCACTTTGGATGCTTTGTAATTGTCCATGGAAATATTTTTGGTTTGGGAACTCTCTATGTGGAACCCACTATGTTGGTATATTCAATCAGATACAAAGAAATTAACATTTTCTCATTTCTTTTCTGAATGTGCCATTGTTTTCTGAGGAGACAGCAACTATTTTCTACCAACATAGCATACCTTTTCTGTATAGTACTTTCAAAATTTTTGACAGTGACAGGTGCTTTGTTGCAAAATTTGCCAACAGTTTTGAACTCACCAGGTTTGACGCAGGATTAAGAAATTATTTATTTATTTGTGTAAGTTCTTAGAGATTTCTATACAGTGGATTTTAAATATTTTAATAGCTTCCATCAACCAATTCTAAAAGTACACCCACTAAACACTCTTGGCTATTTTTCAAAAATCTAGTAAAATGAGTCTTCTCAATATTTCCGTAGAAATGTTGTCTTTCTCTAAAACCCAGATGCATTACTATAGAAATCTCTCTGGAAGAAACTTTTTACTACATTGTCCCATGCATGTATAAAATACCAGGAGCATCTCACCTGGTGGTAGGATTTTATGGCTAACTCCCACTTCATGCTTAGATTTGATCCTCTTAGGCTTATACTACATTCGTGGTTAGGAAAATATTGAATAGCAATCATATTGCCTTTTTAATACAGGTTTCACAGAAGAAAGAAAGAGTAATGATTATGAAATAAGTAGAAATTGCATAATTTTATCTCAAAAAGGGCATTCATTTTTTATAACATGTACAGTGACAAGTTCAGTCACTGTTAGAAAGCACAAAGAGAATATATTTTATTTTTATTATCAACACTATATTTTCAATCCAAATAATGTCTCTTTGAAAGCAAACACATTTATTATATGACAACCTCTGTTTTGGGTGGAAGGATTTGCAGCTTTAAAGCACTCCAGACAATTATTCTGGAACAATCTTTCCATGAACAGCAAATACTAATACATAACACCTTTCATTTATATCATTTTATCATCTTAGTAGAAGAATCTTATTATACTCAATGTGTCTTCTGTTCTGAATCCTAAATCTTCAGTGGGGTTCCTGGTAGATCCCCTATATTTAAACTGCATTTAAGAGAATTCTAAGCATGTTGTAAAAAGGAGGCTTTGAATCTGTTACTCATTCTCCTGGCCAGATGGATTTTGTCAAAAATTTCTAAATTGGTCCTGTTTCAATTATACCATTTGAGTTTTGGTTAGGGGCAGATACCACAAGAAGCTTTCTGCAGTTACATACTCATTTAGATCACAATCTCAGAAACAAAAAGGAAAGGCCAGTAAAAGTTATTTCCCTAAAAGCAGAAGGGATAGTAAGTTTAGGACTTTCCTGGAAAAGAGTCAGACATAATTTTCTCAGGAAAAGACATAAAATTGAATAAGAATGCAGAAGTCCCCATGAATACAACACTCAGAGACCAAGAGCTAAAACTGAGAGGTAGAAGGACAATGATTTCAGCATTAGGCTAGTCTTGCTGGAACTGTATAAAACAGCTGTGCTCACTTTAATAATTTCATGCTTATAGGGGATATTGGTATGTCCACACAGTTTTCCAAACAAGGGCCTCACATATGAAACTAGTCCACCCATTTTAATAGTGCTATTCCATATGGGCCTATTGGAACCATTTTATACATTCAACTACAAGCATTATATGCTAAATTGCAAAGTCTGTTGAATCCTTTTGGCCTCTTGAGAAGACACTGTAAACAATAGGCAGCTATGCTGCCTACCATTGTGTCACTAGCAGCTGGCCTAACCTTTCAACTGTTAAATAGTAATTAAGGAAACTTACAAAGGAATTATAGATAAACTTATATCCAGGAGTGGTATTATATACCTTTAATCCTAGCACATGAAAGGCAGGGGCTATTGGATCTCTGAGTTTGAGGATAGCCTCTTCTACAAAGCAATTTCTAGGTCAGTCAAGCATAGGCAGTGAAGAAAAACACAGAAAACAAAAGGTGAGATAAAAAGTATTTGAAAAGGGGGATCATTTTCTCACCAAAGCAAGACCTTGGGAGATTTGGACACATGGTTCTGATTTTAGAGTCAAGGAAAGAAGATGGAATGGGTAATAGGACCTCCTTTTGCTATTGAGGAAATTCACTGAGGCCAGGCATATGGGAGTAATGCCTATTCATACAGGAATAGTAAATTAAAGATTTCATTATATGTAGTTTTGTATTCAAATCCTTGATTGTCTTGGAGACTGCAAGATGTTGGAGGATTCAGAGTCATGGGATAACACGTGAAGATGTTAAAAGACAGTAGAACCAGCCTGCTAGTACACAATATTTTGCAGTCATTAAAGTTAGAATGAGGTGGAATGCTAGAGAATGCTATGATATCAGACATGGAGATTCAGAGTTTGCAGTTTGCTCAGCCTGTGCTTGTTCTTCCTTGGGTTCAGTATTTCCCACATTGTATTTGCTTTCCTAACTTTCACAGTGGTAATATCTATTTTGTCCCATTGTATGTGAGAAATGTGATCTGCATTTCATTGTGGTTTAATATTATGCATTAATGCCATAAGAGACTTTAGGCTTTTAAACATATTTAAGATTGTAATTGGCTAGGGGAATTTTGAAGTTTGACTAAGTGTACTTTACCTTATTGTATATCTACAACACTATAGGAGCCAGGGAGTTTTATAATATTGTGACAACTAATTTAAATGATAATTGCCCCTTCCAGTAGTATTGCTAAAGTGAAAAAATCTAGGCATATGTATCCCCACATCTCTGTTTATACCATCTGTTGACAGTGAAGAGGAAAGGTCAGGGTTTTCTAGCTCAGCTATGAATGGTAGCAAAATAGTATGTCAGCATTCATTTACAGAACATAAAATGAGCACAAAGTAACTGAAACCAGATTGTGGGAAATATCACAAGGTCATACAATTTTGAAAAGAACAGAAATTCAGAGGTTTCCCTATCATTAACATTTATAAACCTCCCAAGATTATTCCTGTATTATTTTCAGTATTTCAGATAACATAGTTACTTACTAAAACATGTAGCTGCCTGCAGATACTGCGCACTGGGTTCCTGGAAACAGAAGCAGAGGGATGGATGGGGAAGGATGAAAAGAAATAGGACCAAGAAGATAGGTTACCGATCAAGGCCGAAGTTTAATGGAGCTCAGACAATTTAACAGTTTTGGGGGGAGCCCCTCCTCCCAGAGTCCTGCGTGGCTTTTTTTGGTGTTGGTTACACTGCTCAGGAAGCTGGGTGGGTCACCTGCTTAATTCAGGAATTTGCAGGCCTGGTAGAACTTCACGTTCACTCTGAGCACTCCACCCTAGGTAGAGTCCGATTCTGAATAGCACAGGAATCCCTGCTCGAAGGCTGAGAGGAGTTCACCTTGACCAAAGTCAAGTTCCTGCCATGTGGCCAGACACCCCAATATGGCTCTGTACAAAAACACACAAATTAAGTTTACATATAAGTAAATAGTTAAAAAATTCATATGATTTCTATTGCCCATAATCATGTGAGATCTTTCCATCTTCTGGTATCCTCTTCAATTTGATTCTTCAGTGTCCTAAGTCTTTTTTTGAAGATTATCATGGAAAATTTTATATAGATATAATGGTAAGCATAAAAGTATTCCTAAGTTGATTGAAAGTGGAATTATAAGCATTTTCTGATAAACTTGAAGATTTACATGGAAACTATTTCTGATAAAATTGCAGAAATATATAGAAAAACATGTTAAAATTAAAGATTATCATGGAAATTATATAGATAAAATGATGGGCATAAAGATCATTCTAAGCTGATTGAAGGTGGAAGTATAAACATTTTCAGATAACATTGAAGATTTACATGGAAAATAATTTCTGGTAAAATTTAAGAAATATATAGACAAACATGTTAAAATTGAGTATTTCATGGAAAATTTTACATATGAAATGGTAGATATAAAAACTTTCTAAATTGATTGAAGGTCGAATTAGAAACATTTGTGATAAAATCAAAGATTTACATTGAAAACATTTCTGATAAAATGGAGGAAGTATATAGAAAAACATATTAAAATTGAAGATTATCATGAACAATAGCACAGATAAAATGATAGACATAAAACTTACTAAATTAATTTAAAGGGGAATTACAAACATTTTCTGATAAAATTGAAGATTTACATGAGAAATATTTCCTTAGTCTATGTGTTTTTATTGGGGAGTTGAGTCCATTGTTGTTAAGAGATATTAAGGAAGCCAGGCAGTGGTGGCGCACGCCTATAATCCCAGCACTTGGGAGGCAGAGGCAGGAGGATGTCTGAGTTCAAGGCCAGCCTGGTCTACAGAGTGAGTTCCAGGACAGCCAGGGTTACACAGAGAAACCCTGTCTCGAAAAACCAAAAAAAAGAAATAAATTTTTAAAACATTAAAAAGAGATATTAAGGAATAGTCATTGTTGCTTCCTGTTATTTTTGATGTTAATTTTACATTTGTGTGGGTATCTTCTTTTGGGTTTGTTGGAAGAAGATTACTTTCTTACTTTTCCTAGAGTGTAGCTTCCCTCCTTGTGTTGACATTTTCCATCAATTATTCTTTGTAGGGCTGGATTTGTGGGTAGATAGTGTGTAAATTTGCTTTTATCGTGGAATATCTTGGTTTCTCCATCTATGATGATTGAGAGTTTTGCTGGGCATAGTAGCCTGGGCTGTCATTTGTGTTCTCTTAGAGACTGTATGAGGTCTGCCCAGGATCTTCTAGCTTTCATCATCTCTGGTGAGAAGTCTGGCATGATTCTGATAGGTCTGCCTTTATAAGTCACTTGTCCTTTTTCCCTTACTGCTTTTAATATTCTTTCTTTCTTTAGTGAATTTGGTGTTTTGATTATTATGTGCCAGGAGGACTTTCTGTTCTGGTCCAAACTGTTTGGAGTTCTGAAGGCTTCTTGTATGTTCATGGGCATCTCTTTTTCAAGGTTAGAGAAGTTTTCTTCTACAATTTTGTTGAAGATATTTACTGGACCTTTAAGATGTAAATTCTCGCTCTCGTCTATACCTATAATCCTTAGGTTTGGTCTTCTCGTTGTGTCCTGGAGTTCCTGGATGTTTTATGTTACCAGCTTTATGCATTGTGCATTTTCTTTGACTGTTGAGTCAATGTTTTCTATGGTATCTTCAGTACCTGAGGTTCTTTCTTCTATATCTTGTATTCTGTTGTTGATGATTGCATCTATGACTCCTGAATTCTTTCCAAGGTTTTCTATCTCCAGAGATGTCTCACTTTGTGATTTCTTTATTATTTCTACTTCCACTTTTAGATCCTGGATGCTTTTGTTCAGTTCCTTCACCTGACTGTGTTTTCCTGTAATTCTTTAAGGGATTTTTGTGTTTCTTCTTTAAGGGCTTCTGCCTGTTGACCCATGATCTCCTGTATTTCTTTAAGGGATTTTTGTGTTTCCTCTATAAGGGCTTTTACCGATTGACCAATGTTCTTCTGTATTTCTTTAAGGAAGTTATTTAAGTTTTTCTTGAAGTCCTCTATCAGCATCATGAGATATGATTTTAAATCCAACTCTTTTCCGGTGTGGTGGGGTATCTGGGACTTGTTGTGATGGGAGAACTGGGTTCTAATGTTGCCATGTGGCCTTGGTTTCTGTTGATAGGATTCTTGTGCTTGCCTTTCGCCATCTGGTGCTAGTTGTCTCTTGCTGGAGTTTATTCCTCCTGTTGGCCTGTAAGCATATGTCCTTACTCCTCTGAGCTCAAAAGTAAAAGCACTGCTGTTATATCTCTCTCTCTCTCTCTCCTGGTGTGCTATGCACAGAAGGCTGTGGAGTTTCCCAGCTCCATGGTGCAAATGGTGGCATGAAGATTTCCATCCCAGCTGCTCCACTGATCTTAGGCCCTGTGTGCTCCTAGCAGGAGCCCTACAGAGAGAAGGTGGAGATCTCACCTCTGGGCTCAGAAGTGAAAGCACTGCTAGGAAGGAGATCACTTTCTCCTGGCAGACTATGCATAGAAGGTTGTGGAGTTTCCAGGCTCCCTCAAACAAGCTCTTTTTGGCAGTAGATAGAGAAAGTCTCATTGCTCAAAATGCTTTGAGTCTTTTGTTATACAAGTCTTTCATTGTCTTAGACTAACATCACAATATTCTATATTCTCTGAGATGATTTTAAAGAGTATTTCCCCCAAACTTTCTTTTTACTCTGTTTGTCCTTTGATATAAATGTGCTACTGATTTTGTCAATTTTGAATGGTATAGGAATTATACATGATAGATAGATAGATAGATAGATAGATAGATAGATAGATAGATCGAGATAAATGTATAGATATAGATGTAGATGTAGATGATATAGAGATATACATATGCAATCAAATATACTTTCATTGTTCATAGGATCTTTTAACTTTTTGGCCTTTACTTTTTCTGAAGATTTCTCAAGTCAAAATCCATGCATGAGTCAATAAGAGCTTAACTAGAAAAGAAAATATTTCAGAGAATAAGGTTCTAAACTTTGGGGAAGTTCTTAGACTCAGGAAGAATGTTTGTAACATTTTCATTTAAGTCTCCACAGGGTCAACAACTAATTTTTTGAAAGCAAATCATGAAATAAACCATGTTTATACACGTTTTAGAGATCATATCACAATACTTTGATCTCTAAAAAAGACTAAAAATGTTTATTAAAGTAATGTCCGTTCAGGCCGTGCACCAAGGCAGCCAGTGGCAGCCAGCTCCCAGGACCAAGGACCAGCAGTAGCGGCAGGCCTCCATATTGAAACCAGGACACAGCTGGAGAGGACCAGGTAGACAGATTCCATCCTGGGCTACCACGCAGGGGGATCTGCTAGGCTCTCCCTTCCAGGCAGGCCCAGCTCCACCCGCCGAGGCTCTCCTGGACTTCCCCGCGAACTCAGGCCATGCACCAAGGCAGCCGGTGACAGCCAGCTCGTGATCCCTTTGAGCAGCAGTCACACATAACCACCAGTAGAGAAACAACAGGTGAGCCCAGCCTGAAGGGAGATTCAAACACCAATCAGTAACAACAAGGCCAACTAACACCAGAAATAACCAGATGGCAAAAGGAAAACGAAGGAACGTTACTAACATAAATCAAGGCAACATAACAGCATCTGAACCCAGTTCGCCAACAACAGGAAGCCCTGGATACCCCAAAACACCAGAAAAACAAGACTTGGATATAAAATCACTGGTCAGGATGCTGGTAGCTGAACACATAGAAAAATCTCGTAAAGAAATAGAGGAGAAAATGGATCAAAAGTTAGACGCCTTTACAAGGCAAATACAAAAATTACTTCATGAAATGCAGGAGAAGATGGATCAAAGAGAAGAAGACAATAAGGAAGAAAGACAAAAATCACTTAAAGAAATACAGAAGAACGTGGGCCAACAAGTAGAAGCTATGAAAAAGGAAACACAAAAATCTATTAAAGAAATACACGAAAACACAATCAAGCAAGCGAAAGATTTGAGCATATCCATCCAGGTACTAAAAACAGAAGTAGAAACAACTAAGAAATCGCAGAGGGAGACAAGATTGGAGATAGAAAACCTTGGGAAGAAATCAGGGGCCATAGATGCAAGTATCAACAATAGAATACAATAGTTAGAAGACAGAATATCAGAAGCCGAAGATACCATAGGAACCATTGATTCAACAGTCAAAGAAAATACTAAATGCAAAAAGGTTGTAACCCAAAATATCCAGGAAATCCAGGACACAATGAGAAGACCAAACCTAAGGATTATAGGTATAGACGAGAGTGAAGATTTACAAGTTAAAGGGCCAGCAAATATCTTCTACAAAATTATGGAAGAAAACTTCCCCAACCTAAAGAGAGAGATGCCCATGAATATACAAGAAGCATATAGAACCCCAAACAGACTGGGTCAGAACAGAAATACATCCCTTCACATAATAATCAAAACTCCAAATGTACTAAACAAAGAAAGAATATTAAAGGCAGTAAGAGAAAAAGGCCAAGTAACATATAAAGGAAGACCTATCAGAATAACACCAGACTTCTCACCTGAGACCATGAAAGCTAGAAGATCCTGGGCCGATATAATGCAAACTCTAAGAGAACACAAACTTCAGGCAAAACTACTTTACCCAGCAAAACCCTCAATCGCCATAGATGGAGACATCAAGGTATTCCATGACAAAACCAAATTTGCACGATACCTTTCCACAAATCCAGCCCTACAAAGGATATTAGGGGGAAAACACCAAGACAAGGATGGAAACTACACCAGGGAAGGAGCAAGAGAGAAACCTCCTCTCATCAAACCCAAAAGAAGATAACCTCTTGAATATAAAAAATAAATAAATATAATTTCAAAAATGTCTGGACGTAATAATTACTATTCCTTAATATCTCTTAACATCAATGGACTCAGTTCCCCAATAAAAAGACATAGATTAACAGACTGGATACAGAAACAGGACCCTACATTTTGCTTCACACAGGAAACACATCTCAGTGTTAAAGACAAACACTGCCTTAGAGTAAAAGGCTGGAAGACAATTTTACAAGCAAATGGTCTCAGGAAACAAGGTGGAATAGCCATTCTAATAGCAGATAAAATTGACTTCCAACCTAAAATCATCAAAAGAGACTCAGAAGGTCACTTCTTGCTGACCAAAGGGAAAATCCACCAAGAAGAGCTCTCAATACTGATCATCTATGCTCCAAATGCAAGGGCACCCTCATTCGTAAAAGAAACCTTACTAAAGCTTAAAGCACACATTACAGCTAACACAATAATTGTGGGTGACTTCAACACTCCACTCTCCTCAATGGACCGATCAGGAAAGCAGAAACTAAACAGAAACACAGTGAAACTAATTGAAACTCTGGACCAATTGGATTTAACATATATATATATATATATATATATATATATATATATATATATATAACATTTCATCCTAAAGCAAAAGAATATACCTTTTTCTTAGCACTGCATGGTACCTTCTCCAAAATTGATCGTATAATTGGTCACAAGACAGATGTCAACAAATACAAGAAGATTGAGGTAATCCCATGCCTCCTATCAGATCACCATGGAGTAAGAGTGGTCTTCAATGGCAACAAAAACAATAGAAAGCCCACATACACGTGGAAACTGAACAATACTCTACTCAATGACACCTTGGTCAAGGAAAAAATAAAAAAAGAAATCAAAGACTTTTTAGAAATCAATGAAAATGAAGGTACAACCTACCCAAATCTATGGGACACAATGAAAGCAGTGCTAAGAGGAAAACTCATAGCTCTAAGTACATCCAAAAAGAAACTGGGGAGAGCATACACTAGCAGCTTAATGGCACACCTTAAAGCCCTGGAAGAAAAATAAGTTAATTCACCCAGGAGGAGTAGAAGACAAGAAATCATCAAACTCAGGGCTGAAATCAATCAAGTAGAAACAACGAAAACCATACAAAGAATCAACAAGACCAGGAGCTGGTTCTTTGAGAAAATCAACAAGATAGATAAACCCTTAGCCATACTAACCAAAGGACACAAAGACAGTATACAAATTAACAAAATTAGAAATGAAAAGGGAGACATAACAACAGAAACTGAGGAAATTCAAAAGATCATCAGATCCTACTACAAAGGTCTATACTCAAAACAACTGGAGAATCTGGAGGAAATGGACAATTTCCTAGACAGATATAAAATACCAAAATTAAATCAGCATCAAGTAGATTAGCTAAATAGTCCCATAACCCCTAAAGAAATAGAAGGGGTTATAGAAAGCCTCCCAACCAAGAAAATTACGGGACCAGATGGTTTTAGTGCAGATTCTACCAGACCTTCAAAGAAGATTTAACACCAATACTTTTCAAACTATTCCACAAAATAGAGACAGAAGGGACACTGCCCAACTCATTCTTCGAAGCCACAATTACGCTAATACCTAAACCACAAAAAGATCCAACAAAGAAAGAGAACTACCGGCCAAATTCTTATGAATATCGATGCAAAAATACTAAATAAAATTCTTGCCAACCAAATCAAAGAGCACATCAAAACGATCATTCACCATGATCAAGTAGGCTTCATCCCAGGGATGCAGGGATGGTTCAATATATGGAAATCCATCAATGTAATCCACTACATAAACAAACTAAAAGAAAAAACCACATGGTCATCTCATTAGATGCTGAAAAAGCATTCGACAAAATTCAGCATCCTTTCATGCTAAAAGTCTTGGAAAGAGCAGGAATTCAAGGCCCATGCCTAAACATAGTAAAAGCAATCTACAGCAAACCAGTAGCCAACATCAAAATAAATGGAGAGAAACTTGAAGCAATCCCACTAAAATCAGGGACTAGACAAGGCTGCCCTCTCTCTCCAAATCTTTTCAATATAGTACTTGAAGTTCTAGCGAGAGCAATTAGACAACATAAGGAAGTCAAAGGGATACAAATTGGAAAGGAAGAAGTCAAACTATCATTATTTGCAGACGATATGATAGTTTACTTAAGCGACCCAAAAAACTCCACCAGAGAACTTCTACAGCTGATAAACAACTTCAGCAAAGTGGCAGATTATAAAATTAACTCAAGCAAATCAGTAGCCTTCTTGTACTCAAAGGACAAGCAGGCTGAGAAAGAAGTTATGGAAATAACACCCTTCACAATAGCCACAAACAACATAAAGAACCTTGGCGTAACTCTAACCGAACAAGCGAAAGATCTGTACGACAAGAACTTCAAGTCCTTGAAGAAAGAAATCGAAGAAGACCTCAGAAGATGGAAAAATATTTCTTGCTCCTGGATTGGCAGGATCAATATAGTAAAAATGGCCATCTTGCCAAAAGCAATATACAGATTCAATGTGATCCCCATCAAAATCCCAACTCAATTCTTCATAGATCTAGAAAGAGCAATTCTCAAATTCATCTGGAGCAACAAAAAACCCAGGATAGCTAAAACTATTCTTAACAATAAAAGAACTTCTGGGGGAATCAATATCCCTGACCTTAAACAGTACTACAGAGCAATTGTGTTAAAAACTGCATGGTATTTGAATAGCAACAGGCAAGTGGATCAATGGAATAGGATTGAAGACCCAGAAATGGACCCACAGACTTATGGTCACTTGATCTTTGATAAAGGAGCCACAACCATCCAGTGGAATAAAGATAACCTTTTCAACAAATGGTGCTGGTTCAACTGGAGGTCAACATGCAGAAGAATGCGAATTGGCCCACTCTTATCTCTTTGCACTAAGATCAACTCCAAGTGGATCAAGGAACTCCACATAAAACCAGACACACTGAATCTATTATAAAAGAAACTTGGGAAGACCCTGGAGGACATAGGAACAGGGGAAAGATCCTGAACAGAACACCAATAGCTTATCGTATTGTGACTGTTGAGGTCTGTTTTGATTGAATTTCTGTTCTGGTCCAGTATGTCTGCAGTTCTGCATGTGTCCTGCATATTCGTGGGCATCTCTTTCCTGAAGTCAGGGAAGTTTTCTTCTATAATTTTGTTGAAAATACTTACTGGCCCTTTAAATAAGGAATCTTTGCACTCTTCTATACCTATTATCCTTAGGTTTGGTCTTCTCATTGTGTTCTGGATTTCCTGGATCTTTTGGGTTAGGGTATTTTTGCATTTGTATTTTTTGACTGTTCTGTAATTGTTTTCTATGGTATCTTCTATACGTGAGATGCTTCCTTCTGTCTCTTGTATTCTGTTGGTGATGCTTGTGTCTATGACTTATTTGTGTTATATGACTTATTTCCTTGTACTAACTCCAGGGTTGTCTCCCTTTGTTATTTCTTTATTATTTCTATTTCCATTTTTAGATTTTGGATGGTTTTGTTCATTTCCTTCACATGTTTGATTGTGTGTTCCTGTAATTCTTTAAGGGATTTTTGTCTTTTGTCTTTATGGGCTTCTACCTATTTACCTGTGTTCCTATGTATTTCTTTACGGGAGTTACTTATGTGCTCCTTAAAGTCCTCTATCATCATCATGAGAAGTGATTTTTTATCCAAATCTTGCTTTTCTGGTATGATGTTTTATCCAGGACTTGCTATTGTGGGAGAATTGGGCTCTGATGATGCTAGGTTACCTTGCTTTCTGTTGCTTATGTTCTTGTACTTGCCTCCTGCCATCTGATTATCTCTAGTGCTTCCTGCCCTCCCTATATCTTACTGGATCCTATCCTTCCTGTGATCCTGGTTATGTCAGAACTCCACAGAGTCCAGCTGCTGCTGTGGTCCTATGATTCTGGGATCCAGGGATCCTGAGATCCTGGATGTGTCAGAGCCCCTGGGAGTGAAGCTGCAGCTCTGAGGTCCTGAGTTCATTGTGTGACCAAGTTCCTGGGATCCTGGCTGTGTTAGAACACTAAGGAGAGGTGCTTCCTCTGGGTGTTATAGGACTTCCTGCAGAGTTTTCACCCAAGGTAAACCAGCCCAGCCCCAGGTACCATCTTCTGTCTTATTCACTATTCTTTTATAAAGAAATGTCATGATGGCCAGGCAGTGGCAGTATATGCCCTTAATACAAGCACTTGAGAGACAGAGGCAAGCAGATTTCTGAGTTCAGGGCTAGCCTGTGCTACAGAGTGAGTTCCAGGACACCTAGGGCTACACAGAGAAACCCTATCTTGAAAAGAAAAAAAGAAATTCCATGATGGTATGTTTTGTTTTTACTTGGTGATTTCAGCAATGGGTTTGAATATTTACAGCTGTCTACTGCCCTTGGGTGTATTTTCCTCTTTTTGTTCTAGAGAGTTCAGGTGTGCTGTCAAGCTACTGGTGTATGCTGTCTCCAGTTTCTTTTTGGAGGCACTTAGTACTATGAGATTTCTTCTTGGCACTCCTTTCATTGAATCCCAAAAGTTCTGGTATGCTGAGTGATCTAAGATGTCTAAATTAAATTCTAAAATGTCTTCAAATGTATTTCTTTAGTTTTGCCTTGACCATGTAATCATTTAGTACAGCATTGTATGGATCCATTTGTATATTGTCTTTCTATTGTTTTAATTGTTATTTAAGACCAGGCTTAGTCCATGGTGATCTGATAGGATGCATGAGATTATTTCAATCTTCTTGTATCTATTGAGGCCTATTTTGTGACCAAGTATATGGCCAATTTTAGTGAAGGTACCAAGAGGTGATGAGAAAATCATATATATACTTGTTTTAGAATGGAATGTTCTATAGATATCAATTACTTTTGTTATCTTCCAAATAGAAGCACAAAGGAGTATACAAAGAATCAACAAAATCAGGATCTGGTTCTTTGAGAAAATCAAAGATGCATAAACCATTAGCCAGACTATCCAAAGGGCACAGAGACAGTATCCAGATTAACAAAATCAGAAATGAAAAGAGAAACATAAAAAACAGAAACCAAGAAAATTCAAAAAACCATCAGATCCTACACCCAAAGTCTATACTTAACAAATCAGGAAAATCTGGATGAAATGGGCAATTTTCTAGATGGATACCAGGTACTAAGTTAAATCAGTATCAGGTAAACTATCTAAACAGTCCCATAACACCTAAAATAAAAGAAGCAGTCACTAAAAGTCTCCCAGAACCAGATGGGTTTAGTGCAAAATTCTATTAGACCTTCAAAGAAGACCTGATACCAGTACTCTTCAAACTATTCCAAAAAATAGAAACAGAAGTACACTACCCAATTTATTCTATGAAGTTACAATTACACTTACAACTAAACCAAACCTAAAGACCCAACAAAAAAAGAGAAATTCAGACCAATTTCCCTTGAGAATATCAATGCAAAACTACTCAATAAAATTCTCATAAACCAAAACCAAGAACACATCAAAACAATTATTCATTATGATCAAGTAGATTTCATCCCAAAGATGTAGGTATGGTTCAATATATGGAAATCCATCAGTGTAATCCACTACATAAACAAACTCAAATAAAAAAAAACAGGGTCATTTTATTAGATGCTGAAAAAGCATTTGAGAAAATTCAGAACCCTTTCCTGGTAAAAGTCTTGGAAATATCAGGAAGTCAAGGTCCATAGTTAACCATAGGAAAAGCAATATACAACAACCCAGAAGCCAACATCAAACTCAAAGGAGAGAAACTTGAAGCAATCCCACTAAAATCAGGGACTAGATAGGGCTATCCACTCTCTCCCTACCTATTCAGTATAGTATTTGAAGTCCTACCCAGTACAATTACAGAACCAATGGAGGTCAAAGGGATTCAAATTGGAAAAGAAGAAGTCAAACTATCACTGTTTGCAGATGATATAACTGTATGATTAAGTGATTCCAAAAATTATACCAGAGAATTCCTACAGCTGCTAAACAGCTTCAGCAAAGTGCTGGATATAAACTTAACTCAAACAAATCAGTCGCATTCCTCTACTCAACGGTTAAACAGGCTGAAAAAGAAATTAAGGAAAGGAAACCCTTCACAATAGTCACAAATAATATAAAATACCTTGGTGTGACTATATCCACACAAGTGAAAGTTATCTATGACAAGAACTTCAAGTCTCTGAAGAAAGAAATTGAAGAAGACCTCAGAAGGCAGAAAGATCTCCCATGCTCTTGGATTGCCAGGATTATTAGAGTAAATATGGCAATCTATACAAAAGCAACTTATAGATTCAATGCAATCCCCCATCAAATTCCAAATCAATTCTTCATATAGTTAGAAAGAGCTATTTGCAAATTCATTTGGAATTACAAGAAACACAGGATAGCAAAAAATATTCTCAACAATAAAAGAACTTCTGGGAGAATCACCATCCCTGTCCTCAAACTGAACTACTGAAAAATAATGATAGAAAACTGCATGGTGTTGGTACAGTGACAGGCTGGTAGATCAATGGAATAGAATTAAAGAACCAGAAATGAACCCACACAACTCTGGTCACTTCATCTTTGACAAAGGTGCTAAAAATGTCCAGTGGAAAAAGACACCCTTTTCAACAAATGCTGCGAGTTCAACTGGCAGTTAGCATGTAAAAGAATGCAAATAGATCCATTCTTATTTTCTTATATAAAGCTCAAGACCAAGTGGATCAAAGACCACCACATAAAAGCAGATACACTGAAACTAATACAGGAGAAAGTTAGGGGTAGGGGAGAGCCTAGAGCACATGGTCACAAGAGAAATTTTCCTGAACAGAACACCAAAGGCTTACTAAGATTAAAAATTGACAAATGAGACCTCAAAAAATTGCAAAGTATCTGTAAGGCAAAGGACACTGTCAATAGGACAAAACAGCAACCAATGATAGGGGAAAGATCATAACCAATTCTTTAACTAAAAGAGGGCTAATAACAAATGTATACAAAAATCTCAAGAAGTTAAACTCCAGGGAACCAAATAACACTATTAAAAATGGGGTACAGAGCTAAGCAAAGGTTTCTCAATTAAGGAATACTGAATGGATGAGAAGCACCTAAAGACATGTGCAACATCCATGGGAATCAGGGAGATACAAATCAAAACAAACCTGAGATTCTACCTTACACCAGTCAGAATAGCTGAGATCAAAAACTCTTGTTACAAGAGATGCTGGTGAGAATGTGGAGAAAGAGTCACACTCCTCCACTGTTCTATGAAGCCACAACTATGCTGATACCAAAACCACACAACAATCCAAAAAAGTAAGAAAACTTCAGACCAGTTTCCTTTATGAATATTGATGCAAAAATACTCAATAAAATTCTTGCCAACCAAATCCAAGAACACATCAAAATGATCATTCAACATGACCAAGTAGGATTCATCTTAGGGATGCAGGGATGGTTCAATATACAGAACTCCATCAATATAATCCACTATATAAACAAACTCAAAGAAAAAAACTACAGGAACATTTAATTAGCTGCTCAAAAAGCATTTGACAAAATTCAACATCCTTTCATGCTAAAACTTGGAAAGAACAGGAATTCAAGGCCCATAACTAAACATAGTAAAAGCAATAAAGAGCAAACCAATAGCCAAAATCAAACTAAATGGAGAGAAAATTGAAGCAAGCCCACTAAAATCAGGGACTAGACAAGGAAGCCCTCTCTCTCCATATTTAACCAATATAGTACTTGAGTTCTAGCTAGAGCAAATAGACAACAAAAGGAGGTCAAAGGGATACAAATTGGGAAGGAAGAAGTCAAAATATCACTATTTGCAGAAGATATGATTGTATACTTAGGTGATCCCTAAAATTCCACCAGAGAACTCCTACAGCTGATAAACAACTTCAACAAAAGTGGCCAGACATAAAATTAACTCGAACAAATGAGTAGCCTTCCTATACTCAAAGGATAAACAGACTGAGAAAGAAATTAGGGAAATGACACCCTTCACAATAGTCACAAACAATATAAAATATCGTGGTGTGACTCTAACCAAAAAAGTGAAAGATCTGTATGGCAAGAACTTCAAGTCTCTGAAGAAAGAAATTGAAGAAGATCTCAGAAAATGGAAAGAGCTCCCATGGTCATGTATTGGAAGGATTGATATAGTAATCATGGCCATCTGGCCAAAAGCAATATACAGATTCAATGCACTCCCCATCAAACTCCCAACTCAATTCTTCACAGAGTTAGAAAGAATAATTCTCAAATTCATTTGGAATATCAAAAAACCCAGGATAGCAAAAAATATTCTCAACAGTAAAAGAATTTCTGGAGGAATCAGTATCCCAGACCACAAGCAGTACTGGAGAGCAATAGTGTTAAAAAAAACTGTAGGGTATTGATACAGTGACGGGCAGGGAGATCAATGGAAAAGAATTGAAGGCCCAGAAATGAACCCAAACACCTATGGTCACTTGATCTTTGACAAAGGGACAAAATCCATCCAGTGGAAGAAAAGATAGCCTTTTCAACAAATGGTGCTGGCTCAACTGGCAGCTAACATGCAGAAGAATGAAAATTGATCCATTCTTATCTCCTTGTCCTAAGCTCAAGTCCAAGTGGATCAAGGACCTCCACATAAAAACAGACACACTGAAACTAATAGAAAAGAAACTGGGGAAGAGCCTTGAACACGTGTGCACAGGGGAAATTTTTCTGAACAGAACACCAATAGCCTATGTCCTAAGATCAAGAATTGACAAATGGAACCTCATAAAATTACATCGTTTCTAAAAGGCAAAGGACACTGTCAATAGGACAAAATGGCAACCAACAAATTGGGAAAAGATCTTTACCAACCCTATGTCTGACAGAGAGCTAATACCCAATATACACAAAGAACTCAAGAAGTTAGACTCCAGAGAAGAAAATGACCCTATTAAAAAATGTGGTAGAGAGCCAAAATAAGACTTTCCACCTGAGGACTATTGAATGGCTAAGAGGCACCAAAAAAAAATGTTCAATATCCTTATTCATCGGGGAAATACAAATCCAAACAACCCTGAGATTTTACCTCACACCAGTCAGAATGTCTAAGATCAAAAACTCAGGAGACCGCAGGTTCTGTAGTGGTTGTGGAGAAAAAGGAACACTCCTCCACTGCTGGTGGAATTGTAAGCTGGTACAACCACTCTGGAAATCAGTTTGACTGTTCCTCAGAAAACTGGGCATAATACTACAGGAAGACCCCATTATATCACTCCTGGGCATATACCCAGAGGATTCTCCAGCATGTAATAAGGACACATGCTCCATTATGTTCATAGAAATCCTATTTATAATAGCCAGAAGCTAGAAAGAACACAGATGCCCCTCAATGTAGGAATGGATACAGAAAATGTAATATATATATATATATATATATATATATATATATATATATATATACACATACATACATACATACAATGGAGTACTATTTAGGCATAAAAAACAATGAATTCATGAAATTCTCAGACAAATGAATGGAGCTGGAAAATATCATCCTGAGTGAGGTATCCTCACAAAAGAACACACCTGGTGTGCACTAACTGATAGTGGATATTAGCCAAGAAGCGTGGAATACCCAAGACACATGTCACATATCAAAGGATGCCAATGAAGGGGGAAGAACAAAATATGAATACTTGGGTCCTTTGTAGAAAGGGGAAAAATACCCACAGAAGGAGATACAGAGACAAAGGGTGGAGCAGAATCTGAGGGAAAGACCATCCAGAGACTACATGACCCAGGGATCTATCCCATATACAGTTACAAAACCCAGACACTATTTGTGGATGCCCACAAGTGCTGGCTGACTGGAGCCGGATATAGCTATCACCTGGGAGGCTCTGCTAGTGCATGACAAATACTGAGGGGGACACTCTCAGCCAGCCACTGAACTGGGCATAGAGTTCCCAATGGAGGAGCTAGAGGAAGGACCCAAGGAGCTGAAGGGGTTTGCAGCACCATAGAAGGAACAACAATATGAGCCACCCAGTACTCCCAGAGCTCCCAGGGACAAAATCATTAACCAGAGTTCACATGGAGTTACCCATGGCTCCAGACTCATAGGCATCAGAGGATGGTCTTGTTAGACACCAAAGAGGAGGGGAGAGGCCCTTGGTCCTGGAAAGACTTGATGCCATAGTGTAGAGGAATACCAGGACAAGAAAGCAGGAGAGGGTTGATTGGGGAAGGGGAGGTGGCTTATGGGATTTTGGGGGGAAGGGGAAAGCAGGAAATGGGACATTTGAAATGTAAATAAAGAATACATCTAATAAAAATGGTGCTCCTGAACTGAAAAAAAAGGAATATTGAACAGATGAGAAGTACTTAAGGAAATGTCCAACATCCTTATTCATCAGGAAAATGCAAATCAAAACTCCCTTGAGATTCAATCTCACACCTGTCAGAATAACTAGGATCAAAAACTCAGGTGACAGCAGACACTGTGGAGAATGTGGAGAAAGAGGAACACTCCTCCATTGCTGGTGAGATTACAAGCTGGTATGACCACTCTGGAAATCAGTATGGCTTTTCCTCAGAATATCAGATGTATTACTACATAAATACCCAACTATACCACTCCCAGGCATATACTGAAATGATGCTCTAACATAAAACAAGGAAACATGCAATACTATGTTCATAGCAGCCTCATTTATAATAGCCAGAAGCTGGAAAGGACCCAGATGTCCCACAACAGAGGAACCCATACAGAAAATGTGGTACATTTACAACTATCAAAAACAATTTCATGAAATTCTTAGGCAATTGAATGGAACTTAAAAATATCATCTTGAGTGAGGTTTTCCAGTCACAGAAGTACACACATGGTATGTACTCACTGATAAGTGGATATTAGCCCAAAAGGTGGGAATTCCCAAGATACAATTCACAGACTGTATGAAGCTCAAAAACAGGAAGACAAAAGTGTGGGTGCTTGGGTCCTTCTTAGAAAGGGGAATAAAATACTCACTGGAGGAAATATGGAGACAATGAGTGGAGCAGAGACTGAGGGAAAGACCATCCAGAGACTGCCCCTCTAGAGATTCCATCACATATACAGTCACAAAACCCAGACACTATTCTAGAGGGCAAGTACTTGAAGTCAGGAGCCTAATATAGCTCTCTACTGAGAGGTTCCAGAAAAGCCTGACAATTACAGAGGTAGATGCTCATAGACAACCATTGTACTAAGCACAGGGTCCCCAATGGAGGAGTTAGGGAAAGGACTGAAGGAACTATAGGGGTTTACAACCCCATAGGAAAAACAAAAATATCAACCAAACAGACCACCCAAGAGATCCCTTGGACTAAACCATCAACCAAAGAGTACACATGAAGGAACACGTGGCTCCAGTGGGAATACACAGCAAGCTAGGAATGTGTGGGTGGGTGGGGGAATACCCACATAGAGAAGGGGATGGGACATGGGATAGGGGGTTTCTGAGGAGAGATCTGGAGAGGGGATAACATTTGAAATGTCAATAAAGAAAATATACAATAATAAAAATGATTAGGAAGTGCAGATCTATGGGAGAAAATGCTATCCATTCTTTTTTAAATTACTCCTATATATACATTATATATTTATTTTACATGTGTTTTGCCCAAGATAAGAACTACATGATATACTCAATGTTGTTACTTAGGTTATTGGAACAAGTAGAAGAAACGCTTCCCCTACAGCATAAAACCTATGTAAAACTATGGCTGAGCTTATATGCATACACCAGGAATAAACCCTTATACATTGAATTTAAATTAATGACAGCTCCTCTATTCAGAGTAATTTGATATGAGGTATTCTGAGCTATCACATGGTGGGTTGACTATGTGAGCTATTACATATTTTATGAAAATGCAAGTTTTTCATTAAATATGTTGCATTGTAAGTGAATCATAAATAGGGTATTAAGCTATTTCCATGGATATAGAGGGGTGAATAAAGATTTTATAGTGAGTGAATGAATGATTCACCATTGGAAAAAAGACAAATCAGCACAGTATTTCAGAGTTCACAGTATGGTAAGTGACGACCATAATCTACACATTGATACTAAGTTGTTGATTTGTAATTCATGAACTCAATATATTTGCTATTAAGAATTGATTCATAGCATATTTGGGAGTCAAGAAAGACAGTGGAGGAATACTGGTTTTCTTTTTTTCTTTCTTTTTTTTATTGGATATATTCTTTATTTATATTTCATTTCCCTTTTCCTGGTTCCACGCCCCCTAGAGGTCCCATATGCCCTTTTCCCTCCCTCTGTTCCCCCATCGACCCCTTCCCACTTCCCTGTTCTGGTATTCCCCTACACTAACACACTGAGCCTTTCCAGAACCAGGGTCCACTTCTTCCTTCTTCTCGGACATCATTTGGTGTGCGGATTGTATCTTTGGTGTTCCAAGATTCTAGGCTAATATCCACTCACTTATCAGTGAGTGCATGCTATGGGTATTCTTTTGAGACTGGGTTACCTCACTTAGTATATTTTTCTCCAGCTCCATCCATTTGTCCAAGAATTTCATTAATTCATTTGTTTCTAATGGCTGAATAGTACAGCATTGTGAATATATACCACATTTTTTTGTATCCATTCCTCCATTGAGGAACATCTAGGTTCTTTCCAGCTTCTGGCTATTATAAATAAGGCTGCTATGAACATAGTGGAGCATGTATCCTTATTGCATGCTGGGAAATCTTCTAGGAATATGCCCAGGAGTGGTATGGCAGGGTCCTCCAGAAGTTTCGTGTGCAGTTTTCTGAGGAACCGCCAGACTGATTACCTCAATGGTTGTACCAGCTTGCAATCCCACCAGCAGTGGAGGAGTGTTCCTCTTTCTCCACATCCTCACCAACACCAGCTGTTTCCTGAGTTTTTAATCTTAGCCATTCTGACTGGTGTGAGGCAAAATCTCTGGGTTATTTTGATTTGCATTTCACTAATGACTAATGATGTTGAACATTTCTTAAGGTGCTTCTCAGCCATCCGAAGTTCTTCGGGTGAAAAGTCTTTGTTTAGCGCTGTACCCCATTTTTGATAGGGTAATTTGGTTTTCTGGGGTCTAACTTCTTGAGTTCTTTGTATACATTGGATATTAGCCCTCTGTCAGATGTAGGGTTGGTGAAGATCTTTTCCCAATTTGTTGGTTGCCGATTTGTCCTTTTGACAGTGTCTTTTGTCTTACAGAAACTTTGTAATTTTACAAGGTTCCATTTGTCTATTCTTGATCTAAAGCTTAAGCTATTGGTGTTCTGTTCAGGAACTTTCCCCCTGAGCCAATGTCCTCAAGGGTCTTCCCCAGTTTCTTTTCTATTAGTTTTAGTGTGTCTGGTTTTATGTGGAGGTCCTTGATCCACTTGGAGTTGAGCTTAGTGCAAGGAGATAAGAGTGGATCAATTCTCAGTCTTCTGCATGCTGACCTCCAGTTGAGCCAGCCCCATTTGTTGAAAAGGCTATTTTTTTTCCACTGGATGTTTTCAGCTCCTTTGTCGAAGACCAATTGGCCATAGATGTGTGGGTTCAATTCTGGGTCTTCAATCCTATTCCAGTGATCCACCTCCCTGTCACTGTACCAATACCATGCACTTTTTAATACTATTGCTCTGTAGTATTGCTTGAGGTCCTGGGATACTGATTCCCCAAGAAGTTCTTTTACTGTTGGTTTTCAAACAGGTATAATGGATAGGGAATGTGCTTTAAGACTCCTCCACAATAACGAAAAGTTAGATTGGCCTAGGCAATAATCAGATGTAGAGAACAGGGTGTCCTACTTATTTTAACTGCAGAATTTCTGGTTCTTATGTTTTGTGCTGGTTTTCCATCTCAAAATCTATTACACCCTCTTCCTGAAGACATTTGCACGATCCGAAGTCACAGTTGCATATCAAAATAATGCCTCTCTCTTTTGGGCAAGTCTAATCCAAATTAATTGTTGCATGGAATGATCATGGTACTGAATTTTTGACATGTCTCCTCAAGAGGAGTTGTCTCTGGGGTCTTGCTGTCTATCCTTTTAGATAAAATCCACAAATGTAATAGATAAAATCCAATATGTCTTTTGAAGTGTGTTTATACCTGAATGTATTTTCCCAGGTGGCAAGAGTGAAGAAAATTTTTGAGAGTTCTCTAGAGAGTAGGAGAGTATTGCCTAAAAATAAGTGATTAAAGAGATGACTTCACCCACCAGCAATATTACAAACACATATGCTGAGAAACGCAGGAGCTGTGTATATAACTGATGGCCACCTGCAGATCTACATAGGCACACTTACTCTCGTCTAGACACTTCTATTTTATGATGTTCTCACGGGTATTTATCCTCTGGATCCTACAAATTCTTAGAGTTTTGTGCAACTTTAACAGTGAGGAGTGCCTTTTAAAAGCAGAAGGGAAACGACAGAGTGAAGGAAATGTGATGATTGCTGCATTTGTTCCTTTTTTTAGTTATGTTTTCCTGAGCAAAAGGAATGATTATATTCATACAGAAAAATTTGACAGAGAGTAAGTGTTTTTTAAACCATCAATCATTTTATGAATTTAGGTTTTAATTGTCCTCAATTAACTTTGTATGCTCACAAATGTAATTTTACATTCTATTAAGGTGAGATTCTCTACTGGAAACATAACTATTTTACAGGTTTGTATTTCTCTTTAATCATTTTCTCTCTCAAAGAAAGAAAACTAGTTGGATCTAATTAATGTTTATATGTTTGTTACTCTGAGCCTCTCTACCTGGCTTTCTCTAGACTTCAGCTGCTAGTGTTGAAATACATCATGGTTTTCTCTCCAAAACAAATGTTGCAAAAGGAAAATGGACACATTGCTATGGAAAAATGTTAAAGTGTTGTTCTCCCACGAGAAATAATGCCAAGGATTTTAGTATCTAAATACAGGGTTGGCCTCTGATAGCTGCTGCTGCTTTCAGATCCTGATTAATATCAATAGGATAATTTGGAATTTAGACTTCTTTTTCAAAATGCTCTAAGATAACTCACATTTTTGTTTTTCTTACAAATTTTATAGACTATATTAATTTTGCCTCGTTCCACATTAGATGCATTTTTCTACGTATCTGAACACTGATAGAGAGAGGTCTGTATGGTATGAAAGACACATGAGGTTGATGGTTGAAATTGAGAGTTCTTTCTTACTATAACACCTGTAGGATTAGAGAATGGTGGCAGAACAATTAGCAAAATTACCTGGACTCTGTTGGAGAAAAACACCTATGTAATAATCTTTGGAGAGGAGGGAAATTTTATTTCATGCAGTCAATTCTATACAGAAACTATGTACTGAGAACTGAGATAGAAATTACTGAAATAAGAATGCCAACTTGACTCTATTTCCCTTTATTAATAATTTAAATGATGGCTACTTTGGAATTTCCATCAAATATTAATAGTTTAATAAGACATCAATTTGTCTATTATAATAACTTCTTTTAAAAGGAATGTTACTAAAGTAATCTATATGGTTTGAGTTTTTCTCTTTTGTTTTTGTTTTGTTTTGTTTTTGTTTTGTGTTCATATTACCCCTCAATCACAGACCCCTCCCTCTTTTCTTCCCAGGGAAACCCTTACAAGTCCTTCCCACATTGCCCACTGTTGTTCTCCCCAGAGAACAGGAGCCCCCTTCAGATACCACCATACCATCAGGCATGCTTAATTCTTTGCCTAGAACTCTATGCAATTTTTATTGCAATTGCAATAAAAAAGGTGAGAAAAAATTGGATATATTTTTATTTACATTTCAAATGTTATCCGTTTTCCTGGTCCCTGCCTCCCAGAATCCCCCTATCCCCTGCCCTCCTCCTTGCTACAGTGAGGGGGTACCCCACCCACCCATTTATCTGCACTTGATTTCACCTACATTGAGTCATTGAGCCTTCACAGAACCAAGGGCCTCTCCTCCCATCGATGCCCAACAAGGCCATCCTCTACTACATATCCAGGTGAAGCCATGGCCCTGCATGTGTACTCCTTGGTTGGTGGTTTACTCCCTGGGAGCTCTATGGGGTCTGGTTTTTTTTTTGTTTGTTTGTTTGGTTAGTTTTTGTTTTTTTTTTTTTTTTGTATTTTTGTTTTTTGAGACAGGGTTTCTCTGTGTAGCCCTGGCTTTCCTGGAACTCACTCTGTAGACTTGGCTGGCCTCAAACTCAGAAATCTGCCTGACTCTGCCTCCCAAGTGCTGGGATCAAAGGCCTGTGCCACCACTGCCCATCTCCTGTGGGGTCTGGTTGGTTGATATTGTTCTTCCTATGGGGTTGTAAACCCCCCTCAACTCCTTCATTCCTTTTGCTAACTCCTCCATTGGAGAACCCTCTCTAAGTCTGATGGTTTGCTGCAAGCATTTCCTTCTGTATCTGTCAGTCTCTGGCACAGCCTCGCAGGAGACAGCAATATCAGGCTCCCTCCTATCAGCATGCACTTTTTGGCATCCACAATAGAGTCTGGGCTTGGTGACTAAATAAGGGATGGATCCCCAGGTAGGGCAGACTCTGGATGGCCTTTCCTCCAATCTCTGCTCCACACTTTGTCTCTGTATTTGTTCCCATGACTCTTTTGTTCCCCTTTCTAAGAAGGACCCAAGCACACACATTTTGGTTTTCCTTCCTCTTGAGCTTCATGTGGTCTCTGAACTCTATATTGGATATAGAAAGCTTTTGGGTTAATTTCTACTCATCAATGACTCCATACCAGGTGTATTCTTTATGATTGGGTTACTCCACTCAGGATGATATTTTCTAGTTCCAACCATTTGCCAAAGAATTACATGAATTCATTGTTTTTGATATTTGACTAGTACTCCATTGAGTAAATGTACCACATTTTATGTATCCATTACTCTGTTAAAGGACATCTGGATTCTTTCCAGATTTTGACAGTTACAAATAAAGCTGCTATGAACATAGTGGAGAAAGTGTCCTTGTTATATGTTGGAGAATATTTTGGGTATACGCCCAGGAGTGGTATAACTGGGTCCTCAGGTAATACTATGTCCGATATTCTGAGGAATGGTCATACTGATTTCCAGAGTGGTTGTACCTGCTTGCAATGCCAACCACAATATAGGAATGTTCCTCTTTCTCCACATCCTCATCAGTTTCTGCTCACCTGAGACTTTGATCTTAGCCATTCGGACAGGTGTGAGATTGAATCTCAGGGGAGTTTTGATTTGCATTTCTCTGATGACAAAGGATATTGAATATTTTCTTAGGTGTCTCTCGGCCATTCAATACTCTTCAACTGAAAATTCGTTGTTAAGCTCTGTACCTCCTTTTTAACGGTGTTATTTGATTCTCTAAAGTATAGCTTGCTGAGTTCTTTGTATATATTGGAATTAGCCCTCTATTGGATGGAGGATTGGTAAAGATATTTTCTCAATCTGTTGGTTGCCATTTTGTCCTATTGACAGTATCCTTTATGTTACAAAAATTTTGCAATTTTATGAGGACCCATTTATCAATTCTTGATCATAGAGCATAATTCAGGAAATTTTTCTCATGACCATTTGTTAGGGGCTCATCCCTACTATCTCCTCTATTAGTTTCAGTGTATCTGGTTTTTTGTGGAGGTCCTTGATCCATGTGGAATTGTGCTTTGCACAAGGAAAAAAAGAAAGGATCAAATTGCATTCTTCTACACGCTGACCTCCAGTTGAAACAGCACCACTTGATGAAAATGCTGACTTTTTTCCACTGCACGGTTTTACCAACTTTGTCAAAGATCAAGTGACCATAAGTATCTGGATTCAGTTCAGGGTCTTCAATTCTATTACATTGATATTCCTTTGAATTTATGTACCAATACAATGCAGTTTTTATTACTATTGCTCTGTAATATAGCTTGAGGTCAGGGATGGTAACTTACCCAGATCTTTCATTTTGAGAAATATTTTTGCTATCCTGAGTTTTTTATTATTCCAGGTGAATTTTTCGATTGCAAATTCTTTCTAACTCTATGAAATATTTGAGTTGGAATCTTAATAGGAATTGCATTGAATCTGTAGATTCCTGTCAGCAAGATGGCCATTTTTTCTTTATTAATCCTGCCAATCCAAGAGCATAGGAGATCTTTCCTCTAAGATCTTCTTTGTTTTCTTTTTTCAGAGACTTGAGGTACTTGTCACACAGATTCCACATTCTTGTTTAGAGTCACACCAAGCTATGTTTTATTATTTGTGCCTATTGTGAAGGGTATCGTTTCCCAAATATCTTTCTCAGCCTGTTTATCCTACTGATTTGTTTGAGATAATTTTATATCTAACACCTTGCTGAAGTTGTTTTTCAGGTGTAGGACATCCCAGTTCTGGTGGAATTTTAGGGATCACTTAAATGCACTATCCTATATCTGCAAATAGCGATATCTTGACTTCTTTCTTTCCAATTTGTATCCCTTAGACTTCCTTTTGTTGTCTAGTTGCTCTAACTAGAACTTCAAGTACTATATTGAATCTATTTCCTGATTTCAGTGGGATTGCTTCAACTAAGAAAACTTTTCACAAAATTAAAGCAGTTTGCAGTTAAACCTGCTTAACATTGTATCAATAAAAATAACCATTGAGAACAGCATATAGACAATACCCAGTACTCCACAAATTGCAATTGTCAGTTTTGTGTCACAATATCTGGGGATCTAAGTACTTAAAGTCATGGTGGTTCTCTTCTTTTTTTTATTTTTTTATTGTATATATTCTATATTTACAATTCATTTCCCTTTTTCTGGTTCCCCACCCCCAAAGGTCCCACATGTCCTTTTCCCTCCCCCTGCTCCCGCATCCACCCCCTCCCACTTTACTGTTCTTGTACTCTCACACAATGATGTTTTGGTCCATTCTAGCACCAGTGTCCACTCCTTTCTTCTTGTGAGACATCACTTGATATGTGATTTGTGTCTTTGATGTTCCAAGTTTCTAGGCTAATATCCACTTATCAGTGACTGTATACCATGGGTATTCTTTTGAGACTGGGTCACCTCACTTAGTATGACATTCTCCAGCACCATCCATTTCTCTAAGAATTTCATGAATTCATTGTTTCTAATGGCTGAATAGTACTCCATTGTGTATATATACCACATTTTTTGTATCCATTCCTCTGTTGAGGGACATCTGGGTTCTTTCCAGCTTCTGGCTATTATATATAAGGCTGCTATGAACATAGTGGAGCATGTATCCTTATTGCATGCTGGTGAATCTTCTGGGTATATTCCCAGGAGTGGTATGGCTGGGTCCTCCGGAAGTATCACGCCCAGTTTTCTGAGGAACCGCCATACTGATTTCCAGAGTGGTTGTACCAGCTTGCATTCCCACCAGCAGTGGAGGAGTGTTCCTCTTTCTCCACATCCTCGCCAACACCTGATGTCTTCTGAGTTTTTAATCTTAGCCATTCTGACTGGTGTGAGGTGAAATCTCAGGGTTGTTTTAATTTGCATTTCCCTAATGACTAGTGATGTTGAACATTTTTTAAGGTGTTTCTCAGCCATCCGAATTTCTTCAGGTGAAAAGTCTCTGTTTAGCTCTGTACCCCATTTTTGGATAGGGTTATTTGGTTTTCTGGGGTCTAACCTCTTGAGTTCTTTGTATACATTGGAGATTAGCCCTCTGTCGGATGTGGGGTTGGTGAAGATTTTTTCCCAATTTGTTGGTTGCCGATTTATCCTTTTGACAGTGTCTTTTGCCTTACAGAAACTTTGTAGTTTTATGAGGTCCCATTTGTCTATTCTTGCTCTTAGAGCATAAGCAATTGGTGTTCTGTTCAGGAATTTTTCCCCTGAGCCAATGTCCTCCAGGGTCTTCCCCAGTTCCTTTTCTATTAGTTTTAGTGTGTCTGGTTTTATGTGGAGGTCTTTGATCCACTTGGAGTTGAGCTTAGTGCAAGGAGATAAGAGTGGATCAATTCTCATTCTTCTGCATGTTGACCTCCAGTTGAGCCAGCACCATCTGTTGAAAAGGCTATCTTTTTTCAACTGGATGTTTTCAGGTCTTTGTCAAAGATCAACTGGCCATATATGTGTGGGTTCAATTCTGGGTCTTCAATCCTATTCCATTGATCCACTTCCCTGTCACTGTACCAATACCATGCAGTTTTTAACACTACTGCTCTGTAGTATTTATTGCTTGAGGTCCGGGATATTGATTCCCCCAGAAGTTCGTTTAATTTGATGATAGTTTTAGCTATCCTGGGTTTTTTGTTATTCCAGATGAATTTGAGAATTGCTCTTTCTAGCTCTATGAAGAACTGAGTTGGGATTTTGATGGGAATTGCATTGAATCTGTATATTGCTTTGGGCAAGCTTGCCATTTTGACTATATTAGTCCTGCCAACCCACGAGCATGGAAGATTTTCCCATTTTCTGATGTCTTCTTCAATTTCCCTCTTCAGAGACCTGAAGGTTCTCTTCTTTTTTATATTTATTGGCCAGTGTTGTCCTTGAATGTACAGTTATGATTTCACACTCAAATATACTAAATAATGTGATGTTACAAATAATCTTTATACCTATTCTGTTTTGAACCAAATTTCTCAAGTTACATAAATTCCATATGCTTCTTAAACTCATACAAAAGAAAATAACACTGATTCACAGCACATTTCATGTCAGTTTAAGTACTAATTTGGTGAGTACCTGGCAAAGAAGAGGCATTTATCATGAGACAAAGTCTTTTATATGTGTGTTTGTCCATAAGTATGTTTGGAGGTATTCATATACTCATTTGTTCCTAGGATCAGGATCGATAAATCAAGAGAAATTACAGAGCAGATATACCACAGCCACATATATTAATCTGTAGTATCAAAAGCTACCATTGGTCACCATGCTCAGTGGATTTGCATATAATCACATACCTCAGAGACTATCAGTTCCTATAATCTTTTTTTTCAGTTCCCATAATCTTATCAGGCTTTCTTCAATGGACTTTCTATGGAGATCAGGAAAGCTGGTTGTGATAGAAATAAAAAACATGTGGGCTACAAATTTACATATTACAATGTTTCATTATGAGATGCTAAAACTTAAGAAATTTTTCAATCCTTGTTTTCTGCTTTTTGAGTTCTTGCTGTTACTCAGGCAAAAACCTTCTCTTACCTTCCTTTTTATCCTTGGAATGTCTGTTGGTATATGTGAATAAGAAGTGTTATCTTCTTTAGTAATATGTCATTATTGAGACACATGACTAGGAAAATGTTTAGTTTCTTCTGACAAGTCATTAGTTACCATATAAAAGCTCACAAAATAAACAATTGAACTTATTGAAATAAAGTGATGCCCTCACCCTATTTTAGGCTGTGCTATATGGTCACATGAAACATGTGTGTACCGGGGTCAGAGGGTACAATTACTTTTTATATTATTATATATTGCCACCAAGTCCCATGGTAACTTCTGTGTTGAGTATTTCCAAGTGAGGCACACAACAAACGAAACAACTTGTTTACTGTTTTGTGTGACCTCAGCCCGTGGTAAAGAAGACATATTTTTCATCAAGAAATTCCAGTCTCATGTGCAAGCTGATTTGTTTGGGGTGGTAAAGTACTGTGAGAGAGAAAGAAAAAAGAAATATAAATGAGGAAAAATAGACAAACTGTTCTCACACATAACACCAAAACAGGATAGGATTCAAGTCATGACTGTAGGCTGTAATCCATATAAGCTCGCTCTGCCATTATGCTCTCAATTATATGGGTCTGCAAAAGGAGATGATGGCAGCGGGGTTGAGAAAAATTGATTCAGAGTAGTCTGCTATCATTGGATATTACAAAGTCACCAGAATCAGATTCAAATATTGATTAGGGGTTGGTGGATATGTGCATGAAATAAAAGACACAGGGAGATATTACTAGAAACAGCATTGTGTTAATCAGAACAAAACTGAAAGAAGTACGTTTCTCCACATGAGTGCTGTTGATAGGAACACAGGGTGGGTCACTGTGGTTTTAGAGTACAATGCATGAAGGTTTTGGTGAATCCCAAAATCAGATTTTTTCAAACTTCAAAGGAGAGATGAATGAGAATAAAATGTGTGAAGTGTTTCTAAATAGGATGCCAAGAAAATTGAATGACTTTGACTATAGATCCATAGACACTATCCAGCTAATCATAACATCATCTGCATATGTTCTTATTGTTCATGATGGCACTGAAACTCTCCCTTATAACATGAAATAAGATGAAATGGTAAATCACATGGAAAATATGAGTTGTGATTCACAATGGTATGTAGGCTGTGGTACAGATGATTTTCTGTTTGTTTCTGGAAGATACCATTTGCTGATTATTTCCTTTCTGCTAAAAATTCTAGTGGGTACAGAATATGAATCTATTCATGAAGATTCCATGGATGCTATTAACCCAATAACTAGGTCCTCTTCAGAATTATAAATTTACCAGAATATGTGAAATTAACTATCATTTTCTTAATATGTGGGCCATTATTAATTTAACCACTAGTGTGAAGACATTATTTATTTTAAAAAGATGACATTGAAGTTGTAAAGTCATTGCAGCAAACTGGTAGTCAGTATGGTATGGTTCATTGTCATCCATGTTGAACAATTTTTTCTGTAGGTTCAGTTTGAAAAACTACCAGTACTTGTTGGCCTTCATATTTGCCATTGAGGAGATAAATAGAAATCCACATCTTTTGCCCAACACATCTCTAGGATTTGAACTGTATATTGTCGAAAGAAGGGAGGAGAATATTATGAGGCAAGCTTTGACTTGGCTCACAGGAATGGGAATAAACATTCCAAATTATACCTATCAAAGGAAGAATAAGGCTGTTGCTGTACTAACAGGAACATCCTGGACAACATCAGCAAATATTGGGAGACTGCTCAGTCTCTACAAATATCCACAGGTGAGAAGCATGGCTCTGTAAAAAATAGAAACCCATATTAACTTTTGATATTAAAGATGTTTTCAGTGGAAGTGAAAGAGACCAAACTATCGTAAATCAGAAAGAAGTGAGGCATTTGTTTATGTAGTCATTGTTTAGGAAAAAGAGGAAAAGTTTGGAAGCTACAATGTTTTAAAACATTGTGTCTTGTAAATATTGCTCAATAATTCTGATAAGTGATGTTATAAGAATTTAATCACAAAGAACACCATTTAGTCCCTACCAATACCACATATTTCATTAAGTCAATGATTGGTCCCATATTAATGTTTTCATTCCTGTTTTTCATTCAGCTTAGTTTTGGGCCTTTTCAGACAAACCTGTGTGACAGAAGCCAGTTCTCCTCTCTTTACCAGATAGCCACAAAGGACACATTACTCTCACTTGGCATTGCATCTTTGATGCTTCATTTCAGTTGGACCTGGGTTGGACTCATCCTCACAGATAACAGTAAAGGAACACAGATTCTCTCAGACTTCAGAAGAGAGATGAACAGGAATGGAGTGTGTGTGGCTTTTGTAAAAATTATGCCAGAAATTTTGACATCCTTTAACATGGGATCTGGAGAGACTATGAAGATAATCATTAAATCAACTGCAAAGGTTGTTGTTGTTTATGATGACACTGAATCTTCTTATATTAAAATGCTTAGTCAGTTTATATTGTTATTAACATGGAAAGTATGGGTCATGAATTCACAATGGGATATAGGTCTGGTACATGATTTTTTTCTGTTGGATTATTTGCATGGGTCTCTCTTTTTTGCACAACATCATGACAAGATCCATGACTTTCAAAAGTTTGTCAAGAACTACAACCCTTCCAAATACCCAGAAGACCATTTTCTTGCTGTTCTTTGGTATTTACATTTCAATTGCTCTATTTCTGTCCCTGATTGTAAAATAGTGGGTAGCTGTCAACACAATTTTTCCTTTGAATATTTACCTGTAAATGTTGGGTTCATGGAAATGACTGAGGGGAGTTACAATGTTTACAATTCTGTGTATGCTGTGGCTCACAGTCTCCATGATATGACTCTGCAAAAAATACAATTTTATTCTCATCAAATCTCAGAGAAGAATGCATACCCATGGGAGGTAATTTCTCTTGCTCTGCATTTTAACTATAGCACTATGCTATATGGAGTCTTCATAAATCACTCAATATACTACAGAACTTTCTAGAAGATTTTATTTATAAAAAGTGAAATTTCAGTTTGTATGCAATTTCTTTTCTAAATTTATTACATACACTTGTGCTATTGTCCATGAATAATGGAGGAAAATAATAAGAAATTGTTGCATGAATGTCAAAAATATATTGTGTTACACATAATCATCTAATTTTCTCATGGTAAAATAATCTATTTCAAATCCACTTATATCTATGAATATTTCAGAAAAAATGAGATTACTGATTCTAAATTGACAAATGCTAATAGACCCTTATTTTTCAAATACTGAAGTGATGCCTATATTATGTAGCTGATCATTTGTTTACACTTTGGAAATGCAAACCAAAATGTACAAATTGAATTTTGAGTATTTTCCTAAAAATAATTGGATATGACTATCATCTCAAGATTATGAACATTTACTTCATACATTATTGCTTTGGCAAATCTGGTGTGGGGTGGAGTGGAGTGCTTGCACGTGCATGTGCACCTGCACATGTGAGGGGGGAAGAAAAGAGAGGAGAGGAGAGAGAGAGAGAGAGAGAGAGAGAGAGAGAGATTTCTTTTGATGCTGAGTGCCAGTTTTGAAAACATTATGATAGTGGCATTCTGGAGGCTTCATCATAATAATAAGTAATAACTGGCTTTAGCTTGCACTTCTCATGAGGGATTAATGTAATTCTACTGGAATGTTTTGCATCTCTTTTAGCTCAACCCTTTTCTCCAGAATGTCAATATTAAAAGTGGTGATGGAAACCAAGTGGTTTTGGATGCACAAAGAAAATTAGATGCAGAATATGATATTTTTAATTTTGTTAATTTTCCAAATGGCCTCAGACAAAAGATGAAAGTTGGAGTCTTTTCTCCCAAAGCTCCACGGTGGCAACAACTGTCTTTGTCTGATGATATGATCGAATGGGCTATAGGATTTACAGAGGTGTGTTGGATCATATATCATTGCGCTGACTGCTGTGTAAATAAACACTTGGGAATGTAATGAATTCTTGTTCCTTGCATAGGGTCCATGAATAAAGAGAACAACAAGAAACCTGTCAAAATCAAGTTTTTGTCCCCTCATTCTGAACAATCACGTTTTTGGACATTTCTCCTTGGTGTGTGTGTGTGTGTGTGTGTGTGTGTGTGTATGTATGTTTATTACTAACAAAAGGATTAATATGATTCCCAGAGTAGAAAATGTCAGTGCATTATCATTTGACCTTTAGTGTTCTTCCCCAGGGTACCTAATTCTTTGTGCAATGAGAGATGTGTTCCTGGATTCAGAAAATCCCCCCAGGAGGATAATGCTGCCTGTTGTTATAAATGTATTCCTTGTGCAGAAAATGAGGTTTCCAATGAAACAGGTAAATATCAGTGTGCTATTTACCACCTATCCATAGTGTTCTGTGATGTATATGCACATGGAAACCATAGATGAAACAACAGCAGTTATAAGTCTTGTTCACCTTTTATTTAGATGTAAAAATAATTAAATTTAATATGTCATCATTTTAAATGGCTCGTGGCCTTTAAAACATGCTTGATCATTGATGCTTTGTTCTTGGAAGACATTGTTATCTGAAGAGAATCTTTTCCTCATCTCAGAATATGATACCTCAATTTACCATGACATGTAACTCATATGGAATAACTTATCCACTTTTCATGGTTTTGAACATATAGTTCATAAGTCAGCACAAATGAGTTGTTGAATCATTATCATTCTTGTATAATTTTTGTCATGATTCTAGATTCATCAAAAATTATCTGAAATGTATTTGATTTATCCTTGGCAATATTTTAAAAATGTTGCAAATAAGATTTATTCACTTTATTTTGTCTGGGTGTATTTGCGTGCATGCGTGTAAGTGAACCGTTGGTTGATTCAGTCCACATTGAAGATAGAGGAAGGCATCAGATTCACTGGATGTGGAATAACAGAAAATATTAACACACTATGTGACTGCATAAAACAGAGTGTGGGTCTTCTTTAAGGGTATTACTGCCTGATTGCCAAACAACCATTGATGTAGTAGCCTTCATCATTCTCAATATACAAAAAATCATGTGTAACATTCCTATAAGGAAAAATTCCCCCAATACTTTCCAGTTTTCTCTAGTCTCCTTTTGTATACAATTGACATCATGCTGCATAACCATGGGTGAGAGTGAAATTTTATATATTTATGTATTTATTTATTCATTCATACATTTATTCATTTACATCCCAAATTCTTCCACTCCCCAGTTCCCCCTTACAGAGTCCCTCATCCTCTCATCCTATTCTCCTCTGAAAAGATGCCCCCGTGGTATCCCCCCATTCTGGCAGATAAAGTCTCTGAAGCTTTAGGTGCATCTCTACCACCAAGCCCAAACAATGCAGCAATGTTTGGGAATGAAATTCAAAGTCAGGTTGCAGCTTTAAAGACAGATGCCTCACTGCTTGTTGGTGAACACTCATGGAGACAGAATTGCACATTGATACATTTGTGACTGGACCATTGGTCCAGCCTCTGTATGCTCTTTGATTGGTGGCTTAGCCTCTAAGAGCTCCCAGGAGTTCAGGTTAGTTGACTCTGTTAGTCTTCCTGTGACTTTCCTGTCAACTTCAGGGCATTCCATCCTTCCAAATCTGCAGTGAGAGTTCTCCAACACCATCCAATATTTGTCTGTGTGCATCTACATCTTTTTCAGTCAGTTTCTTGGTAGAGCTAGGCTCCTGTGTGCAAGAAAACAGAATATTATTAATAGTGTCTGGAATTGGTGCTTACCCATGTGTAGGGTTACGAGTTGGATTGATTATTGTTTGAACATTACTTTAATCTCTGTTCCATCTTTGTCCCTGAATTTCTTTTAATCCATTGGAACAGAATTTTTGTAACCAGTTTTGTGGATGGAATGGTGTCATTATGTCTACACTTGGTTTCATGCCTGTCTACATGGGATGGCCTCTTCAAATTTCATACCCACATTGCTATGTTCACCCAAATAGACTCCTGTGAGCCAGCCCCCAATCCAGGGTCTCTGGGACTACCTAGAGAGTCCTGCTACACCAGAACACAGTCATCATCTTATTCCCATTCATGCTTCTTACCTATCTCCTGTCTCTCCCATACTTGATACTGACTTCCTCATTCCCATCCCATCCCTACTCCCACGCATTCTGTCCTTCTTCCATCTACCTATGATTCTATTGCCCTTTCTAAGTGAAATTCAGCAATCCTCTCTTGGGCTTTCCTTCCTTCTAACTTAACATCTTGTACTCTTGGGGTGTATCATGGGTATATTGCAGTTTATGATTTTTTTAATTTTTATTTTCTATATTCTATGTTTACATTCCAAAGGCTTTCCCCTTTCCCAGTTCCCCCCCACCATACATCCCATAATTCCTCTCCCCCCTCCAACTATTCCCCAATCATTCCCCCTCCCCCCACGGTTTCTCTACAAAACTGGATCCAATCTTTAAAGGCCCAGGGTCCTCTCCTTTCTTCTTCTTGGGAATCATTTGACTTGCTAATTGTGCCTTGAGTATTTAGGGCTTCTGGGCTCATTAATATCCACTTATCAGTGATTGCATTTCATGTGTATTCTTTTGTGATTGGGTTAACTCACTCAGGATGATATTTTCCAGGTCTAACCATTTACCTACAAATTGCATGAATTCATTATTTTTCAGGGACTTCATGTTATTGACATATAGTCACTTAATTATAGTTACAAGTGGAAATTTATATTATTTGGAGCTATGGTGAACTGAGTTGTTTCCCTAATTTCTTTTGTCAACCTGGTGATCTTTAGTATAAAGGAGGGATACTGTTTTTTTATTAATTTTGTATTCAGCCACTTTTCTGAAGTAGTTTATCAGCTGTAAGATTTCTCTTGTATAGTTTTTAGGGCTTATGTATATTATTATATCATCCGTGGATAGGAATATCATGACTTCTTCTTTTCCAATTTTTATCCACTTAATCTCTTTTCAATGTCTTATTGCTCTAGCTAGAATTTCCAGTACTATATTGGAGAGGTACAAAGAGTGACAACCTTACCTTGTCTCTGATTTTGGTGGAATTGATTTAAGTTTTCCTCCTTTTAACTTGACAATGGCTATTAACTTGCTATATATTACTTTTTTTAACCTTTAAGTATGTGCCTTGCATTTGTGATCTCTCTAAGAGATTTTAACATGAATACATGTTGAACTTTGTCAATGCTTTTTCATCAGCTATTGAGATGATAATGTGATTTTTTTTTCTTTCACTTTCTTTAAATAGTGGTAGACACTGATCGTATATCATGCCAGCATCTCCCGGATAATGCCTACTTTATAATGGTGCTTGATGTATTTGTTGTGTTCTTGGATTGGATTGCGAGTATTGTAATGAAGTGTGGGGGTGGGGTGGAGGGTGTTGATTATCATAAGTTAACTTGGTTTGGGATTCTTTTTCTTTGTTGAAACTTTGTATGGGTTAGTTTTCAAGGTGACTGTAGCTTCATAGAATTATGTACTGATCCTGAAACTGATATTTTGTGGGATAGTTTGAACTTTCATTTTGTTTATATTTTGTGGAATTGGTTTTAGCTTTTCTTTGAATTCTACCTTAAAACCACCTAACCCGATCCTTTTTTAGGTTGGGAGGATTTAATTACTGCTTCTATTTATTTGTGGTTATTGGACAGTTCAGATAGTTTAGCTGATTTTGATTTAACTTTGGTAAGTGGTGTCTTCTAAAAAAAATCATCCACTGCACTTATATTTTGTAGTGTGGAGTAAAGTCTTTTGTAGTAGGACCTTTGAATTTCCCTCAGTTTCTGTTCTTATAACTTCCTTTTCATTTCAGATTTTATTAAATTGGATACTGTCTCTGGTCCTATTAGATAGTTTGGCTTAGGTAATTCTTTCTTGTAGATTTTTGCAAGACCAGCAATTAATTTTCTTGATTCTTTGTATTGTTACTTTTGATTCTAATTGAATAATATCAAACCCTAGGTTTAACTATTTAGCTTTTAGTTGTGCAAGTAGGTGCTACTATGTGATCTCACCAATTTTTTATTGGGATTTAGTGATCTGAATTTTCCACTTACTACTCCTTTTATTGTGTCCATAAGTTTGTATATATGTACCTTCATTTTCAATGAGATCTAGAAAGTCTTTGATTACTTTCGTTATTCCTTCACTGACAAAGTGATCACACAGAAGAAACTTGATCAGTTTCCATGAGTGTTTGAGCTTTCTGTTGGCTCTATTTTTGTTGAAGTCCAACCTTATTCCATGATGATCTGATAATATGAATGGTGTTATTTCAATCTTTTTGTACCCTTAGTGGCTTCCCAGTTGCACAATTCTATCCTCAAGTTTTTGACAAGGTTCTGTGAGGTTCTGAGAAGAATATATATTCTTTTGTTTTGGGGCGGAATGTTTGTAAATACTATATACCTTTATGCTAAGGCAGTGTTTATTTTTGCTGCCAACTTCTCTTTTTTGTATTAAGCAGAATGATGGAGCCTTTTTACATTTCTAATCTGTTGATGACTGTGTTTTTTTGTTGAATTATATTTACTGATATTGAAATAAATAATGACCAATTATTCTTCATGACGTCTTGATTATGGTGGTTGTAGTCTCTGTGTGCATGATGTTCTTCTTTTGATTTCATTGTGCAATAACTGATTTCTTGTATTTTGGGGCTGTAGTTTTCTTGTATTGGAGTTTTTCAAGTATCCTCTGCAGGACTGGATTAGTAGAAAACTGCTGTTTAAATTCTGTTTTGTCATGAAATATCTTGGTTTCTCCATCTGCAGCAATCAAAATTATTTTGGGTATATTATTCTGGGCAGGCATCTGTGATCTTTCTCAGTGATTTTCTGGCCTTTGTATTCTCTGTTGAGTGGTCGGATAACTCTGATAGATCAACATTTATTTTTTACTTGACATTTTTCCCATGCAATTTTTAATATTCTTAATTTGTTTATATCTGAAAGTTTAGATTGTTATGGGGCAGGAGGACTTTCATTTTTGGTCCAATATATTTGATGTCTATAAGCTTCATGAACTTTAGCCCTCATCTCTTTTTTTCTTTATTGACAATTTTCTTCTATGATTTTTCAGAAGATATTTTACAGCCCTATGAATTTGGACAGTTCACTCTCTTTTATTTGTATTATATTTACATTTTACCTATTCTTAGTGTCCCAGATTTCCTGGATGCTTCTATTAAAAACCTTTACATTTGTCATTTGCTATGACTTATGTATCAAATTCTTCTATATTATCTTCTACTCCTCCTGCAATTCTCTATCCCATCTCATCCATTCTGTTGGCAATGCTTGCCTGACAGTTCCTGTTCTCTTTCCTAATTTTTTTTATCTCCAGGGTTGCCTCTATTTGTGTTTTCTTTATTGCTTCTATAGTTTCTTAGACAGTTTTATTCATTTCCTTCAACTGTTTTATTATATTTTCCTATGTTTCTTTAAGGTTATATTTGTTTCCACTTTAAGGACTTCCACGTATAAGATTTGTTTTACTGTGTTCATTTATTGAATTTATTTATGTCCTCTTTAAAGGCCTCTATCATCTACATAGCATGATGCTTAAGGTCTTAATCTTGCTCTTCAAGCATGTTAAGATATCCAGGACTTCCTTTAATAAGAGAGCTGGTTGAAAATGATGCCATATTGCACTGGCCTCTGTTGTTTGATTTCTTCCACTGCCCTTGGCATGTGGTTATTTCAAGAGTTGGCTGGCCTAATAGTCCTGTGGTTAGAAAACTTCTGAAAATGGTAGTACTGGATAGCTGCAGAACTCCCTATAGGTAGATAAAACTTTGGGATAGGGTGTGAGGTGCAGAAATTTAATTGCAGGTGGAGTTTGGACTGGAAGGTGGACTGCCCTGTGTGTCTCAGATTTGAGATGGACTTCTGTGGGGTACAGCACTGGAGATGGTAGAGTGGTGTGTTGATTATTACAGGTGGGGTGTGGACTGAAAGGATGGTGAAGCTCTGATAGGATGGGGTAGAGTTCACAGATGCTAGACTGTCTGAGGTCCTACCAGGATGTGGGATGGGGCTCAAGATTCTGACCTGGATATCCTGCTTTGGAGCTTCCCACCCAGGAGGCAGGCAGAGTTCTGAGGGTGAAGCAGGTGCCAATTCTCAATTTCAGTTATGCAATAGAGACTTTAAATTCTTAAATACTTAGTGGACTACAAAATACATTACTTAAATCTCTATAATATTTTCAGCATGTTTTATATACCACACACTTTTTGATAAGTATGGCCTGGTATCATGAATGAAAAGAATTCATAATCAGCTAGAAAAATACAGAAAGAAAGTCATGTCAAACCGATGTGAGAGATTGCCTTGAGATTGAGAGGGGGCTTGAAAGCACATGTCAAAAGACTACTCCATGACAAACTAAGATTAAAACATACTGGTATGTCGATGTTAAATATATCTGTTCTTGCTATAATTTCATAAACATTTCAGAAATGAATTTTGCAAACTTATTAAGGGTCAAATAAGAACAATTTAGCATTGACATTCAGAAAATAATAACACCAGAAATCCAATAAGCATCATGCTAATAGGCAATTTGGGGAGCAATAACTAAGAACAATAATATAAGAAAGTAATTTTAAAATACATTCTCTTTCTTGTCTTGAACTCACATAAACAATTTTAACTTGAAGTTTTTCCAAAAAAAAAAAGGTAGTCAAGGACCATGGTTTTTTTGTATCTCAATTTTAAAATGTAGGACTATATACATAAACAATATTATCACATAAATGCAAGATTATTTTTTCTGCAAATATGATGAAATGAAAATTTCCTTGATGTCTGTTTAGAGACAATGTGAAGTATTGATTTGTAATAATTGACTACAGAATATTTGGCATTTACACTATTGAGAACTAATTTACTTGAGCCTGAAACAACAAAGAACAAGATGTAGTTACGCCACATGCCAGAAACATGAAGATAAGAACTGACTTAGGATAAAAAGTGTTACCTAAGCTTAGACTCATGAACATTTCCATTCTTAAACAGATATGGATAACTGTGTAAAATGTCTAGAGAGTCACTATGCAAACAGACAGCAGAACCACTGCATCCAGAAAACTGAGACATTTCTGGGTTATGAAGACCCCTTGGGGATGGTGTTCACAAGCATGTCTCTAAGCTTCACTGTAATCACAGCTGGTGTCCTTGGAGTTTTTGTAAGGTATCATAACACTCCCATTGTGAAGGCCAATAATCAGGCTCTAACTTACATCTTGCTCATCACTCTGACCTGCTGTTTTCTCTGCCCCTTGCTCTTCATCGGATCTCCCAACACAGCCACATGTATCCTACAGCAGACCATATATGGAGGTCTGTTCACGGTGGCACTCTCCACAGTCTTGGCTAAAACTCTTACTGTTGTTCTTGCTTTCAAGGTCACACTTACAAGGAGAGTGGTAAGATGGTTTATGTTGTCAAGGGTCCCTAATTTCATCATTCCCATTTGTACCCTTATCCATCTTGTGCTCTGTGGAATTTGGCTGAGCACTTCTCCTCCCTTTGTAGATTCAGATCCACACTCTGAACATGGACATATCAGCATTGTTTGCAACAAGGGCTCAGTTGTTGCCTTCTACTGTGTCCTGGGATACCTCTGCTGCTTAGCACTTGGAAGCTACACCATGGCCTACTTCTCCATGAGCCTGCCTGACACATTCAATGAAGCCAGGTCCTTGACATTTAGCATGTTGGTGTTCTTCAGTGTGTGGGTCACATTCTTCCCTGTCTACCATAGCACCAAGGGAAAGGTCATGGTGGCCATGGAAATCTTCTCCATTTTAGCTTCCAGTGTAGGGCTGCTGAGCTGCATATTTGCCCCCAAGTGCTACATTATTTTGTTCAGACCAGATAGGAACTCACGTCACTGCATCAGAGACAAAGCACATTCGAGTGGAAAATTTCATCCTGAAGGTTAAGTTATAAATTCTTAATTAAATAAAAATCTTCAAACATATTCATCACCATTGCAATTGTAAGAGATAACATTGCTGTTTAGAATTTTAAATTTATTGGTTTGATATTTGATGTAATACATTGTCACTATTTTCTAATTTTTTTACAAATTAATCTAATATAGAAAAGTGGCTTTAATTGGAATTAATTTTTCTATTAGTAGAAAAGAAAAAGTAAATGAAGTCTGTCTGTATCACTCATTATCTTTACAATATTTCATAATGTTGTTTTTAAAAAAAAACAAATATTTCCATACATATCCATGTTTCAGTTGTCATTGATAGATCAAATATATGCATTTTACTTTCATTTGAATTATGCTTTTATTTTGAAGAAAGGTACCTTGTAAAACTTACAATAACTATTTTGCAAACTAAATAAACTGTGAGCTATAAACTATAGCAGAACAAATATAATTTTAAATTTGTATATAATAAAGCAGATTTGATAGCCAACAACTAGATACTCCTGATAAAACATAATTACATTAAGTTTATTTTAAATCTGTGAAGAGATTCTGGTGCCTACACATATCTAGTTCATCACAACTTGTATTCTTTTCTCTATGTGGAAATTCATATATAAATAGCAGATTGTGTTCTCTCTTCAAAATTATTCAGTTTCAATAAATCCGACCAATCTATATGTTTTCTTTTGAAATCATGTATTGTGTGAATCTTCTATATCTATTAGTACTCATTTTTTCAATATTTTATCACCTTTTAATAAAGCATATCTAATTCTCAGAGAACAATAATTAGACAACTCTCTGGGTTAATCACATTTGTATATTATGATTTGTTTATTGCCATCTCTCACTAAACATTGTTTTTATATAACACAAGCTGTAAAGTTGCAGGAATAAGAGAGAACGTTAATTATGTCAAACTGGGTCTTTAAGTTGAAAACAAGCCAGATTCTATCTTTGACCATTGACTCATCATGATAACTTTTAAAATACATTTTCCCCTCCTCCCCCCCCAACCCTTTTCATTGTGTGTGGTAGACTTGCACCACTTCTGACTCTGGGAAAATCCTACTTCCTGACACTCTCTGGTGAACATGCAGGAACAGGGCATCTGGTAAGAATCATCCCACCCCCATAGAGGCCCAGAGCCGCTCTGGCACCCACTATCCAGCAACCTCCACATCACCACTCTCCTTCCATCCCTTCTACCACTTCCTCCTTCCCCCTGTCACAACCCATTTCAAACATGTGTGGTAGACATGCACCACTTTTGACACAAGGAAAATCTTACTTCCTTATACTCTCTGGAGAATGGGCAGGAGTAGGGTATCCAAGGCCTAGAGCCACTCTAGGACCTACTACCCAGCAACTTCCAGATCACCAGGTCATTGAAGAACTGGCACTAATAGGATATCCAAACAGGTAGAAGCAGGGCATTCAAGAAACAGTATTAGGGAGGCCAGCTCCCTCTACTTGCAGTGGAGGCCGCCATCTTGCCTCGGGTCACTGCAGATAGCTGGCAACTGGGGCCAGGTGTGTGGACAGAGTCCAAGTCTAACAACAACTACCCCCATCAGGCTCTTGCATGCACCCAGAGACAGCTCAGCTCGGCAGGCATTCTCTGCGCCAATCAGCATGAGCACCAACTTGCTGGGGTGGGGGGGGGTCTATGTATGGATTACAGCTGAGGCCACCATCTTGCCTCGGGGCACCACAGACAGCTAACCAGACAGAGCCCTGTGGACTGAGAGTGCCACCATCTAGGCTCCAGCAGTACAACCAAGGAAGCTCTGGTGCTGCAGGGAATCCCGCGATTAGATGGAGTCCCAATAACCGCCACCATCTTGGAGATGGTGGCCTGACCAGGTCACCATAGAAAACCAACAGAGGAGCCCATATCTCCATAAAGATCTAACAACAAGCCCAGATTGGTGGGGGAAAAAAGAACTGATTCTTAAGAGTAGGCATCTAGGCAGGCCAAGAGGAGATGGCGGGAGGCCAGTTGAGTGCCCAGCAGCAAGCTGGGAGGAGACTTGGGTCCAGCCCAGCAAAGCTGAGAAAGTAATTCTGAGCCCAGTAGCAGAAACCTTCCAGTTTCCACCTCGGGAGCATGGATGCCCTCTGCAACAGCAGCTCCAAACACCAGGCTCGCAGGAGCTTCAAACACCAACCAGTAACAAGAAGACCAACTAACTCCAGAGATAAACAGATGACAAAAGGCAAACATAAGAATGTTACTAACAGAAATAAAGGCAATGTTGCAGCATCTGAACCCAGTTCTCCAAACACAGCAAGTCCTGGATACCCCAACACACCAGAAAAACAAGATTTGGATTTAAAAGCACTGTTCAAGAACCTGCTAGAGGAACACAAAAAAGACATAAACAAATCTCTTCAGGGGAACATGAAAAGGTTAGAAGCCCTTACAATGAAAACACAAAAATCACTTAAAGAATTCCAGGAGAATATGGGTCAACAGACAGAAGCCAATAAAGAGGAAATGATAAAAATCACTTAAAGAAATGCAGGAGAAATTGAGTCAACAGGCAGAAGTCATGAAAGAGGAAACATAAAAAATCTCTTAAAGAATTGCAGGAAAACACAAGCAAACAAGTGAAGAAACTAAGCAAAACCATCCAGGATCTAAACACAGAGGTAAAAACAACTAAGAAATCACAAAGGGAGACAACTTTGGAGATAGAAAACCTTGGGAAGAAATCAGGAGTCATAGATGCAAATATCAACAACAGAATACAAGAGATAGAAGTAAGAATCTCAGATGCTGAAGATACCATAGAAACCATTGACTCCACAGTCAAAGAAAATGCCAAATGCAAAAGGCTTATAACCCAAAACATCCAGGAAATCCAGGACACAATGAGAGGACCAAACCTAAGGATTATAGGTATAGATGAGAGTAAAGATCTACAATTTAAAGGGCCAGCAAATATCTTTAACAAAATTATGAAAGAAAACTTCCCTAACAAAAAGAGAGAGATGTGAATGAATATACAAGAAGCCTACAGAACTCCAAACAGACTGGGCCAGAACAGAAATACCTCCCGTCACATAATAATCAAAACCCCAAATGTACGAAACAAAGAAAGAATAATAAAGGCAGTAAGAGAAAAAGGCCAAGTAACATATAAAGGAAGACCTATCAGAATCACACCAGACTTCTCACCAGAGACCATGAAAGCTAGAAGATCCTGGACAGATCTCATGCAGAATCTAAGAGAACACAAATGCCAGCCAAGACTACTATACCCAGCAAAACTGTCAATCAACATAGATGGAGAAATCGAAATATTCCATGACAAGACCAAATTTACACACTATCTTTCCAATAGCCCAGCTCTACAAAGGAGAATAGGAGGAAAACTCCAATACAAGTAGAAAAACTACACCCTGGAAAAAGCAAGATAATAGCCTTCTTCCATCAAACTCAAAAGAAGATAACCACTCAAAAACAAAAATAACATCAAAAATGACAGGAAGAAATAATCACTATTCCTTAATATCTCTTAACACCACTGGACTCAATTCCCCAATAAAAAGACACAGACTAACAGACTGGATATGGAAACAGGACCCTACATTTTGCTGCATACAGGAAACACACCACAGGGTCAAAGACAAACACTACCTTAGAGTAAAAAGCTGGAAGACAATTTTACAACCAAATGGTCTCAGGAAACAAGCTGGAATAGCGATTCTAATATCAGATAAAAATGACTTTCAAGCTTCAGTCATCAAAAGAGACACAGAAGGTCACTTCTTGCTGGTCAAAGAAAAAATCCACCAAGAAGAACTCACAATTCTAAACATCTATGCTCCAAATGCAAGGGCACCCACATTCGTAAAAGAAATTTTACTAAAGCTCAAAGCACACATTGCACCTAACACAATAATAGTGGGAGACCTCAACACTCCAATATCCTCAATGGACCGATCAGGAAAACAGAAAATAAACAGGGACACAGGGAAACTCATTGAAACTTTGGACCAATTGGATTTGACAGATATACATAGAACATTTCATCCTAAAGCAAAAGACTATACTTTTTTCTCAGCACCTCATGGTACCTTCTACAAAATTGACCATATAATTGGTCACAAGACAGACCTAAACAAATATAAGAAAATTGAATTAATCCCATGCCTCTTGTCAGATCACCATGGAGTAAGTGTGGTCTTCAATAGCAACAAAAACAACAGAAAATCCTCTTACACATGGAGGCCGAACAGTATTCTACTCAATGATACCTTAGTCAAGGAAGAAATAAAGAAATTGAAGACTTTTTATAATTTAATGAAAATGAAAGCACAACATACCCAAATCTATGGGACACAATGAAAGCAGGGCTAAGAGGAAAACTCATAGCCCTGAGTGCCTCCAAAAAAAACAGGAGAGAGCATATACTAGCAAGTTAATGGAACACTTGAAAGCTCTGGAACAAAAAGAAGCAATTTCACCCAGGAGGAGTAGAAGACAGGAAATCATCAAACTCAGGGCTGAAATCAATCAAGTTGAAACAAAGAGAACCATACAAAGAATCAACAAAACCAAGAGCTGGTTCTTTGAGAAAATCAACAAAATAGATAAACACTTAGCCAGACTTACCAAAGGGCACAGAGACAGTGTTCAAATTAACAAAATTAGAAATGAAAAAGGAAATATAACAACAGAAACTGAGGAGATTCAAAAAATCATCAGATCCTACTACAAAAGCCTATTCTCAACACAACTGGAGAATTTGGAGGAAATGGACAATTTCCTAGATAGATACCAAATACTAAAATTAAATCAGGATCAAATAGATCATCTGAACACTCCCATAACCCCCAAAGTAATAGAAAGGGGCGGTCATAGAAAGTTTTCCAACCAAAAAAACCACAGGACCATATGGTTTTAGTGCAGAATTCTATCAGACCTTCAAAGAAGTCCTAATACCAATACTCTTCAAACTATTCCACAAAATAGAAACAAAATGAACACTACCCAATTCATTCTATGAAGCCACAATTACTCTGATACCAAAACCACACAAAGATTCAACTAAGAAAGAGAACCTCAGACCAATCTCCCTTATAAGTATCGATGCAAAAATACTCAATAAAATTTGTGCCAACCGAATCCAAGAACACATGAAAACGATCATTCACCATGATCAAGTTGGCGTCATCCCAGTGATGCAGGGATGGTTCAATATATGGAAATCCAGCAACATTATCCACTACATAAACAAACTCAAAGAAAAAACACATGGTCATCTCACTGGATGCTGAAAAAGCATTTAACAAAATTCAGCATCCTTTCATGCTAAAAGTATTGGAAAGAACAGGAAATCAAGGCCCATACCTAAACATAGTAAAAGCAATTTGCAGCAGACTAGTTGCCAACATCAAAGTAAACAGAGAGAGACTTGAAGCAATCCCACTAAAATCAGGGACTGACAAGGCTGGCCCCTCTCACCATATCTTTTCAATATAGTACTTGAGGTACTAGCTAGAGCAATTTGACAACATAAGGAAGTCAAAGGGATTCAAATTGGAAAGGAAGAAGTCAAACTATAGCTATTTGCAGATGATATAATAGTATAATTAAGTGACCCAAAAAACTCCACCAGAGAACTCCTACAGCTGATAAACAACTTCAGCAAAGTGGCTGGTTATAAAATCAACTCAAGCAAATCAGTAGCCTTCCTATACTCAAATGATAAGCAGGCTGAAAAAGAAATTAGGGAAATGACATGCTTCACAATAGCCACAAACAATATAAAGTATCTTGGTGTGACTCTAACCAAACAAGTGAACGATTTATATGACAAAAACTTCAGGTCTCTGAAAAAGGAAATGGAAGAAGACCTCAGGAAATGGAAAAATCTTCCATGCTCATGGGTTGGCAGGATTAATATAGTTAAAATGGCAATCTTGCCAAAAGCAATCTACAGATTCAATGCAATCCCCATCAAAATCCCAACTCAGTTCTTCATAGAGTTAGTAAGAGCAATTCTCAAATTCATCTAAAATAACAAAAAAATCCAGGCTAGCTAAAACTAATATCAACAGTAAACAAACTTCTGGGGGAATCAGTATCCCAGATCTCAAGCAATACTACAGAACTGTAGTGTTAAAAACTGCATGGTATTGGTACAGTGACAGGAAGGTGGATCAATGGAATAGGATTGAAGACCCAGAATTGACCCCACACATCTATGGCCAATTGATCTTTGACAAAGGAGCTGAAAACATCCAGTGGAAAAACGATAGCCTTTTCAACAAATGGTGCTTGCTCAACTGGAGGTCAGCATGCAGAAGAATGAGAATAGATCCACTCTTATCTCCTTTTACTAAGCTCAACTCCAAGTGGATCAAGGACCTCCACATAAAACCAGACACAAATAATTAATAGAAAAGGAACTTGGGAAGACCCTTGACGACATTGACTCGGGGGGGGGGAAGTTCCTGAACAGAACACCAATAGCTTATGCTCTAAGATCAAGAATAGACAAATGGGACCTCATAAAATTACAAAGTTTCTGTAAGGCAAAAGACACTGTCAAGGGGACAAATCTGCAACCATCAAATTGGGAAAAGATCTTCACCAACCCTACATCTGACAGGGCTAATATCCAATGTATACAAAGAACTCAAGAAGCTAGACCCCAGAAAACCAAATAACCCTATCCAAAAATGGGGTACAGAGCTAAACAAAGATTTTTCACCTAAATAAATTCAGATGGCTGAGAAACACCTTAAAAAATATTCAACATCATTAGTCATTAGAGAAATGCAAATCAAAACAACCCTGAGATGTCACCTCACACCAGTCAGAATGGCTAAGATTTAAAACTCAGGAAACAGCAGGTGTTGGTGAGGATGTGGAGAAAGAGGAACACTGCTGGTGGGACTGCAAGGTGGTACAACCACTCTGGAAATCTGTATGGCGGTTCCTCAGAAAACTGGACATTATACTTCTGGAGGTCCCAGCCATACCACTCCTGGGAATATACCCAGAAGATTCCCCAGCATGCAATAAGGATACATGCTCCACTATGTTCATAGCAGCCTTATTTATAATAGCCAGAAGCTGGAAAGAGCCCAGATGTCCCTCAACAGAAGAATGTATACAAAAAAATGTGGTATATATACACAATGGAGTACTATTCAGCCACTAGAAACAATGAATTCATAAAATTCTTAAGAGAAATGGATGGAGCTGGGGAACATCATACTAAGTGAGGTAACCCAGTCTCAAAAGAATACCCATGGTATGCACTCACTGATAAGTGGATATTAGCCTAGAATCTTGGGACACCAAAGACACAATCCACATACCAAATGATGTCCGACAAGAAGGAAGGAGTGGACCCTGGTTCTGGAAAGGCTCAAAGCATTAGTGTAGGGGAATACCAGAACAGGGAAGTGGGAAGGGGTTGATGGGGGAACATGGAGAGGGAAAAGGGCATGTCGGACCTTTGCGGGGCAAGGAACCAGAAAAGGGGTAATGAAATGTAAATATAATGTATATCCAATAAGAAAAAAATGACAAAAAGAAATTTGCCTTCTGTATGTAAGTGTTTTCCTAATCTGATGAGTGAGTTTTTGTTTCACCATTATATTAAATACATTTTATATTACATTACGTTATGTTATGTTATGTTATGTTATGTTATGTTATGTTATGTTATGTTACATTATGTTATATTATGTTACATTATGTTATATTATGTTATTGTTGCTTACACTACCATATGATTTTTAAAGATAAAAAGAAGTGAAGTTGTTCCAGATCAGAGGGCATATGGTGTAGAACTATAAGCAAAAGGGAGAAAAAGTTATATTCACGATAAATTACATGAGACAAAGGGCAATTTCTATTTTTTTTCTCTTTTATTTTATTTTATTTTATTTTCTATATTCTATGTTTACATTCCAAAGGCTTTCCCCTTTCCCAGTTCCCACCCACCATAGTTCCCATAGTTCCTCTCCCCCCCATCTGTTCCCCAATAATTCCCCCTCCCCCCTCGGTTTCTTTACTAAACTGGATGCAATATTTACAGGCCCAGGGTCCTCTCCTTTCTTCTTCTTGGGAATCATTTGACTTGCTATTTGTGTCTTGAGTATTTAGGGCTTCTGGGCTCATTAATATCCACTTATCAGTGATTGCATTTCATGTGCATTCTTTTGTGATTGGGTTAATTCACTCAGGATGATATTTTCCAGGTCTAACCATTTACCTACAAATTGCATGAATTCATTATTTTTAATTGCTGAGTAGTATTCCATTGTATAAATATACCACATTTTCTGTATCCATTCCTCCTTTGAGGGATATTTGGGCTCCTTCCAATTTCTGGCGATTATAAACAAGGCTGCTATAAACATAGTGGAGCATGTGTCCTTATTGCATGCAGGGGAATCCTCTGGGTATATGCCCAGGAGTGGAATGCCAGGGTCCTCTGGAAGAGACATGCCCAATTTTCTGGGGAACCGCCAAACTGATTTCCAGAGCGGTTTTACCATTTTGCAATCCCACCAACAGTGGAGGAGTGTTCCTCTTTCTCCACATCCTTGCCAGCACTTGTTGTCTCTTGAGTTTTTAATCTTAGCCATTCTGACTGGTGTGAGGTGGAATCTAAGGGTTGTTTTGATTTGCATTTCCCTGATGACTAATGATGTTGAACATCTTTTAAGGTGTTTCTCGGCCATCCGAATTTCTTCTGGTGAAAATTCTTTGTTTAGCTCTGTGCCCCATTTTTTGATAGGGTTATTTGTTTCTTTGCGGTCTAACTTCTTGAGTTCTTTGTATATATTGGATATTAGCCCTCTGTCGGATGTGGAGTTGGTGAAGATCTTTTCCCACTTTGTTGGTTGCCGTTTTGTCCTTCTGACAGTGTCCTTTGCTTTGCAGAAACTTTGTAATTTTATGAGGTCCCATTTGTCGATTCTTGATCTTAGAGCATAAGCTATTGGTGTTCTGTTCAGGAACTTTTCCCCTGTGCCCAAGTCCTCCAGGGTCTTCCCAAGTTTCTTTTCTAATAGTTTCAGTGTGTCTGGTTTTATGTGGAGGTCCTTGATCCACTTGGAGTTGATCTTAGTGCAAAGAGATAAGATTGGATCAATTCGCATTCTTCTGCATGTTGACTTCCAGTTGAACCAGCACCATTTGTTAAAAAGGCTATCTTTATTCCACCGGATGGTTGTGGCTCCTTTATCAAAGATCAAGTGACCATAAGTCTGTGGGTTAACCTCTGGGTCTTCAATCCTGTTCCATTGATCTGCTTGCCTGTTGCTATACCAATACCATGCAGTTTTTAACACAATTGCTCTGTAGTACTGCTTGAGGTCAGGGATATTGATTCCCCCAGAAGTCCTTTTATTGTTGAGAATAGTTTTAGCTATCCTGGGTTTTTTGTTGCTCCAGATGAATTTGAGAATTGCTCTTTCTAGATCTATGAAGAATTGAGTTGGGATTTTGATGGGGATCGCATTGAATCTGTATATTGCTTTTGGCAAGATGGCCATTTTTACTATATTGATCCTGCCACTCCAGGAGCAAGAAATATTTTTCCATCTTCTGAGGTCTTCTTCGATTTCTTTCTTCAAGGACTTGAAGTTCCTGTTGTACAGATCTTTCGCTTGTTTGGTTAGAGTTACGCCAAGATATTTTATGTTGTTTGTGGCTATTGTGAAGGGTGTTATTTCCCTAATTTCTTTCTCTACCTGCTTGTCCTTTGAGTACAAGAAGGCCACTGACTTGCTTTAGTTAATTTTATAACCTGCCACTTTGCTGAAGTTGTTTATCAGCTGTAGAAGTTCTCTGGTGGAGTTTTTTGGGTCGCTTAGGTAAACTATCATATCGTCTGCAAATAATGATAGTTTCACTTCTTTTTTTCCAATTTGTATCCCTTTGACTTCCTTATGTTGTCTAATTGCTCTCGCTAGAACTTCAAGTACTATATTGAAAAGATATGGAGAGAGAGGGCAGCCTTGTCTAGTCCCTGATTTTAGTGGAAATGCTTCAAGTTTCTCTCCATTTATTTTGATGTTGGCTACTGGTTTGCTGTAGATTGCTTTTACTATGTTTAGGTATGGGCCTTGAATTCCTGCTCTTTCCAAGACTTTTAGCATGAAAGGATGCTGAATTTTGTCGAATGCTTTTTCAGCATCTAATGAGATGACCATGTGGTTTTTTTCTTTCAGTTTGTTTATGTAGTGGATTACATTGATGGATTTCCGTATATTGAACCATCCCTGCATCCCTGGGATGAAGCCTACTTGATCATGGTGGATGATCGTTTTGATGTGCTCTTGGATTCGGTTAGCAAGAATTTTATTTAGTATTTTTGCATCTATATTCATAATAGAAATTGGCCTGTAGTTCTCTTTCTTTGTTGGATCTTTTTGTGGTTTAGGTATTAGCGTAATTGTGGCTTCAAAGAATGAGTTGGGCAGTGTCCCTCCTGTCTCTATTTTGTGGAATAGTTTGGAGAGTATTGGTGTTAAGTCTTCTTTGAAGGTCTGGTAGAATTCTGCACTAAAACCATCTGGTCCCGTACTTTTTTTGGTTGGGAGGCTTTCTATAACGCCTTCTATTTCTTTAGGGGTTATGGGACTATTTAGCTGATCTACTTGATGCTGATTTAATTTTGGTATTTGATATCTGTCTAGGAAATTGTCCATTTCCTCCAGGTTCTCCAGTTGTTTTGAGTATAGACCTTTGTAGTAGGATCTGATGATGTTTTGAATTTCCTCAGTTTCTGTTGTTATGTCTCCCTTTTCATTTCTAATTTTGTTAATTTGTATACTGTCTCTGTGTCCTTTGGTTAGTCTGGCTAAGGGTTTATCTATCTTGTTGATTTTCTCAAAGAACCAGCTCCTGGTCTTGTTGATTCTTTGTATGGTTCTCTTTGTTTCTATTTGATTGATTTCAGCCCTGAGTTTGATGATTTCTTGTCTTCTACTCCTCCTGGGTGAATTAACTTATTTTTCTTCCAGGGCTTTAAGGTGTGCCATTAAGCTGCTAGTATATGCTCTCTCCAGTTTCTTTTTGGATGCACTTAGAGCTATGAGTTTTCCTCTTAGCACTGCTTTCATTGTGTCCCATAGATTTGGGTAGGTTGTACCTTCATTTTCATTGAATTCTAAAAAGTCTTTGATTTCTTTTTTTATTTCTTCCTTGACCAAGGTGTCATTGAGTAGACTATTGTTCAGTTTCCATGTGTATGTGGGCTTTCTGTTGTTTTTGTTGTTATTGAAGACCACTCTTACTCCATGGTGATCTGATAGAAGGCATGGGATTAGCTCGATCTTCTTGTATTTGTTGACATCTGTCTTGTGACCAATTATATGGTCTATTTTGGAGAAGGTCCCATGTGGAGCTGAGAAAAAGGTATATTCTTTAGCTTTAGGATGAAATGTCCTATATATATATATCTGTTAAATCCAATTGGTCCAGAGTTTCAATTAGTTTCACTGTGTCCCTGTTTAGTTTCTGCTTTCCTGATCGGTCCATTGAGGAGAGTGGAGTGTTGAAGTCACCCACAATTATTGTGTTAGGTGTAATGTGTGCTTTAAGCTTTAGTAAGGTTTCTTTTACGAATGAGGCTGCCCTTGCATTTGGAGCATAGATGTTCAGTATTGAGAGCTCTTCTTGGTGGATTTTTCCTTTGGCCAGCAAGAAGTGACCTTCTGAGTCTCTTTTGATGATTTTAGTTTGGAAGTCAATTTTATCTGATATTAGAATGGCTACTCCAGCTTGTTTCCTGAGACCATTTGCTTGTAAAATTGTCTTCCAGCCTTTTACTCTAAGGCAGTGTTTGTCTTTGACACTGATATGTGTTTCCTGTATGCAGCAAAATGTAGGGTCCTGTTTCCATATCCAGTCTGTTAATCTATGTCTTTTTATTGGGGAATTGAGTCCATTGATGTTAAGAGATATTAAGGAATAGTAATTATTTCCTCCAGACATTTTTGAAATTATATTTATTTATTTTATTTATTTTTTATATTCGAGATGTTACCTTCTTTTGGGTTTGATGAGAGGAGGTTTCTATCTTGCTTCTTCCCGGGTGTAGTTTCCATCCTTGTCTTGGTGTTTTCCCCCTATTATCCTTTGTACGGCTGGATTTGTGGAAAGATATCGTGCAAATTTGGTTTTGTCATGGAATACCTTGATGTCTCCATCTATGGTGATTGAGAGCTTTGCTGGGTAAAGTAGTTTTGGCTGAAGTTTGTGTTCTCTTAGAGTTTGCATGATATCTGCCCAGGATCTTCTAGCTTTCATGGTCTCAGGTGAGAAGTCTGGTGTTATTCTGATAGGTCTTCCTTTATAAGTTACTTGGCCTTTTTCTCTTGCTGCCTTTAATATTCTTTCTTTGTTTAGTACATTTGGAGTTTTGATTATTATGTGACGGGATGTATTTCTGTTCTGATCCAGTCTGTTTGGGGTTCTGTATGCTTCTTGTATATTCATGGGCATCTCTCTCTTTAGGTTGGGGAAGTTTTCTTCCATAATTTTGTAGAAGATATTTGCTGGCCCTTTAACTTGTACATCTTCATTCTCGTCTATACCTATAATCCTTAGGTTTGGTCTTCTCATTGTGTCCTGGATTTCCTGGATGTTTTGGGTTAAAGCCTTTTTGCATTTAGTATTTTCTTTGACTGTTGAATCAATGGTTCCTATGGTATCTTCGGCTTCTGATATTCTGTCTTCTATCTCTTGTATTCTATTGTTGATATTTGCATCTATGGCTCCTGATTTCTTCCCAAGGTTTTCTATCTCCAATCTTGTCTCCCTCTGCGATTTCTTAGTTGTTTCTACTTCTGTTTTTAGTGCCTGGATGGATGTGCTCAGATCTTTCGCTTGCTTGATTGTGTTTTCATGTATTTCTTTAATAGATTTTTGTGTTTCCTCTTTCATAGCTTCTACTTGTTGGCCCACGTTCTTCTGTATTTCTTTAAGTGATTTTTGTCTTTCTTCCTTATTGTCTTCTTCTTTTTGATCCATCTTCTCCTGCATTTCTTGAAGTGATTTTTGTATTTGCCTTGTAAAGGCTTCTAACTTTTGATCCATTTTCTCTTCTATTTCTTTACGAGATTTTTCTATGTGTTCAGCTACCAGCATCCTGACCAGTGATTTTATATCCAAGTCTTGTTTTTCTGGTGTTTTGGGGTATCCAGGGCTTCCTGTTGTTGGCGAACTGGGTTCAGATGCTGTCATGTTGTCTTGATTTCTGTTAGTGACATTCCTTCATTTACCTTTTGCCATCTGGTTATTTCTGGTGTTAGTTGACCTTGTTGTCACTGGCTGGTGTTTGAATCTCCTATGAGGCTGGGCTTACCTGTTGTTTCTCTACTGGTGGTTATGCGTGATTGCTGCTCAACGGGATCACGAGCTGGCTGCCACCCGCTGACTTTGTGCACGGCCTGAGGTCTCCGGGAAGTGTGGGGGAGTGCAGCAGAGCCTCGGCAGGTGCTGCTGGGCCTGCCTAGTAGCGAGAGCCTAGCAGATCCCCCCACGTGGTAGCCCCTGATGGAATCTGTCTACCTGTTCCTTTCCAGCTGTGTTCTGGTTGCAGTATGGAGGCCTGCCGCTATTGCTGGTCCGGGCTCCTGGGGAGCTGGGTGGTTCCGGCTGCCTCGGTGCACGGCCTAAGCTCGCAGGGACGTGCTGCAGAGCCTAGGCGCCTGGGCCCGCCTGTGGGCGAGAGCTTAGCAGCTCTCCCTGCTCTAGCCCCAGGCGGAGTCTCTATCTGCACCTTTCCAGCTGTGTCCTGGTTGCAATATGGAGGCCTGCCGCTATAGCTGGTCCTCACTCTTCTTAATAAACAAGAATTGTTGCTTATCCTGGTTCCGTGGGCAGGGTCTAAGCACCTGGAAAGCTGGCTAGGTCTGGCTGACCTGCTACCGGCTGGATGGGAAGCTGCAGACAAGATGGTGCTGCCTGCAGGGGTTTTGGGGTCTGGCCTGCGAGCGCAGAGCGCAGGCACGGCTGCTGTACTCCAAACCGCTAGGCTGTGCGCAGTTCCTGCCCCAGACCTGAGTCCCCGGAGGTCTTAAACTCGGGCTGTCTCTGGTACCTGGTTCCGCTGGCAGGGTCTCAGCACCTGGCAGGTTGGTTAGGTATGGCTGACCTGCTACCGGCTGGATGGGAAGCTGCAGACAAGATGGCGCTGCCTGCAGGGGGTTCGGGGGTCTGGCCTGCGAGTGCAGAGCTCAGGCACGGCCGCTGTACTCCAAACCGCTAGGCTGTGCGCAGTTCCTGTCCCAGACCTGAGTCCCCGGAGGTCTTAAACTCGGGCTCTCTCTGGTACCTGATTCCGCCGGCAGGGTCTCAGCACCTGGCAGGCTGGCTACCTATGGCTGACCTGTTACCGGCTGGATCGCAATTTCTATTTATTATTAGTTATTTTACTTATTTACATTTCAAATGTTATTCCTTTTTCCAGATTTCCCCTTCTGCAAACCTCTTATCTCATCTCCCTTGCCATGCTTCTATAAGGTTGCTCCCATACCCAACTACCCACTCCAGCCTCACCACACTACCATTCCCCTAAGCTGGGGATTTGGGCCATTACAGGACCAAAGGCCTTGCCTCCCATTGATGTCAGATAAGGCAATCCTCTGCTACATATGTATGGGTTTCTCCATGTGTACTCTTTGGTTGGTGGTTTATTTCCTGGGAGCTCTGGGGGCTCTAGTTGATTGATATTGTGCTTCTTCCTATGGTGTTGCAAACGGCTTCAGCTCCTTCAGTTTTTCACCTCACTCTTTCATTGGGGTTCCTGTGCTCAGTCCAATGCTTGGCTGTGAGCATCCTCAACTGTATCTGTCAGCATCTGGCAGAGGCTCTCAGCTATATCAGGTTCCTCTTAACAAGTGCTTCTTGGCATCAGCAAGACTGTCTGGGTTTGGTGTCTGCAGAAGGGATGGATCTGTAAGTGGGCAGTCTCTTGATCATCTTTCTTCAGTGTCTGCTCCACTCTTCATTCCTGTATTTACTTTAGACAGGAACAATTCTGGGTTAATATTTTGCTTTCCTGGCATATGGGACTTTCTGCTAGCTACCTCTAATTCCCTATCCTCCATGGCTACATACTTCCATTCAATTTCCTGACCCTCTGTACTTCTTCCCTGTCTCCTCTCACACTTAATCCTGCACCTCTTTCAGCCTCCCCCTCCTCTCTCCCTCCAATATCCTACCTTCCCTCTACCTCCCATGATTATGTTGTTCCCCTTTAAAAAAAAACTGAAGCATCCACACTTTGCTCTTCTTTCTTCTTGAGCTTCATTTGGTCTGGGAGTTGTATCATAGGTTTCCGAGGTTTGCCCAATATTTACTTATCTGTGAGTACATTCCATGTGTGTTCTTTTGTGCTTGGGTTACCTCATTCAGGATGATATCTTCTAGTTACATCCGTTTGCTTCAGAAATTCATGAAGTAATTGTTTTTAATAGCTGTGCAGTACTCCATTGTATAAATGCACTGCATTTTCTGTATGTATTCCTCTGTTTAGAAACACCTGGCTTCTTTCCAGATTCTGGATATTATAAATAAGGTTGCTATGAACATAGTGGCTCATGTGTCCTTCTTATATGTAAAAGCATTTTTGTGCATTTGTGTTGGTCGCATCTATCTCACCAGCAAGAAGGACATGAGACAAACAGGATCCTTCCACAGATGTTTATTGCGGGGTTGATTGCAGAGGCAAAAGACCCAGAAAGAAGGAACGGTGCTACTTAAATAGGCCTAGGCTGGACGTGTTTCTACCTGATTGGTACACACCACGATGCCTCATTAGCATGCTCCGGGACTGAGCTGTGACCCACCAAACCTCTACCAGCACATGCGCAGTAGGGTGCAGAGTGGAGTAAACAACAGCACAGAGCTGACTCATCACAGGAATGGGCGCCATCTTCCAATGGCGAGAGTGGCTTCCTACACATTTGCCCAGGAGTGTTATATTTGAGTCCACAGGTAGTACTCTTTCCAATTTTCTTAGAATGAAATTTCCAGAATGATTACCAGGGTGATTGTACCAGCTTGCAATCCTGACAGCAAGATGGAGGAGTGTCCCTTTTTCTCCACATCTTAATCAGCATCTTCTGTCACCTAAGTGTTTGATCTTAGCCATTCTGACTGGTATGAGGAGGAATCTCAGGATTGTTTGATTTGTATTTCCATGATCATTAAGGGCATTGAACATTTCTTTAGGTACTTTTCAGCCATTTGGGATTCCTGTGTTGAGAATTCTTTGTTTAGCTATGTACCCCAATTCTAATAGAGGTATATGGTTCTTTGGAGTTTAACTTCTTGAGTTGTTTCTTTATATTGGATATTAGCATTCTATCAAATGTAAGGTTGTTGAAGAGCTCTTCCCAATCTGTATGTTGCCATTTTGTCCTGTTCACAGTGTCCTTTGCCTTACAAAAGCTATGCAATTTTATGAGATCTCATTTGCCTATAGGTGATCTTAGAGGATGGACTGTTGGTGATCTGTTCAGGAAGTTTCCCTGTGTGCTGATGTGTTGGAAACTCTTTCCCAATTTCTCTTCTATTAAATTCAGTGTATCTGGTTTTATGTGGAGGTCTTTGATCCACTTGGACTTGACCTTTGTTCAAGGAGATAAATGTAGCTCAATTTTCAGTCTTCTACATCCCAACTGATACTTGATTCAGCATCATTTCTTGACTATTATGTCTTCTTTCCACTGAATGCAAATAAATCAGGAAAGGCAGGATAAAAAACAGAAGATGTAAGAAAGGTGATTGAGAGTCTATATAAATTGGTTCAGAGTTCAGAATTATATGTAATACTTAAGGTGTTAGTAGATTGGCTAGAATGTCTTTTTTTGGTTTTATGAGACAAGGTTTCTCTGTGTAGTCCTGTCTCTCCTGGAACTCACTGTGTAGACCAGGCTGGCCTTGAACTCAGAAAGCAGTCTGCCTCTGCCTCCCAAGTGCTGGGATTAAAGGCGTGCGCCACCACTGCCTAGCCAAAAGTCTCTTAATATAGTAAATCTCTCTCAATATGCAGAAAGTATTCTTTTACGTACAGAGAGTGTGAAATTTTTTAGGATGATTTTGAAGTGACTTCACTGTTTATTCGGCTACAACAAATGATCAAGAATAGTAATCATCAATTGTGTATAACATACATCTGATCCCATACAGATCCACCAGACACTCTGGCACAAGGGAATAATCAAATTGATCACATATTGATTGGAGTGTACAAGACTTCAGAATTCCATGGTGTGATGCTATGAGACCGAATTCCAGTGGCCTGTTGAGGTTTGGTCTATTGATATGCACTGTAATGCTAAATTCTGTACCTATGCTGTGGAAATCTTGTTCCTAATTTTAAAACTATTTCTTAAATAGAATTGCCTATAGCCAATTTCTAATGGGAATAAAGATAGGTGGTGTTTGAGGTACCTGGTTGTGAGTAGACAATAGAGAGCAGAGGCCAAAGGGACGAGGAGAAAGAAAGATGAGAGGAGGAAGCTGCCATGAGGAGAGATGGACCATGAGCACCTGGCCAGGAAAAAGAACAAATATTTGGAATAGGTCACGTTGCAATTAGCCTGCCCAGCAGTTAGAAAAGTAGATTGGGGGTTACCTGCAATAGTTGTCAAAACCAAATAAAATAGCCATAATCTGAGTCTCATTTATTTGTAAGCTCATCAGTAATATGTCTAAAATAGTTGTACTAATAGAGTGATCTTCTCTTTTAGGTGTTGTGATTACGTGTTCCAGAGCAGATACAGGGTGAGTGAGGAAGCAACTCTAACACTGCCATTCTCAAATCTCTGAGATTCCTGGGGTTTAAGCCCACTCAGTATCATCTCCTTATGCCTGTCTTGTGGCACAGCTCACTTTACCTAAAAATATCTATTGAATTGGACACAATGCAAAAAAAACAAAAACAAAAACAAAAACAAAAACAAAACAAAAACAGAAACAAAAAACCTAAGTAACATGGAGGACCAAAAAGAGAATTATGAATCTTATTCAGAATGGGGAATAAAGTGAACATTGAAAGTTTATGGAGTGAGGAAACTGTGTTGAAAACTGGGTGAGAAGTGGAATGGGGATATGAATCAGGTGTGGGAATTGGGGATGGAAGATAACTAGGAGTTAGAAAAGGAATTTATGCAGGATATATCTGAGAAAAGTCTGAGACATGGGGTAGCAGAGGTTATTAGGATTCTCTACAGGTGATCCTAGATGAGACTCCTAGCTGCAGGTGATAAGGACACTGAAGTAGCCATCTCCTATATATACTCAGGCAGAACTTACAGTGGAGTGAGTGGTACAACCCACAAACACTTTGACACAAAATTTTCCTACACACAACATGCAAAAATACTAAGATGGAGCAGATTGAAGGAATGGCTTCCATAGGACTGTCCCAATTTGAAACCCATCTGATGTGTGAGAGGTAACCTTGACACTATTAATGATTCTCTGTTCTGCTTTTGGACTGAAGCCTAGCATAATTGTCTACTGAGAAACTTCATCAACCAGCTGATGGAATCAGCTGCAAAGACCAACAGCCAAACAGCAGGTGTAGCTTGTAGATCTTATAGAAGTGTACCATATATGATTAAGGGTACAAGAAGCATTAAGGACACCAAAACAAGACCTACAGAGTCAACTAATTTTTACCCATCAGTACTCACAGAGACTGAAGTAAAAGAAAAAAAACAAAGAGCATGCAGGGGCTAGACCTAGGTTCCCTACAAAGAAGTAGATGATGTATTGCTTAGTCTTCATGTGGGTCTCCTAACAATTGGAAACAGGGTTGTCTCTGACTCTGTTACCTGAAATTGAATGTTCTTCCCCTAGCTGGACTTCATTGTTGGGCCCCAATGAGAGAGGATACATTAAGTTCTGATGAGATGTGATGTTCCAGGGAAGACTAGTGCCCAAGGGAGACTTACCCTAAGAAGAAAGAAGAAGAAGAAGAAGAAGAAGAAGAAGAAGAAGAAGGAGGAGGAGGAGGAGGAGGAGGAGGAGGAGGAGGAGGAGGAGGAGGAGGAAGAGGAGGAGGAGGAGGAGGAGGAGGAAGGAGGAGGAGGAGGAGGAGGAGGAGGAGGAGAAGAAGAAGAAGAAGAAGAAGAAGAAGAAGAAGAAGAAGAAGAAGAAGAAGAAGAAGAAGAAACATCCATCAGTGAGGTGAAATATACTTTGAAGTATATCTTCCTCATGCACCAAACTGAGGCTGTGTTCCAGGTAAAGCCAAGACTGTATCTTGTGCTGGTAGGCAAACATGGAAACTGGAAATTTTGGTTTTCCACTGTTGGTTTTGCTTTAGCCTGATTAGGATGATGTCCTGCACCCTGACTCTCAAAGTATAAAAGAATTTATCTTAATATTTATATGATCATATCTTTGACTGGTTTTTATCTTTAATGAGTGATTTTGGATTTTAAATAGATTTAACTTTTTAAATGGTTAAATTTTAATGTATTTGAGTTTCTACAGGCTACGGTCCTTTAAATATGTTTAAATTATTATTGTTGTATCTTCCCTGAATTCAAATAAGAAAAATTTTACTTTGAATGTGATGTGGTCTGTGTCAAAAATGCCAATGGATGAACTGTGCTGAATATTTTTATATCATTGTCATACAGGCTAATGTCATATGAGAGGAGGGAACTTCTACTAAGAAAATGCCTCCGTGTTATCACGGTGGGGTAAAATTTATAGGACATTATCTTTTAAAATGGCTACTGGTAGAAACCACAGACTTTTCGTGATTGCCCCATTCCTGGACTGGTTGTTCTGTATTTCATAAGAAAGCAAACTGTGCAAGCCATAAGGTGTAAACCATTACAGATCAACCCTTCATGACCTCTAAAACAGTTTCTGCATCCCTGTTCATTCCTTTTCTGAGTTTCTGTTCTGAATTCCTTCAGTGATGGATTAAAGAACAGTAGTAAAAACTAAGTAACATTTTACTTCCCACCTTGCTCTTTTGGAACCCTATCTAATTCATAAAGCGAAATTAAAGAATAAAAACAAATAAACATACAATAATCATGAAATGAGAATCATGTAAATGCAGAGGTAAAGAGACATGTTCACAACTACACACACACACACACACAGAGAGAGAGAGAGAGAGAGAGAGAGAGAGAGAGAGAGAGTTGTCCTCCCTACAAGATATGCTAGTGCAATTGTTAAACAATCTTTCCATGTATAACCAACCAACATCTGATATCACTTAAACTCTACACCATGTGATGGAAAACATTCTACTCTGATTTAGTCACTAAGCTTCTGAGTCTAGACAACTCAGTGTTCTTCAATAAAACCAAATCCAGCTGTTCTATTACAGTAATGTAGCAGTAATGACTACTAACAGGGTTCTATATATCCTAATATATCAATGCCTTACAAAGGAATCCTCAAAGAAGCTTAAGGTGAAGCAGACAGAAATGACTACATAGACTGCAGTCCTATATTATGCAGAGAACGTGAGGTCTCCATCACTTTTTTCCACTTATGGCTCAAGGAACCCCATGAAAATGAGAAATAGACTGTCAGAGCCAGAAGGAAAAACAAAAATTAGAAAACAAAGCCCTCTATATGCTCAGGATAGATGCACATATGAAATCACAGAGAGCTGGAACTGGGCACAGCGTACTTCGGTCCTCCATGTGTATTCACCTGATGTATGCATAGAGCTGAAAGCAGAAGAGGGCACATGTCTCCATTCCCCAAAAGTAGTAGCTACTTGCAAATATAAGTCTTGGTTTTCCCAAGGATATCAAAGAGGAGATTATAAACAATTTGTGGTAGGCTGCACAGCCAGTACTACATGCCAAGAGAAAGCAAAATCAAAGCCACATACAGAGATCCCTCACATCCTGTTTTTCACATATACATACACATACACATGCACAAACATATACATGTGTATGTAATGGCTTCCAATTTAGTGGTATTATGACATTCCTAAGTTTTTAAACAAGTGTATCTCTGTGTGTATAATTATTTCTCATGTATTTATTTTCTTGGGCAATTTTTCTTTGGTTTACTAGTTTTGTACTATTCTCTGTGTAAGTTTTATTTCTTCTCACTTGCCTTGTATTATACTATTATCCTTTGAGTGCAGAAATATAATATCGTGAAGAGTAGCCTAGTTTCTGGTTAAGCTAGTTTGGAAACCCGGTGACCCTACAGGGGATAACGTTGCAAGGAACAGTAGTCATTTTGCTATGCTCCTGAACACCAGGCTCCTGACATGAGGCTTCATTTCTCCATAGGTCTGCAGCCAACAGTCACAAAAGGGAAATGTCCCAAGCCACTCCATAGGTAAAGGACATGGCCACAGGTCACATAGCCTCAAGACAGATCTCCATTTTAAAGAGGTACCTAAAGGCCTGGAGGCTTAACTGATAAACTCTCCTTCCCAGGCACTCCTACCTGAAAAAGGTACTTAAACTCAGGCCAGTCCTGAGAAAGGGATGTATGTTTTTCTTATCATCACTCTCCATCATGACAATAAATTCCTTAAAACCATGAACTGTCTCTTTTCATCAGGATCCATAGTGGGGAGCACTGGAGCAGGTCTTTGCTTAATTATCTCCCTCAGCAGGCCTTAGTGCTCCAACCAATGACCTCCACCAAGTCAAGCTAACAGAATAAGCTAAGGACTCTCCAACCCTTGGGACCAAGCCACAGCACTCCCCTCTTTTCCCCTATGGCCCTGGGATAGATCCACATAGCAGACCCCATATCACGCGCATCTCTTGATCACCGTAATTTCACGCAGCCAAGCTGCAATCCAGGAGGAGGCTGTGTGATATTTACTGGGAAAAGCCTTGTTTGGCAGGGCTGTTCAAGGTGAATGCCGCTGTGGGCCTCCTTCGCTGCAGATAGGGTTGAGCTGAAATTTCTCATGGCAAGCTGTGTGACCTTTTTCTGACCTGTTCTTTTACTTACAAGATGTCTCTGCCAGCCAGAGGTGCGAGCATCCAGGCGTGATGATTCACTGGGAGTTTATTCTTTGAACTACAGCACTGGCCATGATTTATCCTCTGGAGATCCATTGCTTTGCTTTTAATTAGCTGTACAGTTATTACCTAGATACATTAAAGAATTAACCTCCCAACAATTTATATTATTTGTATGGTTAGCTGGCTTTGGCACTCTGACATGGAAACCATCAGTTTAGTAAAGTTTCAAAATAAGCCTGAAAAAGATAGCATACATAGTGTTTTCAAGGACTAATTACTAATTCCAATTACTAATTTATCATTGACTACAGAGGGACGTGATGACCTTGTGTGTAATCTCTGACTCTTGAATTACTAATTCATCATTGACCACAGAGGGACGCGATGACCTTGTGTGTAATCTCTGACGTTCATACCTGACTAATTTTGTATTTCCTTGTGCCAGATACTCATGGTAACCATTCTTTGTAAACATTTAAAAATGCCTGCCTCAGAACAGTAAAGTGCATTCAGACGCATTCAGATCTTGTGTGTGTCTGTCTGTCATTCGCCGGACCTGTACCTTCCTGCATACTAAAGACCCTGATTCCCCACGGGAGTGTGTGTTCCGACTGAGTCGGTCCGTGGCAGCTGGCGCCTCTGAACAGGGACAATTTGGGCAGGTAAACTTTCCTTCTTTCTTTCTTTCTTTCAAGGTAACAGGCCGGATCTTGTGAGGGAGCCGCGGTCCCGCCGGTAAAGGATCACCTGTTAAGTGCAAGTAATCTGATATCATGGGGCAGACCAAGTCAAAGCAGGAACGAATGTTCTTTTCAGTGTTTAAGCATATGATGGCTAACAGAGGATTTAAAGTTTCAGAAAGCACAACCCAGAGAGTTCTTTGACTTTGTGAAGAAGGTAAGCCCTTGGTTCCCAGAGGAAGGTTCTTTGTCTTTATCAAATTGGAAGAAAATAGGTAAAGATATGAGAAAGTACGTTCAGGAGCGTGGTGAAGGGGAGCTCCCCCCTCAGGCTTATCCATTGTGGCTACAGATGAGGGAGCTTTTGTCGGATGCCACAGACCTTGAGGGACTTGTTCAGGAGACTATTTCCATGCAGGATGAGAGAGAAGCTAAACCTTTAAACAAGCCTGCATGTTCTTATGGTACAGACTCTATAACAATGCCGTTAAAGGCTTTTGATGAAGATTCTAGTGATAATATCGAGTCAGATCGAGACCTGGACGAAAAGCAACCTGCGGACAAAAAAGGGAAAAGAGGAAGGTGTCCTTTGCTCCCAAGGGGCTTCCAAGGAGCAGTGGAAGAAGCTAGAAGGAAGGGAGATTTAACTTTCTCCTCTCCAGTGGTAGAAGGTAAAGGAGATGAGGAGCCTGTATGGGAACCTCTCCCTTTAAAGACACTGAAGGAGCTGCAATCGGCCGTTAAGACATCAGGCCCTTCTGCTCCATATACAGTCCAGGTCCTGGACATGGTGGCCAGTCACTGGCTTACTCCTCATGATTGGCATCAGACAGCGAAAGCCACATTAGAACCAGGAGATTATGTCTTGTGGAGAACAGAATATGAGGATAGATCAAAGCAGACCGTTATTCAGTTTGCTAAGAAAAGAGGCTCCAAGCCAAGCATGGATATGCTGCTAGGCACAGGAGTATATACTTCTCCTCAGAGACAGGTGAGCATCCCTAGAGATGTGTTGGAAGCAATTACAACAAATGCTGTACAGGCTTGGAGAAAGCTGCCACCTCCCGGAACCAAAGGAACTACTCTCTCTGGAGTAAGGCAGGGAAATGAGGAAACTTATCAAAGTTTCATCTCTCGACTTGAAGAGGCAGTCTTTAGAATGATGCCTCCTTCAGAAGGTACTGAGATACTCCTTAAGCAGTTGGCTTGGGAAAATGCTAATGCTTTATGCCAAGATTTGATAAGGCCTATTAGAAAGACAAAAACAGTGCAGGACTATGTGAAAGCCTGCATGGATGCCTCACCAGCAGTAGTCCAAGGTATGGCCTACGCTGCAGCTATGAAGGGTGATAAATTCAGCGCCTATGTTAAAAAGACTTATGGTAAAGGAGGGAAAGGAACCCCCAAGCCCACTTGTTTTAAATGTGGGAAATCAGGACATATGCAAAAGCAATGTCCAGAGAACAATAAGAGGGACTCCAATAGAAAGGGTCTTCCCCCAGGAGTATGCCCTCGTTGCCAAAAAGGCAAGCACTGGAAAAGTGAGTGCAAGTCTAGGTTCCACAAGGATGGAACACCCCTTAATGGGGAAAAGGAGGAGAAGGAATCAAAAAACTAAATCAGGGGCAGCCTCTCAGCCCTGAACTCGAAAGAGAGGAAACTGCTGTAGTTACATCAGGGAGTCCTCTGAATCCTGAGGCTCCTGAATTTACTATACATGATTTGCCTAGAGCTACGCCTGGTAGTGCTGGTTTAGATTTAGCCTCTTGTGATGATGTAATATTCTCTAGATGGGACGGTGTTTCCTTGGTCTCTACGTCTACCTTGGGAACTCTGCCACAGGGAACTGTGGGGTTAATAATTGGCCGTAGTTCAAATTATAAAAAGAATTTTGAGGTGCTGCCTGGTGTGATTGATAGTGATAGCACAGGAGAAATAAAAGTCATGATTAGACCATTAAAAGAAACTATACAAATTCATAAGGGGCAGAGAATAGCTCAGCTTCTGCTCCTGCCTTATCTTAACTTACCTAATCCAATCTTAAAGCATGAACGTGGACAAGGGAAGTTTGGTTCTACAGATGTTGTGGCATGGGTCCAAAATATTGGTATGGAAAGACCTTTTAAAGCAGTTAGAGTAAATGGAAAGTTGTTTCAAGGACTTTTGGATACAGGGGCAGATAAGACTTGTATAGCAGGAAAGGATTGGCCTTCGTCTTGGCCATGTAAGAGGACTTCTTCTTCTTTGTTAGGTTTAGGGACAGCCTTTAATGTGGCTCAAAGTTCACAGTTTCTGAAATGGGAATTGGAAGGAAAGACAGGAATGATTCAGCCTTGCGTTGTTCCTTCTCTCCCCTTTTCCTTGTGGGGAAGAGACATGATGGGTGACATGGATGTAAAATTAGTCACCTCAGATAATCTGAGTGAACAGCATTTTTCATAGGGGCCGCTGAGGGCTTGTTGTATGCAGACAAATTAAATTGGAAATCAGAGCAGCCTGTATGGCTCAATCAGTGGCCCCTAACAGAAGAAAAAATACAGGCTATAGAACAACTTGTGCAAGAACAATTAGAAAAAGGACATCTTGAAGAAAGTAATAGTCCTTGGAACACTCCCATATTTGTAATAAAGAAAAAATCTGGGAAGTGGAGATTGCTACAGGACCTTAGGGCACTAAATGCTACCATGTAAGACATGGGAGCGTTGCAGCCAGGACTGCCCTCTCCAGTGGCAGTTCCTGCAGGATGGGATGTGATAGTAATTGATTTGCAAGATTGCTTTTTTACTATAAAATTACATCCTGAGGATTGTAAAAGATTTGCTTTTAGTGTGCCAGCTGTAAATTTGCGAAGGCCATATAGAAGGTATCAATGGAAAGTGTTGCCTCAAGGAATGAAAAATAGTCCGACATTATGTCAAAAATTTGTGGATCAAGCTTTAGTATTTATTAGAAAAAAATATCCTGAGGCTTACTTTGCCCACTTTATGGATGACATCTTGATAGCTCATCAATCACCATCAATTAATAAGGAAATATTACTTTATACAATTGAACATTTTACCAAATTTGGATTAGTAATAGCCCCAGATAAGATACAAAAGAATAGACCTTTAAGTTATTTGGGACAGTTAATTCATGATGACTATATTGCCTCACAAAAGGTGTCTATAAGAGTAGACAAATTAAGGAATTTAAATGATTTTCAGAAATTATTAGGAAATATTAATTGGATTAGACCTTTTTTGAAAATTACTACAGGAGAATTAAGTCCTTTGTTTCAACTATTACAAGGGGATACTGATCCTAAGTCTCCAAGAGTTATGACTCAAGAAGCCATAAAAGCTTTAGCATTGGTGGAGGAAAACTTAAATGATGCAAAGGTAAAGCAGATATCTTATGATAAAGAGTGGGACTTGATAATTTTTAAAACACCTTACACTCCCACTGGATGCTTATGGCAGGATGGTGTGTTGGAATGGATACATTTACCTCATGTGCAACAGAAAATGTTGGCTTCTTATCCATATATGTGCTCATTATTGATTAATAAAGGAAGAATGAGATCCAGGGAACTATTTGGTAGAGAAATGCATAATATTATATTACCATATAATAAAAGGCAATTTGAAATACTATTGATGGAAGATGATGATTGGGGAATTGCATTGCAAGGTTATACAGGACAAATTAAATATCATTATCCTAAACATCCTTTAATTGAATTTTATAAGGAAACAGAAATAATTTTCTCAAATAAGTGTTCTTCACAACCTTTAGAGTCTGCCTTATGTATTTTCACAGATGGCTCCTCTAATGGGAGGTCTATGGTTTATGTACCAGGACAAAAGCCTCTGATAGAGGAAGGTGTGCAGACTTCTGCTCAGCAAGCAGAGATAAGAGCAGTTCTACTTGCTTTTCAAAATTTTACAGAAAAATTTAATCTTTATACGGATTCGAAGTATGTGGTTAATTTGTTTCCAGCCGTAGAAACAGCCTTGCTTTCAGGGCAGTCTCAAATTTTAAATTTATTACAGCAATTGCAAAATACGATTAGAAAAAGAGTAGAAAAATTTTATGTATGACATATACGGGGTCACTCTAATTTACCAGGCCCCCTTAGTAAAGGAAATTATATGGCTGATGCATTAACTAGAGGAACAGTTATGAATGTATTAGAGGCAAAGAATAGTCATGAGCTACATCATCAAAATGCTCTTGCTTTAAGAAGGATGTTTCATATTACCAGAGAACAAGCCAGACAGATAGTTAAGGATTGTGGTAATTGTCCTCAAGTTTATCACCCACAAAAAATGGGAGTAAATCCCCGAGGCCTTAAGGCATTAGCTTTATGGCAAATGGACGTTACACATATCCCTGAATTTGGAAAATTGGCTTATGTTCATGTGACAGTGGATACTTATTCTCATGTGCTGTTTGCCTCTGCTAGAAGTGGAGAAGCTGTGAAAGATGTAATTCAACATCTTGTACAAAGCTTCATGATGATGGGAAAGCCATTGAGAATTAAGACAGATAATGCTCCAGCTTATACATCTAAGGTTTTTGCCTCTTTTCTGCGAGCATGGGATATACACCATACCACAGGAATACCATATAATCCCCAAGGACAGGCAATAATTGAGAGATCTCACCAAACTTTGAAAAATCAGATTGAACGCCTCAGAGCTGCTAATAAATATTTTTCTCCCCATCATCTTTTGAATCATGCTCTTTTTGTGATAAATTATTTGAATACTGATGAACAAGGAAACTCCCCTGCTATGAAACATTGGGGAGGAATAAAAGGAGAACAACTTCCACAAGTAATGTGGAAAGACTTATTAACCGGATCCTGGAAAGGACCGGATGTTGCTACTAAGTATCCAACCCTGTTCCCCGGTAAATGAAAGCTCAGCTCAGCGGTTAACAAAACAAGCTACAAGCCTAGACTGGGCAGGCCTCCCACTCTACTACTCTGTTTCAATCTATTTTATCCCATACAACTTGCAGTTTCTCTAGGCCCCGAGCTTCTCTCCCGGCCGCCTCTCCGGTTCTCTTTAACCGTTTCTCTCTCCCTGTTTCTTCTCTCCGTTTCTTCTCCCCTGTTCTCTCTTCCCGTTGCTCCTCCTCCTCCTGTTTTATACCCTGTAGCTCCTCCCCTAGACTCTGCTCCTCCCACTTTCCTCCTGCCCAATCATTGGCTCAAGCCTTTATTTGAAAAGTCAAGGTCGGGTGACGGTTCACAAGGCAACTCCTCATCTGCAGCCCCTCTGAGGAGTGGAATTAACATCAAAGTATGAGCCCAGGGCTATCCACAATATTTCCCCCTTTCTGTCCAATTAAAAGACTCTTTTATCTCAGACATCAATTGAGCACAATTATTACCATTTTGTAATATATAGCATACAGGATAGACCTAACACCCAGTCAATCATTTTTTATCAATTAAGTAGTACCCCTGTCATCTATTGGAACTTAAAAGACTTATAATTCTACACCTGACTCAAGTACACTTTAGACTGTAATCCATCTGAAAACCATCCTCTCAAATCTGTATTATCTTTCTAAATGCTAACCAGCTTGGACTGGCTATAAGACTATTAGTCTTCAACCCCATCAGAAATCCAAGAATGACTAATATTACCTGAAAGTATGAGAAGCACAAAATATAGCTTCTAAAACTTAGCTAATTTATAGAGACCGCTGATCACCTGGACAGGCCCTATACACCAAAACGTTGGAGCATCAGTCTTCAGCCTTCTGGCCCAGGATCATCTGAAAGACCTTGGTAATGCAGAATTTTTAAGGGCTGATTACTCTGTCTTGGCAGAGATTATCAGTCGACTATTCTGCAGTGTGTCCTTTTTTGGACAGTATTTGTCTGTAGATGAAATGAGGCAATTCTTGCCTGGTGACTGTCTCACCACAACTAAAGCAACTCCACTGATGCTCAAGTTCTTCTTTGAATTCAAGAAAGGGGAGCTGTCAGGAGCAGACAGGTCTCTAGTCAAATATTAATAAATAAATGTCAATAAATATATTCTGTGGACTTCTGACACCTTTGAAGACCATTTGTCTACCTAAGACATCTCTGAACTGTTAAGCCTTGACTATTCTCGGCTGTTTCTAATCAAAATAGCTCAGGAACACTCTTTTAACTAATTCATAACCACGAGTTTGCTATCTGGCCCTTAACTTGTATTACTTAATCATTAATTATTAATTAATGGGATAAAATAGATTGAAACAGAGTAGTAGAGTGGGAGGCCTGCCCAGTCTAGGCTTGTAGCTTGTTTTGTTAACCGCTGAGTTGAGCTTTCTTTTACCGGGGAACTGGGTTGGATACATAGTAGCAACAACCGGATGCTTTAATTTCCTCTGGAAGAGGGTATGCTTGTGTTTTTCCACAGGATGCAGATAGTCCAATCTGGATCCCAGACAGGCTCATTCGGCCGTTTAACCAGAGGGCCTCTATCGAGGAATCAGAGGAGAAAGCAGAGACTGAAAAAGAAGAAGATGCTGAGAATGATGATGGGACTTGATCTTTCTGTTCTACGGGAGACCTTGACTGTTCCTGAGTCACACGAGTCAAGGGAGGATCTGCCCACCTGGGGACAGCTGAGGAGACTCGCCCGAGAAGCGCAGCAGATGATCACTAGCACCAGAAAGCAGTTATCGACAGAAAATATGTTTCTTGCTATGTTTGTTATCCTTTCTATGCAAATGTGTCCTGTGTCTGCAGTTTCATATTGGGCTTATGTTCCTCATCCCCCCACTTCTTCATCCCGTGGGTTGGGGGGAGAATGTAAATATTAGAGTAATGACCAATGATACTAGACTTATGGGGGGACATGCTACTCTTTCCTCCCATCTAACCTCTACTCCATTTAGATATAAGGGGATGTCAGACTCTGCTCCGATTTGCATTGATTTAGCTAGATCGGGGTCTATGGGTTGTCTTTCTCTTGCCTATAAAACTATTCTTGCTGATGCTCCAGATAAATCGCCTCCAGCGAAAGAACCTCCATATCATAGAAGATTTATGTGGGAAATTAAACTAAAGATTTTGGGGACTAATTTTCATAATGAAACCTTTAAGAAGTTATTTAAGGACATTCCTTTAGATTCATGTTCCCGGAACTATAAAGATAAAGATAAGATGTGGGAGCCTCCTCGGAGTTATGAAAGACCAAGTTGGCTTAAATGTGGTTTTGAACATTGGGCTATAGCACATACTCCCTGGAAGAATCAAGAGAGGATTTATGATTATTCCGTAGCCACACCAAATAATAACTATAGAGCTTTCCTTCTTGGTGAAAAATTACAGTATCATGGATATAAACCTGAAAGGTTTACTTTAGAACCTATTAATAGGTGGTTTACACCAGGATGGGTAGAACCTATCTATGTTAGTCATTCTCCTTTAGGTGATGTTTTGAATACATTTCCAGGACTATTTAGACTTCTTGCTGCATCTAGTATAATTTACTTTAAGAAGCCTCTGGAGTCTAGACCTCTTCCTGTAGCGATTAGATCTTGTTTGAGCTATCCTTATAGTATACTTGCTGGAAAAGATACAGATTTAATCATTACTAAATTAGTAATCATTACTAAATTAGCACTCTTATGAGGTTCACTGTTCCGAATGTATTTTGACTAATTGTATTGATCATAAGTTGATTGAATCCTATTCACGCATTGTGATATTACAAAGACCTTCCTACGTAATGCTTCCTGTAGATCTAAAGGATGAAGCTTGGTTTGACAATGAGGCTTTGCAAGTAGTTACTAGAATTAGTGAGCTTATTAGGCCAAAGCGTTTTGTAGCAGCTTTAATGTTAGGTATCAGTGCCTTGATAGCTATTGTGACTTCACTTACAGTTTCATCAGTTGCTTTAGTCTCAGAAATGAAGACTGCACACTTTGTTAATGATTTGAATAAGAATGTTTCTTTGGCACTGGTAAAACAAGAGGTTATAGATAAGAAATTAGAAGCAAAAATTGATGCTTTAGAGGATGTAGTTCTGGAGTTAGGACAAGAGATACAAAATATTAAGGTTCAGCTTTCCACCAGATGTCATGCCAGCTTTCGATACATATGCGTAACGCCATTAATTTATGACAAACAACATAATTGGACTCTTACTAAAAATCATTTGTTGGGAATTTGGAAAGATAATGATATTTCACATGATATGGCTCAATTAAAAACTCAAATTGCGGTTATGAGTAAAGCACAAGATGGATCGGTTAACTTAGAGGATTTGGCTCAGGCTTTTAGTTCTAGTTTGAAGTCTCTGAACCCTGAAACTTGGTTACATTGGATTGTTGTCGTCGCCGTGGCTGCAGGGGTAATCTTTCTTTTTCTTCTTATCCTTCCAATAATTTTCAAACTAGTCTTCTCCTCCATTTCTGCTGCCAAAGAGATATTCAAGAGCTCAAATTAAAAAATAAAAAAGCGGGAGATATCACGCACATCTCTTGATCACCGTAATTTCACGCAGCCAAGCTGCAATCCAGGCAGAGGCTGTGTGATATTTACTGGGAAAAGCCTTGTTTGGCAGGGCTGTTCAAGGTGAATGCCACTGTGGGCCTCCTTCGCTGCAGATAGGGTTGAGCTGAAATTTCTCATGGCAAGCTGTGTGACCTTTTTCTGACCTGTTCTTTTACTTACAAGATGTCTCTGCCAGCCAGAGGTGCGAGCATCCAGGCGTGATGATTCACTGGGAGTTTATTCTTTGAACTACAGCACTGGCCATGATTTATCCTCTGGAGATCCATTGCTTTGCTTTTAATTAGCTGTACAGTTATTACCTAGATACATTAAAGAATTAACCTCCCAATAATTTATATTATTTGTATGGTTAGCTGGCTTTGGCACTCTGACATGGAAACCATCAGTTTAGTAAAGTTTCAAAATAAGCCTGAAAAAGATAGCATACATAGTGTTTTCAAGGACTAATTACTAATTCCAATTACTAATTTATCATTGACTACAGAGGGACGTGATGACCTTGTGTGTAATCTCTGACTCTTGAATTACTAATTCATCATTGACCACAGAGGGACGCGATGACCTTGTGTGTAATCTCTGACGTTCATACCTGACTAATTTTGTATTTCCTTGTGCCAGATACTCATGATAACCATTCTTTGTAAACATTTAAAAATGCCTGCCTCAGAACAGTAAAGTGCATTCAGACGCATTCAGATCTTGTGTGTGCCTGTCTGTCATTCGCCGGACCTGTACCTTCCTGCATACCAAAGACCCTGATTCCCCACAGGAGTGTGTGTTCCGACTGAGTCGGTCCGTGGCAACCCCATCTCTGTTCTCAACTCTTCCTCAGCTCCCAGCGCCTGGGTGCCCAAGATTCTGAAAAAAAACTGACTTTCCAGGACTCCGTTCAGGACAGGGGACCCCAAAGCCTACTCTGTCAGTCTCAGGGACCTCAGACTGTGCTCCCCCACCACCAGAGGGATGCCAGCAGCTTCACATAGCCTGACCTTATGGTGGAATAAGCACTGTCAAAACTCTCCTCCTGCCTCCTGTCTCTAGTCTCTCAAGCAGCCTGAGCCCCAAGCAGACATGGGACCCACCATTAACCCACACAGATTGTTTTCTCTCATGAAAATCAGAAAGAAGCTTGAGACCAAGGGAAAGAAAATTGTGGATATAGATGAGAGAAAAGAAATCACCATCAGAAGCCACTTCTTTGAATATTTCAAAAATAGAGAATTGGGAGAAAATTTTTCAAAGATATGATTCATTTTATTTACATATTTACTGTTTTGTCCAAATAGGTTTTATACATGCATTGTATTTTGATCTTAGATTTTCATTCCCAGACACTTCCTATATCGTTCTACCTCTAATTCATCACAAAACTTCAATCATCCTCTGTCATGAGAAAACAGACATATGAATGAAATAAATGAATCCAATGTAAAGAAAATTCAGAATTTGATAAAACAAACAAATATAAAACCCAAATACAAGAACAATGATTAAATCTGAATTAAATTTAGTTTGTTCACTCTATATTTTACAATATGTGGCCAGTGCTGAAAGTTGTTTTTATTCCCAGTGAGAATCCATTGGAGAAAACTAATTTTTCCCTTCCATTTCATTTCTTTTTTTTTCATTTTCTATATTCTTTGTTTACAATCCAAGTGATTTTCCCTTTCCCAGTTCCTCCCTCCCCATAAGACCCATAAGCCCTCTTCCCTCTGCCCTTTCCCCAATCAACCCCCTCCCAATTTTTTTCCCTGGTAATCCCCTACAATGCTGCATCAAGCCTTTCCAGGAACAGGGCCCTCTTCTTCCTTCATCTTGGGAATGATTTCATATGTGAGCTTTGTCTTGGTTATTCAGAGCTTCTGGGCTAATATCCACTTATCAGTGACTACATTCCATGTGTGTTCTTTGTGAATGAGTTACCTCACTTAGGATATTTTCCAGTTCCAACCATTTGCCTAGGAACTTCATGAACTCATTGTTTTTAATTGCTGAGTAGTATTCCATCGTGTAAATATACCACATTTTCTGTATCCATTCCTCCATTGAGGGACATCTGGGTTCTTTCCAGCTTCTGGCTATTATAAATAAGGCTGCTATGAACATAGTGGAGCATGTGTCCTTATTGCATGCTGGATAATCCTCTGGGTATATGCCCAGGAGTAGAATAGCAGGGTCTTGTGGAAGTGTCATCCCCAGTTTTCTGAGGAACTGCCAGACTGATTTCCAGAGTGGGTACCTTTTCCAAGTGCAGGTCACTCTGCAAGACAAACAGCCCAGGACAGGGCTGGCACACAGACAACTGTAGAGCTGCCCAGGTCCTGGGACCTGGCAGAAAACTTGCAGGTTACATCCCAAGCGATATTAGACTCGGGATATCTCTGTGTACTTGGTGCTGCCAGTCCATTCTGACCGGGAGACCCATTTCATTTCATAATTAGTTCTAAGTGTGAAGTGATTCAATGAACAAGTTGGAACTATCTTCTTAAAGCAACTGAAGTTATTTAAAAAGGAGAATAAGAGAAGTGATAATTGTTTAGAATGTAATCATACTTTTTGTTTCTAATTTAATAAACAGCTATTATAGACAATGTGTGGACAGATAAACTCCATGGAAGGAATCTTTTGATTGATACAAAGGGATGTGACAACAACAGCAAAATTATGGTAGGGGACGTTGGTTACAACAAACGTATTTATACTCTTGACATTAAACTTTAACCTAAAGCACTTTTAGTTTATCTACCTCTCTATTTCAAGTATGACAATCATTTCTTTATAGAAATTTCTATTGGTTATTTTATATATTTACATTTCAAATATTTTCCCTTTTCCAAGATTCCCTTCCACATAACCCTATCTTATTCCCCCACACCTTTACCTCTATGATGATGCTCCTCCACCCACCCACCCACTCACATCTCTAGCTTCCCACTAAGCTAAAGCATCAAACCACCACAAGACCAAGTGCCTCCCCTCCCATTATTGCCAGATCAGGCAATCCTTGGCTACATATGTAGCTATAGCCCTGGACGCATCCATTATGCTCTTTAGTTGGTGGTTTAGTCCCTGGGAAGTGTAGGGGGTTCAGGTAATTGATATTGTTGTTCCTAGAATGAAGTTGCAATCCCCTGCAGCTCCCTCAGTCCTTCCCCTGTCTTCCAATGTGGTTACCAGAATCAGGCGAATGCTTGGCTGTGATTGTCTGCATCTATGTCAGTCAGGTGCTGGCAGAGCCTCTCAGCTGACACATATACCAAGCTAATGTCAACAAATGCTTCTTGGCATCAACCATACTGTCATAGTTTGGTTCTGTAGATGGGATGGATCCCTAGGTAGGGTAATCTCTGGATGGCCTTTCTGTCAATTTCTACTCCATTTTTCTCCATGGACTTCCTTTAGACAGGAACAATTCTGGGTTAAAATTTTTGAGATTTGTGGTTGGCACCATCACTCAACTTGGGGGGAGCATTCCTAGCTACTAGAGGTGGCCTCTACAGGTTATATATCCACTTTGTAGGTATTCATCTAATGTCATCCATGTTGTGTCCTGGAAACATCTCACTTCCCTGTTGTCTGGGACATTCTAGTGGCTCCCCCACAGCACCCCCACCCCCACTAAATGTTTCTATTCATTTTCATGAGCCTCTGGAATTTTTTGCTGTCTCTTCCCATACCTGTTCCTGTCACCCTTTTTTCCCTACCCCTCCTCTCTTTCTACCAGCTTCATACCTTCTATCTATCTTCTATGATAGTTTTGTTCCCCAGTTGAAGTAGGATTGAGGCAACCACAGTTTGATCTTCCTCCTTGTGAAACTTCATGTGGTCTGTAAGTTTTATTATAGGTGTTCTGAGATTTTTGGCTAATATTCACTTCTCAGTGAGTCCATCCCATGTGTCTGTGTTACCTCACTGAGATGATATTTTCTAGTCACATCCATTTGCCTGCAAATTTTATGAAGTCATTGTTTTTAATAGCTGAGTAGTACTCAGTTATGTAAATGTACCACTTTTTCTGTATCCATTCTTCCATTGTCTTCTTATTTTTTTGTTTCCACCTTCTGGTGATTAAACATAAGACAGCTATAAACATAGTGGAGCATGTGTCCTTGTTATCTGTGGGATCATCTTTTGGGAATAAGTCTAGCAGTGGTATTGCTGGGTCATTAGGTAGAACTATGTCGAAGTTTCTTTTTTTCCCTTTCTTTATTTTCTATATTCTTTGTTTACATTCCAAAGGCTTTCCCCTTTCCCAGTTCCCAGCTCACCATATGTCCCATAAGTCCTTTTCCCTCCACCCGTCCCAATCACCCCCCCATTTCTCTGTTCTCATACTCTCCTACAAATCTGGATCCAGTCTTTTCAGGACCAGGGTCCTTTCCTTCCTTCTTCTTGGGAATCTTTTGATTTGCTAATTGTGCCTTCAGTACTAAGAGCTTTTGGGCTCATTAATATCCACTTATCAGTGATTGCATTTCATGTGTATTCTTTTGTGATTGGGTTAACTCACTTAGGATGATATTTTCCAGATCCAACCATTTGCCTACAAATTGCATGAATTCATTATTTTTAATTGCTGAGTAGTATTCCATTGTATAAATATACCACATTTTCTGTATCCATTCCTCCTTTGAGGGACATCTGGGCTCCTTCCAGTTTCTGGCTATTATAAATAAGGCTGCTATGAACAAAGGGGAGCATGTGTCTTTATTGTATGCAGGGGATTCCTCTGGGTATATGCCCAGGAGTGGTATGACAGGGTCCTCTGGAAGTGTCATGCCCAATTTTCTGAGGAACCGCCAGACTGATTTCTGGAGCAGTTGTAACACCTTGCAATCCCACCAGCAGTGTAGGAGTGTTCCTTTTTCTCCACATCCTGGCCAGCACCTGGTGTCCATTGAGTTTTTAATCTTAGCCATGCTGACTGGTGTGAGGTGGAATCTCAGGGTTGTTTTGATTTGCATTTCCCTGATGACTAATGATGTTGAACATCTCTTAAGGTGCTTCTCAGCCATCCGAATTTCTTCTGGTGAAAATTCTTTGTTTAGCTCTATACCACATTTTTTGATAGGGTTATTTGGTTCTTTGGGGTCTAACTTCTTGAGTTCTTTGTATATATTGGATATTAGCCCTCTGTCAGATGTGGGGTTGGTGAAGATCTTTTCCCACTTTGTTGGTTGCTGTTTTGTCTTTCTGACAGTGTCCTTTGCCTTACAGAAACTTTGTAATTTTCTGAGGTACCATTTGTCAATTCTTGATCTTAGAGCATAAGCTATTGGTGTTCTGTTCATTTTCTTTAATTGTTGAATCCATGGTTCCTATGATATCTTCAGCATCTGAGATTCTGTCTTCTATCTCTTGTATTCTATTGTTGATATTTGCCTCTATGACTCCTGATTTCTTCTGAAGGTTTTCTATCTCCAACGTTGTCTCCCTTTGAGATTTCTTAGTTGTTGCTACTTCTGTTTTTAGATTCTGGATGGTTTTGCTCAGATCTTTCACTTGCCTGTTTGTGCTTTCCTGTAATTCTTTAGGGGATTTTTGTGTTTCCTCTTTTATGACTTCTACTTGTTGACCCACATTCTCTTGTATTTTTTTAAGTGATTTTTCTGGTTCCCCCTTATTGGCATCCATTTTTTGGTCCATATTCTCCTGAATTTTTTTAAGTGATTTTTGTGTTTGCCTTGTAAGGGCTTCTAGCTTTTGATCCATTTTCTCCTGTATTTCTTTAAGAGATTTATCTAAGTGTTCCTCTATCAGCATCCTGACCAGTGATTTTAGATCTGAGTCTTGTTTTGCTGGTGTGTTGGGGTATCTGAGATTTATTGCTGTCGGGGAACTGGGTTCGGATGCTGCCATATTGCCTTGATTTCTGTTAGTAACAATCTTACATTTGCCTTTTGCCATCTGGTTATCTCTGGTGTGAGTTGGTCCTGTAGTTGCTAGCTGGTGTTTGAACCTCCTGTGGGCTCGTAAGGCTATTTCCCCATGACTGGGACACCTGAACCACTGCCCTGCAGGGCTCCTGCTCACAGATTGCTGACAGGTGGCCTGAGTCCCCCGAGGTCTTAAACTCAGGATATCTCAGGTACTTGGTTCTGCCTGCCGGGCTGCTGCTCTGCACTGCTCCTGCTCAGGGATTGCTGTCTTGTGTCCTGAGTCCCCAGAGGTCTTAAACTTGGGATATCTCGGGTACCTGATTGCACCTGCTGGTTCAAAGAAGCTGGAAAGATGGCAGAGACTGCAGGGAGTGTGGGGTCCAACTTCAGGGCACAGAGCCTACGTTTGGCTGGGGTCCCCCAAACCACTGCTCTGTGTGCAGCTCCTGCTCAAGACCTGAGTCCCTGAAGGTCTTAAACTCGGGATATCTCGGGTACCTGGTTCCGCAGGCTGGATAGGAACAGCTGGGAAGCTGGCAGAGGCTGGTTCTGCCAGCTGGATCGAAATAGCTGGGAAGATGGTGGAGGCTGCAGGGTATGTGGGGTCCGCCTTCAGGGCACAGAGCCCAGGCTTGGCTGGGGACCCCAAACTTCTGCTCTGTGCACAGCCCCTGCTCAAGGCCTGAGACCCCAAAGGTCTTAAACTTGGGATATCTTGGGTACCTGGTTCCGCAGGCTGGATCGGAACACCTGGGAAGATGGCAGAGGCTGCAGGGAGTGCGGGGTCCACCTTCAGGGCACCCCTACATGGAATTTTCTGAGAAACCACCAGATTGTTTTCCAAAGTGGTTTTACCAGTTTGTAATCCCACCAGCAATAGAGGACTATTCCTTTTTCTATACTTCCTTGCCAGCATCTACCATTGCCTTAATATTGAATGTAACCATTATGATTGGTGTAAGGTGGAAACTCAGGGTGACTTTGCTCTGAATTTCCTTGATGACTAAGGTTGGTGACCATTTCTTTAGGTACATATTTGCCATTCAAGATTCTCAGTTGAGAATTCAATGTTTAGCTCTGTACCCCATTTTTAAAAGGGTTATTTTGTTCTCCGGGGTCTAATATCTTGTGTTCTTTGTATATTGTGGATATTAGCCCCCTGTCAGCTACATGGTTGGTAAAGATATTTTCCCAATATGTCGGTTGCCATTTTGTCATATTGACTGTCTTTTTTATTCATGATAATTTATTTATGGAGCCACTACATGTGGGTAAATTTTGATTATCTGAGAGAGACCACTTAAAATTCATCATCTTAAATTTTTATGTTCATAGATTTAAAAGTACAACTACTGTTTTCTTCTATTTTTCTTTAGACTTTTTGTACATATGATTGTTTTCCTTTTAGGGGGTTTAAGTGTATATGTGTGCCTGCCATGTGTACACAGAAGATAGCATCAGATCCCATAGACCTGGATGCTTCTACTCCTTAATCTCTTCCTTTTTTTCTATTTTTTATTGGATATATTCTTTACTCGTATTTCAAATGTTACCCCCTTTCCCAGTTTCCACCTGGAAACCCCCTCTCCTTTACCCATCCCGCTGTTGCTATGAGGGTGTTCCCACATCCACTTCAGCCAGCCTTTCCCCCCCTGTTGGGCATCGATGAGCTTAGCTCAACTCCCCCAGCTGAGCTGTTTGCACAGGTATCCTGAGAGCAAAAACATCATGAGGAACATCCTGCAGCTTAATTTGATTCCTGTTTTCCAGCCCAAAGTAGTAGGGACCTCCCTGGTGCATAATTGTTTTTTTCCTGTTGTTTCCCTGGACTCTATGATATATATTGCTGGTCTCTCAGTAAAGCTTTGGCATTCTCCGTACTGAATGATCCGTGTCTGTGTCTTCTGTCAATCCCCCAGGCCTACGCCTGATATTTGGTACCGTGACAGTGCAGGCGCTGTCAAGTGGAGGTTCCACTGAGATCAGGAAAGAGAGGAGCTCCTGATGATGGGATCGTTCCAAGAAAAGCTGGCCAGCAAAAGGAAAGGAACATATTGGGGAATATATGGTGCAAGAAACAAAGAAAGAGTAAGAACTGCATCAAGCAAAGTAAGTACAGGATCGCACCATGGGGATGACAAGTTCCACCTTATGATTAGTGGACCAACTGGTGGATCTGCTTAGGCAACCGGGTACTGGGATTAAGGTTGAAACAGCTAGGTAATTTATTAAGATTTTGGGAAAAAAATAGTCCATGGTTCATTCATAGTGGCAGCTTGAATATCCTAGACTGGGGCCAGGTTAAAACAGATTTGCAAAACACTTCTCAGAAAGAGGGACCAGAAAGTGTTCTTGTGACTGCCTTCTTCCTATGGAGATTAGTCAGGGATGCTCTCTTAAATACTGATGCTAAGGTTAAGGATCAGATGTTTGAGATTAAGAGAACTTTTGGAGTAGCACAAGATGATGCCTCAAAGGAGTCTTTGAAGGCATCTGAATCAGAGAATGAGTCAGAATTATCTGAGGATGAGGAGGAGACTCTAGAAAAAGAGATAGAGGAATTGAGATTAAAATTAAAGAAAGGCAAAGAGCAAAGAGTGTTTGCTTCCCGACCACCTAGTAAAAATCCTTTCTTTAAAGAAGAGGGGGCTTCTGCTCCTCCAGCATATGAACCTTATCCAGCCCTTGATTGGTGTTATGAAGAACCGACACCAAAAAGGGGAGTAGTTTTTTCTGAACCGATTTCTAATACAAAATCAACATATCCTGTGATTGAGATTCCTGATCCTGCTAATCCAGGACAAGTGATAAGACATCATGCACCTTTGAATTTTAAAGAGTTGAAGAGCCTAAAGGAAGCTGTTTCTTCCTATGGACCTTTAGTCCCTTTTACCTCAGCTATTTTTGAATCATATGCTACTTCTAATTTGACTCCTGGGTATTGGCAACAATTATGCCAAACAGTACTGAGTGGGGGAGATTATTTACTTTGGAGAGGAGAGTTCCAGGAACAATGTGTTCAGTGAGCTAGAATAAACGCAAATGCAGGATTCCCTCAGAGAAATGTGGCGATGTTAACAGGGACTGGACCCTATGCTGGGCTTCATAATCAGATTCAATATGATCCTGCTGCATATGCTCAAATTTCATCTGCTGCCATTAGGGCTTGGAAAGCTTTACCTAACAAAGCAGCTAGGGATCAACTGTCTCAGGTAACTCAATGACCCTCTGAAACTTTTCAAGAGTTTGTGGATAGGTTGTTACAACTTGCTGGAAAATTGTAGATTCAGATACAGCAATGCATATAGTAAAACAATTGGCCTTTGAAAATGCAAACAAATATTGTAAAGAAGCTATCAGACCACATAGAGCAAAAAATTTGAATGATTATATTAGACTCTGCAAAGAAATTGATGGTGATTATGTCATGGGGCAGGTTATGGCAGCTGCCATGCAAATAGGTTCCAATGGAAATAAAACTTGTTTTGGATGTGGATTACCAGGACATTTTAAAAGAGAATGTCCTAAAAATAGAGGGACTTCAGGTCCTGGATTATGTCCTCGCTGTCGCAAAGGACACCATTGGAGTAATGAGTGCAGATCCAAACAAGATGCAGAAGGACGTCCCCTCTACCTTCCAGGAAATGGAGGAAGGGGCCCACTCGGGGCCCTCAAACCAGAGTGTATGGAGCCATGAATACCCCTGCCATAACCCCTACACCAATTCAGCTTTCTCCTCAAACCAACCCTTTCATGTCCAAGACCTTGTCAGAGGTACCCCAGGAAGTGCAGTATTGGACCTCTGCTCATCCACCAGAGCAGTATCGACACCTCAAATGGGTCCTCAGGCCCCAGGCACTGGAGTCGATGGACCTCTACCATCTGGAAGTGTGGGCCTTCGCTTAGGACGCAGTAGTGCCTTAATGAAAGGAATAAGGATTCTTCCCAGGGTAATTGATGCTGATTGTACTGGAGAAATTAAAATTATGGTATCTATAGAAAGAGGGGTTGTGGTTATTCCCCAAGGAGATAGAATCGCTCAGTTAGTTCTCCTACCAAAATTCCACACTAATAATGCTGCATTTAAGACTTCTAGGGGGAATCAAGGGTTTGGCTCCACAGGAGCAGGTGCCTTTTGGGTATCATCTTTAGATACACGCCCTACCTTACTCTATGGATTGATGGAAAGCTTACGAAGGGATTATTGGATACTGGAGCAGATACTACAGTGATTTCAAAAGCCTTTTGACCAAAGAATTGGCCTCTAGATGTATCTCAATCTACTTTACAGGGTATAGGAACAGCCACTGCTCCACTTAGGAGTAGCAAGGTGTTAAGGTGGAAGGATGAGGAAGGCCATGAAGGATGGTTCCAACCCTTTGTTTTAGATCATTTACCTATTAATCTTTGGGGAAGAGATGTCCTCATGAAAATGGGGGCCATAATTACCACTCAACCGGTACAAAAAATGTTGGATAAACAAGGTTATGTTCCTGGAAAAGGCTCAGACATATTTACACTTAACCTCTAAGTATTAATGAAGAATCACTAGTACTTAAACATCCAAAAGATAAAACTGGATTGGAAAATTTATCTTAAAGGTCACTGTTACGCCTCCTAGTCTCAAACCTTTACCGATCACATGGAAGTCAGATGAGCCCATGTGGATTGAACAGTGGCCCCTTTCTAAGGAGAAATTGGAGGCATCTCATCACCTAGTGCAAGAACAGCTTCAGGCAGGACATATTGTTCTATCTACATCCCCTTGGAATACTCCTATCTTTGTTATTAAGAAAAGTCAGGCAAATGGAGGCTCTTACAAGATCTCAGTGAGATTAATAAAACCATGATGCCTATGGGTCCTACACAACCAGGGTTGCCTTCTCCTGTTGCTAAGGATTGGCATCTGTTAGTTACAGACCTGAAAGAATGTTTTTTTTTTTTACCATCCCATTGCATCCCAAGGATTGTGAGCATTTTGCTTTTAGTTTTCCCTCTATTAATTTTAGAGAGCCTGCCTATCACTACCATTGGGTAGTGCTGCCTCAAGGAATGGCTAATAGCCCCACTATGTCTCAAGTGTATGTGGCAACAGCTCTACAACCCCTAAAGAAAAAGTATTCTCAGATGTACATCATTCATTACATGGATGATATTCTTTTGACAGCTAGAGAGGAAAAGGTACTTCTTGCAGCTTATGCTGATCTTCAACATGATTTAAGGCAAGCTGGATTGATTATTGTACCTGAAAAGGTGCAAAAAGAATATCCATATCAATATTTAGGCCATGTACTCTTACAGAAAGGAATTCGTCCACAAAAATTGCAAATTAGACTGGATACCTTAAAAACATTGAATGATTTCCAGAAATTATTAGGAGATATAAATTGGTTATGACCATCATTGAGGCTTAGTACAGGGCAATTAAAGCCCCTTTTTGATATACTAAAGGGGGATGCTTTACCCAATTCTCCTAGGAAATTAACAAAGGAAGCTAGGGAATGCTTAGAATTAGTACAAAGAGCTCTTGAGGGAGCTCATCTAAATTATATAGATGATTCTAAAAAATTATTGTTTTTGGTTTTGCCTCTAAACATTCTCCCACAGGTGTTTTTGGCAGGAGGTACCCATACTATGGGTACATTTGCAAGCTTCACCTTCCAAAATTGTATTGTCTTATCCACAGGCAGTGGAATCCTTACTGTTTAAGGCATATAAAACAAGCTTGCAAACCTTTGGCAAGGAACCTGATGTTATGATTTCACCCTATAACAAAGAACAGCTTCAAATTTTCTCCCAAGGTTTTGCTAATTGCATCTAATTTGCCTTAATTGGATACATTACCAATTGTTATTTTGATAATCATTATCCAGATAATAAGTTATGTCGGTTTTTAAAAACCCATCCAGTAGTCTTTCCAAAGATAGTTTCCTCTTACCCTTTGGATGGTGCTCAATTGGTTTTCACTGATGGATCATCCAATGGGAGAGCTGCTGTTATTTTCAGAAATGAAGTGAAAGTTATAAAAATTCCTAATTGTTCTGCACAATTAGCAGAATTAAAGGCAGTTCAATTAGCCTTGCGTTTACTCCCTAATAAAGTATGTAATATTTATACGGATAGTATATATGTCTCCCAAACTATAGAACCATTAGAAATTGCAGTTTATGTGGCACCTGTTTCCTCTATTTATTCTTGCCTGTTGGAGGTACGAGCTCTTCTATGGCAGTGCAAACAACCAGTATTTATGGGCCATATACGAGGATATTCATTATTCCATATAATCCACAAGGGCAAGCTATAGTGGAGAGAGCTAATCTTACTGTAAAAAATTATCTGGAAAAAACAAAAAAGGGGGAGGGTATCTCTCTGCATGCTAGATTGTACTTTGTTCTTTAAGCTTTCTGCTGCAGACAGACATTGGAAAGGTGCAAAGAAGTCAGAGGGTTTAGTAAAATGGAAAAAGTTTTCTTCAGGAATTTGGAGAGGTCCTGATCCAGTGTTGGTCAGGATGAGAGGTTCTGTTTGTATCTTCCCTAAAGATGCAGAAAGTCCTATCTGGGTTCCTGAGCGCTGTGTGCATCCTGTCATTATGGACACTGGTACTGTGTGGCCAGTTGTGCTCTCTACTAATAGGACTACTGGGAAGGCTGCAGCTAAATTAGAAGAACAGAGTAATACATTTTATATTAGAGAATATTTATGTTTTATTAAAAATAGGAGTTACTTAGATAGAGCTTCATTTCTTGGTTCCCGTCTTTTGTGTTGCAATGTTTCCTTGAATACTAAACCATGTGTTTTAGCCCCATTCTTCTCTGTAGTTTGAAAATTCTCTAATGAGCAGGAAGGAGACAAGAAGAAATTGAATTGTTCTACCAGATTGTGTGTATCTGAGACTGCTGAGACTATGAAGATGCTGCTGTGGTTGTGAGAATTCCTGGAATTGTACCTATCCCTCTAAATGATGAAGGGAGATTTCCTGTCACTTTGTATCACCATAAGAGAGACTTTGGCATTATTGCCACCCCTGAATAAAAATGTCTGGGTCTATGGCACTAGGGCTTTTGGCTTGTAGAGCTGCTGCATTGGAATTGTTCCTCCTAAACCATATGTGCAAACAACAAAACCAGTCCAGAGCAGTAACCAAACAAGTGCTTATGTCTTCAGCACAGGATAATACATCTGCTCAAATTTGGCTCAGCCTGTATGGAGAATAGGTAGTCTATGATGGCAAATCCTTTGAGGTCCACACCAACCTAAGACAGCGACTCTGGGACTGGCAGAGATTTCCAGACACGGGTAATGGGAGTTGGACGGAAGGTGACTGTTGTTTCCCTGGCCTTTATGATATATATTGCTGGTCTCTCAGTAAAGCTTTGGCATTCTCCTTACTAAATGACCCGTGTCTGTGTCTTCTATCAATCCCCCAGGCCTATGTCCGATACTTGGTACCATGGCAGTGCTGGTGCTGTCACCGCCTGCCTCACCTGGATTCCTATACACACACACTGGGATAATGAACACCCTCAGGCCCAAGGACCTCTTCTACAATTGGTACCCAACAAGGCTGTCCTCTGCTACATATGTGGTTGAACCCATGGATTCCTCCTTGTGTACTCCTTGTTTGGTGGTTTATTCCATGGGAGCTCTAGAGGAGTCTACTTGGTTGATATTGTTGTTCTTCCTATGTGGTTACAAATCCCCTCAGGTCCTTCATTCCTCTAACTCCTCCATTGGTGACCCTGTGCTCAATTCAATGGTTGTCTGTGAGCATCATCCTCTGTATTTGAGGACAGAGGTAAAAACCTAGGTCAATACCTTCCTCAGCTCTAAATTTTGATTTGGGAATAGAGACTCTCAATGGACTGATAATTCACATCTAGACTGTGCAAGCTGATCAGTGAAAACTCATGCATCTACACATCTTCCCACACTGAAAATATGGGAACACAAAATCATAAGTGAGGAGGATCATATTGCAATTCCTACAAGAGTCTATGTCTGGAATCCAGATCTGCTCTTTTTAAAAATGCATTTATTTATCTTTATTGCTATTAATACATTGTCACTGTCTTTAGAATGATGTCGAAGAAGAAGGAAGGAGTGGCCTCTGGTTCTGGAAAGGCTCAGTGCAGCAGTGTAGGTGAATACCAGAACAGGGAAGTAGGAAGAGATGGATGGGGGAACAGGGTGAGTGAAAAGGGCTTATGTGACTTTCGGGGAGGGGGGATCCAGGAAATGGGAAATCATTTGAAATGTAAATAAAGAATATATTGAATTAAATAAATTTTTTAAAAAAGAAACACCAGAAGAGAGCATGATATATTATAGATGGTCGTGAGCTAACACGTAGTTTCTGGGAATTGAACTCAAGACCTCTGGAAAAGCAGTTATTGTTCTTGACCTTAGAACCATCCCTCCAGACACTCAGGTCCTATTTTTTAAAAGGGAAACAATGACAAATAGTGTAGCCATCTTCACAACTCTCTCTCTCTCTCTCTCTCTCTCTCTCTCTCTCTCTCTGTGTGTGTGTGTGTGTGTGTGTGTATGTGTGTGTATGTGTCTGTGTGTCTCTATGTGTGTGAAAATGGAACTTAATTTTGAAAAGATTTTAATTCTGTATCTTTATGTATATTCTTGTAGACATTTTGCTTTATCCTTCTCAAAAGATTTTCTCTTTTTCTTTCTTATGTGACATTACGGACCTCTTAATTCCTTGGGTATTACTGGTGATAGATACACATTCTAGATGGAGGGAGGCATTGGAACTTAGAAATGATGAAATCCTTGTCATACAAATCTTTTCTTTCTTGATCAGAGGAATCACAAATAGGAGAGAAGCATCTAATAACATGTCCAATAACTTTAGTCATCAGGGAAATGCAAATTAAAGGGCCCTGAGATTCTACCTTTTACCATTAACAATGACTAAGATCAAAAACTCAAGCAGCAACATATGCTGGCAAGAATATAAAGAGCTTCAATTAGTTTCACTGTGTCCCTGTTTAGTTTCTGGTTTCCTAATCAGTCTAATGAGGAGCGTGGGGTGTTGAAGTCACCCACAATTATTGTGTTGGGTGTAATGTGTGCTTTGAACTTTAGTAAAGTTTCTTTCATGAATGAGGGTGCCCTTGCATTTGGAGCATAGATGTTCAGTATTGAGAGTTCTTCTTGGTGGGTTTTCCCTTTGACAAACAAGAAGTGACCTTCCAAGTCTCTTTTGATGACTTTAGGTTGAAAGTCAATTTTATCTGATATTAGAGTGGCTACTCCGGCTTGTTTCCTGAGGCCATTTGCTTGTAAAATTGTCTTCCTGCCTTTTACTCTAAGGTAGTGTTTGTCTTTGACACGGAGATGTGTTTCCTGTATACAGCAAATTGTAGGGACCTGTTTCCATATCCAGTCTGTTAGTCTATATCTTTTATTGGGGAATTGAGTCCATTGATGTTAAGAGATATTAAGGAATAGTAATTATTACTTCCTGACACTTTTTAAATTATTTTTTATCTTTGAGTGGTTATCTTCTTTTGGGTTTGATGAGTGGAGGATTCTATCTTGGTCTTCTGGGGTGTAGTTTCACTACTTGTGTTGGTGTTTTTCCCCTATTATCCTTTGTAGGGCTGGGTTTGTGGAAAGATATCATGCAAATTTGGTTTTGTCATGGAATACCTTGATGTCTCCATCTATGGCGATTGAGAGTTTTACTGGGTAAAGTAGTTTTGGCTGAAGTTTGTGTTCTCTTAGAGTTTACATGATATCTGTCTAGGATCTTCTAGCTTTCATGGTCTCAGATGAGAAGTCTGGTGTTATTCTGATAGGTCTTCCTTTATATGTTACTTGGCCTTTTTCTCTTACTGCCTTTAATATTCTTTCTTTGTTTAGTACATTTGGGGTTTTGATTATTATGTGACAGGAGGTATTTCTGTTCTGGCCCACTCTTTGGAGTTCTGTAGGCTTCTTGTATATTCATGGGCATTTCTCTCTTTAGGTTGGTGAAGTTTTCTTCCATAATTTTGTAGAAGATATTTCCTTTAAGTTGTAGATCTTCACTCTCATCTATACCTATAATCCTTAGGTTTGGTCTTCTAATTGCGTCCTGGATTTCCTGAATGTTTTGGGCTACAAGCTTTTTGCATTTTGCATTTTCTTTGACTGTTGAGTCCATGTTCCTATGGTATCGTCAGCATCTGAGATTCTTTCTTCTATCTCTTGTATTCTCTTGTTGATATTTGCATCTATGGCCCCTGATTTCTTCCCAAGGTTTTCTATCTCCAAAGTTGTCTCCCTTTGTGATCTCTTAGCTGTTTCTACATCTGTTTTTAGATCCTGGATGGTTTTGCTCAGATCTTTTGCTTGCTTCTTTGTGTTTTCATGTAATTCTTTAAGAGATTTTTGTGTTTCCTCTTTTATGACTACTACTTGTTGATCCACATTCTCTGTATTTCTTTAAGTGATTTTTGTATTTCCCCCTTATTGGCTTCTATTTTTTATCCATATTCTCCTGAATTTCTTTGAGTGATTTTTGCGTTTGCCTTGTAAGGGTTTCTAACTTTTGATCCATTTTCTCGTGTATTTCTTTAACAGATTTGTCTAAGTGTTCCTCTAACAGCATCCTTATCAGTGATTTTAGATCTGAATCTTGCTTTTCTGGTGTTTTGGGGTATCCGGGACTTACTGCTGTCAGGGAACTGGATTCGCATACTGCCATATTGCCTTGATTTCTGCTAGTACTGTTCCTACGTTTGCCTTTTGCCATTGTTTATTTCTGGAGTTAGTTAGTCTTGTTATTACTGGTTGGTGTTTAAAGCTCCTGAGAGCCTGGCATTTGGTGCTGCTATCTCAGACGGTATCTGAGCTCCCGAGGCAGAAACCAGAAGGTTTCCACCACTAGGGTCCAAATTACCTCCTCAGCTCTGCTGGTCCGGACTCAAGTCTCCTCCCAGCTTGCCTCTGGGCACTAATCTGGTCTCCTGTGGTCTCCTCCTGGTTTGCCTGGTTAGTCTACCAGCTCCAAGATGGTGGCAGGTCTCAGGGTTCTGTCTAACCGCGGGAATTCCTGCAGGACTGGGGCTTCCCTGGCTGGACTGCTGATGCCTGGTTCAACTAGAGGTCAACATGCAGAAGAATATGAATTGACCCACTCTTATCTCCTTGTACTAAGATCAACTCCAAGTGGATCAAGGACCTCCACATAAAACCAGACACCCTGAAACTAATAGAAAAGTAACTGGGGAAGACCCTGGAGGACATGGGCACAGGGGGAAAGTTTCTGAACAGAACACCAATAGTTTATGCTCTAAGATCAAGAATTAACAAATGAGACTTCATAAAATTACAAAGTTTCTATAAGGCAAAGGACACTGTCAGAAGAACAAAATAGCAACCAATAAATTGGGAAAAGATCTTCACCAACCCCACAACTGACAGAGGGCTGATATCCAATATATAAAAAGAACTCAAGAAGTTAGACCCCAAAGAACCAAATAACCCTATTTAAAATTGGGGTACATTGTTAAACAAAGAGTTTTCACAAGAAGAAATTCAGATGGCTGAGAAGCACCTTAAGAGATGTTCAACAGCGCCATCTTCCCTCGGGTCGTTGCAGACTGCCTGCTGGCGAATGAGTTCAGGTGCGTGGACAGAGATTTGGCCTAGCAACAAATACCCGGTCGGGCCCTTGCTGGCCCCCAGAGCCAGGAAAGGTCGGCAGGAGCTCTGAGCACCTGCAGCTCAGAGGCTCTCCCTGATCCCTGGGGACCGGCTAGCAGGCTTGCAGCCGGCCACCATCTTCCCTCCGGTCGCTGCAGACTGCCGGCTGGCAGCTGGGTTCAGGTGCGTGGACAGAGACTTAGCCTGGCAAAGAACACCTGGTCAGGCTCTTGCTCGTGCCCAGAACCAAAGGAGGTTGGAGATAGGTCTGTGCACCAACAGCTTGGCAGTGCACACAGAGCCAGATCAGCTTGGCAAGTGGTCTCTGCGCCAACCCAAGGGGGCAACAACCTGCTAGTGGGTCGGTGCCTGGAGTACAGCCAGAGGCTGACATCGTGCCTCAGGACATCACGGAGAGCTAACATGACAGAGCCATTTGGACTGAGAGTACTACCATCTAGGTTCTAGCAGCCCAACCAGGGAACCTCCAGTCCTGTAGGGAACCCAGTGGTTAGACAGAGCCCTGAGACCCGCCATCATTTTGGAGCTGGTGGCCTGAACAGGTCACCATAGAGAACCAATAGAGGAACCCAGGACACCATAAAGATCTAACAGACTAGGCCAGATCGGTGGAAGAAAAAAAAATCTGATTCTTAAGAGCTAGCAAATAGGCAGACCAGGGGGAGTCTGCGGGAGGCCAATTGCAGCGAGCCTTGGGAAGACTTAGATCCAGCACAGCAGAGCTGAGGAGGTAACTGAGAGCCCAGTAACTGAAACCTCCCAGTCCCCACCTCGGGAGCTCAGACACCCCCTACTACAGCAGTGCCAAACACCAGGCTCACAGGAGCCTCAAACACCAACCACTAAGAACAAGACCAACTAACTCCAGAGATAAACAGATGGCAAAAGGCAAACGTAGGAACGTTACAAACAAAAATCAAGGCAATATGGCAGTATCAGAACCCAATTCGCCAACCACAGCAAGTCCTGGATACCCCAGCACACCAGAAAAACAAGAGTTGGATATAAAAGCACTGGTCATGAGGCTGCTGGAGGAACACAAAAAGGACATAAACAAATCTCTTCAAGAAATGCAGGGGAACATCAATAGGGTAGAAGCTCTTACAATGCAAACACAAAAATCACTTAAAGAACTCCAGGAGAATATGGGCCAACAGAGAGAAACCAATAACGAGGAAATAAGGAAATCAGTTAAAGGAATGCAGGAGAACTTGAACCAACAGGCAGAAGACACGAAAGAGGAAACATAAAAATCTCTTAAAGAATTATAAGAAAATACAAACAAACAAATGAAGGAACTGAGCAAAACCATCCAAGATCTGAACACAGAGGTAGAAACAACTAAGAAATAACAAAAGGAGGCAACTTTGGAGATAGAAAACCTTGGGAAGAAATCAGGAGTCGTAGATGCAAACATCAACAACAGAATACAAGAGATAGAGATAAGAATCTCAGATGCTGAAGATAACATAGGAACCATTGACTCCACAGTCAAAGAAAACACAAAATCCAAAAGGCTTGTAACCCAAAACATCCAGGAAATCCAAGACACAATGAGAAGACCAAACCTAAGGATTATACAGATAGATGAGAGTGAAGATCTACAACTTAAAGGGCCAGCAAATATCTTTAACAAAATTATGGAAGAAAACTTCCCTAACTTAAAGAGAGAGATGCCCATGAATATACAAGAAGCCTATAGAACTCCAAACAGACTGGACCAGAACAGAATAAGCAGAACACCAAATGTACTAAACAAAGAAAGAATATTAAAGGCAGTAAGAGAAAAAGGCCAAGTAACATATAAAGGAAGACCTATCAAAATCACACCAGACTTCTCTCCAGAAACCATGAAAGCTAGAAGATCCTGGGTGGATCTCATGCAGAACCTAAGAGAACACACATGCCAGTCAAGATTACTATACCCAGCAAAGCTCTCAATCAACATAGATGGAGAAATCAAAATATTCCATGACAGGACCAAATTTACACAATATCTTTCCGCTAACCCAGCTCTACAAAGGATAATAGGAGGAAATCTCCAATACAAGGAGGAAAACTGCACCCAAGAAAAAGCAAGATAGTAACCTACTTCCATCAAACTCAAAGGAAGATAACTACTCAAAAACAAAAATAACATCAAAAATGACAGGAACAAATAATCAATATTCCTTAATATCTCTTAACATCAATGAACTCAATTCCCCCAATAAAAAGACATAGACTAACAGACTGGATACTGAAACAGAACCCTACATTTTGCTGCATACAGGAAACACACCTCAGAGTTAAAGGCAAACACTACCTTAGAGTAAAAGGCTGGAGGACAATCTTGAAAGCAAATGGTCCCAGGAAGCAAGCTGGAATAGCCATTCTAATATCAGATAAAATTGCCTTTCAACCTAAAGTCATCAAAAGAGACACAGAAGGTCACTTCTTGCTAGACAAACGAAGAATCCACCAGGAAGAACTCACAATTCTAAACATCTACGCTCCAAATACAAGGGCACCCTCATTTGTAAAAGAAACTTTACTAAAGCTCAAAGCACACATTGCACCTAACACAATAATTGTGGGGGACCTCAACACTCCACTATCCTCAATGGACCGATCAGGAAAACAGAAACTAAACAGTGACACAGGGAAACTCATTGAAACGTTGGACCAATTGGATTTAACAGATATATATAGAACATTTCATCCTAAAGCAAAAGACTATACCTTTTTCTCAGCGCCTCATTGTGCCTTCTCCAAAATCGACCATATAATTGGTCACAAGACAGACCTCAACAAATATAAAAAGATCAAACTAATCCCATGCCTCCTATCAGATCACCATGGAGTAAGAGTGTTCTTCAATAGCAACAAAAACAACAGAAAATCCTCATACACGTGGAGGCTGAACAATATTCTACTCAATGATAACTTAGTCAAGGAAAAAATAAAAGAAGAAATCAAAGATTTTTTAGAATTTAGTGAAAATGAAGGTACAACATACCCAAATCTATGGGACACAATGAAAACAGTGCTAAGAGGAATAATCATAGCCCTGAATGTCTACAAAAAGAAACAGGAGAGAGCATACACTAGCAACTTAATGGCCCACCTGAAAGCCCTAGAACAAAAAGAAGCTATTTGACCCAGGAGGAGTAGAAGACAGGAAGTCATCAAACTCAGGGCTGAAATCAATCAAGTTGAAACAAAGGGAACCATACAAAGAATCAACAAAACCAGGAGCTGGCTCTTTGAGAAAATCAACAAGATAGATAAACCCCTAGCCAGACTTACCAAAGGGCACAGAGACAGTAATCAAATTAGCAAAATTAGAAATGAAAAGGTAGATATAAAAACAGAAACTGAGGAAATTCAAAAAATCATCAGATCCTACTACAAAAGCCTATACTCAACACAACTGGAGAATCTGGAGGAAATGGACAATTTCCTAGACAGAAACCAAATACCAAAATTAAATCAGGATCAAATAGATCATCTAAACAGACCCATAATCCCCAAAGAAATAGAAGGGGTCATAGAAAGTCTTCCAACCAAAAAAAGCACAGGACCAGATGGTTTTAGTGCAGAATTCTATCAGACCTTCAAAGAAGTCCTGATACCGATACTCATCAAACTATTCCACAAAATAGAAACAGAAGGAACACTACCCAACTCATTCTATGAAGCCACAATTACCCTGATACCAAAACCACAGAAAGGTCCAACTAAGAAAGAGAACTACAGGACAATCTCCCTTATGAATATTGATGCAAAAATACTAAATAAAATACTTGTCAACCGAATCCAAGAACACATCAAAACAATCATTCACCATGATCAAGTTGGCTTCATCCCAGGGATGCAGGGATGGTTCAATAAATGGAAATCCATCAATGTAATCCACTACATAAACAAACTAAAAGAAAAAAACCACATGGTCATCTCATTGGATGCTGAAAAAGCATTTGACAAAGTTCAGCATCCTTTCATGCTGAAAGTCTTGGAAAGAAAATGAATTCAAGGCCCATATCTAAACATAGTAAAAGCAATTTACAGCAGACCAGTAGCCAACATCAAAGTAAATGGAGAGAAACTTGAAGCAATCCCACTGAAATCAGGGACTAGACAAGGCTGCCCCCTCTCACCATATCTCTTCAATATAGTACTTGAGGTTCTAGCTAGAGCAATTCAACAACATAAGAAAGACAAAGGGATACAAATTGGAAAGGAAGAAGTCAAACTATCACTATTCGGAGATGATATGATAGTATACTTAAGCGACCCAAAAAACTCCACCAGAGAACTACAGCTGATAAACAACTTCAGCAAAGTGGCTGGTTATAAAATCCACTCAAGCAAATCAGTAGCCTTCCTATACTCAAAGGATAAGCAGGCCAAGAAAGAAATTAGGGAAATGACACCCTTCACAATAGCCACAAACAATATAAAGTATCTTGGTGTGACTCTAACCAAACAAGTGAAAGATTTATATGACAAAAACTTCAGGTCTCTGAAGAAGGAAATTGAAGAAGACCTCAGAAAATGGAAAAATCTTCCATGATCATGGGTTGGCAGGATTAATATAGTTAAAATGGCAATCTTACCAAAAGCAATATACAGATTCAACGCAATCCCCCATCAAAATCCCAACTCAGTTCTTTATAGAGTTAGAAAGAGCAATTCTCAAATTCATCTGGAATAACAAAAAACCCAGGATAGCTAAAACTATCATCAAATTAAACGAACTTCTGGGGGAGTCAATATCCCGGACCTCAAGCAATAAATACTACAGAGCAGTAGTGTTAAAAACTGCATGGTATTGGTACAATGACAGGGAAGTGGATCAATGGAATAGGATTGAAGACCCAGAATTGAACCCACACATATATGGCCAATTGATATTCGACAAAGGAGCTGAAAACATCCAGTGGAAAAAAGATAGCCTTTTCAACAAATGGTGCTGGCTCAACTGAAGGTCAACATGCAGAAGAATGAGAATTGATCCACTCATCTCCTTGCACTAAGCTCAACTCCAAGTGGATTAAGGACCTCCAAATAAAACCAGACACACTAAAACTAATAGAAAAGAAACTGGGGAAGTCCCTTGAGAACATTGGCTCAGGGGGAAAATTCCTGAACAGAACACCAATCGCTTATGCTCTAAGATCAAGAATAGACAAATGGGACCTCATAAAATTACAGTTTCTGTAAGGCAAAAGACACTTTCAAAAGGACAATTCGGCAACCAACAAATTGGGAAAAGATCCTCAGGAACCCCCACATCTGACAGAGGGCTAATATCCAATGTGTACAAAGAACTCAAGAAGTTAGACCCCAGAAAACCAAATAACCCTATCCAAAAATGGGGTACAGAGCTAAACAGACTTTCACCTGAAGAAATTCGGATGGCTGAGAAACACCTTAAAAATGTTCAACATCATTAGTCATTAGAGAAATGCAAATCAAAACAACGCTGAGATGTCACCTCACACCAGTCAGAATGGCTAAGATTAAACACTCATGAGACAGCAGGTGTTGGCGAGGATGTGGAGAAAGAGGAACACTCCTCCACTGCTGGTGGGACTGCAAGCTGGTACAACCACTCTGGAAATCAGTCTGGCGGTTCCTCAGAAAACTGGACATGATACTTCCGGAGGATCCAGCCATACCCCTCCTGGAAATATACCCAGAAGACTCCCCACCATGCAATAAGGATACATGCTCCACTATGTTCATAGCAGCCTTATTTATAATAGCCAGAAGCTGGAAAGAACCCAGATTGCCCTCAACGAAGGAATGAATACAAAAAATGTGGTATATATACACAATGGAATACTATTTAGCCATTAGAAACAATGAATTCATGAAATTCTTAGAGAAATGGATGGAGCTGGAGAACATCATTCTAAGTGAGGTAACCCAGTCTCAAAAGAATACCCATGTTATGCAGTCACTGATAAGTGGATATTAGCCTAGAATCGTGGGACACCAAAGACACAATTCACATACCAAATGATGTCTGACAAGAAGAAAGGAATGGACACTAATGCTGGAAAGGATCAAAGCATCAGTGTAGGGGAATACCAGAACAGGGAAGTGGGAAGGGGTGGATGAGGGACCGGGGGGGGGAAGGGCATGTGGGACCTCAGGGGTGTGGGGAAACAAAAAAGGGGAAATGAAATGTAAATATAGAATATATCCAATAAAAAAAGAGATGTTCAACATCATTAGTCATCAGGAAAATGCAAATCAAAACAACCCTGAGATTCCACCTCACACCAGTCAGAATGGCTAAGATTAAGAACTCAAGAGACAACAGTTGTTGGCAAGGATGTGGAGAAGGAAGAACACTCCTACACTGTTGGTAGGATTGCAAGATAGTACAACCACTCTGGAAATCAGTCTGGCGGTTCCTCAGAAAATTGGGCATGACACTTCCAGAGTGTCATACCACTTCTGGGCATATACCCAGAGGAATCCCCTGCATGCAATAAAGACACATGTTCCACTATGTTCATGGCAGCCTTATTTATAATAGCCAGAAGCTGGAAGGAGCCCAGATGTCTCTCAAAGGAGGAATGGATAGAGAAAATGTGGTATATTTATACAATGGAATACTACTCAGCAATAAAAAATAATGAATTCATGCAATTTGTAGGCAAATGGTTGGATCTGGAGAATATCATCCTAAGTGAATTAACCCAATCACAAAAAATACACATGAATTGCAATCACTGATAGGTGGATAGTAATGAGCCCAGAAGCTCTGAATGCTCAAAGCACAATTGGCAAATCAAAAGATTCCCAAGAAAAAGGAAGGAGAGGACCCTGGTCCTAAAAAGACTGGTTTCAGTTTTGTAGGAGAATACCAGAACAGAGAAATGGTGCGGGTGGTAATTGGGGAATGGGCGTGGGGGAAGAGGACTTATGGGGCATATGGTGAGGGGGGAACTGGTCAAGGGGAAAGCCTTTGGAATGTAAACAAAGAATATAGAAAATAAAAAATTTAAAAAAAGAAAAGGAAAAAAAGAATATGAAGAGTGGGGAGCACTTCTCCATTGCTGGTTAGATGGAAAACTTGTACAAAAACACTTAAAATCATTCTGGCAGTTCCTCAAAAAAATGTAAATAAGTCTACATTCCAGCTATAACTATAACACTCCTAGATATATACTCAAAAGGTTCTTCCTCATACCACAAGGACACATAAACCACAATATTACTAGCAGCTTAATTCATAATATCCACAAATTGGAAACAACCCAAATTTCCCTCAACTAAAGAATGGATACTGATAATGTGGTTCATTTACACAATGGAATACTATTCAGTGATTAAAATCAAGGGCATAAAGAATTTTGCAGACAAATGGATAGAACTAGAAAATATTGTCCTTAATGATGTAACCCAGAACCAAAATGATATATATGGTTTGTATATGCTCATAATTCATCAAGTATAGGATATCCATGATACATTCCTAAGAAGTGGCAGAAGGACCAAGTAAGGATGCTTACATCACACATAAAAGAGGGAATTAAATGTTCTTAAGAAGCAGAGAGAGGGAAGCAAACAGAAGTCAATGCAGGTGAATTTAGCTGCATTGTACCTAACAGTGAGGCCATGTAACCTGAAGAGGCCACCTCCTGTATCAGGCAAGATCACCATTGGAGGAATAAGGACACCATATCATCCATGAAATTTTAGACCCATAATTTGTATTGTCTATTGGAAATGCAGGGACCAAAATGTAGAAAAAAAACTTGAAAAAATGGCCACCCAGTGACCTGAATAACTTGAGACTCATCCCATGGGCAAGCATCAATGTGTACTATTAGTGATACTTTGTAATTCTTGCAGAAAAGAACATACCATAACTGTATTTAGATACCCTTTATCCAGAAGCTGACTGAAACAGATGAAGAAACTCAAATCTAAACATTGGACAGAACTCAAGCAGATTTATGGAAGGATTAGGAGAAATAATGGTGCCTCAAAGGGGGTAGAAACTTCACAGGAAGACCAACAGAGTAAACTAACCTTGATTTATAGGAGCTCTCAGAGCTTGAGCCAGCAACCAAAGAACATAAATGGGTTGGAATGAGAACTCAGACACATATGTAGCAGAAGTGCTGATCAGTCTACATGTACTCCAAACAAAAACTGAAGTAGAGACCTTTTCTTAAGACTGCAGATTCTATTTTCCAACAGGTCTGCCTGGTCTGGCCTCAGTGGGAGAGGATGAGCTTAATCTGGCATTGATTTGATGTGCCAGGATAGAGTGTTACCCAGGAGGACCCCATGCTCTCAGAGGAGCAGTGCAGAGTGAATAGAAGGAAAATTCTGAGGGGGGAATGTGATGGAACATGGTTTGGGATGTAACAAAATTAATTACTTACTTTAAACCTAAAATAAATACTTAGAAGAAAATGAAAAATAAAATTCTAAGAACTAAAAGTGGTGGGAGGACTATATGAGTTACCATGTTCTTTGGAAGAATGGAAGTATTTATTTAAATATATCCTGTTCAAATTAAGTAAGAAATAACAGATTAAGCATATTCTATGAATATACAGCTCAATCAGAATTTTATTTTGAAAATAATTCAACAATGAAAGGAAGACACAGCAGCACAATGAGTCAAGTACCGAGGAGCAAAGAAGAGGGAGAAAACTCACAAATATAATAGACTATATATAAAAAAGTATTTTCAGAAGGATTCATGATGAAGCAATTCAAAAAGATAAAATTCAATTTCTTTTTAATATGACAATAAAGTTTGATATAATTTGCCATGTTCTTTATTCTTGAATATGTATAGCTTATTCCCTGTAAAAATACTAATTAATTAATGGTGACAATATATAAGATATGTAAAACAGAAAGTTCTGCATACACAAGCAAAGTGAGGAATCAAATTGTTCTTGACTAGGCATTATAGGTATCATCTTTTGTAAAAATATGGTGGATTATTGAGAAATGGATATTTGTGATTGTTCAGGATCTATACAATGCACATTTTCAATCGAATGGATATAGGACAATTTATTAATAGTAAAGAATTGTGAACAGGGATCACACAGATCCCAGTTCATGTGTCAGTTACCAACAAGAAACATGAGTACATCGTCCGATGACCTGGATACATCTTGGCACTTGACATTCTTCACAGATTTAACAGAAATTCCTGTAATTCTGTTATCTGATTGAATGATATCTGACTTTGGGCTATACCATAAAGATTGAAAATATTTCATTTATGTCTAAATTGTATTAATTTCTTTAATTTGCTCATGAAAGCATGCATGAACCAAAAGAATGATATATTGTTGTAACATCTCAAGGGCATCAGAAACTTGTTGAAGCAATTGGTACTTTAAAGAATAAGTTATGAATTTTTGAAGTCTTAAAGAATGATACAAAACACTCATTTTCTCTTTACTAATAAACAGAAAAAATAAGTTTTTGGGATTCAACTTTATAATTTAGAGAACAATGTAAAGAGAATTAATAGGTGAGTAAATAAAACTAGATCCTGGCTAAACATGAACCCAATACTCATAAAATCCTACAGAGCAACATCATGTCTGACTGATCAGATGGTGCTAACATAGCTTAAAACGTCTCTAAGATTACAAAAGAAAAAATACCTAGACTCATCTGAAAGACCCAACATTTCCCCTAGATTTGCTTTGTGTCTGATGCAAGAAAGTGAGTTTCTATCTGGTCTTAGCAAAACAATGTAGCACTTGGGAACAAAAGATGCAGCCTAGGAGAACTGTTCTGGAAACAAATACACAAAAGGTTTCCATGACCACCATGACCTTTACATTGGTGCTATGGTAGAGATGGAGGAATGTGCCCCACACTGAAGAACATCAGCATGCAAAATGTCAAGACCTTGGATTCATTGAATGTGTCAGGCAGGTTCATAGAGAAGTAGGCCATAACATGGCTACCAAGTGCCAGCAGCAGAGGTATTTTAGGACAAATGGAAGGCACAACTGAGCCCTTGTTGCACAAATAATGATATGTCCATGTTCAGAGTGAGCATCTGAGTTTATAAAGGGAAGATCGGTGCTAAGCCAAATCCCAGTAAGCACAAGTTGCATGATGGTGCAGATGGAGATAAAGAAGTTTGGGTACTTTGATATTATTAGTCACCTAACCAATTCTTCCTGGAACAGAAACCTTGATAGCCAGAAAATGTCATGATTGTGCACAAGCTATGTAAAACCTTGGGCGGGGGGTGACCACTGGCTACTTCCCAGACTGGGCCTGGGGTAGCAGGCAGGAGATCAGAAAAACAACTAAATGGAAGGCAGATTTTGGTTGCTGAGCAGGAGAATGTAAGCAGGCAACTAAGTTGAGGGCATATTTATGGTGTTAATCTGGGAATGATGGTAAAGGCATGTTAAGCACAGGAGACTTACATGGACTCGCCCATTGAGCAAAAATTATTTGAAAGGGGGGATCATTTTCTCATCAAAGCAACAACTTGGGAGATTTGGACACATGGTTCTGATTTTAGAGTCAAAGAAAGACTACTAAGGAAAGTCACTGAGGCCAGGCATATGTTAGAAGTGTCTATTCATACAGTAACAGTAAATTAAAGATTTCATTGCATGTAGTTTTGTAGGTAAATCCTGGATTATCTTGGAGACAGCAAGATGTTTGAAGATTCAGAGTCATGGGATAACTTGTGAAGAAAGATGTTAAAAGAGAGTAGAACCAGCCCACTAGTATACATTATTTTGCACTCATTAAAGCTAGAATGAGATAGAGTGCTGAAGAATGCTATGACATACATGAGTCATGAGATACAGAGTTTGCAGTTTGCTCAGCCTGTGTTTGTTCTTCCTTGGATTCAGTATTTCCCTCACTGCATTTGCTTTCCTAACTTTCATAATGGTAATATATATTTTGTCCCATCGTATGTGAGAAATGTGATTTGTATTTCATTGTGGTTTAACAGGGGATTATAGTTAAGGGATTGCATTAATGCCATAAGAGACTTTAGGCTTTTAAGCCTATTTGAGATTGTAATTGGCTAGTGGACTTTTGAAGTTGTACTAGGTTCATTTTACCTTATTATATGTCTGCAAACCTATAGGAGCCAGGGAGTTTTATAATATTGTGACAACTAATTTACATGATAATTACCCTTCCAGTAGTATTGCTAAAGTGTAAAAATCTAAGCATAGGTATCCACATCTCTGTTTATACCACTGTTGACAGTGAAGAGGAGAGTCCAGGGTTTACTGGCTAAGCTATAGTATGTCAACATTCATTTATAGAATATAAAATGGGCTCAAAGTACCCAAAACCAGATTGTGGGAAATACCACATGGTGATTCAATTTTGAAGAGAACAGAAATTCAGAGGTTTCCCTATCATTAAATTTATACACCTCATAAAATTATTCCTGTATTATTTTCCATATTCCAGATAACACAATTACTTACAAAAGCACACAAATTTATTTATGTAAATAAATAGTTAAATAAATTCATATGATTTCTATTACACATGATCATGTGAGATCTTTCCACCTTCTGGTATCTTCTTCCATTTGATTCTTCAGTGTTCAAAGCCTTTTGTTATATAAGTCTTTCATTGTATTAGACTAACAACACAATATTCTATATTCTCTGAGATTATTTTAAAGGTTATTTCCCCCCTTGGCTTTCTTTTCACTCTGTCCTTTGATATAAATGTGCTATAGATTTTGTCAATTTTTAGTGGTATGGGAATGATATCTATATCTATCTATCTATAGGTATATATAGATATACATGGATATATATATACATATATGTATACATATATATGCAATCAAATACTCTTGGATTATTAATAGTATCCTTTAACTTTTTGTTCTTTACCCTTTTCTGAAGAGTCCTCCAGTCAAAATCCATGTAGGAGACAATAAGAACTTAACTAGATAAGAAAATGTTACAGAGTATAATATTCTAAACATAGGGGACTTTCCAGAAGTTCTTAGGCTCAGGAATAATGTTTGCAACATTTTCATTTAAATCTCCACAGGTTCAACACTATTTTTTTTTCAGAACAAATGATGAAATAAACCATGGTATATACAGATGTTGGTCAGATCATATCTCAATACTTTGATCTCCAAAAATGACTAAAAATGTTTATTAAAGTAATGTCTTTTTTGGTTGCTAACTCAGGTGGATCCATATACACAAAAGAACTGCCAATGTAAAAAAGTTTTATTGTCTTGTTGTCAACAATGCAAATACATTGTTGCCTTGCTAATGTCGTAAGAAGAATGTCTGTTTACTAAGATATATTCCTATTCCTATGTTCCCAAGATTGTAGAAGATTATGTGACTCAGAGAAGGATGATGGTTTCCTATATGTTGCATTTTGAGATCCACTGGGTGGAGGTTCAGGGACAAAATTATCTGGCTAACTCAAAACCTACACCTTCTATAAATTCTGGCTTTTTCTATTGTTATTTTTTTTCTTTTGCTGTGAGGAGACACCATGACTAATGCAACTCATTAAATACAGCGTTTACTTTGGACTTCTTTTTAAAGTTTTAGATATTTGGTTCATCTAAGCCTTCCCACAGTGACACTATTCCTTCAAGAGGACCAAAGCTCTTAATCATTTCTTCCATTAGTACTACTTCCTCACAACTAAGCATTGAACTATATCAGCCTATTCAGCCCATTCTTATTTAAACCATCACGTTCTACTCCCTGACCCCTTAGGCCTGAAACCACATTTTAATGGAAAATGCCAATGTAGATTATCACTCTCAATACTGTTTAGAAATCAAAGTTCAAATTCTCTTTTGAGACTCACAGCAATCTCTTATTTGGAACTTCCTTTAAAATCAAAATCCTAAATCATATTAAAAAAACTTCCAACATAAAAAGTCAATGAATATACATTGCCATCCCAAAGAAGAAGGAGAGAATAGTGAGGAAGTACTTACCCAAAGAACACTTTCTCTCCCTTGGAAACTTCTTAGCATTGACTCCCACAATTCAAATTACATTCAGCTCTAGTTTCCATGATCCTGCTACTATGCCTTATAAAGCACTGCCTGAATTGTCCAACTGATTTCTGAACACAAAACCAAAGTAAATATTCCATGAATAGAGTGTGGTCAGGCCTGCTACAGCTAGAACTTTTACCCAGGTAATAATGTCTTCTTATTTTTATGTTTATTTTATTGGATATATTTTCCTTACATTTCAAATATTATCCCCTTTCCTGTTTCCTCCCTCCTGGAAATCCCCATCCCATGCTCCATCACCCTGCTTCTATGAGGGTGTTCCTCCATCCATCCCACTCTGAACTCCCTGCCCTTGATTCCCCTACCCTGGGGCATCTATCAAGCCTTCTGAGGACCAAGGGCTTCTCCTCCCATTGATCCTTGACAATGCAATCCTCTGCTACATATGCATCTGGAGCCATGTGTACTCCTTGGTTGATGGATTAGTCCCTGGGAGCTCTGAAGTATTTAGTTAGTTGATATTGTTGCTATTCTTATGAGGTTGCAAATCCCTTCAGCTCCTATATTCCTTTCTCTAACTCCTCCATTTGGGACCCCAAACTCAATTGAATGGTTGGAAGTGAGCATCTACCTCTGTGTTTGTAAGGCTCTGGCGGGGCCTCTCAGGAGACAGCAATATCAGGTTCCTATCAGCATATATGTCTTGTCATCCACAAGAGTGTCAGGGTCTGGTGACTGGATGTGGGAAGATTCCTCAGGTGGGACAGTCTCTGGATGGCCTTGGCTTCAGTCTCTACTCTACACTTTATATCCATATTTGCTCCTGTGAGTATTTTGTTCCCCTTCTCAGAAGAACTGAAGAACCCACCCATTGTTTTTCCTTCTTCTTGAACTCCATGTGGTCTCTGAATCGTTTATTTGGTATTGCAGCATCTAGGATAAATGCAATTATCAAAGAGTAGATAGCATGTGTGTTCTTTGGTGATTGGGCTACCTCACTCAGGATGGTAAGTATCACTATTACTTAATATCTCTTAACATCAATGGACTCAATGCCCCAATAAAAAGATATAGACTAATGGACTGGATATGTAAAGAGGACCCGACATTTTGCTGCATACAGGAAACACATCTCAGTCTTGCTAACTTAATCCAAGAACACATCAAAATGATCATCTCCCTGATCAAGTAGGCTTCATCTCAGGGATGCATGTATGGCTCAATATACAGAAATCCATCAATGTAATCCACTGCATAAACAAACTCAAAGAAAAAAACCATATGTTAATTTCATTAGATGCTAAAAAAGCATTTGACAAAATTCAGAATCCTTTCATGCTAAATGTCTTAGAACAATCAGGAATTCAAGGCCCATATGTAAACATAGTAAAAGCAATATACAGCAAACCAATAGCCAACATCAAACTAAATGGAGAGAAAATTGAAGCAATCCCACTAAAATCAGGGACTAGACAAAGCTGCCCTCTCTCCCCATATATATTCAATATTGTACTTTAAGCTCTAGCTAGAACAATTAGACAAGAAAGGAAGTCAAAGGGATACAAACTGGAAAAGAAGTCAAAATACTATTTGTAGATTATATGATAGTATATTTAAGCAACCAAAAAAACTCCACCAGAGAACTCCTACAGGTAATAAACAACTTAAGCAAAGTTGCTGGATATAAAATTAACTCAAACAAATCAGTAGCCTCTCTATATTCAAAGATAAAAAGGCTAAGAAAGAAATTAGGGAAACAACACCTTTCAAAATTGTCATAAACAATATAAAATACCTTGGTGTGACTCTAAACAAAAAAAGTGAAAGCTCTGTACGACAAGAACTACAAGTCTCTGAAAAAAGAAATTGAAGAAGACCTCAGAAGATGGAAATATCTCCCATCCTTGTAGATTGGCAGGATTAATATAGTAAAAATGGCCATCTTGTCAAAAGCAATATATAAATTCAATGCAATCCCCATCAAAATCCCAACTCAATTCTTCATAGAGATAGAATGAGCAATTCTCAAATTATCCAGAATTTTAAAAAAAAAAAACGCAGGACAGCGAAAACTATTCTCAACAGTAAAAGAACTTCTGGGAGAATCAGTATCCCAGACTTCAAGCAGTACTACAGAACAATAGTGTTTAAAAAGAAGGCATGGTATTGGTAAAATGACAGGCAGGTAAATCAATGGAATAGAATTGAAGACCCAGAAATGAACCCACACACCTATGGTTACTTGACCTTTGACAAAGGAGCTAAATAAATCTAGTGGAAAATATAGCCTTTTCAACAAATGGTGCTGGCTCAACTGATGGCTAGCAAGCAGAAGAATGCAAATCAATTGGTACTTGTCTCCTTGTACTAAATCCAAGTCCAAGTGGATCAAGTACCTCCACATAAATTCAGACATAGTGAAACTAATAGAAGAGAAGCTGGGGAAGAGCCTTGAACACATAGGCACAGGGGAAATTTTTCCTGAACACCAATAGCCTATACCGTAGGATCAAGAATTGACAAATGGGACCTCATAAAATTACAAAGTTTCTGCGAAGCAAAGAACACTGTCAATAGGACAAGAAGGCAACCAACAAATTGGAAAAATATCTTTACCAACCCTACATCTGAGGGAGAGTTAATATTCAAGATATACAAAGAACTCAAGAAGTTAGACTCCAGAGATCCAAATAATACTATTAAAAATGGGGTACAGAGCTAAACAAAGAATTTTCACCTGAGGAATATCAAGTGGCTGAGAAACACCTAAAGAAATGGTCAACATCCTTAGTTATCAGGGAAATGCAAATCAAAACAACCCTGAGATTTCACCTCACACTGGTCAGAATGGGTAAATTAGAGTCAGGAGACAGCAGGTGCTGGAGAGGTTGTGTAGAAAAAGAGACACTCCTCCACTGCTGGTAGAATTGCAAGCTGGTACAACTTCTCTGAAAATCAGTTTGGTGTTTCCTAAGAAAAAATAAGCATAATACTACTGGAGGACCCTGCTATGACACTCCTGGGCATACTCAGAGGATTCTACAGCATGTAATAAGAATACATGCTCCATTATATTCATAGGAGCCCTATTTATAATAGTCAGAATCTGGAAAGAACCTAGAAGTCCCTCAAAGGGGGAATGGATATAGAAAATGTGGTATATATACACAATAAAGTACTATTCAGCCATTAAAAACAATTTGTTAAATTCTTAGACAAATGGATGGAGCTAGAAAATATCATCCTGAGTGAGGTAACTCAATCACAAAAGAAAACACATAGTATGCACTCACTGATAAGTGAATATAAGCCCAGAAGTGTGGAATACCCAAGACACATTTCACATATCAAAGAATGCCAAAAAGGCGGGAAGAACAAAGTATGGATACTTGGTACCTTTGTAGAAAGGTGAACACGATAACCACAGAAGGAAATACAGAGACACAGCATGGAGCAGATTCTGAGGGAAAGACCATCCAGAGACTACCCCACCCAGAGATCCATTCCATATACAGTTATAAAACCCAGACACTATTGTGGATGCCCACAAGGGCTGGCTGACCAGACCAGGATATATAGTTGTCACCTGGGAGGCTCTGCTAGTGCATGACAAATACTGAGGGGGGACACTCTCAGCCAACCATTGAAATGAGCTCAGAGTCCCCAATGGGGGAGCTAGAGAAAGGACCCAAGGAGGTGAAGGGGTTTGCAGCACCACAGGAGGAACAATAATATGAGTCACCCAGTACTCCCAGAACTCCCAGGGACAAAATCATCAACCAAAGAGTACACATGGAGTTACACATGACTTCAGACTCATAGGCATCAGAGGATGGTTTTGTTAGACACCAAAGGGAGGAGAGGCCCTTGGTGCTAGAAAGATTTGATGCCATAGTGTAGAGGAATACCAGGACAGGGAAGCAGGGGAAGGTTGATTGTGGAAGAGGAGATGGTTTATGGGATTTTCAGGGATGAGGGGAAACAGGAAGGGGGACATTTGAAATGTAAATAAAGAAAATGTGGTATATTTACACAATGGAATACTACTCAGCAATTAAAAACAATGATTTCATGAAATGTTTAGGTAAATGGTTGGAACTATAAAATATCATACTAAGTGAGGTAACTAGTTCACAAAAGAACACACATGAAATGCAGTCACTGATAAGTGGATATTAGCCCAGAAGCTCAGAATACCCAAAACACAACCCACATATCAAATCATTCCCAAAAAGAAGGAAGGAGAGGGCCCAGGTCCTGGAAAGGCTTGATGCAGCATTGTAGGGGATTGCCAGGAGTGGGATGGGGTTGATTGGGGAACTGGCAGAGGGAAGAGGACTTATGGGACTTAGTGGGAGAGGGGAACCAGGAAAGGGAAAATCATTTGGAATGTAAACAAAGAATATAGAAAAAAGGAATATATCTAATAAAAAAACTTGGTGTTCCTAAACGGAACAAAAATAAAAGGAATATTGAATGGGTGAGAACTACTTAAGAAAATGTTCAACATCCTTATTCATCAGGAAAATGCACATCAAAACACCACTGAGATTCAATTTCACACCTGTCAGAATGGCTAAGATCGAAAACTCAAGTGACAGCAGATGCTGTCTAGGATGTGGAGAAAGAGGAACACTCCTCCATTGCTGGTGAAATTACTAGCTCGTACAATGACTCTGGAAATCTCCCAGGCATATACCCAAATGATGCTCTAACATACAACAAGGAAACATGCACTACTATGTTCAAAGCAGCATTATTTATAATAACCAGAAGCTGGAAAGGACCAAGATGTTCCTCAACAGACGAATTCATACAGAAAATATGGCACATTTACAGCTATCAAAAACAATTTGATGGAATTCTTAGGCAATTGGATAGAACTAAAAAATACCATCTTGAGTGAGATTTTCCAATCACAGAAGCACACACACAGTATGTACTCATTTATAGGTGGATATTACATCAAAAGCTGGGAATAACCAAGATACAATTCATAGACCATATGAAGCTCAAAAAATGGAAGACCAAAGTGTGGGTGTTTGGGTCTTTCTTAGAAAGGGGAACAAAACACTCATTGGAGCAAATATGGAGACAATTTGTGGAGCAGAGACTGAGGAAAACACCATCCAGAGACTGCCCCACTTGAGGATCCATCCCATATACTGTCCAGACACTATTCTAGAGAGCAAGAAATGATTGCCAACAGGAGCCTAATATAGCTCTCTACTGAGCTTCTGGCAAAGCCTGACAATTGTAGAAGTAGATATTCATAGCCAACCATTGTACTGAGCATGGGGTCCACAATAGAGGCATTAGAGTAAGGACTGAAAGAGCTAAAGGGGTTTAGAGCCCCATAAGAAAAACAAAAATATCAACCAATCAGACCACCCAAGAGCTTCCTTGGGCTAAACCATCAAACAAAGAGTACACATGAAGGAACACGTGGCTCCAGGTAGAATACACAGTGAGGTAGGAGTGGGTGGGTGGGTGAGTGGTTGGGTGGAGGAATAACCTCATAGAAGAAAGGGATAGAAGACAGAATAGGGGGTTTCTGAGGAGAGATCTGGAGAAGGAATTACATTTGAAATGTCAATAAATAAAATATCCAATTTATTAAAAGAACGATTAGGAAGTGCAGATCTGTGGGAGAAAATGCTATCCATTCCTTTTGAAATTAGTTCTATATACACATCACATATTTATTTTACATGTGTTTCGATGCCCAGAATAAGAGCTACATGGTATACTCAATGTTGTTACTTAGGCTATGCCAACAAGTAGAAGAAATGCTTCCCCTACAGCATGAAACCTATGTAAAACTATGGCTGAGCTTTTATGCATACATCAGGAATAAATCCTTATACTTTGAATTTACATTTATGACAGCTCTCCTCTTCAGAGTAACATGATATAAGGTTTTCTGAGCTATCACATGGTGGGTTAACTTTGTGAGCTGTTATATATTTTATGAAAATGCAAATTTTCATTAAATATGCTGCATTGTAAGTGAATCGAAAATAGAGTATTAAGTTAGTTCCATGAATATATAGGGATGAATAAAGATTTTACAGAGAATGGATGATTCACCATTGAAAAAAATAAAAAATCAACACAGTATTTCAGAGTTCACAGTATGGTAAATGAAGACCCTAATCTAAACATTGATACTAAGTTTTTCATTTAGAATTCATGAATTCAATATATTTGCTCTTAAGGATTGATTCATAGCATTTTTGTGAATCAAGGAAGACAGTGGAGGAATACTGATTTTCAGATAGGCATAATTGATAGAGAATATGTTTTAAGACTCCTCCACAAAATGGCAAGTTAGACAGGACTAGGCAATAATCAGATTTGAGAACAGGATGTCCTTCTTATTTTAACTGCAGAATATCTGGTTCTTGTGTTTTGTACTGTTTTCCATCTCAAAATCTATGATACCCTCTACCTGAAGACGTTTACATGATCCCAATTCACAGTTGCATATCAAAATTATGCCTCTCTTTTAGGCAAGTCTAATCCCAAATAATTGTTGCATGTAATGATTATGGTACTAAATTTTGAGCATGTCTCCTCAAGAGGAGTTGTCCCCAGGGTCTTGCTGTCTATCCTCTTAGATAAAATCCACAAATGTAATAGATAAAATCCACAAATTTGTTTTGAAATGTGTTTATACCTGAATGTATTTTCTCAGGTGGGAAGTCAGAGTGAAGAAAATTTTGAGAGTTCTCTAGAGAGTAGGAGAGTATTGCCTAAAAATAAGTGATTAAAGTGATGACTTCACTCACCAACAATATTACAAACACATGTGCTGAGAAACGTGGGAGCTGTGTATATAACTGATAGCCACCTGCAGATCTACATAGGCACACTTACTCTCGTCTAGACACTTCTATTTTATGATGTTCTCACGGGTATTTATCCTCTGGCTACTACAGACTCTTAGAGTTTTGAGCAACTTTAACGGTGATGAGTGCATTTTAAAAGCAGAAGGCAAACGACACAGTGAAGGAAATGTGATGATTGCTGCATTTGTTCCTTTTTTTAGTTATGTTTTCCGGAGCAAAAGGGATGATTATATTCATACAGAAAAATCGGTCAGAGAGTAAGTGTTTTTAAACCATCATTATTTCATGAATTTAGTTTTTAATTGTCCTCAATTAACTTTGTATGCACAGAAATGTAACTTTTATATTCTATTAAGGTGAGATTCTCAACTGGAAACATAACTATTTTGCAGGTTTGTATTCCTCTTTAATCATTTTCTCTCTCAAAGAAAGTCAACCAGTTGGATTTAATTAATGTTCTTTATATATTTGTTACTCTGAGCTCTCCACCTGGCTTTCTCTACACTTCAGCTGCTAGTGTTGAAATACATCATGGTTTTCTCTCCAAAACAAATGTTGCAAAAGGAAAATGGACACATTGCTCTGGAAAATTTTTAAAGTGTTGTTCTCCCGTGAGAAATAATGCCAAGGATTTTAGTATCTAAATACAGGGATGGCCTCTGATAGCAGCTGCTGCTTTCAGATCCTGATTAAGATGAATAGGATAATTTAGAATTTAGACTTCTTTTTCAAAATGCTCTTAGACAACTCACATTTCTATTTTTATTACGAATTTTATAGACTACATTAATTTTGCCTCATTCCACATTAGATGAATTTTTCTAAGTATCTGAACCCTGATAGAGGTCTATATGAAATTGAAAGTTGTTTCTTACTTTAACACCTACAGGATTACAGAATGGTGGCAGAACAATTAACAGAATTACCTGAACTCTGTGGGAGAAAAATACCTTTGTAATAATCTTTGAAGAGGAGGGAAATTTTATTTCATGCATTCAATTCTATACCTATAGAAACTATGTACTGAGAACTAAGATAGAAATTACTGAAATAAGAATGCCAGTTTGACTCTATTTTCCTTTGTTACTAGTTTCAATGACGGCTACTTTTGAATATCTATCAAATATTAATAGTTTAATAAGACATCAATTTGTCTACTATAATACCTTCTTTGAAAAGCAGTGTTGCTAAAGTATTCTATATGGTTTGAGTTTTTCTCTTTTGTTTTTGTTTTTTGTTGTTTTATTTTTTATTCATATTACCCCTCATTCACAGCCCCCACCCTCTTTTCTTCCCAGGGAAACCCTTACAAGTCCTTCCCACATTACCCACTGTTGTTCTCCCCAGAGAACAGGAGCCCCCTTCAGATACCACCATACCATCAGGCATCTAGTCCAATGGCAGGAAAGAGAAACTGAGTTGTGCACTCACATGAATACAAAGCTGCACATTGGCTTTAACTGTATAAGGAGTTATAGGTCTGTAAGCAGCTTGCCTTCTGGTTTGCTGTGCAGGGTCTGTTTACCCCTGTAGTCCCAGTTTAATTTACTCTTGGTTCTACGTGTGGTACTCTTGTCCTCTGCTACTTTCAGTGTATCTAGTTTTTTGTGGATGTCCTTGATCCATGTGGACTTGTGTTTTCACAAGGAAAAACAGAAAGAATCAACCTGCATTCTTCTACACGCTGGCTGACTTCCAGTTGAAACAACATTTGTTGAAAATGCTGACTTTTTTCCACTGCATGCTTTTACCAACTTTGTCAAAGATCAAGTGACCATAAGCATCTGGATTCAGTTCAGGGTCTTCAATTCTATTACATTGATATTCCTTTGAATCTATGTACCAATACAATGCACTTTTTATTACTATTGCTCTGTAATGCAGCTTGAGGTCATGGATGGTGACTCACCCAGATCTTTCATTTTGAGAAATATTTTTGCTATCCTGGGTTTTTTATTATTCCAGGTGAGTTTTCAGATTGCAAATTCTTTCTAACTCTATGAAGTATTTGAGTTGGAATTTTAATAGGAATTGCAGTGAATCTGTAGATTCCTGTCAGCAAGATGGCTATTTTTTCTTTATTAATCCTGCTAAGCCAAGAGCATAGGAGATCTTTCCATCCTCTGAGGTCATCTTTGATTCCTTTTTTCAAAAACTTGAGGTCTTGTCACACAAATTCCACATTCTTGTTTAGAGTCACACCAAGCTATGTTTTATTATTTGTGTCTGTTGTGAGGGGATCATTTACCAAATATCTTTCTCAGTCTGTTTATCCGTTGAGTGGAGGAAGGCTACTGATTTGTTTGAGATAATTTTATATCTAACACCTTTCTGAAGTTGTTTTTCAGGTGTAGGACATTCCAGCTCTGGTGGAATTTTAGGGATCATTAAATGTACTATCTTATCAGCTACAAATAGTGATATCTTGATTTCTTCCTTTACAATTTGTATCCCTTTGACTTCCTTTTGTTGTCTAATTGCTCTATCTAGAACTTCAAGTACTCTATTGAGTAGAGAGGGAGAGAGTGGGCAGCCTTACCTATTTCCTGGTTTTAATGGGATTGCTTCAAGTAAGAAAACTTTTGACAAAATTACAGCAGTTTACAGCCAAGCTGCTTTACAATATATCAATAAAAATAGAGATTGAGAGCAGTAAATAGTCAACACCCAGGACTCCACCAATGACATCTGTCACTTTTGTGTCACTAGTTTTCATGCTTATCTCTGGAGATCTAAGTGATTGAAGTCTTAACAGTTCTCTTATTTTCCATATTTATTGGCCAGTGTTGTCCTTGAATGTACAGTTATGATTTTCATACTCGAATATACTAAATAATGTGATGTTACAAATAATTTTTATACCCATTCTTTTTTAACCAAATTTCTCAAGTTACATAAATTCCATAAGCTTCTTAAACTCATACAAAATAAAATAACACTGATTCACAGCACATTTCATGTCAGTTTAAGTACTAATGTGGTGAGTACCACCTGATAGTGGCAATGAAGAGACATTTATCATGAGACAAAGTCTTTTATATGTCTGTTTGTGCATAAGTGTGTTTGCATCCTCAGTAAAGATAGTTTTACCTTTGGCAGAATATAAAATAGACACATATAGAAAAAAGAAGCCCTGAGGTGTAAGGAATATTTGATCTCCATTAGAAATAAATTGGCTTGGGTTTATCATGTATAATATATACACGTTTGTTCTTAGGATCAGGTTCGATAATTCAAGAGAAATTACAGGGCAGATATACCACAGCCACATATATTAATCTGTACTATCAAAAGCTACCATTGGTCACTCAATGGATTTGCATATAATCACATACCTCAGAGGCTATCAGTTCCCATAAACTTATCAGAGTTTCTTCAATGGCCTTTCTATGGTGATCAGGAAAACCGTTTGTGATACAAATGAAAAATATGTGGGCTACATTCCTAACTCAATATTTCATTATGAGATGCTAAAACTTAAGAAAATTTTCAATCCTTGTTTTCTGTTTTTTGAGTTCTTGCTGTTACTCACAAATGATACAACATATGGTAATTATTATTTGATGGGTTTCTATTTCCATATTTTTTAATATGAAGGGGTAACTTAACATAGGTATCCTCAGTAAAGATAGTTTTACCTTTGGCAGAATATAAAATAGACACATATAGAAAAAAGAAGCCCTGAGGTGTAAGGAAAATTTGATCTCCATTAGAAATAAATTGGCTTCGGTTTATCATGTATAAATAAGAAAAAATGAGATGCAGCAGAGCTCAGCATATAGATTCTTTGCTGACAAAAGCCTTATCTTACATTCCTTTTCATCCTTGGAATGTCTGTTGGTATATGTAAATAAGAAGTGTTATGTTCCTTAGTAATATGTCATTATTGAGACACATGACTAGGAAAATGATTAGTTTTTTCTGACAAGCCATTAGTTACCATATAAAAGCTTACAAAATAAAGAATTGCAGTTAGTGGAAGCATGAAATAAAATGGTGCCCTCCCCTGTTTTAGGCTGTGCTATATGGTCACATGAACCATGTGTGTACTGTGGTCAGAGGTTACATTTACTTTTTATATCATTATGTGAAAATTGCCACCAAGTCCCATGGTAACTTCTGTGTTGAGAATTTCCAAGTGAGGCATACAACAAAGGAAAGAGTTGTTTACTGTTTTATGTGACCTCAGCACATAGTAAAGAAGACATATTTTTCATCAAGAAATTCCCGTCTCATGTGCAAGCTGATTTGTTTGGGGTGGTAAAGTATTGTGAGAGAGAAAGTAAAAAGAAATATTAATGAGGAAAAAGAGACAAACTGATCTCACATAGAACCCCAAAACACGAGATCATTCAAGTCATGACTGTAGGCTGTAATCCATATAAGCTCACTCTGCCATTATGCTCTCAATTTTAAGGGTCTGCAAAAGGAGAAGATGGCAGTGGGGTTGAGAAAAATTTATTCAGAGTAGTCTGCTATCATTGGATATTACAAATTCACCAGAATCAGATTCAAATATTGATTTGGGATTGGTGGATATATGCATGAAACAAAAGACAGGGAGATATTACCAGAAGCAACATTGTGTTAATCAGAAAAAAAACTGACAGAAGTACGTTTCTCCACATGAGTGCTGTTGATAGGAACACAGGGTGGGTCACTGTGGTTTTAGAGTACAATGCATGAAGATTTTGGTGAATCCCAATCTCAGATTTTTTCACACTTCAGAGCAGAGATGAATGAGAATTAAGTGTATGAAGTGTTTCTAAATAGGATGCCAAGAAAATTGAATGACTTTGACTAGGGATCCAAAGACACTATCCAGCTATGCATGCCATCATCTGCATATGTCCTTATTGTTCATAATGGCACTGAATCTCTCCCTTATAACATGAAATAAGGTGAAATGGTAAATTACATGGAAAATATGAGTTGTGATTCATAATGGGATGTAGGCTGTGGTACATATGATTTTCTTTCTGCTGAAAATTCTAGTGGGTACAGAATATGAATCTATTCATGAAGAATAGATTCCACAGATGCTATTTACCCAATAACTAGGTCCTCTTCAAAATTATAAATTTACCAGAATTTGTGAAATTAACTAACATTTGATTAATATGTGGGCCATTATAAATTTAACCACTAATGTGAAGACATTACTTATTTTAAAAAGATGACATTGAAGTTGTAAACTCATTGCATCAAACTGGTAGTCAGTATGGTATGGTTCATTGTCATCTATGTTGCACAATTTTTTCTCTAGGCTCAGTTTCAAAAACTACCAGTACTTGTTGGCCTTCATATTTGCCATTGAGGAGATAAATAGGAACCCACATCTTTTACCTAACACATCTCTAGGATTTGAACTTTATATTGTCCAAAGAAGGGAAGACAATATTATGATGCAAGCTTTGACTTGGCTCACAGGAATGGGAATAAACATTCCAAATTATACCTATCAAAGGAGGAACAAGGCTGTTGCTGTACTAACAGGAACATCCTGGACAACATCAGCAAATATTGGAAGACTGCTCGGTCTCTACAAATATCCACAGGTGAGAATCATGGCTCTGTAAAAAATAGAAACCCATATTAAACTTTTGATATTAAAGATGTTTTAGGTGGAAGGAAAAGAGACTAAACTATCATAAATCAAGATAAGTGAGGCATTTGTTTCTGTAGCCATTGTTCAGGATAAAGAGAAAAATTTGGAAGCTACAATGTTTTAAATGTTGTGTTTTGTAAATAGTTTTGTAAATAATTCAATAGTTCTGATAAGCAATATTATAAGAATTTATTCACCAAGAACACCATTTAGTCTCTACCAATGCCACATATTTCATTAAGTCACTGGTCCCATATTAATGTTTTCATTCCTGCTTTTCATTCAGCTTAGTTTTGGGCCTTTTCAGACAATCCTGTGTGACAGAACCCAGTTCTCCTCTCTTTACCAGACAGCCACCAAGGACACATTACTCTCACTTGGCATTGCATCTTTGATGCTTCATTTCAGTTGGAACTGGATTGGACTCATCCTCACAGACAACAGTAAAGGAACACAGATTCTCTCACACTTCAGAAGAGAGATGGACAGGACTGGAGTGTGTGTGGCTTTTGTAAAAATGATGCCAGAAATCTTGACATCCTTTAACATGGAATCTGGAGAGACTCTGAAGATAATCATTAAATCAACTGCAAAGGTTGTTGTTGTTTATGATGACACTGAATCTTTTTATATTAAAATGCTTAGTCAGTTTATGTTGTTATTAACATGGAAAGTATGGGTCATGAATTCACAATGGGATGTAGGTCTGGTAGATAATTTTTTTCTGTTGGATTATTTGCATGGGTCCCTCTTTTTTTCACAACATCATGACAAAATACATGACTTTCGAAAGTTTGTCGAGAACTATAACCCTTCTAAATACCCAGATGACCATTATCTTGCTGTTCTTTGGCATTTCCATTTCAATTGCTCTATTTCTTTACCCGATTGTAAAATATTGGGTGACTGTCAACACAATTTTTCCTTGCTATATTTACCTGTAAATATTGGGTTCATGGAAATGACTGAGGGGAGTTACAATGTTTACAATTCTGTGTATGCTGTGGCTCATAGTATCCATGAGTTGACTCTGCAAAAAATACAATTTTATTCTCATCAAATCTCAGAGACGAATGCATACCCATGGGAGGTAATTTCTCTTGCTCTGCATTTTAACTATAGCGCTGTGCTACAAGGAGTCTTCATAAATAACTCAATATATTACAGAACTTTCTAGAAGATTTTACAAAAAGTGAAATTTCAGTTTGTAGGCAATTTCTTTTCTAAATTTATTACGTACACTTGTACTATTGTCCATGAATAATGGAGGAAATAATAAGAAATTGTTGCATTAATGTCAAATATCTATTGTGTTACATATAATCATATAATTTTCTCATGTTAAAATAATCAATTTCAAATCCACTTATATCTATAAATAATTCAGAAAAAGTGAGATTACTGATTCTAAAGTCTCAAATGCTAATAGACCCTCAGCTATATTATGTAGCTGATTATTTTTATTACACTTTGGAAATACAAACCAAAATGTACAAATTGAATTTTGAGTATATTCCTAGAAATAGTTGGATTATGACTATCATCACAAAATTATGAACAAAATGTATGAACCTCATACATTATTGCTTTGACAAATCTGGTGTGTGTGTGTGTGTGTGTGTGTGTGTGTGTATGTGTGTGTGTGCATGTGCACTGTGAGAGGGAGGAGGGAGGAAGAGAGAGAGAGAGAGAGAGAGAGAGAGAGAGAGATTGTTTTCTTTTTATGCTGACTGCCATTATTGGAAACATTATGATAGTAGCAATCTGGAGGTTTCATCATAATAATAAGTAATAACTGGATTTATCTTGCACTTCTCATGAAGGATTAATGTAATTCTACTGGAATGTTTTGTATCTCTTTTAGCTCAACCCTTTTCTCCAGAATGTCAATTTTAAAAGTGGTGATGGAAACCAAGTGGTTTTGGATTCACAGAGAAAATTAGATGCAGAATATGATATTTTTAATTTTGTTAATTTTCCAAATAACCTCAGACAAAAGATGAAAGTTGGAGTCTTTTCTCCAAAAGCCCCACAGTGGCAACAACTCTCTTTGTCTGATGACATGATAGAATGGGCTATAGGATTTACGGAGGTGTGTTGGATCTTATATCATTGCACTGACTGCTGCATAAACAAACAATTGTGAATGTAAGGAATTCTTGTTCCTTACATAAGAACCATTAATACAAAGAACAAAAAGAAATCTGTCAAGATCAAGTTTTTGTTGCATCATTATGAAAAATCACTTTTTTGTACATTTCTACTTGGCTAATATATATGATATCTATTACTAACGAAAGGATTAATATGATTCACAGAGTACAAAATATCAATGCATTGTCATTTGACCTTTAGTGTTCTTCCCCAGGGCAATGTACAGCAGCATTGATATACAAATGCCTGTGTTGTCTGTGTTCCTACTGAAAAAGGAAACAATTGATCAGAAAAAAAGAGTTTAATTGTGCCTCATGCCATGGAACAAGTGTTTGAAGATTTAAGTATTCATGGATACAGATGCCTAAGAAATTAATTCACATTGCTTTTTCTGTCAGTTAGAAAAGGGGTTAAAGTGTATAGTGGTATTTGCAAACCTTACTGCTTTACACTCTGTGCACAACACCCAAAAGACTGGAACTGTCTACTTTTAGAGTAAATTTTCCCTCTTCACAAAACATCTTGTAGATACTTTTTCACCTGAATGTCCAAAGAATTGTTTGTATTGTAAATCTGAATGTTACAAGGTTATATTCAAACAGATATTAACTACCACTATTATGAAAATACTTCTCTGGCCCATGATTACAAAGCACACAGTTGAAAAATGCATGGCATTCTAAATGTTCTAGATATGCACTCAGGTGACCTAATGACCTCTTAATTACCTTACGTCTTATACTTCACAATTGTTCAGAGATGTGTTGTCTCTGGATGATGGTTTAAACACTGAATTATGGAGAGAATACTACCTTAAAGGAGGAATGAAAAATCTAAAATCTGAAGTTTATATATATATATATATATATATATACATATATATATATATATATATATATAAATCTGCTATCACATTATTAATTATTTTATTATATTTTTAATGTTTTAAAATTGTTCACAACTATTTTCTCTTGGGTATTTGATTCCCAGGTTCCACATTCTTTGTGCAATGAGAGATGTGTTCCTGGATTCAGAAAATCCCCCCAGGAGGGTAAGGCTGCCTGTTGTTATAAATGTACTCCTTGTGCAGAAAATGAGGTTTCCAATGAAACAGGTAAATATCAGTGTGGTATTTACCACCTATCCATAGTGTTCTGGGATATATATGCACATGGAAATCATTAATGAAACAACAACAGTTATAAGTCTTGTTCACCTTTTATTTAGATGTAAAAATAATTAAATTTAATATGTCATCATTTTAAATGGCTCCTGGCCTTTAAAACATATGCTTGATCATTGATGCTTTGTTCTTGGAAGACATTGTTATCTGAAGAGAATCTCTTTCTTCATCTCAGAATATAATACATCAATTTACCATGACATGTAACTCATAGAATAGATTATCAGCTTTCATTGTTTTGAACACATAGTTCACAAGTCAGCACAAATGAGTTGTTGAATCATTATCATTCTTCTATAATTTTGTCATGATTCTAGACTCATCACAATGATCTGAAATGTATTTGATTTATCCTTGGCAATATTTTAAAATGTTGCCAATAAGGTTTATTCACTTTTTTTCATCTGGGTGTATTTGCCTGCATGCATGTAAGTGAAACATTGGTTGATTCAATCCACACTGAAGATAGAGGAAGGCATCAGATTCACTGAATGTGGCATAATAGAAAGTATTAACACATAATGTGACATTGTAAAACAGAATATGGGTCTTCTTTAAGGGTAGTACTTGCTGATTGCCAAACGACCATTTAAGTAGTAGCCTTCATCATTCTCACATGTACAAAAAAATCATGTGTAATATTCCTATAAGGAAAAATTTCCCCAATACCTCCTAGTTTTCTCTAGTCTCCCTTTGTATACAATTGCCATCGTGTTATATAACCATGGATGAGTGTGGTATTTTATATATTTATGTATTTATTTATGTATTTACTTCAGTATTTATTTATTCATTCATTCATTCATTGATTTACATCCCAAATTATTCCACTTCCCAGGAATAATTCCTCCCTCATCCTCTCATCCTATTCTCCTCTGAAAGGATGCCGCCATGGTATCCCCCCATTTCTGGCACATAAAGTCTCTGCAGCTTTAGGTGCATCTCTATCAACAAGGCCACGCAATGCAGCACTGTTTGGGAATGGAATTCAAAGTCAGGCTGCAGCTTTAAAGACAGATGCCTCACTGCTTGTTGGTGAACCCTCATGGAGACAGAATTGCACATTGATACATTTGTGACTGGACCATTGGTCCAGCCTCTGTATGCTCTTTGGTTGGTGAGTTAGCCTCTAAGAGCTCCCAGGAGTTCAGGTTAGTTGACTCTGTTAGTTTTTCTGTGAATTTCCTGTCAATTTCAGGGCATTCCATTCTTCCAACTCTGTAGTGAGAGCTCTCCAACACCATCCAATATTTGTCTGTGTGTATCTACATCTCTTTCAGTCAGCCTCTGGGTAGAGCTAGGCTCCTGCCTGCAAGAAAAGAGGATATTATTAATAGTGTCTGGAACTGGTGCTTGCCCATGTGTTGGGTCATGAGTTGGATTGATTATTTTTGACCATTACTTTAATCTCTGTTCCATCTTTGTCCCTGAATTTCTTTTAATCCATCTGGACAGTATTTTTGTAACCAGTTTTATGGATGGAATGGTGTCATTATGTCTACACTTGGGTTCATGCATTTCTACACAGGGTGGCCTCTGCAGATTTCATAACCACATTGCTGTATTACTCAGCTATGTTCATCCAAATAGACTCCTGTGAGCCAGCACCCAATCTAGGGTCGCTGAGACTACCTAGACCTGCTCCACCAGAACACATTCATCCTCATATTTCCTTTCATGCTTCTTAGCTATCTCCTGTCTCTCGTATGCTTGATCCTAACTTCCTCATTCCCATCCGATCCCTACTCTCACCTATTCTGTCCTCCCTTCCTCCTATGACTATTCTATTGCCCATTCTAAGTGAGATTCAGCAATCCTTTCTTGGCCCTTCCTTTTACCTTAACATCTTGTACTCTGTGGGGTGTATCATGGATATATTGCAGTTTATGGTTAATATCTACTTATCAGTGAGTACATATCCATTTCCTTTGGATCTGGGTTCCAACACTCAGGATGATATTTTTCTAGTTCCATCCTCTTACCTGCAAAATTCATCATTTTTTTTTGTTTTTAAGAGTTGAAGATTATTCCATTGTGGAAAAATATACAGTTTCTGTATCCATTTTTCAGTTGAGGAACATCTAGATTGCTTCCATTTTCTGGTTATTTTGAATAAAGCTGCTAGACTAGTGGAACATATGTCTTTGTGATATTTTGTCTATTGGTCCAAAAACTCTATAACTGAGTCATCAGACAAAAATACTTCCTGTTTTCTGATAAAGCCCCAGATTAATGTTCAGAGTAGTTATACAAATTTGAACTCTCACCAGCATTGAAAGAGTGTACCCTTATCTCCACAACCTTGCCAACATTTGCAATTGCTTGAGTTTTTTCTTAGCCATTCTTATTGGTATAAGGTAGAATCTTAAAATCAATTTCCAGATAAGTAAGCTTCTTGAACATTTCTTTAAGTGTTTCTTGGTCATTCAAGATTCCTCCATTGAGAATTCTCAGTTTAGTTATGTACTCCATTTTTTATTGTATCATTTTGTTTAGGGAGTGATTTCTTTCTATATTATGGATATTAGTTCTCTGGGTAATTGAGGGCTACTGAAGATACTTCTCAATCTGGAGGCTTTCAATTTTCTCCTATTGACAGTGTCTTTACCTTCGAGAAGCTTTCCATATTTGTGTGGTACCCTTTATCAATTGCTGATCTTAAACCCTGAACCATTCGTGTTCTGTTCCAAGAAAGTATTTCCTTTACCAATGTGTTCAACACTCTTTTCCATTTTCTCTTATATGTACTGTATCTTGATTTATTTTGAGATCCTTGCTCCATGTCTACTTGATTTTTGTGCAGGATGACAAATATGGATCTACTTACATTCTTCTACATGCAAACATCCAGTTAGACAAGCACCATTTGTTGAAGATACTTTCTTTTCTCAATTATATTGTTTTGAATCCATTGTCAAACAACAAATGTCTATAGTGTACATTCATTTTTTGGTCTTTAATTTGATTCCACTAAGCAACTTGCCTATTTATATGCTAGTTGTATTAAATTTTTATCACTTTTGCTCCGTAGAGCTGCTTGATATCAGGAATAGAGATTCCTCTAGAAGTACTTTAACTGTTTAGGATTGTTTTACTGTACTGAATTTTGTTTGTTTGTTTGTTTGTTTGTTTGTTTGTTTTTCCTTATGAAGTTAGGAATTGCTCTTTCAATGTCTGTGAAAAGTGTGTTTCTAATTTTTTGAAATAGCGTAGAATCTGTAGATGGCTTTTGGTAAGATGACCTTGTTAACTATGTTAATACCACTGATCCATGACCATGGGATACCTTTTTGTCTTCTGATTTCTTCTTCAACTTCTTTGTTCTGGGACTTAATGTTATTGACAAATAGTTAATTATAGTTACAAGTGGAAATTTATATTATTTGCAGCTACTGTGAACTGTGTTTCCCTAATTTCTTTCTCAACCTGCTGATCTTTAGTATAAAGGAGGGCTACTGTTTTCTTGGATTTACTTTTGTATTCAGTCACATTTCTGAAGTAGTTTATCAGCTGTAGGATTTCTCTGGTATAGTTTTTTAGGGGTCATGTATATTATTATATCATCCATGAATAGAAATAGCGTGACTTCTCCTTTTCTAATTTTTATCCCCTTAATCTCTATTCATTGATTTATTGCTCTAGCTAGAATTTCCAGTACTGTATTGAAGAGGTACAAAGAGTGACAACCTTACCTTGTGCTGATTTTAGTGGAATTGATGTAAGTTTCTCTTCTTTTAACTTGATATTGTCTGTTGACTTGCTATATATTTCTTTCATTATATTTAGGTAAGTGCCTTGCATTCATGATCTCTCTGAGACTTTTAACATGAATAAATGTTGGATTTTTCAATGCTTTTTCCTCATCTACTGAGATAATATGATTTTTTTTCTTTCACTATCTTTAAATAGTGGAATACAGGGATCTTATATCATGCTAGCATCTCCCTGATAATGTCTACTTTATAATGGTACTTGATGGGTTTTTTTTGTATTTTGGGGTTGGATTTCAAGTATTGTAGTGAAGTGAGTGTATGTGGGTGTTTTGTGTGTGTGTGTGTGTGTGTGTGTGTGTGTGTGTTGATGATGATGGTCATAAGTTAACTTGGTTTGGGATGCTTTTTCTTGTTGAGACTTTGTATGGATTAGTTTTCAAGGTGACTGTGGTGTTTTAGAATTACTAACTATTCCTTAAGTTGATATTTTGTGGAATAGTTTGAGCTTACTTTTTGTTTATATTTTGTGGAATTGATTTTAGCATTTCTTTGAATTCTACCTTGAACTTGCCTTGATATCTACTTTTTTAGAATGAGAGGATTTAGTGATTTCTTCTATTTCTTTACTGGTTATAGGACAGTTCAGATAGTTTACCTGACTTTGATTTAACTTTGGTAAGTGGTATCTTCTAAAAAAAAAATCATCCACTGCACTTATATTTTGTAGTGTGGAGTATAGTCTTTTGAAGTAGGACCTTTGAATTTCTCTCAATTTCTGATATGTCTTCCTTTTCATTTCAGATATTCTAAAATTGGATACTGTCTCTGTGACTTTTAGGTACTTTGGCTGAAGTTATTCTTTCTTGTAGATTTTTGCAAGAACAAGCAATTGATTTTCTTGTTCTTTTTATTTTCTTTTTTATTCTGATTGAATGATATCAAACCCTGAGTTTAGCTATTTAGCATTTAGGTGTGCAGTTAGGTTGCTACTATGTGATCTTTCCAATTTCTTTATTGGGATTGACTGGGATGAATTTTCCTCTTATTCCTTTTATTTTATTATTCCTTTATTGTGTCCCATAAGTTTGTAGATAGTGTGCCTTCATTTTCAATGAGTTCTAGAAAGTCTTTGATTACTTTTGTTATTCCTTCACTGACCAAGTGATCACACAGAAGAGACTTGCCCAGTTTCCATGAGTGTTTGAGCTTTCTGTTGGTTCTCTTTTTGTTGAAGTCCAACCTTATTCCATGGTGATCTGATAATATAAATGGAGTTATTTCAATCTTTTTATACCCTTAGTGGCTTCCCATTTGCACAATTCTATCCTCTAGTTTTTGAGAAGGTTCTGTAAGGTTCTGAGAAGAAGGAATATTCTTTTTGGGGTGAGGAATATTTGTAAATACTATAAACCTTTATGCTAAGACAGTGTTTATTTTTGCTGCTGATTTTTCTTTCATTTATGCAGCAAAAGGGTGGAGCCTTTTTAGATTTCCAATCTGTTGATGGCTGTGTTTCATTGGTGAATTTTGTTCACTGATATTGAAATAAATAATGACCAAATTTTCTTCATGACATTTTGTTTATGGTGGTAGTATCATGGTGTGCATGGTTCTTTTTATATTTCTTTGTGCAATGATTAATTTTTTTGTATTTTTGGGGCTGTAGTGTTCTTGTATTAGAGTTTTTCAAGTATCCTATGGAGGACTGCATTAGTAGAAAACTACTGTTTAAATTATGTTTGTCATGGAATATCTTGGTGTCTCCATCTGCAGTGATCAAAATTTTTTGGATATATTATTCTGGGCAGGCGTCTGTGATATTTCTCGGTGATTTTCTGGCTTTTGGATTCTCTTTTGAGCAGTCAAGTATAACTCTGATAGATCAACATTTATTTTTACTTGGCATTTTTCCCATGCAACTTTTAATATTCTTTATTTGTTTATATAGTTCATGTTCAGGTTGTTATGGGGAAGAAGGTCTTGCTTTTCTGGTCCAATATATTTGATGTCTGTAAGCTTCATGAACTTTAACACTAATCTTTTTTATTTATTGACAATTTTCTTCTATGGTTTTACAGAAGACATTTTAAAGCCCTATGAATTGGGACAGTTCACTCTCTTCTATTTCTATTATTTTTAGGTTTTAACTATTCAAAATGTCCCAGATTTCTGGATGTTACTGTTAAAAGTGTTTACTTTTGTCATTTGCTATGACTGATATATCAATCTCTTCTGTGGTATCTTCTACTCCTCCTGCAACTCTCTATTCCATCTCATCAATTCTGTTGGCAATACTTGCCAGACAGTTTCTGTTCTCTTTCCTAATTTTTCTACCTCCGGGGTTGCCTCTATTTGTGTTCCCGTTATTTCTTCTATTTTTGTCTTAGACAGTTTTATTCATTTCCTTCATCTATTTTATTATATTTTCCTATGTTTCTTTTAAGTTATATTTGTTTCCTTTTTAAGGACTTCCACATATAAGATTGTGTTTTCTGTGTTGATTTATTGGATTTATTTATGTCCTCTTTAAAGACCACTATTTTCTACATAAGATGATATTTAAGGTCTTAATCTTGCTCTTCAAGCATGTTAAGATATCCAGGAGTTCCTTTAGGAGAAGAGCTGGTTGAAAATGATGCCATATTGTGCTGGCCTCTGCTATTTATTTTCTTCCAGGCCCTTAGGCATGTGGTTATCTAAATTGTTAGCTGGCCTAATAGCTGTGGGTTTAGAAAGCCTCGGAAACTAGTAGTCCTGGATAGCTGCAGAACTCCTAAAAGGTAGATAGAACTTTGGGATAGGGTGTGATATGCAGAATCTAAATTGAAGCTGGAGTTTGTACTGGAAGGTGGACTTCCCTGTGTGTCGCAGGATTGAGATTAACTTCTAGTAGATATAGCAGAGTGGTGTGTTAACAATTACAGGTGGTTGTGAACTCAAAAGATGATGACCTCTGATACCATGGGACAGATTTCACAGTTGCTAGACTGGCAGGGGTCCTAGCAAGATGTGGGATGAGGCTCAGGATTCTGATCTGGATATCCTGCTTTGGAGTTGCTCATCAGGGAGGGGGGGCAAGGCAGAGCTGTGGGGTAGGGAGCGGGTGCAAATTCTCAATTTCAGGTATGTAATAGAGACCATAAATGCTTAAATATTTAGTAGACTACAAAATATATTACTTAAATCTCTATAATTTTTGACATGGATTATATACCACACAATTTTTGATAAGTTTGACCTGGTATCATGGAAGAATTAATGATCAGCTAAAAAACAGATGTCAAAACAATGTGAGAGATTGCCTTGAAATTGACAGAGGGGCTTGAAAGCACATATCAAAAGACTACTCCATAACAAACTAAGATCAAAATATACTGGTATGTCGATTTTAAATATATTTGTGCTCCCTAAAATTTCGTAAACATTTCACAAAGAAATTTTGTCAACTTGTCAATGGTCAAATGAGAACAATTTAGCATTGACCTTCAGAGAATAATGACACCAGAAATCCAATGAGCATCATGAAAATAGGCAACTTTGGGAGCAATAACTAAGAACAACATCATAAGAAAGTAGTTTGAAAACATATTCCCCTTCTTGTCTTCACATGAAAACTTTTTCACTTCAAGTTTTTCAAAAAAAACTAGGACATGTATCCTAGGACCATGTTATTTTATGGACCTAAATTTAAAAATGTATGACTATATACATAAGCAATATTATCAGTTAAATGCAAGAATACTTTTGTACAGATATGATGAAATAAAACATTTCCTTGATGTCTGCTTAGAGACAGTGTGAAGTGTTGATTTGTAATTATTGACTACAGAATATTTGGCATTTACACTATTAAGCACCAATTGACTTGAGCCTGAAACCACAATGAACAAGATATAGGTACACCAAATGCCAGAAACATGAAGATAAGAACTAACTTAGCATAAAAAGTGTTACCTAAGCTTAGACTCATGAACACTTTCATTCTTAAACAGATGTGGATAACTGTGTAAAATGTCCAGAGACTCACTATGCAAACAGACAGCAGAACCACTGCATCCAGAAAGCTGAGACATTTCTGGGTTATGAAGATCCCTTGGGGATGGTACTCACATGCTTGTCTCTAAGCTTCACTGTAATCACAGCTGGTGTTCTTGGAGTTTTTATAAAGTATCATAACACTCCCATTGTCAAGGCCAATAATCAGGCTCTAACTTACATCTTGCTCATCACTCTGACCTGCTGTTTTCTCTGCCCCTTGCTCTTCATCGGATATCCCAACAAAGCCACATGTATCCTACAGCAGAGCATATATGGAGGTCTGTTCACAGTGGCACTCTCCACAGTCTTGGCTAAAACTCTTACTGTGGTTCTTGCCTTCAAGAGCACACTTCCAGGGAGAATGATGAGATTGTTTATGTTGTCAAGGGCCCCTAACTTCATCATCCCCATGTGTATCCTCATCCATCTTGTGCTCTGTGGAATTTGGCTGAGCACATCTCCTCCATTTGTAGATTCAGATCCATACTCTGAAGATAGACACATCATCATTGTGTGCAACAAGGGCTCAGCTATTGCCTTCTACTGTGTCCTGGGATACCTCTGCTGCTTGGCACTTGGGAGCTACATTATGGCCTACTTCTCCATGAACCTGCCTGACACATTCAATGAAGCAAAGTTCTTGACATTTAGCATGTTGGTGTTCTTCAGTGTGTGGGTCACATTCTTCCCTGTCTACCATAGCACCAAGGGAAAGGTCATGGTGGCCATGGAAATCTTCTCTATTTTGGCTTCCAGTGTAGGGCTGCTGAGCTGCATCTTTGCCCCCAAGTGCTACATTATTTTGCTAAAACCAGATAGGAACTCACTTCGCTACATCAGGAACAAAGCATATTCTAGTAAAAAATTTCAGCTTACATTTTAGTTTATAAGCTCTTAATTACATAGAAATCTTCAAGCATATTCATCACCATGACAACTGTCAGAGAAAAATATTGGTGTGTTGAATTTTACGTTTATATGTTTCATGCTTGATGGAATACATTGTCTTTATGTCATTTTCTAATTTTATTTATATATTTCTCTAATTGAGAAATGTGCCTTCAATTGAAATTAAGTTTTCTACTAGTAGGAAAGAAAAAGTAAATGAGGTTTGTCTATATCACTCTTATCTATATTTCATATTGTTGCTTTTAAAGCACCAAATGTTTCCAAACATATTCATGTTTCTATTGTTATTGATAGATCAAATAAATACATTGTGCTTTCATTTCAATTATACTTTTATTCTGAAGAAAAGTACTATGTAAAACATGTAAGAAATATTTAGCAAAGTAATAGTACAGTGAGCTGTAACCTATAGTAGAATAAATATAAATTTAAAATAAAAGCAAATTTGATAGCCAACAACTAGATACTACCAATAAAAAAAATCACATTCTGCTTACTTTAAATCTGTGAAGAGATTCTGATGCCTAGATGTATCCAGTTCCTCAGAACCTGTATTCTTGTCTCTGTTTGGAAATTCATATAAAAATAAAAGTTTCTGTTTCTTGATTCTTCAGTTTTGATAAAGCCAACTAATCTATATTTCTTTTGAAATCATGAATTGTATGAATCTTGTATATCTATTAGTACTCAATTCTCAATATTTTATCACCTTTTAATAAAGCATGTCTAATTCTCAGAGAAAAACACTTGGACTACTCTCTTTCTGGGTTAATACATATTTGTATAGACAGGAACCCAGGGCCAGCCTGGGATGGGAGTCTTCTGGTTTCTCTCTGAGACTGAGGCCAATTCCCTGCCACAGATCTCCATACAGAAGTGGCGGTGGCACAGGGAGATAGCTAACCTCCCTGGAGTGCAGATAGACCTGTGAGTACAGGTAGGACCACCCCTGCTGCTCAGAGGAACCTGCCATGAATCCTCAGGACACAGGAACCCAGGGGCAGCCTGTGACAGGAGTCTTCCAATTCCAGTCTCTGCCTAGAGCTACAACCATCCAGTGGGGGAAAAATAGCCTTTTCAATAATAGTGCTAGTTCAACTGGGGGTCAACCTGCAGAAGAATGTGAATTGATCCACTCTTATCTCCTTGTACTAAGATCAACTCCAAGTGGATCAAGGACCTCCACATAAAACCAGACACACTGAAACTAATAGAAAATAAACTAGGGAAGACCTGGAAGACATGGGCACAGGGGGAAAGTTCCTGAACAGAAAACCAATAGCTTATACTCTAAGATCAAGAATTGACAAATGGAACCTCATAAAATTACTAAGTTTCTGTAAGGCAAAGTACACTGTCAGAAGGATAAAACAGCAACCAACAAGTTGGGAAAGGATCTTCACTAACCCCACATCCCACAGAGGCCTAATATCCAATATATACAAAGAACTCAAGAACTTAAACCCCAAAGAACCAAATAACCCTATTAAAAATGTGGTACAGAGCTAAACAAAGAATTTTCACCAGAAGAAATTCAGATGGCTGAGAAGCACCTTAAGAGATGTTCAACATCATTAGTCATCAGGGAAATGCAAATCAAAACAACTCTGAGATCCCACCTCACACCAGTCAGAATGGCTAAGATTAAAAACTCAAGAGACAAAAGGTGCTGGCAAGGATGTGGAGAAAGAGGAACACTCCTCCACTGTTGGTGGGATTGCAAGATGGTACAACTGCTCTGGAAATCAGTCTGGCGGTTCCTCAGAAAATTGGGCATGACACTTCCAGAGGACCCTGTCATACCACTCCTGAGCATATACCCAGAGGAATCCCCTGCATGCACTAAAGACACATGCTCTACTATGTTCATAGCAGCCTTATTTATAATAGCCAGAAGTTTGAAAGAGCCCAGATGTCCCTCAAAGGAGGAATGGATACAGAAAATGTGGTATATTTACAGAATGGAATACTACTCAGCAATTAAAAATAATGAATTCATGAAATTTGTAGGCAAATGGTTAGATCTGGAAAATATCATCCTAAGTGAGCTAACCCAATCACAAAAGAATACACATGAAATGCAATCACTGATAAGTGGATATTAATGAGCCCAGAAGCTCTGAATACTCAAGGCACAATTAGCAAATCAAAAGATTCCCAAGATGAAGGAAGGAGAGGACCCTGGTCCTGAAAAGACTAGATCCAGTTTTGTAGGAGAGTACCAGAACAGAGAAATAGTGGCGGGGGGGTGATTGGGGAATGGGCAGGAGGGGGAAGAGGACTTATGGGACATATGGTGAGGGGGGAACTAGGAAAGGGGAAAGACTTTGGAATGTAAACAAAGAATATAGAAAATAAAAAAGAAATATATCAAAAAATACTCAATATAATTCTTACCAACCCATTTCAAGAACACATCAAAATGGTCATTCACCATGATCAAGTAGGCTTCATCCCAAGGACTCAGATGGTACAGTATATGGATATCCATCAATGTAATAATCCACTACATAAACAAACTCAAAGAATAAAACCACATGATCATTTCATTAGATAATGAAAACATTTGACAAAACTCAGCATCCTTTCATGTTCAAAATCTTGGAAAGATCAGGAATTCAAGGTCCATATCTAAACAGAGTAAAAGCAACATCAGCAAACCAGGAGCCAACATCAAATTAATGGAAAGAAACTTGAAGCAATCCCACTAAAATTGTGGACTAGACACAGCTGTCCTCTCTCCCTATCTACTCAATATAGTTTTTGAAGTTCTAGCTAGAGCAATTAGACAACAAAAGAAGGTCAAGGGGATACAAATTGGAAAAGAAGAAGTCAAACTATCACTATTGGCAGAAGATATGATAGTATACTTAAGTGATCTCAAAACTCCACCAGAGAACCCCTACAGGTGATAAACAACTTTAGAAAAGTGGCCAAATATAAAATTTACTCAAACAAATCAGTAGCATTTGTATACTCAAATTATAAACAGGTTGAGAAAGATATTAGACAAACAACACCCTTCACAATAGTCACAAACAATATAAAGTATCTTGGTTTGACTCTAACCAAACAAGTGAAAGATCTGTATGACAAGAACGTCAAGCCTCTGAAGAAAGAAATCAAACAATACCTCAGAAGATGGAAAGATCTCACATGCTCATGGATTGGCAGGACTAATATAGTAAAAATGGCCATCTTGCCAAAAGCAATATATAGATTCGATGCAATCCCCATCAAAATCCCAACTCAACTCTTCATGGAGTTATAAAGAGAAATTCTCAAATTCATCTTGAATAACGAAAAACCCAGGATAACAAAAACTACTCTCAACAATAAAAGAACATCTCGGGGAATTGGCATCCTGGACCTCAAGCTATACTACAGAGCAATGGTGATAAAAACTGCATGGTATTGATACAGTGACAGGAAGGTGAAATACAATTGAAGGTCCAGAAATGAACCCACACACCTATGGTCACTGGATCTTTGACAAAGGCGCTAAAACCATCCAGTGGGGAAAAAAGACAGCATTTTCAACAAATGAAGCTCAAGTAGAAAGAAGTCCAAAGTATGGATAGTTTGGTCTTTCTTAGGAGGGGGGACACAATACCCATTGGAGGAGATACAAAGTGTGGAACAGAGACTGAAGGAAAGATGATCCAGAGACTCCCCCACCCAGGGAAACATCCCATTTACAATCACCAAAACCAGACACTATTGTGGATGCCAATAAGACTTGCTGAGAGGAGTCTGATATAGCTGTCTCCTGAGAGACTCTGCCGGTACCTAACGAATGCAAAGGTGGATGCTCTCAAACAACCATTGGACTGAGCACAAGGTCCGCATTGGAAGAGCTAGAGAATGAACTGAAGGAGATGAAGGAGCTAGCAGCCCCATAGGAGGAACAACAATATCAACCAACCATTACCCCAGAGCTCCCAGGGACTAAACCACCAACCAAAGAGTACACATGAAGGGACCCATGGCTCCAGCTGCATGTCGCAGGGGACAGCCTTGTCAGGCATCAAAGGGAGGAAAGGCACTTGGTCCTCAGAAGACTAGATGCCCCAGTATAGGGGAATGCCTGGACAGGGAAGCGGGAATGGGTAGGCTAGAGAGAAGGGGAGGGGGATGGGAGAGGGGAAACCAGTAAAGGGGATAGCATTTGAAATGTAAAGAAAGAAGATATCTAATAAAAATACACTTATATAAATATTGATCACTTTTGTGCTGTATGATTTGTTTTTTGCAATCTCTCACTAAACAGACTTTTTATAAGACACAATCTGTAAAGTTGAAGAAAAAAGGGAGAAGATTAATTATGACAAACTCTATCTTTAAGTTGAAAATAACCTGTATTCTAACTTTGAATATTGGCTCATCATGATATCTTTTAAAATATATTTTTCATACATTGTATTGTGGTTTTGATTTTCCTCACTTGTGTCCTACCTGATTTTTCCAACCTTCCCACCCATCCAAGTCTATGACATCTTTCTCTATATATGTAGAAAGCAAGCAGGAATACAAAACAATGAAAGCAAATGAACAATAAATGATGATAAATCATGAAAAATACTTACATGGGTATACACATGCACACAAACATTCATAGGTTTCCATCCTTCCTAATCTGCTAGTGCAATGAGGACACAAAGGTTGAAGGAGTAATGAATGAACTGATGTTTTAACTTTATCTCATCATCAAAGAATGAAATTATATTTGACACTGCTTTTTTTACCGTGACTGTGAGATTAGATAGAACAAGGTATATAATCTATAAAATAATTATAGCTACAATATGATATATGTATATGCATATGTAAATGTGTATTATCAGAGCCTTGGCCAGCCATCTTCAGAGAAATTGACTCCTGTTGGTGGTGTGTATAAACACAGACAAAAATTATGCAGATAATGGGAAAATTTGGAATACTTAGGGTGATTTCTCCATTATTATCCTAACCTTAGGCCTAAGGAGACACTGTGGCAGATGGGGCTGGAAGAACCTCAGAGAAAGAAGTGATCGAGCAAACGAACAAAAGAAGGCTTTCTATATCATTATGATTCATTTACCATATAAACTAACAGATACTGAGGCAGCATGCTTGGGTCTCCAGCACATGAGGTTTTAGGGCTGAAAGGAATAGTGAACACATGGAGCCACATGATCTCATCTCTAACACAGCAGCAATCTCTTATTTGTAACTACTTGCAAATAAAGACCTAGTTTTCTCCAAGAGAGACAAGTACACTTTAGCAGAACCTGAAGAACCAGCATTAGATAGCCATCAGAAAGTGAAACAGTGGCATATTTTGAGGTACTTTTAAATATAATATTCTGTTAATGATTTTTTCCATTTAAGTTTTATCTTATATGATTAAAATATGCTTGTTACATCTATTTTTATTATATATATTTATAATATATATTTATTATATATTGTCATTCAATTTCAAAAGCAGTATGCATGCTACTCAGGTACTCATGTTTTGCTTATCCCCTTATTTTCTGCATGGGAGAACCATATTTAACATTGTCATATCTTGCCACTGTCTTACACTGCATAATGATCACATGGGTTATAATCACTTTGGATGCTTTGTAATTGTCCATGGAAATATTTTTGGTTTGGGAACTCTCTATGTGGAACCCACTATGTTGGTATATTCAATCAGATACATTACAAAGAAATTAACATTTTCTCATTTCTTTTCTGAATGTGCCATTGTTTTCTGAGGAGACAGCAACTATTTTCTACCAACATAGCATACCTTTTCTGTATAGTACTTTCAAAATTTTTGACAGTGACAGGTGCTTTGTTGCAAAATTTGCCAACAGTTTTGAACTCACCAGGTTTGACGCAGGATTAAGAAATTATTTATTTATTTGTGTAAGTTCTTAGAGATTGCTATACAGTGGATTTTAAATATTTTAATAGCTTCCATCAACCAATTCTAAAAGTACACCCACTAAACACTCTTGGCTATTTTTCAAAAATCTAGTAAAATGAGTCTTCTCAATATTTCCGTAGAAATGTTGTCTTTCTCTAAAACCCAGATGCATTACTATAGAAATCTCTCTGGAAGAAACTTTTTACTACATTGTCCCATGCATGTATAAAATACCAGGAGCATCTCACCTGGTGGTAGGATTTTATGGCTAACTCCCACTTCATGCTTAGGTTTGATCCTCTTAGGCTTATACTACATTCGTGGTTAGGAAAATATTGAATAGCAATCATATTGCCTTTTTAATACAGGTTTCACAGAAGAAAGAAAGAGTAATGATTATGAAATAAGTAGAAATTGCATAATTTTATCTCAAAAAGGGCATTCATTTTTTATAACATGTACAGTGACAAGTTCAGTCACTGTTAGAAAGCACAAAGAGAATATATTTTATTTTTATTATCAACACTATATTTTCAATCCAAATAATGTCTCTTTGAAAGCAAACACATTTATTATATGACAACCTCTGTTTTGGGTGGAAGGATTTGCAGCTTTAAAGCACTCCAGACAATTATTCTGGAACAATCTTTCCATGAACAGCAAATACTAATACATAACACCTTTCATTTATATCATTTTATCATCTTAGTAGAAGAATCTTATTATACTCAATGTGTCTTCTGTTCTTAATCCTAAATCTTCAGTGGGGTTCCTGGTAGATCCCCTATATTTAAACTGCATTTAAGAGAATTCTAAGCATGCTGTAAAAAGGAGGCTTTGAATCTGTTACTCATTCTCCTGGCCAGATGGATTTTGTCAAAAATTTCTAAATTGGTCCTGTTTCAATTATACCATTTGAGTTTTGGTTAGGGGCAGATACCACAAGAAACTTTCTGCAGTTACATACTCATTTAGATCACAATCTCAGAAACAAAAAGGAAAGGCCAGTAAAAGTTATTTCCCTAAAAGCAGAAGGGATAGTAAGTTTAGGACTTTCCTGGAAAAGAGTCAGACATAATTTTCTCAGGAAAAGACATAAAATTGAATAATAATGCAGAAGTCCCCATGAATACAACACTCAGAGACCAAGAGCTAAAACTGAGAGGTAGAAGGACAATGATTTCAGCATTAGGCTAGTCTTGCTGGAACTGTATAAAACAGCTGTGCTCACTTTAATAATTTCATGCTTATAGGGGATATTGGTATGTCCACACAGTTTTCCAAACAAGGGCCTCACATATGAAACTAGTCCACCCATTTTAATAGTGCTATTCCATATGGGCCTATTGGAACCATTTTATACATTCAACTACAAGCATTATATGCTAAATTGCAAAGTTTGTTGAATCCTTTTGGCCTCTTGAGAAGACACTGTAAACAATAGGCAGCTATGCTGCCTACCATTGTGTCACTAGCAGCTGGCCTAACCTTCCAACTGTTAAATAGTAATTAAGGAAAATTACAAAGGAATTATAGATAAACTTATATCCAGGAGTGGTATTATATACCTTTAATCCTAGCACATGAAAGGCAGGGGCTATTGGATCTCTGAGTTTGAGGATAGCCTCGTCTACAAAGCAATTTCTAGGTCAGTCAAGCATAGGCAGTGAAGAAAAACACAGAAAACAAAAGGTGAGATAAAAAGTATTTGAAAAGGGGGATCATTTTCTCACCAAAGCAAGACCTTGGGAGATTTGGACACATGGTTCTGATTTTAGAGTCAAGGAAAGAAGATGGAATGGGTAATAGGACCTCCTTTTGCTATTGAGGAAATTCACTGAGGCCAGGCATATGGGAGTAATGCCTATTCATACAGGAATAGTAAATTAAAGATTTCATTATATGTAGTTTTGTACTCAAATCCTTGATTGTCTTGGAGACTGCAAGATGTTAGAGGATTCAGAGTCATGGGATAACACGTGAAGATGTTAAAAGACAGTAGAACCAGCCTGCTAGTACACAATATTTTGCAGTCATTAAAACTAGAATGAGGTGGAGTGCTAGAGAATGCTATGACATCAGACATGGAGATTCAGAGTTTGCAGTTTGCTCAGCCTGTGCTTGTTCTTCCTTGGGTTCAGTATTTCCCACATTGTATTTGCTTTCCTAACTTTCACAGTGGTAAAATCTATTTTGTCCCATTGTATGTGAGAAATGTGATCTGCATTTCATTGTGGTTTAATATTATGCATTAATGCCATAAGAGACTTTAGGCTTTTAAACATATTTAAGATTGTAATTGGCTAGGGGAATTTTGAAGTTTGACTAAGTGTACTTTACCTTATTGTATATCTACAACACTATAGGAGCCAGGGAGTTTTATAATATTGTGACAACTAATTTAAATGATAATTGCCCCTTCCAGTAGTATTGCCAAAGTGAAAAAATCTAGGCATATGTATCCCCACATCTCTGTTTATACCATCTGTTGACAGTGAAAAGGAAAGTTCAGGGCTTTCTAGCTCAGCTATGAACGGTAGCAAAATAGTATGTCAGCGTTCATTTACAGAACATAAAATGGGCACAAAGTAACTGAAACCAGATTGTGGGAAATATCACAAGGTCATACAGTTTTGAAAAGAACAGAAATTCAGAGGTTTCCCTATTATTAACATTTATAAACCTCCCAAGATTATTCCTGTATTATTTTCAGTATTTCAGATAACATAGTTACTTACTAAAACATGTAGCTGCCTGCAGGTACTGCGCACTGGGTTCCTGGAAACAGAAGCGGAGGGATGGATGGGGAAGGATGAAAAGAAACAGGACTAAGACAATAGGTTACCAATCAAGGCCTAAGTTTAATGGAAATCAGACAATTTAACAGTTTTGGGGGGAGCCCCTCCTCCCAGAGTCCTGCGTGGCTTTTTTGGGTGTTGGTTCCACTGCTCAGGAAGCTGGGTGGGTGACCTGCTTAATTCAGGAATTTGCAGGCCTGGTAGAACTTCAAATTCACTCTGAGCACTCCACCCTAGGTGGAGTCCGATTCTGAATAGCACAGGAATCCCTGCTCGAAGGCTGAGAGGAGTTCACCTTGACCAAAGTCAAGTTCCTGCCATGTGGCCAGACACCCCAATATGGCTCTGTACAAAAACACACAAATTAAGTTTATATATAAGTAATAGTTAAAAAATTCATATGATTTCTATTGCCCATAATCATGTGAGATCTTTCCATCTTCTGGTATCCTCTTCAATTTGATTCTTCAGTGTTCTAAGTCATTTTTGAAGATTATCATGGAAAATTTTATATAGATATAATGGTAAGCATAAAAGTACATATGAACTGGTAGATATAAAAACTTTCTAAATTGATTGAAGGTCGAATTAGAAACATTTGTGATAAAATCAAAGATTTACATTGAAAACATTTCTGATAAAATAGAGGAAGTATATAGAAAGACATTAAAATTGAAGATTATCATGAACAATAGCACAGATAAAATGATAGACATAAAAACATTGCTAAATTAATTTAAAGGGGAATTACAAACATTTTCTGATAAAATTGAAGATTTACATGAGAAATATTTCGTTAGTCTATGTGTTTTTATTGGGGAGTTGAGTCCATTGTTGTTAAGAGATATTAAGGAAGCCAGGCAGTGGTGGCTCATGCCTATAATCCCAGCACTTGAGAGGCAGAGGCAGGAGGATTTCTGAGTTCAAGGCCAGCCTGGTCTACAGAGTGAGTTCCAGGACAGCCAGGGTTACACAGAGAAACCCTGTCTCGAAAAACCAAAAAAAGAAATAAATTTTAAAAAAGTTAAAAAGAGATATTAAGGAATAGTCATTGTTGCTTCCTGTTATTTTTTATGTTAATTTTACATTTGTGTGGGTATCTTCTTTTGGGTTTGTTGGAAGAAGATTACTTTCTTACTTTTCCTAGAGTGTAGTTTCCCTCCTTGTGTTGACATTTCCATCAATTATTCTTTGTAGGGCTGGATTTGTGGGTAGATAGTGTGTAAATTTGCTTTTATCGTAGAATATCTTGGTTTCTCCATCTATGATGATTGAGAGTTTTGCTGGGCATAGTAGCCTGGGCTGTCATTTGTGTTCTCTTAGAGACTGTATGAGGTCTGCCCAGGATCTTCTAGCTTTCATCATCTCTGGTGAGAAGTCTGGCGTGATTCTGATAGGTCTGCCTTTATAAGTTACTTGTCCTTTTTCCCTTACTGCTTTTAATATTCTTTCTTTCTTTAGTGAATTTGGTGTTTTGATTATTATGTGCCAGGAGGACTTTCTGTTCTGGTCCAAACTGTTTGGAGTTCTGAAGGCTTCTTGTATGTTCATGGGCATCTCTTTTTCAAGGTTAGAGAAGTTTTCTTCTACAATTTTGTTGAAGATATTTACTGGACCTTTAAGATGTAAATCCTCGCTCTCGTCCATACTTATAATCCTTAGGTTTGGTCTTCTCATTGTGTCCTGGAGTTCCTGGATATTTTATGTTACCAGCTTTATGCATTTTGCATTTTCTTTGACTGTTGAGTCAATGTTTTCTATGGTATCTTCAGTACCTGAGGTTCTTTCTTCTATATCTTGTATTCTGTTGTTGATGATTGCATCTATGACTCCTGAATTCTTTCCAAGGTTTTCTATCTCCAGAGATGTCTCACTTTGTGATTTCTTTATTATTTCTACTTCCACTTTTAGATCCTGGATGCTTTTGTTCAGTTCCTTCACCTGTGTTTTCCTGTAATTCTTTAAGGGATTTTTGTGTTTCTTCTTTAAGGGCTTCTGCCTGTTGACCCATGATCTCCTGTATTTCTTTAAGGGATTTTTGTGTTTCCTCTATAAGGGCTTTTACCGATTGACCAATGTTCTTCTGTATTTCTTTAAGGAAGTTATTTAAGTTTTTCTTGAAGTCCTCTATCAGCATCATGAGATATGATTTTAAATCCAACTCTTTTCCGGTGTGGTGGGGTATCTGGGACTTGTTGTGATGGGAGAACTGGGTTCTAATGTTGCCATGTGGCCTTGGTTTCTGTTGATAGGATTCTTGTGCTTTGCCTTTCGCCATCTGGTGCTAGTTGTCTCTTGCTGGAGTTTATTCCTCCTGTTGGCCTGTAAGCATATGTCCTTACTCCTCTGAGCTCAAAAATAAAAGCACTGCTGTTAGATCTCTCTCTCTCTTTCTCCTGGTGGGCTATGCACAGAAGGCTGTGGAGTTTCCCAGCTCCATGGTGCAAATGGTGGCATGAAGATTTCCATCCCAGCTGCTCCACTGATCTTAGGCCCTGTGTGCTCCTAGCAGGAGCCCTACAGAGAGAAGGTGGAGATCTCACCTCTGGGCTCAGAAGTGAAAGCACTGCTAGGAAGGAGATTACTTTCTCCTGGCAGGCTATGCATAGAAGGTTGTGGAGTTTCCAGGCTCCCTCAAACAAGCTCTTTTTGGCAGTAGACAGATAAAGTCTCATTGCTCAAAATGCTTTGAGTCTTCTGTTATACAAGTCTTTCATTGTCTTAGACTAACATCACAAAATTCTATATTCTCTGAGATGATTTTAAAGAGTATTTCCCCCCAAACTTTCTTTTCACTCTGTTTGTCCTTTGATATAAATTTGCTACTGATTTTGTCAATTTTGAATGGTATAGGAATTATACATGATAGATAGATAGATAGATAGATAAATAGATAGATAGATAGATAGATAGATAGATAGATAGATAGATATAAATGTATAGATATAGATGTAGATGTAGATGATATAGATATATACATATGCAATCAAATATACTTTCATTGTTCATAGAATCTTTTAACTTTTTGTCCTTTACTTTTTCTGAAGATCGCTCAAGTCAAAATCCATGCAGGAGACAATAGAGCTTAACTAGAAAAGAAAATATTTCAGAGAATAAGGTTCTAAACTTTGGGGAAGTTCTTAGACTCAGGAAGAATGTTTGTAACATTTTCATTTAAGTCTCCACAGGGTCAACAACTAATTTTTTGAAAGCAAATAATGAAATAAACCATGTTTATACACATGTTTTAGAGATCGTATCACAATACTTTGATCTCTAAAAAAGACTAAAAATGTTTATTAAAGTAATGTCCTTTCAGGCCGTGCACCAAGGCAGCCGGTGGCAGCCAGCTCCCGGGACCCTGGAGCAGCAGTAGCGGCAGGCCTCCATATTGCAACCAGGACACAGCTGGAGAGGACCAGGTAGACAGATTCCATCTGGGGCTACCGTGCAGGGGGGATCTGCTAGGCTCTCCCTGCCAGGCAGGCCCAGTGCTGCCTGCCGAGGCTCTGCTGGACTGCCCCACAACCTCAGGCCATGCACCAAGGCAGCCGGTGGCAGCCAGCTCCTGGAACCCTGGACCAGCGGTAGCAGCTGGCCTCCATATTGCAACCAGGACACAGGTGGAGAGGCCCAGGTAGACAGATTCCATCCAGGACTACCACGCAGGGGGATCTGCTAGGCTCTCCCTGCCAGGAAGGCCCAGCTCCACCCGCCAAGGCTCTGCTGGACTTCCCCGCGAACTCAGGCCATGCACCAAGGCAGCCGGTGGCAGCCAGCTCGTGATCCCTTTGAGCAGCAGTCACGCATAACCACCAGTAGAAAAACAACAGGTGAGCCCAGCCTGAAGGGAGATTCAAACACCAGCCAGTGACAACAAGGCCAACTAACACCAGAAATAACCAGATGGCAAAAGGAAAACGAAGGAACGTTACTAACAGAAATCAAGGCAACATGACAGCATCTGAACCCAGTTCACCAACAACAGGAAGCCCTAGATACCCCAAAACACCAGAAAAACAAGACATGGATATAAAATCACTGGTCAGGATGCTGGCAGCTGAACACATAGAAAAATCTCGTAAAGAAATAGAGGAGAAAATGGATCAAAAGTTAGAAGCCTTAACAAGGCAAATACAAAAATTACTTCAAGAAATGCAGGAGAAGATGGATCAAAGAGAAGAAGACAATAAGGAAGAAAGACAAAAATCACTTAAAGAAATACAGAAGAACATGGGCCAACAAGTAGAAGCTATGAAAGAGGAAACACAAAAATCTATTAAAGAAAAACACGAAAACACAATCAAGCAAGCGAAAGATTTGAGCATATCCATTCAGGTACTAAAAACAGAAGTAGAAACAACTAAGAAATCGCAGAGGGAGACAACATTGGAGATAGAAAACCTTGGGAAGAAATCAGGGGCCATAGGTGCAAATATCAACAATAGAATACAAGAGATAGAAGACAGAATATCAGAAGCCGAAGATACCATAGGAACCATTGATTCAACAGTCAAAGAAAATACTAAATGCAAAAAGGTTGTAACCCAAAACATCCAGGAAATCCAGGACACAATGAGAAGACCAAACCTAAGGATTAAAGGTATAGAGGAGAGTGACGATTTACAAGTTGAAGGGCCAGCAAATATCTTCTACAAAATTATGGAAGAAAACTTCCCCAACCTAAAGAGAGAGATGCCCATGAATATACAAGAAGCATATAGAACCCCAAACAGACTGGGTCAGAACAGAAATACATCCCGTCACATAATAATCAAAACTCCAAATGTACTAAACAAAGAAAGAATATTAAAGGCAGCAAGAGAAAAAGGCCAAGTAACATATAAAGGAACACCTATCAGAATAGCACCAGAATTCTCACCTGAGACCATGAAAGCTAGAAGATCCTGGGCAGATATAATGCAAACTCTAAGATAACACAAACTTCGGGCAAAACTACTTTACCTAGCAAAACTCGCAATCGCCATAGATGGAGACATCAAGGTATTCCATGACAAAACCAAATTTGCACAATACCTTTGCACAAATCCATCCCTACAAAGGATATTAGGGGGAAAACACCAAGACAAGGACGGAAACTACACCTGGGAAGAAGCAAGATAGAAACCTCCTCTCATCAAACCCAAAAGAAGGTAACCTCTCGAATATAAAATTAAATAAATAAAATAAATAAATATAATTTCAAAAATGTCTGGAGGTAATAATTACTATTCCTTAATATCTCTTAACATCAATGGACACAATTCCCCAATAAAAAGACATAGATTAACAGACTGGATACAGAAACAGGACCCTACATTTTGCTTCACACAGGAAACACATCTCAGTGTTAAAGACAAACACTGCCTTAGAGTAAAAGGCTGGAAGACAATTTTACAAGCAAATGGTCTCAGGAAACAAGCTGGAGTAGCCATTCTAATAGCAGATAAAATTGACTTCCAACCTAAAATCATCAAAAGAGACTCAGAAAGTCACTTCTTGCTGACCAAAGGGAAAATCCACCAAGAAGAGCTCTCAATACTGAACATCTATGCTCCAAATGCAAGGGCACCCTCATTTGTAAAAGAAACCTTACTAAAGCTTAAAGCACACGTTACACCTAACACAATAATTGTGGGTGACTTCAACACTCCACTATCCTCAATGGACCGATCAGGAAAGCAGAAACTAAACAGGGACACAGTGAAACTAATTGAAACTCTGGACCAATTGGATTTAACAGATATATATAGAACATTTCATCCTAAAACTAAAGAATATACCTTTTTCTCAGCACTGCATGGTACCTTCTCCAAAATTGATCGTATAATTGGTCACAAGACAGATGTCAACAAATACAAGAAGATTGAGGTAATCCCATGCCTCCTATCAGATCACCATGGAGTAAGAGTGGTCTTCAATAGCAACAAAAACAACAGAAAGCCCACATACACATGTAAACTGAACAATACTCTATTCAATGACACCTTGGTCAAGGAAAAATAAAAAAAGAAATCAAAGACTTTTTAGAAATCAATGAAAATGAAGGTACAACCTACCCAAATCTATGGGACACAATGAAAGCAGTGCTAAGAGGAAAACTCATAGCTCTAAGTACATCCAAAAAGAAACCGGAGAGAGCATACACTAGCAGCTTAATGGCACACCTTAAAGCCCTGGAAGAAAAGGAAGTTAATTCACCCAGGAGGAGTAGAAGACAAGAAATCATCAAATTCAGGGCTGAAATCAATCAAGTAGAAACAAAGAGAACCATACAAAGAATCAACAAGACCAGGAGCTGGTTCTTTGAGAAAATCAACAAGATAGATAAACCCTTAGCCAGACTAACCAAAGGACACAGAGACAGTATACAAATTAACGAAATTAGAAATGAAAAGGGAGACATAACAACAGAAACTGAGGAAATTCAAAAGATCATCAGATCCTACTACAAAGGTCTATACTCAAAACAACTGGAGAATCTGGAGGAAATGGACAATTCCTAGACAGATACCAAATACCAAAATTAAATCAGAATCAAGTAGATCAGCTAAATAGTCCCATAACCCCTAAAGAAATAGAAGGGGTTATAGAAAGCCTCCCAACCAAGAAAATTACGGGACCAGATGGTTTTAGTGCAGAATTCTACCAGACCTTCAAAGAAGATTTAACACCAATACTTTTCAAACTATTCCACAAAATAGAGACAGAAGTGACACTGCCCAACTCATTCTTTGAAGCCACAATTACGCTAATACCTAAACCACAAAAAGATTGAACAAAGAAAGAGAACTACAGGCCAATTTCTCTTATGAATATCGATGCAAAAATACTAAATAAAATTCTTGCCAACCGAATCAAAGACCACATCAAAACGATCATTCTCCATGATCAAGTAGGCTTCATCCCAGGGATGCAGGGATGGTTCAATATATGGAAAATCATCAATGTAATCCACTACATAAACAAACTAAAAGAAAAAAACCACATGGTCATCTCATTAGATGCTGAAAAAGCATTCAACAAAATTCAGCATCTTTTCATGCTAAAAGTCTTGGAAAGAGCAGGAATTCAAGGCCCATGCCTAAACTTAGTAAAAGCAATCTACAGCAAACCAGTAGCCAACATCAAAATAAATGGAGAGAAACTTGAAGCAATCCCACTAAAATCAGGGACTAGACAAGGCTGCCCTCTCTCTCCAAATCTTTTCAATATAGTACTTGAAGTTCTAGCGAGAGCAATTAGACAACATAAGGAAGTCAAAGGGATAAAACTGGAAAGGAAGAAGTCAAACTATCATTATTTGCAGATGATATGATAGTTTACTTAAGCGACCCAAAAAACTCCACCAGAGAACTTCTACAGCTGATAAACAACTTTAGCAAAGTGGCTGGTTATAAAATTAACTCAAGCAAATCAGTAGCCTTCTTGTACTCAAAGGACAAGCAGGCTGAGAAAGAAGTTAGGGAAATAACACCCTTCACAATAGCCACAAACAACATAAACTACCTTGGCGTAACTCTAACCAAACAAGCGAAAGATCTGTACGACAGGAACTTCAAGTCCTTGAAGAAAGAAATCGAAGAAGACATCAGAAGATGGAAAAATATTTCTTGCTCCTGGATTGGCAGGATCAATATAGGAAAAATGGCCATCTTGCCAAAAGCAATATACAGATTCAGTGTGATCCCCATCAAAATCCCAACTCAATAATTCATAGATCTAGAAAGAGCAATTCTCAAATTCATCCGGAGCAACAAAAAACCCAGGATAGCTAAAACTATTCTCAACAATAAAAGGACTTCTGGGGGAATCAATATCCCTGACCTTAAACAGTACTACAGAGTGGTTAAAAACTGCATGGTATTGGTATAGCAACAGGCAAGTGGACCAATGGAATAGGATTGAAGACCCAGAAATTAACCCACAGACTTATGGTCACTTGATCTTTGATAAAGGAGCCACAACCATCCAGTGGAATAAAGATAGCCTTTTCAACAAATGGTGCTGGTTCAACTGGAGGTCAACATGCAGAAGAATGCGAATTGACCCACTCTTATCTCTTTGCACTAAGATCAACTCCAAGTGGATCAAGGACCTCCACATAAAACCAGACACACTGAATCTATTAGAAAAGAAACTTGGGAATACCCTGAAGGACATAGGCACAGGGGGAAAGTTCCTGAACAGAACACCAATAGCTTACGCACTAAGATCAAGAATTGACAAATGGGACCTCATAAAATTACAAAGTTTCTGCAAGGCAAAGGACACTGTCAGAAGGACAAAACGGCAACCAACAAAGTGGGAAAAGATCTTCACCAACCCCACATCCGACAGAGGGCTAATATCCAATATATACAAAGAACTCCAGAAGTTAGACCGCAAAGAACCAAATAACCCTATCAAAAAAATGGGGTACAGAGCTAAACAAAGAATTTTCACCAGAAGAAATTCGGATGGCCAAGAAACACCTTAAGAGATGTTCAACATCATTAGTCATCAGGGAAATGCAAATCAAAACAACCCTGAGATTCCACCTCTCACCAGTCAGAATGGCTAAGATTAAAAACTCAAGAGACAACAAGTGCTGGCGAGGATGTGGAGAAAGAGGAACACTCCTCCACTGTTGGTCGGATTGCAAAATGGTAAAACCACTCTGGAAATCAGTGTGGGGGTTCCTCAGAAAATTGGGCATGACACTTCCAGAGGACCCTGGCATACCACTCCTGGGCATATACCCAGAGGATTCCCCTGCATACATTAAAGACACATGCTCCACTATGTTTATAGTAGCCTTGTTTATAATAGCCAGAATTTGGAAGGAGCCCAAATATCCCTCAAAGGAGGAATGGATACAGAAAACGTGGTATATTTATACAATGGAATACTACTCAGCAAATAAAAATAATGAATTCATGCAATTTGTAGGTAAATGGTTAGACCTGGAAAATATCATCCTGAGTGAGTTAACCCAATCACAAAAGAATACACATGAAATGCAATCACTGATAAGTGGATACTAATGAGCCCAGAAGCCCTAAATACTCAAGGCACAATCAGCAAGTCAAATGATTCCCAAGAAAAAGAAAGGAGAGGACCCTGGGCCTGTAAAGATTGGATCCAGTTTTGTAGAGAAACCGTGGGGGGAGGGGGAATGATTGGGGAAAAGTTGGGGGGAGAGGAATTATGGGATGTATGGTGGGGGGGGACTGGGAAAGAGGAAAGCCTTTGGAATGTAAACATAGAGTACAGAAAATAAAAATTTTAAAAAAAGTAATGTCCTTTTTGGTTGCTAACTCAGGTGGATCCATATACGCAAAAGAACTGCAAATGTAAAAAAGTTCCATTGTCTTGGTCTCAGCAATGCAAATTTTTTAACTTAATAATGTCATAAGAAGAATGTCTGTTTACTAAGATTATATTCCTATTCCTGTGTTCCCATGAGTATAGAAGATTATGTAGCTCAGAGAAGGATCTTGGTTTCCATACGTATTGCATTCTGTGACCCACTGGATGTGGGTTCAGTGACAAAATTATTTGGCTGACAGAAAACCAACACGTGCTATAAATTCTGGCTTTTTCTATTGCTATTTTTTTCTTTTGTTGTGAAAAGACACCATGACTAAGGCAAATCATAAAACACAGTGTTTAATTTGGGATTTCTTGCAGTTTTAGATATTTAGTTCATCTACTTCTTAGTGGGGAGTATGGTGATATACTGGTATAGATGAAGAAATTCTATATTTCAATCCACAGACAGCAGAAAGAGAAAGCCACTACACCTGGCTTGGACTTTGGCTTTGAATTTTGAAACATCTAAGCCTTCCCACAGTGACACTATTCCTTCAAGAGGGCCAAAGCTCCTAATCATTTCTTCCATTATGACATAGTCATGACTTCCTCATGACTAAGAATTGAAATATATCAGCCTATTTGGCCCATTCTTATTTAAACTATCACATTCTACTCCCTGACCCCCTAGGCTTGAAACCACATCTTAATGCAAAATGCATTTGTTCCAAGTCAGTAGCCCATGTAGCTTATCACAGTCTCAATACTGTTTAGAAATCAAAGTTCAAATTCTCTTTTGAGACTCACAGCAATCTTTTATTTGGAATTTTCTTTAAAATCAAAATGCTAAATCATATAACAAACTTCCAACATAAAAAGTCAATGAATATACATTACCATCCCAAAGAAGAAGGAGAGAATAGTGAGGAAGTACTTACCCAAAGCAACACTTTCTCTCCCTTGGAAACTTCTTAGCATTGAATCCCACAGTTCAAATTACACTCAGCCCTAGCTTCCATGATCTTGCTACTATGCCTCATAAAGCACTGCCTGAATTGTCCACCTGATTTCTGAACAAAAAATTAAAGTCAATATTCCACAAATAAAGAATGTGGTCAGGCCTGTTACAGCTATAGCTTGCTCCCAGGTAATAATTTCTTCTTATTTTTATGTTTAATTTATTGGATTTTTTTCCTAACACTTCAAATATTATCCCCTTTCCTGGTTCCCCAACTCCTGGAAACCCTTTTTCTCATCCCCCATCACCCTGCTTCTATGAGGGTGTTCTTCCACCCATCCCACTCCCACATCCCTGCCCTTGATTCCCCTACACTGGGGCATCTATCAAGCCGTCTGAGGACAAAGGGCCTCTCCTCCCATTGATCCATGACAATGTAATCCTCTGCTGCATATGCATCTGGAGCCAAGTGTACTCCTTGGTTGATGGATTAGTCTCTGGGAGCTCTGAAGTTTCTGATTGGTTGATATTGTTGCTCTTCTTCTGAGGTTGCAAACCTCAGGTGTCTTAGTCAGGGTTTCTATTCCTGCACAAACATCATGACCAAGAAGCAAGTTGGGGAGGAAAGGGTTTATTGAGCTTACACTTCCACACAACTGTTCATTACCAAAGGAAGTCAGGACTGGAACTCAAGCAGGTCAGAAGCAGGAGCTGATGCAGAGGCCATGGAGGGATGTTCCTTACTGGCTTGCTTCCCCTGGCTTGCTCAGCCTGCTCTCTTATAGAACCCAAGAATACCAGACCAGAGATGGTACCACCCACAAGGGGCTCTCCCCCACTTGATCACTAGTTGAGAAAAATGCCCCACAACTGGATCTCATGGAGGCACTTCCCCAACTGAAGCTCCTTTTCCTATGATAACTCCAGCCTGTGTCAAGTTGACACACAAAACTAGCCAGTACATCAGGGTTCATTCCTTTCTCTAACTCCTCCATTTGGAACCCCACACTCAGTCTAAGGTTGGGTGTGAGCATCTGCCTCTGCATTTGAAGGGTCTGGCAGGGCCTCTCAGGAGAGAGTCATATCAGGATCCTATCAGCAAATATTTCTTGGCACCCACAATAGTTGAGGTTGCAAACCTCAGGGTTCATTCCTTTCTCTAACTCCTCCATTTGGAACCCCACACTCAGTCTAAGGTTGGGTGTGAGCATCTGCCTCTGCATTTGAAGGGTCTGTCAGGGCCTCTCAGGATAGAGTCATATCAGGATCCTATCAGCAAATATTTCTTGGCACCCACAATAGTGTCAGGGTTTGGTGACTGGATATGGGAAGAATCTTCAGATGGGACAGTCTCTAGATGGCTTTTGCTTCAGTCTCTGCTCTACACTTTATCTCCATATTTGCTCCTGTGAGTATTTTGTTCTCAGAAGAACTGAAGCACCCACACTTTGGTCTTCCTTCTACTTGGGCTTCATGTGGTCTGTGAATTGTATCTTTGGTATCCCAGCTTCTGGGTTAATATGCACTTATCAGTGAGTAGATAACATGTGTGTCCTTTTGTGACTGGGTCACCTCACTCAGGATGGTATTTTCTAGTTCCATCCATTTGCCTATGAATTTCATGAAATCATCATTTTTAATAGCTGAGTTATATTCAGTTGTGTAAATATACCTCATTTTCTGTACCTGTTCCTCTATTTAAGGACATCTGGGATCTTTCCAGCTTCTGGATATTATAAATGAGGCTGATATGAACATAGTGTTGCATGTGTCCTTCTTACATGTTGGAGCATCTTCTGGGTATATGCCCAGGAGGCTGGGTCCTCAGGTAGTGCTATGCCCAGTTTTCTGAGGAACTGCCAAACTGATTTCCAGAGTAGTTTTACCAGCTTGCAATCCCACCAGAAATGTAGGAGTGTTACTCTTTCTCCACATCCTCTCCAGCATTTGCTGTCTCCTGACTCTTTGATCTTGGTCATTCTGATGGGTGTGAGGTAGAATCTCACAATTGTTTTGATTTGCATTTCCCTGATAATTAAGGATGTTGAACATTTCTTTAGGTGTTTCTAAGACATCTTGTATTCCTCAGTTGAGAATACTTTATTCAGTTCTGAACCACATTTAAATAGGGTTATTTGGTTCTCTGGAGTCTAACTTAATTGAATTCTTTGTGTATACTGGATATTAGTCCTCTATCAGATATAGGATTGGTAAAGATCTTTTCCCTTTTGGTTGCTCTTTTGTCCTATTGAAAATGTCTATTGCCAGCAGAAGCTTTGCAATTTTATGAGGACCCATTTGTTGATTCTTTATCATAGAGCATAAGCCGTTGGTGTTCTGCTCAGGAAATTTTGCCCTGTACCCTTGTGTTCAGTGTATCTGGTTTTATGTGGAGATCTTTGTTATACATGGAATTGAGTTTGTACAAGAAGATAAGAATGGGTAAATTTGTATTTTTCTCCATGCTGAACACCAGTTGAACCAGCACCATTTCTTTAAAATGCTGACATTTTTCCACTGGATGGTTTTAGCTCTTTTGTCAAATATCAAGTGACAATAGGTGTGTGGATTCATTGCTGGGTCCTCAGTTCCATTGCTTTGATTTTCCAACCTGTCTGTGTACCATACAGTTTTTGTCATTAATGCTTTGTAATACAGCTTGAGGTCAGGGATGGTGTTTCCCTCAAAAGTTATTTTATTGTTGAGAATAGTTTTCAGTCTCCTGAGTTTTTTATTATTCCAAATGAATTAGCAAATTGCTTTTTCTAACTCTATAAAAAATTGATTTGGAATTTTGATGGGGATTGCATTGAATCTGTAGATGGCTTTCAGCAAGATGTTCATTTTTACTATATTAATCCTACCAATCCAAGAGCATGGGAGATCTTTCCATATTCTGAGTTCTTTGATTTCTTTCTTCAGAGATTTAAAGTTCTTGTCATACAAATCTATCACTTGCTTGGTTAAAGTCACACCAAGTTATGTAATATTATTTGTGAATATTGTAAAACATATCATTTACCTAATTTCTTTTTCAGCTTGTTTATTCTTTGAGTGGTGGAAGGCTACTGGTTTCTTTGAGGTAATTTTATATCCAGCCTCTGCTGAAGTTTTTATCAGCTTTAGGATTTCTCTGGTGGAATTTTTTGAGTCACCTAAGTATACAACCATATCTTCTGCAAATAGTGATATTTTGGCTTCTTCCTTTCAAATTTGTATCCATTTGACCTCCTTTTGTTGTCTAATTGCTCTAGCTAGAACTTCAAGTACTATATTGAATAGATATGGAGAGAGGGGGCTGCCTTGTATAGTCCCTGATTTTAGTGGGATTGCTTTAAGTTTCTCCCAATTTAGTTCAATGTTGGCTAGAGGTTTGCTGTATATTGCCCTTAGTATTTTTAGGTATGGGCCTTGAATTCCTGACCTTTTCAAGACTTTTAACATGAAGAGATGCTGAATTTTGTCAGATGCTTTTTCAGCATCTAAGGAAATGTCCATGTGGTTTTTCTATTTGAGTTTGTTTATGTAGTGGATTACATTGATGGATTCTTTTTATTGAACCATCCCAGCATTCCAAGCCTACTTGATAATGGTGAATGATCTTCTTGGATTCGGTTGGCCAGAATTGTATTGAGTTGTTTAGCATCAATGTTTATTAGGGAAATTGGTCTAAAGTTCTCTTTTTTGTTTGGTCTTTGTGTGGTTTAGATATAAGCATAATTGTGGCTTCGTAGAACTAATTTGGTAGTGTTCCTTCTCTTTCTATGTTGTGGAATAGTTGGAAGAGTATTGGTATTAGGTCTTTTTTGCATGTCTGATACAATTCGGGAACTAAACCCATCTGGTCCTGAGCTTTTTGTGGCTGGGAGACTGTTTATGGCTGCTTTTAGTTCTTTAAGGGTTATTGGACCATTTAGATTGTTTATCTGATCCTGGTTTAACTTTGGCAGCTGTTATGTGTCTAGAAAATTGCCCATGTCTCCAGATTTTCCAATTTTGTTTAGTATAAGCTTTTGTATAAGGATATGATGGGTTGTTTTTGTTTCCTGAGATTATGTTGTTATGTCTCCCTTTTCATTTCTCATTTTATTAATTTGGATACAGTTTTTGTGCCCTCTGGTTAGACTGGCTAAGGGTTTATCTATCTTGTTGATTTTCTCAAAAAAATTCCTAATTTTATTGATACTTTGCACAGTTCTTTTGATATCTACCTGGTTGATTTTAGACCTGAGCGTGATTATTATCTGGCTGTCTATTCCTCATGAGTATATTTGCTTCTTTTTGTTCTAGAGTGTACAAATGTGCTATGAACCTGCTAGTGTATGGTCTCTCCAATTTCTTTCTGAAGGCACTCAGAGATATGAGTTGTCCTCATAGCCTCACATTTATTGTATCCCATAAGTTTGAATATTTTTTGTCTTCATTTTTTTAAATTCTAAAATATTCTTAATTTCTTTCTTTCTTTCTTCCTTTGCTGAAGAAGTTACCATTGAGTAGAGAGTTGTTCACCATCCAAGTGTTTGTTGGATTTTTGTTGATTTGTTGTAATTGAACACTAGCCATGGTCCCTGTGGTTTAATGGAATGCATGGGATTAATTATATCTTATTGTGACTGTTGAGGTCTGTTTTGACTGAATTTCTGTTCTGGTCCAATATGTCTGCAGTTCTGCATGTGTCCTGCATATTCGTGGGCATCTCTTTCCTGAAGTCAGGGAAGTTTTCTTCTATAATTTTGTTGAAAATACTTACTGGCCCTTTAAATAAGGAATCTTTGCACTCTTCTATACCTATTATCCTTAGGTTTGGTCTTCTCATTGTGTTCTGGATTTCCTGGATCTTTTGGGTTAGGGTATTTTTGCATTTGTATTTTTTGACTGTTCTGTAATTGTTTTCTATGGTATCTTCTATACCTGAGATGCTTCCTTCTGTCTCTTGTATTCTGTTGGTGATGCTTGTGTCTATGACTTATTTGTGTTATATGACTTATTTCCTTGTACTAACTCCAGGGTTGTCTCCCTTTGTTATTTCTTTATCATTTCTATTTCCATTTTTAGATTTCAGATGGTTTTGTTCATTTCCTTCACATGTTTGATTGTGTGTTCCTGTAATTCTTTAAGGGATTTTTGTCTTTTTGTCTTTATGAGCTTCTTCCTATTTACCTGTGTTCCTATGTATTTCTTTACGGGAGTTACTTATGTGCTCCTTAAAGTCCTCTATCATCATCATGAGAAGTGATTTTTTATCCAAATCTTGCTTTTATGGTATGATGTTTTATCCAGGACTTGCTATTATGGGAGAATTGGGCTCTGATGATGCTAGGTTACCTTGATTTCTGTTGCTTATGTTCTTGCACTTGCCTCCTGCCATCTGATTATCTCTAGTGCTACCTGCCCTCCCTATATCTTACTTGATCCTATCCTTCCTGTGATCCTGGTTATGTCAGAACTCCACAGAGTCCAGCTGCTGCTGTGGTCCTATGATTCTGGGATCCAGGGATCCTGAGATCCTGGATGTGTCAGAGCCCCTGAGAGTGAAGCTGCAGTTCTGAGGTCCTGGGTTCATTGTGTGACCAAGCTCCTAGAATCCTGGGATCCTGAGATCCTGGCTGTGTTAGAGCACTAAGGAGAGGAGCTTCCTCTGGGTGTTATAGGACTTCCTGCAGAGTTTTCACCCAAGGTAAACCAGCCCAGCCCCAGGTACCATCTTCTGTCTTATTCACTATTCTTTTATAAAGAAATGTCATGATGGCCAGGCAGTGGCAGAACATGCCTTTAATACAAGCACTTGGGAGACAGAGGCAAGCAGATTTCTGAGTTCAGGGCTAGCCTGTGCTACAGAGTGAGTTCCAGGACACCTAGGGCTACACAGAGAAACCCTGTCTTGAAAAGAAAAAAAGAAATTCCATGATGGTATGTTTTGTTTTTACTTGGTGATTTCAGCAATGGGTTTGAATACTTACATCTGTCTACTGCCCTTGGGTGTATTTTCCTCTTTTTGTTCTAGAGAGTTCAGGTGTGCTGTCAAGCTACTGGTGTATGCTGTCTCCAGTTTCTTTTTGGAGGCACTTAGCACTATGAGATTTCTTCTTGGTACTCCTTTCATTGAATCCCAAAAGTTCTGGTATGCTGAGTGATCTAGATGTATAAATTAAATTCTAAAATGTCTTCAAATGTATTTCTTTAGTTTTGCCTTGACCAAGTAATCATTTAGTACAGCATTGTATGGATCCATTTGTATGTTGTATTTCTATTGTTTTAATTGTTATTTAAGACCAGGCTTAGTCTATGGTGATCCGATAGGATGCATGAGATTATTTCAATCTTCTTGTATCTATTGAGGCCTATTTTGTGACCAAGTATATGGCCAATTTTAGTGAAGGTACCAAGAGGTGATGAGAAAATGGTATATATACTTGTTTTAGAATGGAATGTTCTATAGATATCAATTACTTTTGTTATCTTCCAAATAGAAGCACAAAGGAGTATACAAAGAATCAACAAAATCAGGATCTGGTTCTTTGAGAAAATCAAAGATGCATAAACCATTAGCCAGACTATCCAAAGGGCACAGAGACAGTATCCAGATTAACAAAATCAGAAATGAAAAGAGAAACATAAAAAACAGAAACCAAGAAAATTCAAAAAACCATCAGATCCTACACCAAAAGGCTATACTTAACAAAACAGGAAAATCTGGATGAAATGGGCAATTTTCTAGATGGATACCAGGTACTAAGTTAAATCAGTATCAGGTAAACTATCTAAACAGTCCCGTAACACCTAAAATAAAAGAAGCAGTCACTAAAAGTCTCCCAGAACCAGATTGGTTTAGTGCAAAATTCTATTAGACCTTCAAAGAAGACCTGATACCAGTACTCTTCAAACTATTCCAAAAAATAGAAACAGAGGTACACTACCCAATTTATTCTATGAAGTTACAATTACACTTACAACTAAACCAAACCTAAAGACCCAACAAAGAAAGAGACATTCAGACCAATTTCCCTTGAGAATATCAATGCAAAACTACTCAATAAAATTCTCATAAACCAAAACCAAGAACACATCAAAACAATTATTCATTATGATCAAGTAGATTTCATCCCAAAGATGTAGGGATGGTTCAATATATGGAAATCCATCAGTGTAATCCACTACATAAACAAACTCAAATCAAAAAAGCAGGGTCATTTTATTAGATGCTGAAAACGCATTTGAGAAAATTCAGAATCCTTTCCTGGTAAAAGTCTTGGAAATATCAGGAAGTCAAGGTCCATAGTTAACCATAGGAAAAGCAATATACAACGCAGAAGCCAGCATCAAACTCAATGGAGAGAAACTTGAAGCAATCCCACTAAAATCAGGGACTAGATAGGGCTACCCACTCTCTCCCTACCTATTCAGTATAGTATTTGAAGTCCTACCCAGAACAATTACAGAACCAATGGACGTCAAAGGGATTCAAATTGGAAAAGGAGAAGTCAAACTATCACTGTTTGCAGATGATATAACAGTATGATTAAGTGATCCCAAAAATTACACCAGAGAATTCCTACAGCTGCTAAACAGCTTCAGCAAAGTGCTGGATATAAACTTAACTCAAACAAATCAGTCGCATTCCTCCACTCAAAGGGTAAACAGGCTGAAAAAGAAAATAAGGAAAAGAAACCCTTCACAATAGTCACAAATAATATAAAATACCTTGGTGTGACTATATCCAAACAAGTGAAAGTTCTCTATGACAAGAACTTCAAGTCTCTGAAGAAAGAAATTGAAGAAGACCTCAGAAGACAGAAAGATCTCCCATGCTCTTGGATTGCCAGGATTATTAGAGTAAATATGGCAATCTACACAAAAGCAACCTATAGATTCAATGCAATCCCCATCAAATTCCAAATCAATTCTTCATATAGGTAAAAAGAGCAATTTGCAAATTCATTTGAAATTACAAGAAACACAGGATAGCAAAAAATATTCTCAACAATACAAGAACTTCTGGGAGAATCACCATCCTTGTCCTCAAACTGAACTACAGAGAAATCATGATAGAAAACTGCATGGTGTTGGTACAGTGACAGGCTGGTAGATCAATGGAATAGAATTAAAGAACCAGAAATGAACCCACACAACTATGGTCACTTCATCTTTGACAAAGGTGCTAAAAATGTCCAGTGGAAAAAGACACCCTTTTCAACAAATGCTGCGAGTTCAACTGGCAGTTAGCATGTAAAAGAAGGCAAATAGATCCATTCTTATTTTCTTATATAAAGCTCAAGACCAAGTGGATCAAAGACCACCACATAAAAGCAGATACACTGAAACTAATACAGGAGAAAGTTAGGGGTAGGGGAGAGCCTAGAGCACATGGTCACAGGGGAAATTTTCCTGAACAAAACACCAAAGGCTTACTAAGATTAAAAATTGACAAATGAGACCTCAAAAAATTGCAAAGAATCTGTAAGGCAAAGGACACTGTCAATAGGACAAAACAGCAACCAATGATAGGGGAAAGATCATAACCAATTCTTTAACCAAAAGAGGGCTAATAACAAATGTATACAAAAATCTCAAGAAGTTAAACTCCAGAGAACCAAATAACACTATTAAAAATGGGGTACAGAGCTAAGCAAAGGTTTCTCAATTAAGGAATACTGAATGGATGAGAAGCACCTAAAGACATGTGCAACATCCATGGGAATCAGGGAGATACAAATCAAAACAAACCTGAGATTATACCTCACACCAGTCAGAATAGCTTAGATCAAAAACTCTTGTTACAAGAGATGCTGGTGAGAATGTGGAGAAAGAGTCACACTCCTCCACTGTTCTATGAAGCCACAACTATGCTGATACCAAAACCACACAACGATCCAACAAAGTAAGAAAACTTCAGACCAGTTTCCTTTATGAATATCGATGCAAAAATACTCAATAAAATTCTTGCCAACCAAATCCAAGAACACATCAAAATGATCATTCAACATGACCAAGTAGGATTCATCTTAGGGATGCAGGGATGGTTCAATATACAGAACTCCATCAATGTAATCCACTACATAAACAAACTCAAAGAAAAAAACTACAGGAACATTTCATTAGCTGCTCAAAAAGCATTTGACAAAATTCAACATCCTTTCATGCTAAAACTTGGAAAGAACAGAAATTCAAGGCCCATAATTAAACATAGTAAAAGCAATAAAGAGCAAACCAATAGCCAAAATCAAACTAAATGGAGAGAAAATTAAAGCAAGCCCACTAAAATCGGGGACTAGACAAGGAATCCCTCTCTCTCCATATTTAACCAATATAGTACTTGAGTTCTAGCTAGAGCAAATAGACAAAAAAAGGAGGTCAAAGGGATACAAATTGGGAAGGAAGAAGTCAAAATATCACTATTTGCAGAAGATATGATTGTATACTTAGGTGATCCCTAAAATTCCACCAGAGAACTCCTACAGCTGATAAACAACTTCAACAAAAGTGGCCAGACATAAAATTAACTCGAACAAATGAGTAGCCTTCCTATACTCAAAGGATAAACAGACTGAGAAAGAAATTAGGGAAATGACACCCTTCACAATAGTCACAAACAATATAAAATATCGTGGTGTGACTCTAACCAAAAAAGTGAAAGATCTGTATGGCAAGAACTTCAAGTCTCTGAAGAAAGAAATTGAAGAAGATCTCAGAAAATGGAAAGAGCTCCCATGGTCATGTATTGGAAGGATTGATATAGTAATCATGGCCATCTGGCCAAAAGCAATATACAGATGCAATGCACTCCCCATCAAAATCCCAACTCAATTCTTCACAGAGTTAGAAAGAACAATTCTCAAATTCATTTGGAATATCAAAAAACCCAGGATAGCAAAAAATATTCTCAACAGTAAAAGAATTTCTGGAGGAATCAGTATCCCAGACCACAAGCAGTACTGGAGAGCAATAGTGTTAAAAAAAAACTGTAGGGTATTGATACAGTGATGGGCAGGGAGATCAATGGAAAAGAATTGAAGGCCCAGAAATGAACCCAAACACCTATGGTCACTTGATCTTTGACAAAGGGACAAAATCCATCCAGTGGAAGAAAAGATAGCCTTTTCAACAAATGGTGCTGGCTCAACTGGAAGCTAACATGCAGAAGAATGAGAATTGATCCATTCTTATCTCCTTGTACTAAGCTCAAGACCAAGTGGATCAAGGACCTCCACATAAAAACAGACACACTGAAACTAATAGAAAAGAAACTGGGGAAGAGCCTTGAACACGTGTGCACAGGGGAAATTTTTCTGAACAGAACACCAATAGCCTATGTCCTAAGATCAAGAATTGACAAATGGAACCTCATAAAATTACATCGTTTCTAAAAGGCAAAGGACACTGTCAATAGGACAAAATGGCAACCAACAAATTGGGAAAAGATCTTTACCAACCCTACGTCTGACAGAGAGCTAATACCCAATATATACAAAGAACTCAAGAAGTTAGACTCCAGAGAAGAAAATGACCCTATTAAAAAATGTGGTAGAGAGCCAAAATAAGACTTTTCACCTGAGGAGTATTGAATGGCTAAGAGGCACCAAAAAAAATGTTCAATATCCTTATTCATCGGGGAAATACAAATCCAAACAACCCTGAGATTTTACCTCACACCAGTCAGAATGTCTAAGATCAAAAACTCAGGAGACCGCAGGTTCTGTAGTGGTTGTGGAGAAAAAGGAACACTCCTCCCCTGCTGGTGGGATTGTAAGCTGGTACAACCACTCTGGAAATCAGTTTGGTGGTTCCTCAGAAAACTGGCCATAATACTACAGGAAGACCCCATTATATCACTCCTGGGCATATACCCAGAGGATTATCTCCAGCATGTAATAAGGACACATGCTCCATTATGTTCATAGAAATCCTATTTATAATAGCCAGAAGCTAGAAAGAACACAGATGCCCCTCAATGTAGGAATGGATACAGAAAATGTAATATATATATACACATACATACATACATACAATGGAGTACTATTTAGGCATAAAAAACAATGAATTCATGAAATTCTCAGACAAATGAATGGAGCTGGAAAATATCATCCTGAGTGAGGTATCCTCACAAAAGAACACACCTGGTGTGCACTAACTGATAGTGGATATTAGCCAAGAAGCGTGGAATACCCAAGACACATGTCACATATCAAAGGATGCCAATGAAGGGGGAAGAACAAAATATGGATACTTGGGTCCTTTGTAGAAAGGGGAAAAATACCCACAGAAGGAGATACAGAGACAAAGGGTGGAGCAGAATCTGAGGGAAAGACCATCCAGAGACTACATGACCCAGGGATCTATCCCATATACAGTTACAAAACCCAGACACTATTTGTGGATGCCCACAAGTGCTGGCTGACTGGAGCCGGATATAGCTATCACCTGGGAGGCTCTGCTAGTGCATGACAAATACTGAGGGGGACACTCTCAGCCAGCCACTGAACTGGGCATAGAGTTCCCAATGCTGGAGCTAGAGGAAGGACCCAAGGAGCTGAAGGGGTTTGCAGCACCATAGAAGGAACAACAATATGAGCCACCCAGTACTCCCAGAGCTCCCAGGGACAAAATCATTAACCAGAGTTCACATGGAGTTACCCATGGCTCCAGACTCATAGGCATCAGAGGATGGTCTTGTTAGACACCAAGGAGGAGGGGAGAGGCCCTTGGTCCTGGAAAGACTTGATGCCATAATGTAGAGGAATACCAGGACAAGAAAGCAGGAGAGAGTTGATTGGGGAAGGGGAGGTGGCTTATGGGATTTTGGGGGGAAGGGGAAAGCAGGAAATGGGACATTTGAAATGTAAATAAAGAATACATCTAATAAAAATGGTGCTCCTAAACTGAAAAAAAAAAGGAATATTGAACAGATGAGAAGTACTTATGGAAATGTCCAACATCCTTATTCATCAGGAAAATGCAAATCAAAACTCCCTTGAGATTCAATCTCACACCTGTCAGAATGACTAGGATCAAAAACTCAGGTGACAGCAGACACTGTGGAGGATGTGGAGAAAGAGGAACACTCCTCCATTGCTGGTGAGATTACAAGCTGGTATGACCACTCTAGAAATCAGTATGGCTTTTCCTCAGAATATCAGATGTATTACTACATAAATACCCAGCTATACCACTCCCAGGCATATACTGAAATGATGCTCTAACATAAAACAAGGAAACATGCACTACTATGTTCATAGCAGCCTCATTTATAATATCTAGAAGCTGGAAAGGACCCAGATGTCCCTCAACAGAGGAATCCATACAGAAAATGTGGTACATTTACAACTATCAAAAACAATTTCATGAAATTCTTAGGCAATTGAATGGAACTTAAAAATATCATCTTGAGTGAGGTTTTCCAGTCACAGAAGTACACACATGGTATGTACTCACTGATAAGTGGATATTAGCCCAAAAGGTGGGAATACCCAAGATACAATTCACAGACTGTATGAAGCTCAAAAACAGGAAGACAAAAGTGTGGGTGCTTGGGTCCTTCTTAGAAAGGGGAATAAAATACTCACTGGAGGAAATATGGAGACAATGAGTGGAGCAGAGACTGAGGGAAAGACCATCCAGAGACTGCCCCTCTAGAGATTCCATCACATATACAGTCACAAAACCCAGACACTATTCTAGAGGGCAAGTACTTGAAGTCAGGAGCCTAATATAGCTCTCTACTGAGAGGTTCCAGAAAAGCCTGACAATTACAGAGGTAGATGCTCATAGCCAACCATTGTACTAAGCACAGGGTCCCCAATGGAGGAGTTAGAGAAAGGACTGAAGGAACTATAGGGGTTTACAACCCCATAGGAAAAACAAAAATATCAACCAAACAGACCACCCAAGAGATCCCTTGGACTAAACCATCAACCAAAGAGTACACATGAAGGAACACGTGGCTCCAGTGGGAATACACAGCAAGCTAGGAATGTGTGGGTGGGTGGGGGAATACCCACATAGAGAAGGGGATGGGACATGGGATAGGGGGTTTCTGAGGAGAGATCTGGAGAGGGGATAACATTTGAAATGTCAATAAAGAAAATATACAATAATAAAAATGATTAGGAAGTGCAGATCTGTGGGAGAAAATGCTATCCATTCTTTTTTTAAATTACTCCTATATATACATTATATATTTATTTTACATGTGTTTTGCCCAAGATAAGAACTACATGATATACTCAATGTTGTTACTTAGGTTATTGGAACAAGTAGAAGAAACGCTTCCCCTACAGCATAAAACCTATGTAAAACTATGGCTGAGCTTATATGCATACACCAGGAATAAACCCTTATACATTGAATTTAAATTAATGACAGCTCCTCTATTCAGAGTAATTTGATATGAGGTATTCTGAGCTATCACATGGTGGGTTGACTATGTGAGCTGTTACATATTTTATGAAAATGCAAGTTTTTCATTAAATATGTTGCATTGTAAGTGAATCATAAATAGGGTATTAAGCTATTTCCATGGATATAGAGGGGTGAATAAAGATTTTATAGTGAGTGAATGAATGATTCACCATTGGAAAAAAAGACAAATCAGCACAGTATTTCAGAGTTCACAGTATGGTAAGTGACGACCATAATCTACACATTGATACTAAGTTGTTGATTTGTAATTCATGAACTCAATATATTTGCTATTAAGAATTGATTCATAGCATATTTGGGAGTCAAGGAAGACAGTGGAGGAATACTGGTTTTCTTTTTTTCTTTCGTTTTTTTATTGGATATATTCTTTATTTATATTTCATTTCCCTTTTCCTGGTTCCACGCCCCCTAGAGGTCCCATATGCCCTTTTCCCTCCCTCTGTTCCCCCATCGACCCCTTCCCACTTCCCTGTTCTGGTATTCCCCTACACTGACACACTGAGCCTTTCCAGAACCAGGGTCCATTTCTTCCTTCTTCTCGGACATCATTTGGTGTGCGGATTGTATCTTTGGTGTTCCAAGATTCTAGGCTAATATCCACTCACTTATCAGTGAGTGCATGCTATGGGTATTCTTTTGAGACTGGGTTACCTCACTTAGTATATTTTTCTCCAGCTCCATCCATTTGTCCAAGAATTTCATTAATTCATTGTTTCTAATGGCTGAATAGTACAGCATTGTGAATATATACCACATTTTTTTGTATCCATTCCTCCATTGAGGAACATCTGGGTTCTTTCCAGCTTCTGGCTATTATAAATAAGGCTGCTATGAACATAGTGGAGCATGTATCCTTATTGCATGCTGGGAAATCTTCTGGGTATATGCCCAGGAGTGGTATGGCAGGGTCCTCCAGAAGTTTCGTGTGCAGTTTTCTGAGGAACCGCCAGACTGATTACCTCAGTGGTTGTACCAGCTTGCAATCCCACCAGCAGTGGAGGAGTGTTCCTCTTTCTCCACATCCTCACCAACACCAGCTGTTTCCTGAGTTTTTAATCTTAGCCATTCTGACTGGTGTGAGGCGAAATCTCTGGGTTATTTTGATTTGCATTTCACTAATGACTAATGATGTTGAACATTTCTTAAGGTGCTTCTCAGCCATCCGAAGTTCTTCGGGTGAAAAGTCTTTGTTTAGCGCTGTACCCCATTTTGATAGGGTAATTTGGTTTTCTGGGGTCTAACTTCTTGAGTTCTTTGTATACATTGGATATTAGCCTTCTGTCAGATGTAGGGTTGGTGAAGATCTTTTCCCAATTTGTTGGTTGCCGATTTGTCCTTTTGACAGTGTCTTTTGTCTTACAGAAACTTTGTAATTTTACAAGGTTCCATTTGTCTATTCTTGATCTAAAGCTTAAGCTATTGGTGTTCTGTTCAGGAACTTTCCCCCTGAGCCAATGTCCTCAAGGGTCTTCCCCAGTTTCTTTTCTATTAGTTTTAGTGTGTCTGGTTTTATGTGGAGGTCCTTGATCCACTTGGAGTTGAGCTTAGTGCAAGGAGATAAGAGTGGATCAATTCTCAGTATTCTGCATGCTGACCTCCAGTTGAGCCAGCCCCATTTGTTGAAAAGGCTATCTTTTTTCCACTGGATGTTTTCAGCTCCTTTGTCGAAGACCAATTGGCCATAGATGTGTGGGTTCAATTCTGGGTCTTCAATCCTATTCCATTGATCCACCTCCCTGTCACTGTACCAATACCATGCACTTTTTAACACTATTGCTCTGTAGTATTGCTTGAGGTCCTGGGATACTGATTCCCCAAGAAGTTCTTTTACTGTTGGTTTTCAAACAGGTATAATGGATAGGGAATGTGCTTTAAGACTCCTCCACAATAACGAAAAGTTAGATTGGCCTAGGCAATAATCAGATTTAGAGAACAGGGTGTCCTACTTATTTTAACTGCAGAATTTCTGGTTCTTATGTTTTGTGCTGGTTTTCCATCTCAAAATCTATTACACCCTCTTCCTGAAGACATTTGCACGATCCGAAGTCACAGTTGCATATCAAAATAATGCCTCTCTCTTTTGGGCAAGTCTAATCCAAATTAATTGTTGCATGGAATGATCATGGTACTGAATTTTTGACATGTCTCCTCAAGAGGAGTTGTCTCTGGGGTCTTGCTGTCTATCCTTTTAGATAAAATCCACAAATGTAATAGATAAAATCCAATATGTCTTTTGAAGTGTGTTTATACCTGAATGTATTTTCCCAGGTGGCAAGAGTGAAGAAAATTTTTGAGAGTTCTCTAGAGAGTAGGAGAGTATTGCCTAAAAATAAGTGATTAAAGAGATGACTTCACCCACCAGCAATATTACAAACACATATGCTTAGAAACGCAGGAGCTGTGTATATAACTGATGGCCACCTGCAGATCTACATAGGCACACTTACTCTCGTCTAGACACTTCTATTTTATGATGTTCTCACGGGTATTTATCCTCTGGATCCCACAAATTCTTAGAGTTTTGTGTGACTTTAACAGTGAGGAGTGCATTTTAAAAGCAGAAGGCAAACGACAGAGTAAAGGAAATGTGATGATTGCTGCATTTGTTCCTTTTTTTAGTTATGTTTTCCTGAGCAAAAGGAATGATTATATTCATACAGAAAAATTTGACAGAGAGTAAGTGTTTTTTAAACCATCAATCATTTTATGAATTTAGGTTTTAATTGTCCTCAATTAACTTTGTATGCACATAAATGTAATTTTATATTCTGTTAAGGTGAGATTCTCTACTGGAAACATAACTATTTTACAGGTTTGTATTTCTCTTTAATCATTTTCTCTCTCAAAGAAAGAAAACTAGTTGGATCTAATTAATGTTTATATGTTTGTTACTCTGAGCCTCTCTACCTGGCTTTCTCTAGACTTCAGCTGCTAGTGTTGAAATACATCATGGTTTTCTCTCCAAAACAAATGTTGCAAAAGGAAAATGGACACATTGCTATGGAAAAATGTTAAAGTGTTGTTCTCCCACGAGAAATAATGCCAAGGATTTTAGTATCTAAATACAGGGTTGGCCTCTGATAGCTGCTGCTGCTTTCAGATCCTGATTAAGATCAATAGGATAATTTGGAATTTAGACTTCTTTTTCAAAATGCTCTAAGATAACTCACATTTTTGTTTTTCTTACAAATTTTATAGACTATATTAATTTTGCCTCGTTCCACATTAGATGCATTTTTCTACGTATCTGAACACTGATAGAGAGAGATCTGTATGGTATGAAAGACACATGAGGTTGATGGTTGAAATTGAGAGTTCTTTCTTACTATAACACCTGTAGGATTAGAGAATGGTGGCAGAACAATTAGCAAAATTACCTGGACTCTGTTGGAGAAAAACACCTATGTAATAATCTTTGGAGAGGAGGGAAATTTTATTTCATGCAGTCAATTCTATACAGAAACTATGTACTGAGAACTGAGATAGAAATTACTGAAATAAGAATGCCAACTTGACTCTATTTCCCTTTATTAATAATTTAAATGATGGCTACTTTGGAATTTCCATCAAATATTAATAGTTTAATAAGACATCAATTTGTCTATTATAATAACTTCTTTTAAAAGGAATGTTACTAAAGTAATCTATATGGTTTGAGTTTTTCTCTTTTGTTTTTGTTTTGTTTTGTTTTTGTTTTGTGTTCAAATTACCCCTCAATCACAGCCCCCTCCCTCTTTTCTTCCCAGGGAAACCCTTACAAGTCCTTCCCACATTGCCCACTGTTGTTCTCCCCAGAGAACAGGAGCCCCCTTCAGATACCACCATACCATCAGGCATGCTTAATTCTTTGCCTAGAACTCTATGCAATTTTTATTGCAATTGCAATAAAAAAAGGTGAGAAAAAATTGGATATATTTTTATTTACATTTCAAATGTTATCCGTTTTCCTGGTCCCTGCCTCCCAGAATCCCCCTATCCCCTGACCTCCTCCTTGCTACAGTGAGGGGGTACCCCACTCATTTATCTGCCCTTGATTTCCCCTACATTGAGTCATTGAGCCTTCACAGAACCAAGGGCCTCTCCTCCCATCGATGCCCAACAAGGCCATCCTCTACTACATATCTAGGTGAATCCATGGCCCTGCATGTGTACTTCTTGGTTGGTGGTTTACTCCCTGGGAGCTCTATGGGGTCTGGTTTTTTTGTTTGTTTGGTTTTTTTTTTTGTATTTTTGTTTTTCAAGACAGGGTTTCTCTGTGTAGCCCTGGCTTTCCTGGAACTCACTCTGTAGACTTGGCTGGCCTCAAACTCAGAAATCTGCCTGACTCTGCCTCCCAAGTGCTGGGATCAAAGGCCTGTGCCACCACTGCCCATCTCCTGTGGGGTCTGGTTGGTTGATATTGTTCTTCCTATGGGGTTGTAAACCCCCCTCAACTCCTTCATTCCTTTCGCTAACTCCTCCATTGGAGAACACTTTCTAAGTCTGATGGTTTGCTGCAAGCATTTCCTTCTGTATCTGTCAGTCTCTGGCACAGCCTCGCAGGAGACAGCCATATCAGGCTCCCTCCTATCAGCATGCACTTTTTGGCATCCACAATAGAGTCTGGGCTTGGTGACTAAATAAGGGATGGATCCCCTGGTAGGGCAGACTCTGGATGGCCTTTCCTCCAATCTCTGCTCCACACTTTGTCTCTGTATTTGTTCCTATGACTCTTTTGTTCCCCTTTCTAAGAAGGACCCAAGCACACACATTTTGGTTTTCCTTCCTCTTGAGCTTCATGTGGTCTCTGAACTCTATATTGGATATAGAAAGCTTTTGGGTTAATTTCTACTCATCAATGACTCCATACCAGGTGTATTCTTTATGATTGGGTTACTCCACTCAGGATGATATTTTCTAGTTCCAACCATTTGCCAAAGAATTACATGAATTCATTGTTTTTGATATTTGACTAGTACTCCATTGAGTAAATGTACCACATTTTATGTATCCATTACTCTGTTAAAGGACATCTGGATTCTTTCCAGATTTTGACAGTTACAAATAAAGCTGCTATGAACATAGTGGAGAAAGTGTCCTTGTTATATGTTGGAGAATATTTTGGGTATACGCCCAGGAGTGGTATAACTGGGTCCTCAGGTAATACTATGTCCGATATTCTGAGGAATGGTCATACTGATTTCCAGAGTGGTTGTACCTGCTTGCAATGCCAACCACAATATAGGAATGTTCCTCTTTCTCCACATCCTCCTCAGTTTCTGCTCACCTGAGACTTTGATCTTAGCCATTCTGACAGGTGTGAGATTGAATCTCAGGGGAGTTTTGATTTGCATTTCTCTGATGACAAAGATATTGAATATTTTCTTAGGTGTCAATCGGCCATTCAATACTCTTCAACTGAAAATTCGTTGTTAAGCTCTGTACCTCCTTTTTAACGGTGTTATTTGATTCTCTAAAGTATAGCTTGCTGAGTTCTTTGTATATATTGGAATTAGCCCTCTATTGGATGGAGGATTGGTAAAGATATTTTCTCAATCTGTTGGTTGCCATTTTGTCCTATTGACAGTATCCTTTATGTTACAAAAATTTTGCAATTTTATGAGGACCCATTTATCAATTCTTGATCATAGAGCATAATTCAGGAAATTTTTCTCATGACCATTTGTTAGGGGCTCATCCCTACTATCTCCTCTATTAGTTTCAGTGTATCTGGTTTTTTGTGGAGGTCCTTGATCCATGTGGAATTGTGCTTTGCACAAGGAAAAAAAGAAAGGATCAAATTGCATTCTTCTACACGCTGACCTCCAGTTGAAACAGCACCACTTGATGAAAATGCTGACTTTTTTCCACTGCACGGTTTTACCAACTTTGTTAAAGATCAAGTGACCATAAGTATCTGGATTCAGTTCAGGGTCTTCAATTCTATTACATTGATATTCCTTTGAATTTATGTACCAATACAATGCAGTTTTTATTACTATTGCTCTGTAATATAGCTTGAGGTCAGGGATGGTGACTTACCCAGATCTTTCATTTTGAGAAATATTTTTGCTATCCTGAGTTTTTTATTATTCCAGGTGAATTTTTCGATTGCAAATTCTTTCTAACTCTATGAAATATTTGAGTTGGAATCTTAATAGGAATTGCATTGAATCTGTAGATTCCTGTCAGCAAGATGGCCATTTTTTCTTTATTAATCCTGCTAATCCAAGAGCATAGATCTTTCCTCTAAGGTCTTCTTTGATTTCTTTTTTCAGAGACGTGAGGTTCTTGTCACACAGATTTCACATTCTTGTTTAGAGTCACACCAAGCTATGTTTTATTATTTGTGCCTACTGTGAAGGGTATCGTTTCCCAAATATCTTTCTCAGCCTGTTTATCCTTTGAGTAGAGGAAGGCTACTGATTTGTTTGAGATAATTTTATATCTAACACCTTGCTGAAGTTGTTTTTCAGGTGTAGGACATCCCAGTTCTGGTAGAATTTTAGGGATCATTTAAATGTACTATCCTATATCTGCAAATAGCGATATCTTGACTTCTTCCTTTCCAATTTGTATCCCTTAGACTTCCTTTTGTTGTCTAGTTGCTCTAACTAGAACTTCAAGTACTATATTGAATCTATTTCCTGATTTCAGTGGGATTGCTTCAACTAAGAAAACTTTTCACAAAATTAAAGCAGTTTGCAGTTAAACCTGCTTAACATTGTATCAATAAAAATAACCATTGAGAACAGCGTATAGACAATACCCAGTACTCCACAAATTGCAATTGTCAGTTTTGTGTCACAATATCTGGGGATCTAAGTACTTAAAGTCATGGTGGTTCTCTTCTTTTTTATATTTATTGGCCAGTGTTGTCCTTGAATGTACAGTTATGATTTCACACTCAAATATACTAAATAATGTGATGTTACAAATAATCTTTATACCTATTCTGTTTTGAACCAAATTTCTCAAGTTACATAAATTCCATATGCTTCTTAAACTCATACAAAAGAAAATAACACTGATTCACAGCACATTTCATGTCAGTTTAAGTACTAATTTGGTGAGTACCTGGCAAAGAAGAGGCATTTATCATGAGACAAAGTCTTTTATATGTGTGTTTGTCCATAAGTATGTTTGGAGGTATTCAGATACTCATTTGTTCCTAGGATCAGGATCTATAAATCAAGAGAAATTACAGAGCAGATATACCACAGCCACATATATTAATCTGTAGTATCAAAAGCTACCATTGGTCAACATGCTCAGTGGATTTGCATATAATCACATACCTCAGAGACTATCAGTTCCTATAATCTTTTTTTTCAGTTCCCATAATCTTATCAGGCTTTCTTCAATGGACTTTCTATGGAGATCAGGAAAGCTGGTTGTGATAGAAATGAAAAACATGAGGGCTACAAATTTACATATTACAATGTTTCATTATGAGATGCTAAAACTTAAGAAATTTTTCAATCCTTGTTTTCTGCTTTTTGAGTTCTTGCTGTTACTCAGGCGAAAACCTTCTCTTACCTTCCTTTTTATCCTTGGAATGTCTGTTGGTATATGTGAATAAGAAGTGTTATCTTCTTTAGTAATATGTCATTATTGAGACACATGACTAGGAAAATGTTTAGTTTCTTCTGACAAGTCATTAGTTACCATATAAAAGCTCACAAAATAAACAATTGAACTTATTGAAATAAAGTGATGCCCTCACCCTATTTTAGGCTGTGCTATATGGTCACATGAAACATGTGTGTACCGGGGTCAGAGGGTACAATTACTTTTTATATTATTATATATTGCCACCAAGTCCCATGGTAACTTCTGTGCTGAGTATTTCCAAGTGAAGCACACAACAAATGAAACAGTTGTTTACTGTTTTGTGTGACCTCAGCCCGTGGTAAAGAAGACATATTTTTCATCAAGAAATTCCAGTCTCGTGTGCAAGCTGATTTGTTTGGGGTGGTAAAGTATTGTGAGAGAGAAAGAAAAAAGAAATATAAATGAGGAAAAATAGACAAACTGATCTCACACATAACACCAAAACAGGATAGGATTCAAGTCATGACTGTAGGCTGTAATCCATATAAGCTCACTCTGCCATTATGCTCTCAATTATATGGGTCTGCAAAAGGAGAAGATGGCAGCGGGGTTGAGAAAAATTGATTCAGAGTAGTCTGCTATCATTGGATATTACAAAGTCACCAGAATCAGATTCAAATATTGATTAGGGGTTGGTGGATATGTGCATGAAATAAAAGACGCAGGGAGATATTACTAGAAGCAGCAGTGTGTTCATCAGAACAAAACTGAAAGAAGTACGTTTTTCCACATGAATGCTGTTGATAGGAACTCAGGGTGGGTCACTGTGGTTTTAGAGTACAATGCATGAAGGTTTTGGTGAATCCCAAAATCAGATTTTTTTCAAACTTCAGAGGAGAGATGAATAAGAATAAAGTGTGTGAAGTGTTTCTAAAAAGGATGCCAAGAAAATTGAATGACTTTGACCATAGATCCATAGACACTATCCAGCTAATCATAACATCATCTGCATATGTTATTATTGTTCATAATGGTACTGAAACTCTCCCTTATAGCATGAAATAAGATGAAATGGTAAATCACATGGAAAATATGAGTTGTGATTCACAATGGTATGTAGGCTGTGGTACAGATGATTTTCTGTTTGTTTCTGGAAGATACCATTTGCTTATTATTTCCTTTTTGCTGAAAATTCTAGTGGGTACAGAATATGAATCTATTCATGAAGATTCCACGGATGCTATTGACCCAATAACTAGGTCCTCTTCAGAATTATAAATTTACCAGAGTATGTGAAATTAACTATCATTTTCTTAATATGTGGGCCATTATTAATTTAACCACTAATGTGAAGACATTATTTATTTTAAAAAGATGACATTGAAGTTGTAAACTCATTGCAGCAAACTGGTAGTTAGTATGGTATGGTTCATTGTCATCCATGTTGAACAATTTTTTCTGTAGGCTCAGTTTGAAAAACTACCAGTATTTGATGGCCTTCATATTTGCCATTGAGGAGATAAATAGAAACCCACATCTTTTGCCCAACACATCTCTAGGATTTGAACTGTATATTGTCGAAAGAAGGGAGGAGAATATTATGAGGCAAGCTTTGACTTGGCTCACAGGAATGGGAATAAACATTCCAAATTATACCTATCAAAGGAAGAACAAGGCTGTTGCTGTACTAACAGGAACATCCTGGACAACATCAGCGAATATTGGGAGACTGCTCAGTCTCTACAAATATCCACAGGTGAGAATGATGGCTCTGTAAAAAATAGAAACCCATATTAAACTTTTGATATTAAAGATGTTTTCAGTGGAAGTGAAAGAGACCAAACTATCATAAATCAGAAAGAAGTGAGACATTTGTTTATGTAGTCATTGTTTAGGAAAAAGAGGAAAAGTTTGGAAGCTACAATGTTTTAAAACATTGTGTCTTGTAAATATTGCTCAATAATTCTGATAAGTGATGTTATAAGAATTTAATCACAAAGAACACCATTTAGTCCCTACCAATACCACATATTTCATTAAGTCAATGATTGGTCCCATATTAATGTTTTCATTCCTGTTTTTCATTCAGCTTAGTTTTGGGCCTTTTCAGACAAACCTGTGTGACAGAAGCCAGTTCTCCTCTCTTTACCAGACAGCCACAAAGGACACATTACTCTCACTTGGCATTGCATCTTTGATGCTTCATTTCAGTTGGACCTGGGTTGGACTCATCCTCACAGATAACAGTAAAGGAACACAAATTCTCTCAGACTTCAGAAGAGAGATGGACAGGAATGGAGTGTGTGTGGCTTTTGTAAAAATTATGCCAGAAATTTTGACATCCTTTAACATGGGATCTGGAGAGACTCTGAAGATAATCATTAAATCAACTGCAAAGGTTGTTGTTGTTTATGATGACACTGAATCTTCTTATATTAAAATGCTTAGTCAGTTTATATTGTTATTAACATGGAAAGTATGGGTCATGAATTCACAATGGGATATAGGTCTGGTAGATGATTTTTTTCTGTTGGATTATTTGCATGGATCTCTCTTTTTTGCACCACATCATGACAAGATCCATGACTTTCAAAAGTTTGTCAAGAACTACAACCCTTCCAAATATCCAGAAGACCATTTCCTTGCTGTTCTTTGGTATTTACATTTCAATTGCTCTATTTCTGTCCCTGATTGTAAAATAGTGGGTAGCTGTCAACACAATTTTTCCTTTGAATATTTACCTGTAAATGTTGGGTTCATGGAAATGACTGAGGGGAGTTACAATGTTTACAATTCTGTGTATGCTGTGGCTCACAGTCTCCATGATATGACTCTGCAAAAAATACAATTTTATTCTCATCAAATCTCAGAGAAGAATGCATACCCATGGGAGGTAATTTCTCTTGCTCTGCATTTTAACTATAGCACTATGCTATATGGAGTCTTCATAAATCACTCAATATACTACAGAACTTTCTAGAAGATTTTATTTATAAAAAGTGAAATTTCAGTTTGTATGCAATTTCTTTTCTAAATTTATTACATACACTTGTGCTATTGTCCATGAATAATGGAGGAAAATAATAAGTAATTGTTGCATGAATGTCAAAAATATATTGTGTTACACATAATCATCTAATTTTCTCATGGTAAAATAATCTATTTCAAATCCATTTATATCTATGAATATTTCAGAAAAAATGAGATTACTGATTCTAAATTGACAAATGCTAATAGACACTTATTTTTCAAATACTGAAGTGATGCCTATATTATGTAGCTGATCATTTGTTTACACTTTGGAAATGCAAGCCAAAATGCACAAATTGAATTTTGAGTATTTTCCTAAAAATAATTGGATATGACTATCATCTCAAGATTATGAACATTTACTTCATACATTATTGCTTTGGCAAATCTGGTGTGGGGTGGAGTGGAGTGCTTGCACGTGCATGTGCACCTGCACATGTGAGGGGGGAAGAAAAGAGAGGAGGGAGAGAGAGAGAGAGAGAGAGAGAGAGAGAGAGAGAGAGTTTTCTTTTGATGCCGAGTGCCACTTTTGAAAACATTATTATGATAGTGGCATTCTGGAGGCTTCATCATAATAATAAGTAATAACTGGCTTTAGCTTGCACTTCTCATGAGGGATTAATGTAATTCTACTGGAATGTTTTGCATCTCTTTTAGCTCAACCCTTTTCTCCAGAATGTCAATATTAAAAGTGGTGATGGAAACCAAGTGGTTTTGGATGCACAAAGAAAATTAGATGCAGAATATGATATTTTTAATTTTGTTAATTTTCCAAATGGCCTCAGACAAAAGATGAAAGTTGGAGTCTTTTCTCCCAAAGCTCCACAGTGGCAACAACTGTCTTTGTCTGATGATATGATAGAATGGGCTATAGGATTTACAGAGGTGTGTTGGATCATATATCATTGCACTGACTGCTGTGTAAATAAACACTTGTGAATGTAATGAATTCTTGTTCCTTACATAGGGTCCATGAATAAAGAGAACAACAAGAAACCTGTCAAAATCAAGTTTTTGTTGCCTCATTCTGAACAATCACATTTTTGGACATTTCTCCTTGGTGTGTGTGTGTGTGTGTGTGTGTGTGTGTGTGTGTGTGTATGTTTATTACTAACAAAAGGATTAATATGATTCCCAGAGTAGAAAATGTCAGTGCATTATCATTTGACCTTTAGTGTTCTTCCCCAGGGCAATGTACAGCAGCATTGAGATACATGTGCATGTGTTGTCTGTTTGTATTCCTACTGAAAAAGGAAACAATTGATCAGAAAAACAGACTTTATTTGTGACTCATGCCATGGAACAAGTGTTTGAAGATTTAAGTATTCATGGCTACAGGTGCCTAAGGAATTAACTCACATTGCTTTGTTTGTCAGTTAGAAAAGGGGTTGAAGTGTATAGTGGTATTTGCAACCCTTACTGCTTTATACTCTGTCCACAACAACAACCAATAAAATGGAACTGTGCACTTTTAGAGTAAATTTTCCCTCTTCAAGAAACATCTTGTAGATTCTCTTTCATCTGAATGTCCAAAGAATTGTTTGTATTGTAAATCTGAGCTTTACAAGGTTATATTTGAACAGATATTAACTACCACTATTATGAAAACTCTTCTCTGGCCCATGATTACAAAGCACACAGTTGGAAATGGATGGCATTCTAGATGTTCTTCTAGATATGGACTCATGTGACATAATGACCTCTTAATTACCCTACCTCTTATTCTTCCACAATTGTTCAGAGATTTGTTGTCTCTGGATGATTGTTTAAACACACTGAATTTTGAAGAGAATACTACCTCAAAGGAGGAGTGAAAAATCTAAAATCTGAAGTTATGTATATGAAAATATGCTATGTGATTATTAATTATTTTATTATATTTTTAGCGTTTTAAAATAGTTCACAACTATTTTCTCTTCGCATTTGATTCCCAGGTTCCTAATTCTTTGTGCAATGAGAGATGTGTTCCTGGATTCAGAAAATCCCCCCAGGAGGATAATGCTGCCTGTTGTTATAAATGTATTCCTTGTGCAGAAAATGAGGTTTCCAATGAAACAGGTAAATATCAGTGTGGTATTTACCACCTATCCATAGTGTTCTGTGATGTATATGCACATGGAAACCATTGATGAAACAACAGCAGTTATAAGTCTTGTTCACCTTTTATTTAGATGTAAAAATAATTAAATTTAATATGTCATCATTTTAAATGGCTTGTGGCCTTTAAAACATGCTTGATCATTGATGCTTTCTTCTTGGAAGACATTATCTGAAGAGAATCTCTTTCTTAATCTCAGAATATAATACATCAATTTACCATGACATGTAACTCATATGGAATAACTTATCCACTTTTCATGGTTTTGAACATATAGTTCACAAGTCAGCACAAATGAGTTGTTGAATCATTATCATTCTTGTATAATTTTTGTCATGATTCTAGATTCATCAAAACTTATCTGAAATGTATTTGATTTATCCTTGGCAATATTTTAAAAATGTTGCAAATAAGATTTATTCACTTTATTTTTGTCTGGGTGTATTTGTGTGCATGCATACAAGTGAACCGTTGGTTGATTCAGTCCACACTGAAGATAGAGGAAGGCATCAGATTCACTGGATGTGGAATAACATAAAATATTAACACACTATGTGACTGTATAAAAACAGAGTATGGGTCTTCTTTAAGGGTATTACTGCCTGATTGCCAAACAACCATTGACGTAGTAGCCTTCATCATTCTCAGTATACAAAAAATCATGTGTAACATTCCTATAAGGAAAAATTACCCCAATACTTCCCAGTTTTCTCTAGTCTCCTATTGTATACAATTGACATCATGCTTCATAACCATGGATGAGAGTGAAATTTTATATATTTATGTATTTATTTATTTATTCATTTATTCATTCATTTATTCATTTACACCCCAAATTCTTCCACTCCCTAGTTCCCCCTTACAGAGTCCCTCATCCTCTCATCCTATTCTCCTCTGAAAGGATGCCCCCGTGGTATCCCCCCATTCTGGCAGATAAAGTCTCTGCAGCTTTAGGTGCATCTCTACCACCAAGCCCAAACAATGCAGCACTGTTTGGGAATGAAATTCAAAGTCAGGTTGCAGCTTTAAAGACAGATGCCTCACTGCTTGTTGGTGAACACTCATGGAGACAAAATTGCACATTGATACATTTGTGACTGGACCATTGGTCCAGCCTCTGTATGCTCTTTGATTGGTGGCTTAGCCTCTAAAAGTTCCCAGGAATTCAGGTTAGTTGACTCTGTTTGTCTTCCTGTGACTTTCCTGTCAACTTCAGGGCATTCCATCCTTCCAACTCTGCAGTGAGAGTTCTCCAACACCATCCAATATTTGTGTGTGTGCATCTATATCTTTTACAGTCAGTTTCTTGGTAGAGCTAGGCTCCTGTGTGCAAGAAAACAGAATATTATTAATAGTGTCTGGAATTGGTGATTGCCCATGTGTTGGGTTACGAGTTGGATTGATTATTGTTTGAACATTACTTTAATCTCTGTTCCATCTTTGTCCCTGAATTTCTTTTAATCCATCGGAACAGAATTTTTGTAACTAGTTTTGTGGATGGAATGGTGTCATTATGTCTACACTTGGTTTCATGCCTGTCTACATGGGATGGCCTCTTCAAATTTTATATCCACATTGCTATGTTCACCCAAATAGACTCCTGTGAGCCAGCCCCCAATCCAGGGTCTCTGGGACTACCTAGAGAATCCTGCTACACCAGAACAGTCATCGTCTTATTTCCATTCATGCTTCTTACCTATCTCCTGTCTCTCCCATACTTGATACTGACTTCCTCATTCCCATCCCATCCCTACTCCCATGTATTCTGTCCTTCCTTCTACCTATGATTCTATTGCCCATTCTAAGTGAGATTCAGCAATCCCCTCTTGGGCTTTCTTTCCTTCTACCTTAACATCTTGTACTCTTGGGGTGTATCATGGGTATATTGCAGTTTATGATTAATAAGTCCACTTATCAGTGACTACATACCCATTTCCTTTGGATCTGAGTTCCAACACTCAGGATGATATTTTCTAGTTCCATCCTCTTACCTGAAAAATTCATCATGTTCTTGTTTTTAAGTGTTGAAGATTATTCCATTGTGGAAAAAATACAGTTTCTGTATCCATTTTTCAGTTGAGGAACATCTATATTGCTTCCATTTTCTGGTTATTTTTGAATAAAGCTGCTAGACTAGTAGAATATATGTCTTTGTGATATTTGCCTATTGGTCCAAAAACTCTATAACTGAGTCATCAGGCATAAGTACTTCCTATATTCTGAAAAAGCCCAAATTGATTTCCAGAGTAGTTATACAAATTTGATATCCCACCAGCATTAAAGGAGTGTACCCCTATATCCACAACCTTGCTAACATTTGCTATTGCTTGAGTTTTTTATCTTAGCCATTATGATTGGTATAAAGTAGAATCTTAAAATCATTTTGCAGATAAGTAAGCTTGATGAACGTTTCTTTAAGTGCTTCTTGGTCATTCAAGATTCCTCCATTGAGAATTCTCAGTTTAGTTATATACCCCATTTTTAATTATATTATTTGGTTTAGGGGGTGATTTCTTTCTATGTTATGGATATTAGCTCTCTGTGTAATTGAGGGTTACTGAAGATATTTCTCAATCTGTAAGCTCTCAATTTTCTCCTATTATCAGTGTCCTTTACCTTAGAGAAGCTTTCCATATTTATTTGGTACCTTTATCAATTGTTGATCTTAGATGCTGAACCATTCGTGTTCTATTCCAAGAAAGTATTTCCTTTACCAATGTGTTCAACGCTCTTTTCCACTTTCTCTTATATGTACTGTATCTTGATTTATTTTGAGATCCTTGTTCCATGTCTATGTGATTTTTGTGCAGGGTGACAAATATGGATCTACTTACATTCTCCTACATGCGAACATACAGTTAGACAAGCACTATTTGTGAAGATGCTTTCTTTTCTCAATTATATTGTTTTGAATCCATTGTCAAACAACAAATGTTTATAATGTGCATTCATTTCTTGGTCCTCTCCTTTCTTCTTCTTGGGAATCATTTGACTTGCTAATTGTGCCTTGAGTATTTAGGGCTCTCTGTAGAGCTCCTTGATATCAGGAATAGAGATTGCTCTAGAAGTACTTTAACTGTTTAGGTTTGCTTTTACTATACTGAATTTTGTTTGTTTGTTAGTTTGTTTTTCCTTATGAAGTTAGGAATTGCTCTTCCAACGTCTGTGAAAAGTATGTTTCTAATTTTTTGAAATTGCGTTGAATCTGTAGATGGCTTTTGGTAAGATGGCCTTGTTAACTATGTTAATACCATTGATCCATGAGCATGGAATATCTTTCCATCTTCTGATTTCTTCTTCAACTCCTTTTTCAGGGACTTCATGTTATTGACATATAGTTACTTAATTATAGTTACAAGTGGAAATTTATATTATTTGGAGCTATGGTGAACTGAGTTGTTTCCCTAATTTCTTTTGTCAACCTGGTGATCTTTAGTATAAAGGAGGGATACTGTTTTTTTATTAATTTTGTATTCAGCCACTTTTCTGAAGTAGTTTATCAGCTGTAAGATTTCTCTTGTATAGTTTTTAGGGCTTATGTATATTATTATATCATCCGTGAATAGGAATATCATGACTTCTTCTTTTCCAATTTTTATCCACTTAATCTCTTTTCAATGTCTTATTGCTCTAGCTAGAATTTCCAGTACTATATTGGAGAGGTACAAAGAGTGACAACCTTACCTTGTCTCTGATTTTGGTGGAATTGATTTAAGTTTTCCTCCTTTTAACTTGACATTGGCTATTAACTTGCTATATATTACTTTTTTTTAACCTTTAAGTATGTGCCTTGCATTTGTGATCTCTCTAAGACATTTTAACATGAATACATGTTGAATTTTGTCAATGCTTTTTCATCAGCTATTGAGATGATAATGTGATTTTTTTTCTTTCACTTTCTTTAAATAGTGGTAGACACTGATCGTATATCATGCCAGCATCTCCCGGATAATGCCTACTTTATAATGGTGCTTGATGTATTTGTTGTGTTCTTGGATTGGATTGCGAGTATTGTAATGAAGTGTGGGGGTGGGGTGGAGGGTGTTGATTATCATAAGTTAACTTGGTTTGGGATTCTTTTTCTTTGTTGAAACTTTGTATGGGTTAGTTTTCAAGGTGACTGTAGCTTCATAGAATTATGTACTGATCCTGAAACTGATATTTTGTGGAATAGTTTGAACTTTCATTTTGTTTATATTTTGTGGAATTGGTTTTAGCTTTTCTTTGAATTCTACCTTAAAACCACCTGGCCCGATCCTTTTTTAGGTTGGGAGGATTTAATTACTGCTTCTATTTATTTGTGGTTATTGGACAGTTCAGATAGTTTAGCTGATTTTGATTTAACTTTGGTAAGTGGTGTCTTCTAAAAAAATCATCCACTGCACTTATATTTTGTAGTGTGGAGTAAAGTCTTTTGAAGTAGGACCTTTGAATTTCCCTCAATTTCTGTTCTTATAACTTCCTTTTCATTTCAGATTTTATTAAATTGGATACTGTCTCTGGTCCTTTTAGATAGTTTGGCTTAAGTAATTCTTTCTTGTAGATTTTTGCAAGACCAGCAATTGATTTTCTTGATTCTTTGTATTGTTACTTTTGATTCTAATTGAATAATATCAAACCCTAGGTTTAACTATTTAGCTTTTAGTTGTGCAGGTAGGTTGCTACTATGTGATCTCACCAATTTTTTATTGGGATTTAGTGGTCTGAATTTTCCACTTACTACTCCTTTTATTGTGTCCCATAAGTTTGTATATATGTACCTTCATTTTCAATGAGATCTAGAAAGTCTTTGATTACTTTCGTTATTCCTTCACTGACAAAGTGATCACACAGAAGAAACTTGATCAGTTTCCATGAGTGTTTGAGCTTTCTGTTGGCTCTATTTTTGTTGAAGTCCAACCTTATTCCATGATGATCTGATAATATGAATGGTGTTATTTCAATCTTTTTGTACCCTTAGTGGCTTCCCAGTTGCACAATTCTATCCTCAAGTTTTTGACAAGGTTCTGTGAGGTTCTGAGAAGAAGATATATTCTTTTGTTTTGGGGAGGAATGTTTGTAAATACTATATACCTTTATGCTAAGGCAGTGTTTATTTTTGCTGCCAACTTCTCTTTTTTTGTATTAAGCAGAATGATGGAGCCTTTTTACATTTCTAATCTGTTGATGACTGTGTTTTATTGGTGAATTATATTTACTGATATTGAAATAAATAATGACCAATTATTCTTCATGACGTTTTGATTATGGTGGTTGTAGTCTCTGTGTGCATGATGTTCTTCTTTTGATTTCATTGTGCAATAACTGATTTCTTGTATTTTGGGGCTGTAGTTTTCTTGTATTGGAGTTTTTCAAGTATCCTCTGCAGGACTGGATTAGTAGAAAACTTCTGTTTAAATTCTGTTTTGTCATGAAATATCTTGGTTTCTCCATCTGCAGCAATCAAAATTATTTTGGGTATATTATTCTGGGCAGGCATCTGTGATCTTTCTCAGTGATTTTCTGGCCTTTGTATTCTCTGTTGAGTGGTCGGATAACTCTGATAGATCAACATTTATTTTTTACTTGACATTTTTCCCATGCAATTTTTAATATTCTTAATTTGTTTATATCTGAAAGTTCAGATTGTTATGGGGCAGGAGGACTTTCATTTTTGGTCCAATATATTTGATGTCTATAAGCTTCATGAACTTTAGCCCTCATCTCTTTTTTTCTTTATTGACAATTTTCTTCTATGATTTTTCAGAAGATATTTTACAGCCCTATGAATTGGGACAGTTCACTCTCTTTTATTTGTATTATATTTACATTTTACCTATTCTTAGTGTCCCAGATTTCCTGGATGCTTCTATTAAAAACCTTTACATTTGTCATTTGCTATGACTTATGTATCAAATTCTTCTATATTATCTTCTACTCCTCCTGCAATTCTCTATTCCATCTCATCCATTCTGTTGGCAATGCTTGCCTGACAGTTCCTGTTCTCTTTCCTAATTTTTTTATCTCCAGGGTTGCCTCTATTTGTGTTTTCTTTATTGCTTCTCTAGTTTCTTAGACAGTTTTATTCATTTTTTTCAACTGTTTTATTATATTTTCCTATGTTTCTTTAAGGTTATATTTGTTTCCACTTTAAGGACTTCCACGTATAAGATTTGTTTTACTGTGTTCATTTATTGAATTTATTTATGTCCTCTTTAAAGGCCTCTATCATCTACATAGCATGATGCTTAAGGTCTTAATCTTGCTCTTCAAGCATGTTAAGATATCCAGGACTTCCTTTAATAGGAGAGCTGGTTGAAAATGATGCCATATTGCACTGGCCTCTGTTGTTTGATTTCTTCCACTGCCCTTGGCATGTGGTTATTTCAAGAGTTGGCTGGCCTAATAGTCCTGTGATTAGAAAGCTTCTGAAAATGGTAGTACTGAATAACTGCAGAACTCCCTAAAGGTAGATAAAACTTTGGGATCGGATGGGAGGTGCAGAAATTTAATTGCAAGTGGAGTTTGGACTGGAAGGTGGACTGCCCTGTGTGTCTCAGATTTGAGATGGACTTCTGTGGGGTACAGCACTGGAGATGGTAGAGTGGTTTGTTAATTATTACAGGTGGGGTGTGGACTGAAAGGATGGTGAAGCTTTGATAGGATGGGGCAGAGTTCACAGATGCTAGACTGTCTGAGGTCCTACCAGGATGTGGGATGGGGCTCAAGATTCTGACCTGGATATCCTGCTTTGGAGCTTCCCACCCAGGAGGCAGGCAGAGTTCTGAGGGTGAAGCAAGTACCAATTCTCAATTTCAGTTATGCAATAGAGACTTTAAATTCTTAAATATTTAGTGGACTACAAAATACATTACTTAAATCTCTATAATATTTTCAGCATGTTTTATATACCACACACTTTTTGATAAGTATGGCCTGGTATCATGGATGAGAAGAATTCATAATCAGCTAGAAAAATACAGAAAGAAAATACATGTCCAACCGATGTGAGAGATTGCCTTGAGATTGAGAGAGGGGCTTGAAAGCACATGTCAAAAGACTACTCCATGACAAACTAAGATTAACACATACTGGTATGTCGATGTTAAATATATCTGTTCTCGCTACAATTTCATAAACATTTCAGAAATGAATTTTGCAAACTTATTAAGGGTCAAATAAGAACAATTTAGCATTGACATTCAGAAAATAATAACACCAGAAATCCAATAAGCATCATGCTAATAGGCAATTTGGGGAGCAATAACTAAGAACAATAATATAAGAAAGTAATTTAAAAATATATTCTCTTTCTTGTCTTGAACTCACATAAACAATTTTAACTTGAAGTTTTTCAAAAAAAAAAAAAGGTAGCCAAGGACCTTGGTTTTTTTTGTATCTCAATTTTAAAATGTAGGACTATATACATAAACAATATTATCACATAAATGCAAGATTATTTTTTCTGCAAATATGATGAAATGAAACATTTCCTTGATGTCTGTTTAGAGACAATGTGAAGTATTAATTTGCAATAATTGACTACAGAATATTTGGCATTTACACTATTGAGAACTAATTTACTTGAGCCTGAAACAACAAAGAACAAGATGTAGGTACGCCACATGCCAGAAACATGAAGATAAGAACTGACTTAGGATAAAAAGTGTTACCTAAGCTTAGACTCATGAACATTTCCATTCTTAAACAGATGTGGATAACTGTATAAAATGTCCAGAGAGTCACTATGCAAACAGACAGCAGAACCACTGCCTCCAGAAAGCTGAGACATTTCTGGGTTATGAAGACCCCTTGGGGATGGTACTCATATGCTTGTCTCTAAGCTTCACTGTAATCACAGCTGGTGTTCTTGGAGTTTTTATAAAGTATCATAACACTCCCATTGTCAAGGCCAATAATCAGGCTCTAACTTACATCTTGCTCATCACTCTGACCTGCTGTTTTCTCTGCCCCTTGCTCTTCATTGGATATCCCAACACAGCCACATGTATCCTACAGCAAAGCATATATGGAGGTCTGTTCACAGTGGCACTCTCCACAGTCTTGGCTAAAACTCTTACTGTGGTTCTTGCCTTCAAGAGCACACTTCCAGGGAGAATGATGAGATTGTTTATGTTGTCAAGGGCCCCTAACTTCATCATCCCCATGTGTATCCTCATCCATCTTGTGCTCTGTGGAATTTGGCTGAGCACGTCTCCTCCATTTGTAGAGTCAGATCCACACTCTGAACATGGACACATCATTATTGTGTGCAACAAGGGCTCAACTATTGCCTTCTACTGTGTCCTGGGATACCTCTGCTGCTTAGCATTTGGGAGTTACACTATGGCCTACTTTTCTATGAACCTACCTGACACATTCAATGAAGCCAAGTTACTGACATTCAGCATGTTGGTGTTCTTCAGTGTGTGGGTCACATTCTTCCCTGTCTACCATAGCACCAAGGGAAAAGTCCTGGTGGCCATGGAAATCTTCTCCATTTTGGCTTCCAGTGTAGGGCTGCTGAGCTGCATCTTTGCCCCAAAGTGCTACATTATTTTGTTCAGACCAGATAGGAACTCACTTCACTGCATCAGGGACAAAGCACATTCTAGTGGAAAATTTCATCTTGCAGGTTAGGTTATAAATTCTGAATTACATAGAAATCTTCAAACATATTCACCACCATTGCAACTATAAGAGATAATATTTCTGTTTAGAATTTTAAATGTATTGGTTTGATGTTTGATGAAATACATTGTCATTATTTCATTTTCTAATTTTATTTCCATATTAATCTAATATAGAAAAGTGACTTTAATTGAAATCAATTTTTCTATTAATAGGAAACAAAAAGTAAATGAGGTTTGTCTGCATCACTCATTATCTCTACAATAATTCATACTTTTGCTTTTAAAGTACCAAATATTTCCGTACATATCCATTTTTCTGTTATCATTGATAGATCAAATATATATATTGTGCTTTAATTTCAATTATGTTTTTATTTTGAAGAAAAGTACCTTGTAAAACATGCAATAAATATTTTGCAAACCAATTGAACAGTGAGCTGTAAACTATAGAACAAATATGAATTTAAAATTTAATGTAATAAAGCAAATTTGATAGCTAATAACTAGATACTCCTGATAAAAATATAATTGCATTAAGCTTATTTTAACTCTGTGAAAAGATTCTGGTGCCTACTTGTGTCCAGTTCACCATAACTTGTATTCATTTCTCTATTTGGAAATTCATATATAAATAGCAGTTTATGTTCCCTTTGTTCACAATTATTCAGTTTTGATAAATCCAACCGATCTATATTTCTTCTTTTGAAATCATGTATTGTGTGAATCTTATATATATATATATTATTACTCATTTCTCAATATTTTATCCCCTTTTATAAAACATCTAATTCTCAGAGAACAACAATTAGACTACTCTCTTTCTGGGTTAATACACATTTGTGTAAATATCGATCACTTATGTACTTTATGATTTGTTTATTGTCATCTCTCACAAAACAGTCTTTTTGTACAACACAAGCTGTAAATTTGCAGGAGTAAGAGAGAAAGTTAATTATGTCAAACTCTATCTCTAAGTTGAAAACAACCAAGATTCTATCTTTGAACACTGGCTCATCATGATATCTTTTAGACAACTTTTTTTTCCTTTTGAGGCAGGGTTTCTCTGTGTAGCCCTGGCTGTCCTGGAACTCACTCTGTAGACCAGGCTGGATTTGAAATCAGAAATCCACCTGCCTCTGCCTCCCAAGTGCTGGGATTACAGGCGTGAGCCACCACTGCCCGGCTCATTATATCTTTTAAAGTATATTTTTCATACATTTTTGGTTTTCCTCACTCATGTCCTATCTGATCTCTCCAACCTACCTACCCATCCAACCGTCTGACATCTTTCCCTCTATATTTAAAAAGCAAACAGTAATACAAACCAGAGAAAGCAAATGAACAACAAATGATGATAAATCATGAAAAGTACTTACATGTGTATACACATGCACACCAACACTCACAGGTTTCCATCCTTCCTAATCCGCTAGTGCAATGAGGACAAAAATTTGGAGGAGTAATGAGTGAACTGATGTTTTAACTTTATTTCAACATCAAAGAATGAAATTATATTTGAAACTGCTTTATTGACCATGACTCTGAGATTAGATAGAACAAGGTATACTTCAATAAAATAACTATAACTACAATATGATATATGTATATGCAAGGTATATTTATATTATCAGCACCTTGGACAGCCATCTTCAGAGAAATTGCCTTCTGTTGGTGGTGTGTATAAACACAGACAAGAATTATGGGAAATTTTGGAATACTTAGCTTTAAGGTGATGTCTCCATTATTATCCTCCACTTAGGCCTAAGGAAACACTGTGGCAAATGGGGCCGGAAGAACCTCAGAAAAAGAAGTGATAGAACAAACAAAGAAAAGAAGGCTTTCTAAATCATTACTACTCATCTACCTTGTAAACTAACAGATACTAAGGCAGCATGCATGGGTCCGCAGCACATGAGGTTTTAGGACTGAAAGGAGTAGTGAACACATGGAGCCACATGATCTCATCTTTAAGACAGTAGCTACCTGTGATTTGTAACTACTTGCAAATGAAGACCTAGTTTTCTCTAAGAGAGACAAGGACAATTTAGTATAATCTGTAAAACTGGAATTAGATAGCCAAGAGAAAGCAAAGTAGTGGCATATTTTGAGACACCTTTAAATATACTTATGTTAGTAAATATTTTTTCTCCTTTTGTTTTGTCTGACAAGATTAAAATATATGTTTGTTATCTCTATTTTTATTATACATATTTATAATATGTATTTATTATATATTGTCAGTCAATTTTGAAAACAGGATGCAAGTTACACAGGTACTCATGTTTGCTTATCCCTTTATTTGCTGCAGGGGAGAACCATTTATACTGTCATAGCTTGTCACTGTCCTACACTGCATCATGACCACGTGGGTTATAATTAGAGTGGATACTTTGTAATTGTCCATGGAAGTATTTTGGGGATCCACTATATTAGTGTATATATATATATATATATATATATGCATATACATGCATATATATTAGGGTATGTATATATACACTTATATATACACATATATATACACACATATAAATATCAGATACATTTCAAAGAAATTGACATTTTCTTATTTCTTTTCTAAATGTGCCATTTTATTCTGAGGGGACAGTAACTATTTTCTATCAATACAGCACTTTCTAAATTCTTAACAGTTACAAGTTCTTTGCTGCAAATTTTGCTAACAATTTTAAAGTCACCAGATTTGACTCTAGATTAAGAAATTAACTATTTATTTGCATTAGTTACTTGAGATTGCTAAATGGTGCATTGTATAGATTTTAATAGCTTCCATCCACTGATTCTACAAGTTCACCCATTGAACACTCTTCCCTAAATCTCAAAAATCTAATAAAATAAATCGTGGGGGTGGAATGAGTGGGGAATAGCAGCGGGGAGAGGAATTATGAGACATATGGTGGGGGGTAACTGGGAAAGGGGAAAGCCTTTGGAATGTAAACATAGAATATAGAAAATAAAAATTAAAAAAAATCTAATAAAATGAGTCTTCTCGACATTTCCTTAGAAATACTGTCTTTCTCTGGAACCTAGGTGCACTACTATAGAAATCTCTCTGGAAGAAACCTTTGTCTACATCTCCCCATGCATGAATAACATCCCAGGTGCATCTCTGCTACTGGTAGGATTTTATGGCTAACTACCATCTTCATGCTTATATTGGCTTCTCTTAGACATACACTACATTTGTGGTTAGGAAAATACTGAATAGCAATAGTGTTGCCTTTTTATACAGGTTTCAAAGAAGAAAGACAGACTAATGATTACAAAATAAGTAGAGATTACATAATTTTAGCTCCAGAAAGGCATTTGGTTTTTGTTTTATTACATGTCCAGTGACAAGTTCAATCCCTGTTAGAAAGCACAAAGAGAACAGATTTTATTTTTTTTTATTTTTTTTTTATTTTCTATATTCTTTGTTTACATTCCAAAGGCTTTCCCTTTTCTCAGTTCCCCCCTCACCATATGTCCTATAAGTCCTCTTCCCCCCTCCCCCCCCCCGCCCATTCCCCAATCAGCCCCCAACCCTTTCTCTGTTTTGGTACTCTCCTGCAAAACTGGAACCAGTATTTTCAGGATGAGTGTCCTCTCCTTCCTTCTTCTTGGGAATCTTTTGATTTGCTAATTGTGCCTTGAGTATTCAGAGCTTCTGGGCTCTTTAATATCCACTTACCAGTGATTGCATTTCATATGTATTCTTTTGTGATTGGGTTAATTCACTTAGGATGATGTTTTCCAGATCCAACCATTTGCCTACAAATTGCATGAATTCATTATTTTTAACTGCTGAGTAGTATTCCATTGTGTAGATATACCACATTTTCTGCATCTGGCCATGTGAGGTCCCCACTTGTGAGCGTTCCATAACCTCAGAAATAGTGTCAGGCCTTGAGACCTCCTCCTGAGCTGGATTCCACTGGGGCCTGTCTCTGAACATTCTTTCCTTAAGGCTCCTCTCCATTTTCATCCCTGTAATTCTTTCACACAGGAACAATTATGGGTCAGAGTTGTGACTGTGGGATAGCCCCCACTCCCTCATTTGATGCCGTCTTCCTGCTGGAGGTGGGCTCTATAAGTTCACTCTCCCTACTAGTGGACATATCATCTAAGGTCCCTCCTTTTGAGTCCTGAGAGTCTCACCTCTCAGGTCTCTGGTGCATTCTGGAGGGTCCTCCACCAATATTGCCTGTTTCCATTCTTTCTGCTGGCCCTCTGAGCTTCAGTCATTTTTCATACTAGATCAGGTTCCCCTCTCCCCTCCACCACTACTCTCCCCCTCCCCGCCCCAGTGTCTACTTTTCCTCTCAGGTACCTCTCTCCCTCCCCACTTGTGATTGCTTTGTTCTTCCTCCCAAATGGGTCTAAGGCATCCTCACTTGGGTACTTCAACTTGTTCACATTTTTTGAGTTCTATGGACTGAATCTTGGGTACTCTGTACAATATTTTTGGCTAACATCTACTTATTAGTGAGTACATACCATGCATGACCTTTTGTGTCTGAGCTACCTCACTCAGGAAGATTTTTCTAGTTCCATCCATTCACCTTCAAAGCTCAGGATGTCCTCTATCTTAATAGCTGAGTAGTACTCCATTGTGTAAATGAACAATATATTCTGTATCCATTCTTCTGTCTCAGCACATCTGGATAGTTTCCAGCTTCTGGGTATCACAAATAAGGCCACTAGGAACATAGCGAAACATGGTGCCCCTGTGGCATGGTGGGGCATCTTTTGAGTATATTCCCAAGAGTGGTATAGTTGGATCTTCAGGTAGATCTACTTCCAATTTTCTGAGGAACCTCCAGATTGATTTCCTGAGTGGTTGTAGCAGTTTGCATTCCCACCAGCAATGGAGGAGTGTTACTCTTTCTCCACATCCTGTAGGCCAAGTATTGTCAGCTGAGGTTTTGATCTTAGCCATTCTGATTGATGTAAGGTGGATTCTCAGGTTCATTTGCATTTGCATTTCTTTGATCACAAAGGACTTTGAACATTTCTTTAGGTGCTTCTCAGACATTCAAGATTCCTCAGTTGTGAAATCTCAGTTTAGTTCTATACCCCATTTTTTATTGGGTTGTTTGGTTTTTTTGTGATTAGTTTTTTTGAGTTCTTCATATATTTTGGATATTAGTCCTCTAAAATATGTGGAGTTACTGAAGATTTTTCCTAATCTATAGGTTGCCTATTTGTCTTATTGAAAGCACAGGAGAACATGCTTTATTTTTATCAGCACTATATTTACAATCCAAATAATATCTCTTTTAAAACAAACATATTTATTATATGACAACCTGTTTTGGGGTTGGAAGGAGTTGCAGTTTTAAAGCACTCCAGACAAACAATATATCTGAAAAAATCTGAATGAATAGAAAATACTAATACATATTATTTTATTTATATATTTCATCATCTAAGTAGGAGAATGTTATTATATTCGATGTGTCTTACGTTCTGAGTCCTAATACTTCAGTTGTGTTCCTGGTAGATCCCCTATATTTAAACTGCATTTTAGAGAATTCTAAGCATGTTGTAAAATAAGGTTTTGAATCTGTTACTAATTCTCCTGGCCAGAGGAATTTTGTCAATTATTTCCAAATTGTCCCTGTTTCAATAATAACATTTGAGTTTTCTTAGAAGATACCACAAGAATCTTTCTGCAGTTATATACTCATTTAGATCACAATCTATGAAGCAAAAAAGGAAAGTCCAGTTAAAGTTATTTCCCTAAAAGTAGAAAAGGATGATAGTAAGTTTACAACTTTCTGGAAAAGACTCAGACATAATTTTCTCAGGAAAAGACACAAAATTGAATCATAATGCAGAAAGTCCCCTTGAATACAACATTCAGAGACCAGAAGCTAAAACTGAGCTGAAGAATGGGCAATGATTTCAGCATTAGGCTAGTCTTGCTGGAACTGTGTAAAACACCTGTGTTCATGTTAAGACCTTCATGGTTTTTAGGAGATATAGGTGTGTCCACACAGTTTTCCAAACAAGGACAACACCTAAGAAAAAAGTCCACCCATCTGAATACTGCTATTCCATATGAGCCTATAGGGACCATTGTATACTACCAAATACAAGGTATTATACTCCAAATTCTAAAGACTGTTGACTCCTTATGAGCTCTTGAGAAAACAGTGTTAACAATAGGCAGTGATACTGCATAGTATTGTGTCACTGGCAGATGGCCTAAGCTTTCAACTGTGACAGAGTAATTAAGGGAAAGTGTAAAGGGAGTGTAGAAAAACTTCTGTCCAGGAGTGGTATTATATACCTTTAATCCCAACACTTGGAAATCACAGCCTGTTGGATCTCTGCATTTAAGACCAGCCTGGTCTACACAGCAAGTTCCAGGTCAGTCAAGCATGGGCAGTGAAGAAAATCATGGAAAACAAAAAGTGAGTTAAAAAGTATTTGAAAAGGGAGATCATTTTCTCACCGAAGCAAGAACTTGGGAGATTTGGACACATAGTTCTGATTTTAGGGTCAAGAGAAAAAAGTAATGGGTAATTGGACCTCCATTTGCTACTAAGTAAAGTCACTGAGGCCAGGCATATTTGAGTAGTGTCTATTCGTTTCATACAAGAATAGTAAATTAAAGATTTCATTGTATGTAGTTTTATACTTAAATCCTTGGTTGCCTTGGAGACTGTAAGATGTTGGGGGATTCAGAGTCATGGGATAACGTGTGAAGAAAGATGTTAAAAGAGAGTATAACCAGCCCACTAGTAAGCAATATTTTGCAATCATTAAAGCTAGAATGAGGTGGACTGCTGAAGAATGCTATGACATCAGACATGGGGATTTTGTGTTTCCAGTTTGCTCAGCCTGTGCTTGTACTTCCTTAGGTTCAGTATTTCCCTCACTATACTTGCTTTTCTACGTTTCATAATGGTAATATATATTTTGTCCCATTGGATGTGGGAAATGTGATCTGAATTTTATTGTGATTTAACAGAGGATTATAGATAAGGGATTGCATTAATGCCATAAGAGACATTGGGCTTTTAAAAATATTTGAGATTGTTATTGGCTAGGGCCTTTTGAAGTTGGACTAAGTGTATTTTACCTTATTATATGTCTACAAGCCTATAGGAGCCAGAGAGTTTTATAATATTGTGACAAATAATTTAAATGATAATTACCCCTTCCAGTAATATTGCCAAAGTGAAAAAAATCTAGGCATAGGTATCTACAACTCTGTTTATACCATCTGTTGACAGTGAAAAGGAGAGTTCAGGGTATGTCAACATTCATTTATAGAATATGAAATGGTCACAAAGTAACTGAAACCAGATTGTGTGAAATATCCGAAGGTGATACAATTCTGAAGAGAACACAAATTCAGATTTCACTATTTCAGATGACATAATTACATACTAAAACACACAAATTGAGTGTGCATATAAAAAATACTTAAATGGATTCATATGATGTCTGTTACCCATGATCATTTGAGATCTTTCCATCTTCTGGTATCTTCTTCAATTTGATTCTTCAGTGTTCTAAAACTTTCTTATACAAGTCCTTCATTGACTTAGACTCACAACACAATATTCTGTATTCTCTGAGATTATTTTGAAGGATATTTAGCCCTGGTTTTCTTTTTACTCTGTTTGTCCTTTGATATGAATGTGCTACAGATTTTTTCAATTTTGTATGGTATAGAATACATACATACTAGCCCAAAAGCTCAAAATAAGCAAGTTACAATTCACCCAGCACAGGAAGCTCAAGAAGAAGGAGAACTTAAGTAGGGGTGCTTTGGTTCCTCTAAGAAAGAGAACAAAATACTCCCAGGAGCAATAAGGGAGACAATATGTGGAGCAAGGGCTGAAGTAAAGGCCACCCAGAGACTACCCTACCTGGGGATACATCCTATAAACAGTCAACAAACCCTGACACTACTAAGGATGACAAGAAGTGTATACCAAAAGGAGCATGCAATGGTTGTCTCCAGAGGGGCCCTGCCAGAGCCTACAAATACAGAGGCAGATGCTAACAACCAACTACTGGACTGGGCATGGGGTCCCCAATGGAGGAGCTGGAGGGAGGTCCAGAAGAGCTGAAGGGGCTTACAATCCCCATGGAAAGAACAATAATGTCGGCCACCCAGATGCCCCAAGATTCCCAGGGACTGAACCATCAACCAAGGGGCACACATGGTTCCAGCCAAAAATGTGGCAGAGGAAGGCCTTATTGGGCATCAGTGGGAAGAATGGTCCTTGATCAGGTAAAGGCTCAACAGAGGCCCCAACAAAGGGAAACCGATGGGGGGGAGGTGGAAGTGTGTCAGGTGGAGGAGCATATACATGGAGGCAGGGGTGGGAGGAGGAGTTGGGGAGCTTTGGGGAGGGGGTTAATTGGGAAAGGTTTTACCATGGCAATGTAAATGAAGATGATATTCAATAAAAAAAAGAAAAAAGAATACATACATACATATATACATACATACACATGTGTGGGTGTGTGCATATATACATGACAGATAATATATATATATATATATATATATATTATCTGTCATGCAATCCAATATACTTTCATTGTTCATAGGATCCTTTTTGGACTTTACCTTTTTCTGAACATTCCTCAAGTCAAAATCCACACAGGAGACAATATGGGTTTCAACTAGAAAAGAAAATGTTTCGTAGTATAGTATTCTAAACTTTGGGGACGTTCCAGAAGGTCTGAGACTCAAGGAGAATATTTGGAACATTTTCATTTAAGTCTCCACAAGGTCAACAATAGGGTCAATGAGAGTAATTTACACTAAACAAGTAGTCATAGCCACTGCATAACACACACTAGTTTCAAAGCCTCATATCAATCTGTGATCTAGGAAATGGAACGCTATTAATTATAATTCTTTCAAATGATTTTTATTACTGCATATGTGGATTTGTTTCTCAGCTATCATATTTTGTTCAGAACATATCAGTGTTTCTCAAAAATGTAAACATTTAACAAAAAGTATTAAAAGGGGATGAAGCATGAGCTCGAGATAAAGAAAACCTAACTTATATCTGAAAAAAATTTACAATATGGAATAAAACTAATTACACAGAAGATCAAAACCCAGAATTATCACAAGAATTCTGATCTCAGCATTGACATCCTGATGCTGATTTGAAATTCATAATGAGTCATTTCACAGTTATAGAGACTGTGAAGAAGCAATGATGCAGCCCATGAAGAATCCATACAAAAATATTACAAGACTCCAATGGGCCTTGGGAAAGGTATGTTTGTATGGCCATTGTCACTTTTACAGAGCAGATGGTTCCTTTTATTTTGACTGGCCCTGCTTTCATTTGGACTTTCTGTAATTTCATCATCACCTAACATGGTATAATATGATTTAATATATTGGCACCATTCTAAGTGGTAGACTCATGTGAATTTCTCGGTAATATTCTCGATACAAAAAGACGTTGTCCATGGGGTGTTACTCTGTGTATGAAGATGACATTGTGAAGGCAGCAGCTAATGAAGATATGTTGAATGCAGTGCCTCTGGTGGAAAGCCTCAGAGAAGAAGGTAGTCACTAATTGTCTAAAGATTTGGAGGATGGCAGTCAGAAAGAATGTGTGAGATTAGAGTGATGAAAGTACAAGCACTTTCATTTCTGGGTCTTCAATCCTATTCCATTGATCTACTTGCCTGTTGCTGTACCAATACCATGCAGTTTTTAACACAATTGCTCTGTAGTACTGCTTGAGGTCAGGGATATTGATTCCCCCATGTCCCGCGCTACCGTCTCTCCAGCAAGAACGACGCGGCACACTCAAGATCCTTCTGCAACAAAGCTTTAATGCTCTTGAGAGGGAGAGCATAAGCCTACAGAGCGGAGACCCAGATACCCAGAAGCCCATCCCTTATATAGGCTGCAACCCCTGCCTCGGACGTGTCATCCCCTGATTGGCTGCAGCTCGGGAGAGGCGGAGACCAAGGGATGGTAAACTACCCAGCACCTGCGCACTGACTTGCTTACTTCAAGCCAGCAGGATGTTTTGGACCGGGAGGATGTTTTGGGCCGGCAGGATGTTTGGGGCCGGCAGGATGTTTTGGGCCAGCAGGATGTTTTGGGCCGGCCATCGGCTCCCCACATCTCCCCCTTTTTTATTATTTAAAATAAAGACCTCAGATTGTCGATCAACCTTCAGGCTCTTGTCTGGACCTTCAGGGTTCAAAACAATCTAATAATGAGGCCCTTTTGCTCTTATAGCAAGTAGGTCACCCAATCTTTAAGGGGTGGAGACAGAGGTCGAACTCCCAAGCAACAAAATTAAGACTTCGTACGAGAGTCGCCACTAGGCTGTTGGTTTGACCCGAAGCACCCTCAACCTGTCACTCTGCCATTTTTCTGGGAAAGGGAAACTAGGGCAGGCAACCCTTATGCAGGACAACATGCCTCCCAGAGAGACCCTTATGTCAGGTGTCTCTCTGTGCGATGCTTTGCTCGGCATCCCCCATGGGCTGCTCAAGCTGGACACTCTACCCTGTGCAATGAGTCTAAGCTCCGGGTGTGCAAGAGCTGTCCAGCCGGCGGCCTACTGCTTGAGCATTGTTGGCCAAATGTCAGTGGGAGCTCCTTGTTCCAGAGCCACAAGCACTTGGGCAATAACCACCTTGTCTCTCTTGGCTTGAGCCCTGAGCCTACAGACTACCCAGAGAAGTAACACCAGTCCACAGCAAAGGGCTACGCCAAACAATCCCACCCCCACCCAGTCCTTAAAATAGGAGACAGCTGAAGCGATCCATGATGATAGTCCCTCCGTCAAGGACAGGTCAAGGCTCGTAGAGTTGACCTGGATAATGGCTGCTCTCAACTCTCGTAGTGTGAGTGACTGGGCGATCTGCGGTGTCCTTCTGCTCCAAAATTGTTCTAGTAAGCCTCTCAGGGACCCAGAAGGGGTTTTCTTCACTCTGTGGGAAGACACAAATGGCTCCCCTGGATCTTATTAGAATAGGATCCGGGCCTTTCCATTCATTAGTCAACACATCCTTCCATTTTACCAATTCTTTAGGTCGATGCGGGTCTGAGCAATGTCGCTCTGCTGCGGTCTGATCATGCGTATCTGAATTTAGAAAATTTATAGTAAAGAGTGCCACTGCTATGGCAACCCGTGGCACGGGGGGCAGATCTTTTATTATTCCCCCTTTTTGTTTAATTAAATATGATTTGAGCGTACGGTGTGCACGCTCAATGATACCTTGTCCTTGAGAGTTATATGGCAAGCCCGTAATATGTGTGACTTGCATTTGTGCACAAAAAGTCAATTGTTCTGCAACAAGATTAGTCACAGCTTTTAGTTTTTCAGAGGTTAACGGCCACTGGGGAACCCACACCGGGTCCTCTGTCTTCCATGGTATGGGTCGTGCTGCCCCAGTGGCACCTAGGAAAAACCCAGGCCCTGTCTACCTTGATTTTGGACGGGGGGATATAGGTTCTACCCGCCCTCCTTCAGCGCCTTCAAATACTGGGTAAGCAAGGTTCAGCTTTCTTTTTACTTTTTCAGACAAAAAGGAGCAAGACTTCGGGCGTGTCTCATAGGGAGAAGGCGCCGAAGGAACAACCTGTGAAAGGGATGTTAGGGGCTGCCATTTTCGAGGTTCTTTACTATTCTGCCTTCGATCATCCGGATGGTATCTTTCCTCCTCATATCTGGCAGCTTCCTCCTCTAACTCAGCCTCTTCATCGGGGTCCAAGACCTCATCCTCTGAGCTATTAGAGCTATCAGAGTTATCAAAGTTTAAAGCCTTAAGATCATGTACTGGATACAAGCTAGCTCCTCCTCTTGGTTTAACAATAGGAGAAGGTTCCTTAGGATCTGACACATTCACTCCCTTGTCTCTAGACTCTCCGGGAGGTCCTTTTTCCTTTTTTGGGACTGGTTTTTTCTTGTGCGCGCCCAACCTCTCTCTACGCTCGGTTTCTGATATGCTATCCTGGACCTCTTCAAGGGTGTTCTGACCTTCCGCCACGGCAGCCCTACAAGCTTTATCTTCTAGACAGTTTTTAACAAGTTTCCCAATTGCTTTTATCCCCTGCCTCAAGTCTCTTTCCACCATTTTGCGGTCAAGATCTCTACCTAATTTGTTCCACGAGGCAAGAGTCAAAGACCTGGAGCATTCATACATGACAAAGAGAAAGATTAAAAGGGCTCCAAGAATGGTCACAAAAGCTTCAATGCTACCTTCCCAGGGTGGCGACAATCCCAAGTCGAAGCCAAAGAAGAACACACCTCTCCGAACGTATCTGCCTGCAGTTCTGAATCTTCCTTGTAGCCAAGGGGTCTCCAATGGTGCTGACGATGATGAAGTCTCGTATTCCCGGGTTTTGGCACCAGATGTCCCGCGCTACTGTCTCGCCAGCAAGAACGACGCGGCACACTCAAGATCCTTCTGCAACAAAGCTTTAATGCTCTTGAGAGGGAGAGCATAAGCCTACAGAGCGGAGACCCAGATACCCAGAAGCCCATCCCTTATATAGGCTGCAACCCCTGCCTCGGACGTGTCATCCCCTGATTGGCTGCAGCTCGGGAGAGGCGGAGACCAAGGGATGGTAAACTACCCAGCACCTGCGCACTGACTTGTTTACTTCAAGCCAGCAGGATGTTTTGGACCGGGAGGATGTTTTGGGCCGGCAGGATGTTTTGGGCCGGCCATCGGCTCCCCACACCCCCAGAAGTCCTTTTATTGTTGAGAATAGTTTTAGCTATCCTGGGTTTTTTGTTACTCCAGATGAATTTGAGAATTGCTCTTTCTAGATCTATGAAGAATTGAGTTGGGATTTTGATGGGGATCGCATTGAATCTATAGATTGCTTTTGGCAAGATGGCCATTTTTACTATATTGATCCTGCCAATCCAGGAGCAAGAAATATTTTTCCATCTTCTGAGGTCTTCTTCAATTTCTTTCAGTATTCATTGGTAATAAAGGCTCTATAGATTTACATCAATAACCCTTCCATTTCCCATACAATATTTCTGGCTCATAATAGCAGATCTCTTCCTCTTCTACTTTTTCATACTTTCTCCTTTCTAAAAGGAGAGAATAATGTTTATTTTCCTATGATTATTTTCAGCATTTGATTTATAAACCACTTCATGCTGCTCTGATTTGCTTGTAGTTGCTAGGACTTGGGATATTTTCAATGTTTGTTCTACAGAACAAATAATTAATTAATATGTATACTTAAAGGAGTTCTCCGAGTTTGCTGTGCAGTTGTGAGGAGAAATGTTGCCAATGATTGCAGTTTATATAAATTCCCTCATGTGCTGCAATGGTGACTATCATTACTTTTGCAAGCCACTGCTGAATTGGAAGCAGAAATAAAAGGATTTGAGTTAGTTTCTCTACTTTCCCAAAAAATTCTTTCAACCACTAATATTTTTCATGTACATTTGTTTGCTTGCTTTTTTGCCACTTTTGATTATGTTGTCACTTTTAGTGAGTTTGGCTTTATGCTGCTTGTATTCTAATGTTAATATCGGTCTATCTATATGACACTGAGGACTCTTGCCCCTAGTTTTTCTTGTTAGTAAATAAAGATGCCAACACCCAATAAATGAGGAGAAGAGAGTTAGGTGGTGCTTAGAATTCCATAGTTTGAGTCTAGGAAGAAGAGGATACAAGAGGGAGATCCTCCATGCATGGAGAAAGTATAGAGAAGAGGAGAGATTCCTCCTGAGAAGGGCACAGAACAGAGAGCCATAGCAGCCATATAAAGGAAACAGGGGTGTGTGGCCCAGAGCCTAGCCCAATTGGGCAGCCTTCTGTGTCCAGAGCAACCCAGATAAAACACAGGATTTGTTAAGTAGTATCTTGGAATTATCTGGGGGAGGTAGAAGAGTTTAGGAAATGGTCCAGCTATTGAGCTCATTAAGGCATATCAAAATCTAAAGGCTAGGCTAGAGAGATGACTCAGTGATTCAGAGCACTGACTGCTCTGCCAGAGGTCCTGAGTTCAGTTCCCAGCAACCACATGGTGGCTCACAACCATCTGTAATGGGATCCAGTTCCCTCTTATGGTGAGTCTGAAGACAGCTACAGTGTATTCATATACATAAAATAAATAAAAATTATAAAAAACAAACAAAAACTCTCTCAAAATCTAAAGGCTGTGTGTGTGTGTGTGTGTGTGTGTGTGTGTGTGTGTGTGTATGTGTTTCATTCAAGAATGTAAATCATTGGGGTAGGTTGCATAACAGCCCACTGCTGGAATTTATATGAATTTATTTCAACATCCCCCTATCTACACTCCCCTTTTTCTGTGAAATGGTGTAAGCCTACTTGTTGTCCCCCAACTTGGGCACTTCAAGTCTCTGCAAGGCTAGATACATCCTCTCCCACAAAGGCCAGACAAGGTAGCCCAGTTTGGGGAACAAAATCCACAGACTGGCCTCGGCTTTAGGAATAGCCTTCATTCTAGTTGTTGGGGAAACAGCCTGAAGTCAGAGCTGCACATCTACATATGCATTGAGACCTAGGTCCAGCTTGTGTATGCTCTTTGATTGGTGGTTCACTCTCTGAGATTCCCCAATGCTCCGGGATAGTTGCCTCTGTTGGTGTTACTGCTGAGTTCCTATACTTTCCAGGGCTTGCAATCCATCTACCAAATATTTTATAAAAGTCCATGAGCTCTGTCCAAGGTTTGACTGTGAATCTTGGCAAGTTTCAGTAAGTTTATGGGTAGAGAGCCTCTAAGAGAACATTTATGCATTGCTTCTATCTGCAAGAATAACAGAGTATCATTAATAATGTCAGGGATTGATGCTTGCCCATGGGATGTGTCTCATTTGGGGCCAGTAATTAGTTGGCCATTCCTTCAGTCTCTGCCCTGTCTTTGTCGCCGCATTTTTGTAGAGAGGACAAATTTTGTGTCAAAGATTTTGTGGATGGGATGGTGCCATTTTCCTTCTACTGGGGGTCATGCCTAGCTACTGGTGATGGTCAATTCAGGTTCCATATACCAAATAGCACTCTCTCCTGAATCTTTCAATACCTGATCTTGAAGTCCTATTTCCCTCCATGTCTCCTGCCCATCCCCTCCTCCACCCATTTTGCTTCCTACCTTTGCATCCCATGATTACTTTTTTCTTCGTTCTAAGTGGAATTCAAGCATTATCACTTGGGTCTTATTTCTAGTTTCGCTCCTTTTTATCTGTTGAGTGTAGCATGGGTATCTATTTTATGACTAATATCTACTCATAAGTGAGTCTTTTGGGTCTGGCTTACCTTATAAAGGATGTTATTTAATAGTTCTATCCATTTGCCTGCAAAATTCACAATTTCCTTGTATATAATAGCTGTGTAGTATCCCATTGTGCAAATGACCCATAATTTGTATATCTGTTCTTTGGGTAAGGGATGCCTGAGTTATTTTTAGTTTCTGTATTTTACAAATAATACTAACATTAACTTAGTAGATCACAAATCCTTGGGTATGGCGGAGCATCTTTTGGGTATATGCTCAGGAGCAGTACAGCTGGGATTTCATTTAGAACCATTTCCAATTTTTGGAGAAAGCCACATGGATTTCCATAGTGGTTGTACAAGTTCTCACCCCTACCAGCAATAAACAAGTGTTCCCATGACCTACTTTCCAGCCAGCATGAGATGTCACTTGAGTTTTTGATGTTACCATTTTGGTAGATGTAAGATGGAATCCCAGAGTCATTCTTTTGGCATTTCCCTGATGGCAAAGGTCAATGAACATTTCTTTAAAAACTTCTCAGTCATTTGAGATTCCTCTGTTTAGAATTCTCTATTTAGCACTGTACCTATCTATAATAGGATTATTTGGTATGTTGGGGACTAAATTCATGAGTTTTTATATATTTTGGTTATCACAACTTTGATAAATGTAGGGTTAGTGAAGATATTTTCTCAGTCTACAGACTGATGGTTTTGTCCTATTGATGGTGTCCTTTTTCTTACAGAAGCTTTTCAGTTTTGTGAGGTCCCATTTAGCAATTATTGCTCTTCGAGCTTGAGACATTGGTGTTTTCTTCAGAAAATTGTTTTCTGCACCTTTGAGTTCAAGGCTATTTTCCATTTTCTCTTCTATTAAATTTAGTGTAGCCTGTTTAATGTTGAGCTTGTTGATCGATTTGGACTTGAATTTTGTGTAGGGTGAGAAACATGGTTCTATTTGCATTCTTCTACATGCAGACCTCCAGTTAAAGCAGCACCATATGTAGAAGATGCTTGCTTTTTTTCCTTTGTATAATTTAGTCTTCTTTTTCAAAAATCAGGTATCCATGGGTAAGGATTGGTTTCTGGATCTTGGATTTGATTCCATTGATCAGCCAGTCTGATTCTGGCATCTGAGTTTACACAAAACAAAACCATCTGATGTCACTCAACATTGACAATAAAAGAAGTATTAATTATTTTAAAGAGAACTCCATGTTCCTTGTGTTAAATATAATAAACACCTGTTCATGAAGTATGGTCATATTCTTCAACCATCTTCTGTAGCATAGTCTATTACATATATTTAAAGTGGCATCCATCTTTGGGAGGCTTCTTTGGCCCGAGGAAATATTTCTGTATTTCTTCTCTCTCTAGTATGGATATATTCAATCAGCAATGTAAACTATATAAATTCCAAAAGACTTGGCACTTTCATACTTTGAATCTCATATGGACGCTATTTTACTATAAGGGAACCCTAAAAAAGAGTCTTTAGGACACTTATAAGTAAATTTGTGGCAGGTAGCCACAATAGGTAGTCATTGACACTCTCTTGGGCAATATTTTCATAGGATATGCTAACTTGCCATCACATAGGGTGAAACATGAAGCTTTTCCATACTGCTGAACATTAGCTGAAATCAGAAAATCTGCATCTGCCCAAGAGTCTACTATGAAGAAAGAAACACTCTCCTAAAAAATCACTCCAAGAGATTAGCACTCGCCCCCAACACAGATGCAAGTTAATCATGAGCACAGAAGCAAGAATTTTCATACCCTCTATGCCATTCTTTAATATCACTACATGGGTTAACATGCCATGGGAGTAAGAATTTTGAATCCATAGGCATCTACATTCAGATCTGTTTATTCTTCACTGGGTCCCAAAAGCAGTGCTGTGCTTATGATGAAGCTGATTTTACTCTGATCTCCCATGGTTCCATGACCTAAATACCACATGTTTCTTAAATGTCTGCTTTTCTTGAGCATACAAATATTGTGGTTCCTATAGGAAGTACAGTGGTGTCTAACTCACAGGCTCTAGTCAGCAGGAAATCCTTCTGTGTATATGTCTATGATTTATTGTTGAATGTAACCTTGGTGATGAATACAATACCTTAAGGAGCCTAGCCCATATCAAACATGCAGCACAGAAAACATTGAAGACAAAGGGCAATGTTAGACATCATGAATACCATTCCACAACTCCAAAGCACTGCTAGCAAATTCTGATATTGACAAAATAATTCTCCAGTTTTGTTTCCCATCTTCTTTTGCCACCATTTTAAATGCTGCCTTTAACTCATTTTATATTTCAAAATATATTATGTATACAATTTTTATTCTGTTTTGTACCTGTGTAATATTATTCATATTTTTCCATAGTTTTATCTAATGTGTATACAAACTTCTCATATATATGCATATATTTAAATATGTGTTTTACCAATAAACATTTATATGAAGTGATTTTATGTATCAAAACCCATTAAGTGATAGTGAAGGCCTATCATGAAATCTACATCTTCCTTTGAAATAGTTATAACACAATTCTTATTTAAATCTAAAAGGAAAGTTCAATTCATTGAACAAATGTATTTTAAGGTGTATATAATATTTACTCCACTCAATCATGCAAATAACCCTTTAAGACATTAGAGATGGCAATGTGAAAAGACAACTTTCTGTACAAACAGAAAGTCTTGATTCAAATCCCCAAGAAACTTAAGAATCTTGGTGTTACTTAGTAGAAGCCCAGAATACTAGTTCAGTAAAGGTTGGTTAAATAAGGAGAGATGGTATGGAAACTTAAGGATTGTTTGAAAAGTTGGTTATACGGGATGGTGTTTTGCTGGGGCAAACACTTGAAGGAAGGCTTTCCTGAAGCAGACACAGATGAGTCTGAGGCAGACCAGTGAGGAATGTCTGGCTCAAGCATGCACAGGAGAAATGATGTTCTGCTAAAGCAAGTATGTGAAAGGATACAAGATGAAGGATTCTTTGCTAATGACATGCATATACTGGTCCACCTTACATTTCCTAGTTGAGCTCCTTTTTTTTTTTCAGGAATTCCACAGAAAGAAACACACAAAGACTTCTGGTAATAGTCCTACAGCAGCTTCTCGCCACTTCCTTGGACTCAGGCTGATTGGCAGAGTGATGTCAGCTAAGACAGCCTCACATGCTGGGGAAAGAAATGTGCTGAAGAAAGACTCATGGAGGACAAGTGATGTTTGAAGGAAGTATAGAAAGAACTTGACAGACAGTGACAGAGACTGAGGCTGGGTTGCTTATAGAGTTGCTTATAGAGTTATTCTCTTGTCTTTGCTGATCTTTGCTTCACCAAGAAAAGCAAAGCAGAGAACTTTTCCTGACATTCCTGTTGGCCCTTGTGAGTTGTGCCAAGGCTGAGGCATGACTGTCTCTGCTAATTAGTACCAACACTGCTGACTCTACCAAACTGGATTGCTGATATATCCTTAAACTTTTTGCGAGTGGATCAAGCTGGTGCTTTTGACTTATGAACTGAACTACAAATTTCTAGCCAACAAAGATGGGAGTTGCTTCAAAGAACTCTTTCTAAACATGTCTACTTCCTTTCTTTTTCCACCACCACTGGTGGATGGTGGGATAAGGAGGTTAAATCATTTAATAACCATCATTAAAAGTAGACATCGAACATGTTAAAGTTACAAAGAGACATGGCTTAGGAAGAAAACCTCAGTGAGAGTTGTGTTATCAATGGAATGAAGCCAGTAATATTTGAGCAGGATGTTCTCTGGCCTTTGGATGTGAATGAACTATTGAAATTGTGGCAAAAATGTGCAAACGTGATACATGCACACCTATACAGAGAGAGAGAGAGAGAGAGAGAGAGAGAGAGAGAGAGAAGAAACTACTTGAAGATTTATTAGCAACTTAGTGAAAATGGGGCAAAATGAGAACTCATGTATTAAGAACACTTTCTTGGCTCTGCCAGAGCCTGACCAATACATAAGTGGATATACATAGTCAAACATAGAACTAAGTGCAGAGATGTTAGGGCAAGTACTGTAGGACCTGAAGGGGTTTACAACCCCATAGGAAGAACAATAATATCAACTAACCAGATCCTCCAAAGCTCTTAGGGACTAAAACACCAACAACAAAGTACATATGGGGGCATGGCTGCAGCTGGATATTAGCAGAGGACTGCATTAGTGGGCATAACTGGGAGGAGTGCCCCTTGGTGCTGTGGAGGCTCAGTGACTCAGGGTAGGGGAATGCTAGGGCCCTGAGGCAAGAGTGGGTGGGCAGGAGGGGAAGGACCCTCATAGAGGTATGGGAGGGGAAGGGAATATAGGGTTTATGGAGGGGAAACTAGCAAGGGGGATAACATTTGAAATGTAAATAAATAAAATAATCAATAAAACATGAAAAACACTTCTTTTATAGGCCTTCTTTTTGGTTTGAGATGGTTGTAATCACCATGTGTGTGCTAGACATCAAAAACAATCACCATATAAGCATTAGAATATAAGCAGCATCAGGCCATCCAACTACACCAGACAACCTTGTATCCTCTTCTGCTTTTCAAAATACCATACAAACAAACAGTACTCTAAGAAACACTCAAGCAAAACATTCAGACACATAAAATGAAAATAAATATATCTTCTATGTACAAAACAAAACAAAACAAAATTGAGAACAAGTATTAATAAGAATGCCAGGAAGAGAAGATCCCCATATATCATGGTTGAACTTCCCATTATAGATAGAATGGGAGAGGGTTCTAAGTAAAACAGAACACTACTTTATAGCTGTTTCATATCATTCCAGGATGTGCAGCAAGATACTTCTCTAGACTATGCCAAACTTACTTGCACAATCAGGTTTATGAAGCAAAGTAATTCATCAGCCTAAATGCATGTCAAAACTGAAAGGAGAAGAGAATTTTGTATACACTAAGAATTTTTGTAGAATATGAAATAAGATGGAAGGATATATATTACTTAAATCATTCCAGTTTAGAAAGACAACTATTTCATGCTCTGTCTCATAATCACACCTTGATTTAATTATTAAATATATGTTTACATGTTAGTGTGTGAAGATGAGAGAAAAAAAGTGTCCCATCAAAGAATGGACTTGGTCTGCAAGGAAGAGAAGAGAGTAATAGAAGACACTAAATACAAAAGACAAAATAAAAATACAGTACTGTTGCAGATGGGTCCTGTGAAATGTTTAGTGTGGCAGGAAAAGGGTAGAAGATTCAGTCAAATGTTGGCTCATAGGACAAGGCTCTAATCTAAGCAAGTACTTTATAAACCAGTTTTTAAAACTAATATTAATAACTTTATTTGGCTCTCAGGAGTCTAACTTCCTGAGTTCTTTGTATATATTGGATATTAGCCCTCTGTCAGATGTAGGGTTGGTAAAGATCTTTTCCCAATTTGTTGGTTGCCCTATTGACAGTATCCTTTGCTTTACAGAAACTTTGTAATTTTATGAGGTCCCATTTGTCAATTCTTGATCTTAGAGCATAAGCTATTGGGGTTCTGTTCAGGAAATTTTCCCCTGTGCCTATGTATTCAATGCCTTTCCCCAGTTTTTTTTTTCTGTTATTTGTAGTGTGTCTGGTTTTATGTGGAGGTCCTTGATCCACTTGTACTTGAGCTTAGTACAGGGAGATAAGAATGGATTGATTTGTATTATTCTGCATGCTAGCCACCAGTTGAGCCATCACCATTTGTTGAAAAGGCTATCTTTTTTTCTACTGGATGGTTGTAGCTCCTTTGTCAAAGATCAAGTGACCATAGGTATGTAGGTTCGTTTCTGGGTCTCTCTCCATGTGGGTCAAACATATTTAAGCTATCACATTCCATTCCCTGGACCCCATAGGGTTATGCAAACATATGAGTCTATGGGGCCACACCTAACCATAGCACAATGCAAAAATACAGTTAGCCCAACTTCAAAAGTGGCCAAAGTCTATGACAGCCTCAAGATGTTTTTTTTTTATTTTTTTAATTCAATTTTTAAAATGTTTTTGTTGTTAATTTTATTGGTTATTTTGTTTCTTTAAATTTCAAATGTTATCCCTCTTCCTGGTTTCCTCTCTGAAAAACTGCTATCCCACTTCCACTCCCCCTGCCTTCATGAGAGTATTCCCCCACCCCACCCAACCATCCACTCCTGCCCCACCACCCTAGCATTTTCCTATGCTCAGGCATCAAGCCTTCACAGGACCAAGGGCCTCCACTCCCTTTGGTGCCAGACATGACCATCCTCTGCTTCATATGTAGCTGGAGCCATGGGTCTTTCCATGTGTATTATTTGTTTGCTAGTATAGTCCCTGTGAGCTCAGGGGGTGGGGAAAATATCTCTTTGCAATTCTGGGTTAAATTTTTGAGAAGGGTGGTATTTATGTATGTATGTATGTATGTATGTATGTATGTATGTATTTATCTACATCCCAAATGCTATCCCCATCCCTCCAATTGAGTCCTTCCATCATCTACCTTCTGCTGCCCTGGTGCATCAAGTCACTGCAGGGTTAAATACATTCATTCCCTCTGAAGCCAGACAAAGGAACCCTGTTCTGGAACATAGTCTACATCCAACAACACCATTAGAGACAGCCTTATCTCAAGTTGTTGGGGATCCACATGGAGACTGAGATGAGCATCTGCTACATATGTACCTTGGCCCAATCCCTGTATGCTCTTTGGTTAGTGGCTCAGTCTCTGAGAGCATCTTGGTTTCCAGGGTAACTGACACTGTTGGTCTTCCTGTGTAGTTCCTAATTCAAGGCTTCCAATCTTTCCCTCAACACTAACATAAGAGTCACCAACCTCTGTTCAATGTTTGGCTATAGGTCTCTGCATCAGTTTCAGTAAGCTTCTGGGTACAGCCTCTCAGAGGACAGTTATGCTAGCCTCCTGTTTGGAAGCATAAGAGAGTATCATTAATAATGCCAGAATTGGTGCTTGCCAATGAGATGGGTCTCAGGTTGGGCTGTTTGTTCGTTGGCCATTCCTTTAGTCTCTGCTCCACCTTTGTTCCTACATTTCTCTCAGAGGAGACAAACTTTGTGTTGCAGGGTTTTGTATTGGTTCCTATCCTTATCCCTGACTTGGGTTCCTGACTGGCAGTAGGTTGTGGCTTCTACAGGCTCCATACCCCTTGTGGTATATGGCGCAGCATCTTTTGTGTATATGCCCAGGAGTGGTATACCTTGGTCTTCAAGTAGAACTATATCCAATTTTCTGAAAAAATCACCATGATTATTGTCCAGAGTAGGCATACAAGTTTGTAATTCTGCTGGAAATGGAGGAGTGTTCCTGTTTCTATACTTGCTTGCCAGTGAGTGAATTTTTAAATTTTTGATCTGATCCATTTTGATTGGTACAAATGTAATCTCGGAGTCATTTAGATTTGAATGTCCCTGCTGGCTAATGTTTAACATTTCTTTTATGTCTGGTACTACATGGCTACATAAGGGGAAGTATGACACAGTTCCTGCCCCTGGAGCATCACCAGGCCATTAATCCCCACCATCCCTATATATTCTTTGTAGCATAGTTTCTGCTACCCAGAGCTTTAATCTCCAGGCAGATTCTGCTACCAGCCACAGCCCTGATTCTCTTGGTTCCTCAGATGAAACAACACACAGACACACACACACACACACACACACACACACACACACATTAAATTATTTTTAATATGCTTTTTTAGCTCAATGGCTAGGAGCTTCTAAGCCTCCCGTGTCTAATGTGCCTTTACCTTCACCACAAGATCAACACTCTAAATCTGCTCTCAACTTAGTTGCCTTCTGCTCAGCACCCTAAATGTGCCCTCACCTCAACTGTATTTCTAATCTCCCACCTCTTAACCCAGGCCCAGTTAGGGAATTGGCCAATGGCCACTTTACCTGAGATCTCATATGGCCAGTAGCTCTGTTCTTTCCAAAGCATGGCTAATCTCTCTCCTCATCCTGCATCTCTTAGCCTGCCTGTGGGAAAGTGGAAGTACCACCACGTTGGCACAGTCATTGGCTGCTAGCATCTTTATTGATTTACTAAGAACCAATTGGAGAACAAGACCTTCGGGGGTTCGCAAGCCGATTCCTGATCAGAGCATCAAAACCAACCTGTACATATCAACTTTTCTGTCCAATTAAAAAAAGTTCTTCTCTGAGACATAAATTCAACAAAACCATAACAATCATGTAAATTACAAAGTCTGATATACAATTAACATCCAGTCCAACACACTTATCAATTAGATAAAGTACTCTACTATCATGCCTATCTTAAAGAGCTATAATTTGGTCTTCTCTCAGGTGACCAAGCAGGCTGGTACAGCCAGGAGGCAGGACCAGGAGCAGCAGAACAGCTGGGTCGATCCAGGCTCTACCTGCACTCAGGACTTGGGCAGTTCCATGGTTCTCTGTGCACTGATCCTGCCAGGGGAGGACCACTCTTCAGGGAGTGATTTGACTTCAGGCTTTGGAGGTCAGGCCACTGCCATCTTCTCTCCCACAACTGAGTGGGGAGGTTCAGCCAGGAGCTCGGGGAACACAGAAGTGACAGAGCGGCTGGGACAGAGTCAGTCTGGGCTCCACCTGCACCCAGGAGCTGGGCAGCACCACAGCACTCTGTGCCAGGGGAGAGCCAGTCACCCAGGGGTGCTGAGACAGGCTTGTAGGCCCACACCACAAGCACCTGCCAGAGACAGCAGGACCAACTAACACCAGAGATAACCAGATGGCAAAAGGCAAATGTAGGAATGTTACTGTCTTAGTCAGGGTTTCTATTCCTGCACAAATATCAGACCAAGAAGCAAGTTGGGGAGGAAAGGGTTTACTCAGCTTACACCTTCCACATTGTTGTTGATCACCAAAGGAAGTCAGGACTGGAACTCAAGCAGGCCAGGAAGCAGGAGCTGGTGCAAAGACCATGGAGGGATGTTACTTACTGGCTTGCTTCCCCTGGATTGCTCAGCCTGCTCTCTTATAGAACCCAAGAATACCAGCCTAGAAATGGTACCAACCACAAGAGGCCCTCCCCTCTTGATCACTAATTGAGAAAATGCCCCACAGCTGGATCTCATGGAGGCACTTCCCCAACTGAAGCTACTTTCTCTGTGGTAACTCCAGTCTGTGTCAGGTTGACACACAAAACCAGCCAGTACAGTTACCAACAGAAATCAAGGCAACATGGCACTATCTTAACCTAATTCTCCCACAACAGCAAGTCCTGGATACCCCAACACACTGGAAAAGCAAGATTTGGATTTAAAATCACAGCTCATGATGCTGATAGAGGGTTTCAAGAAGGACATAAATAACTCACTTAAAGAAATACAGGAGAATACAAGTAAACACGGAGAAGCCCTTAAAGAACTACAGGAAATCACAACCAGACAGGTGACAGAATTGAACAAAACCATCCAGGATCTAAAGATGGAGGTAGAAACAATAAAGAAATCACAAAAGGAAACAACTCTAGACTTAGAAAACCTAAGAAAGAAATCACTAGTCATGGATAAAAGTATCAACAACAGAATACAACAGATAAAAAAGAGAATCTCAGATGCAGAAGATACCATAGAAAGCACTGAAACAACAAAGAATATGAAAAATACAAAAGCACCCAACCTGAAACATCCAGAAAATCCAGGACAAAATGAGATTATTAACCTAAGGATTATAGGTAGAGAAGAGAGTGAAGATTCCCAACTTAAAGGGCCAGTAAATGTCTTCAACAAAATTATAGAAGAAAACTTCCCTAACCTAGAGAAAGATATGCCCATGAACATGCAAGAAGCCCACAGAACTCCAAATATTTTGGACCAGAAAAGAAATTCATCCTGTCATATAATAATTAAAACACCAAATGTACTAAACAATGAAAGAATATTAAAAGCAGTAATGGAAAAAGATCAAGTAACATATAAAGGCAGACCTAACAGATTTATACCAGATTTCTCAATAGAGACTATGAATGTGGAAATATCATGGGCAGATGTCATACAGACCCCAAGAGAACACAAATGCCAACCCAGGTTACTATAACTAGCAAAACTCTCAATTACCATAGTTGGAGAAACCAATGTATTTCTCGACAAAAACAAATTTACACAATATCTTTCCACAAATCCAGCTCTCCAAAAGATAATGAATGGAAAAGACCAACAAAAGGAAGGAAACTACACACTAGAAAAAGTAAGAAATTAATCTTCTTTTAACAAAACAAAAAGAGAGACACACAAATATAACTCCACCTCTAATAACAAAAGTAACAGGAAACAACAATCACTTCTTAATATCTCTTAATATCAATGGACTCAATTCTCCAATAAGAAGACATAGACTAACAGACTAGATACATAAGCAGGACCCAACATTTTGCTGCATACAGGAAACTCACCTCAGGCACAAAGACAGACACTACCTCAGAGTAAAAGGCTGGAAAATTTTTTTTCCAAGCAAATGGTCCCAAGAAACAAGCTGATGTAGCCATTCTAATATCAAATAAAATTGACTTTCAATATAATGTAATCAAAAAAGATAAGGAATGTCACTTCATACTCATCAAAGGAAAAATCTACCAAGGTGAACTCTCAATTCTGAACAGATATGCTCCAAATACAAGGGCATGCACATTAGAAAAGAAACTTTACTAAAGTTCAAAGCACACATTGCACCACACAGAATAATAGTGGGAGACTTCAACACCCCACTCTCATCAATGGACAAATCAGAGAAACACAAAGTAAACAGAGAAACAGTGAAACTAACAGAAATTATGAACCAAATGGTTTTGACAGATATCTATAGAACATTTTAATCTAAAAAAAAAAGAATATACCTTCTTCTCAGCACCTCACAGTACCTTCTCCAAAACTGACCATATACTCAGTCACAAAACATACATCAGCAGATATAAGAAGATGGAAATAATTCCATGCACCCTATCAGATCACCACGGATTAGGCTGGTCTTCAATAACAACAAAAATAGCAGAAAGCCCACATACACATGGAAACTGAACAACATCCTACTCAATGATAACTAGTCAAGGAAGAAAAAAGAAAGAAAGTAAAGACTTTTTAGAATTTAATGAAAATGAAGGCACAACATACCCAAACTTATGGGACACAAAGAAAGCAATGCTAAGAGGAAAACTCATAGCTCTGAGTGCCTCCAAATAGAAACTGAAAAGAGCATATACTAACAGCTTAACAGCACAGCTGAAGGCTCTAGAACAAAAAGAAGCAAATACACACAAGAGGAGTAGACAGCAGGAAATAATCAAGCTCAGGGCTGAAAAACCACAAAGTACAAACCACCATGTACAAAGAACTATACAAAGAATCAACCAGACCAGGAGCTCGTTCTTTAAAAAAACAATGAGATAGATAGCCCCTTAGCCAAACTAACCAGAGGGCACAGAGACAGTACCCAAATCAGCAAAATCAGAGATGAAAAAGGAAACATAACAACAAATACTGAGGAAATTCAAAAAAAATCATAAGTTCCTACGACAAAAGCCTATACTCAACAAACATGGAAAATCTACAGGAAATGGACAATTTTCTCTACAGATACTAGGTACCAAAGTTAAATCAGGGTCAGATAAATGATCTAAACAATCCCATAAACCCTAAAGAAATAGAAGCAGTCATTAATAGTCTCCCAACCAAAAAAAAGCCCAGGACCAGATGGATTCAATGTAGAGTTCTATCGGACCTTCAAAGAAGACCTAATACCAGTACTCTTCAAACTATTCCACAAAATAGAAACAGATGGAAGTCTGCCCAATTCATTTTATGATGCCCCAATTACTCTGATACCTAAACCACACAAAGACTCAACAAAGAACGAGAACTTTAGACCACTTTCCCTTATGAATATCAATGCAAAAATACTCAATAAAATTTCTGCCAACCAAATCCAAGAACACATCAAATCGGTCATCCACCATGATCAAATAGGCTTCATTACAGGGATGCAGGGATGGTTCAATATACAGAAATCATCAATGTAATCCACTACATAAACAAACTCAATGAAAAAAAAACACGTGATCATTTCATTAGATGCTGAGAAAGCATTTGACAAAATCCAACATCTCTTCATGATAAAACTCTTGGAAAGATCAGGAATTCAAGACCCATGCCTAAACAGAGTAAAAGCAATATACAGCAAACCAGTAGCCAACATCAAACTAAATGGAGAGAAGCAATACCACTAAAACCAGGGACTAGACAAGGCTATCCACTCTCTCCCTATCTAGTCAATATAGTATTTGAAGTTCTAGCTAAAGCGATTAGAAAACAAAAGGAGGTCAAAGGAATACAAATTATTATAATTCCAAATCAATTCTTCACAGGCATGGAAAGAGCAATTCTCAATTTCATATGAAAACAAAAAACAGGCCCAGCTGGTGGTGGGGAAGCCGGAGGGTCACCCAGCGTGCCAGGTGCTCAGAACCATCCGGCGGCGGCGGCGGCAGAACCAGGTACCCGACACAGCCCGAGCTTAAGACCTTCGGGGACTCAGGCCTGGAGTGGGAATTGGGCACAGAATAGCGGGTGCACTCTGCACTCGCGCGCGGGGCGGACCCCGAGCTCCCTGCAGGCAGCTGCCATATTGCCTGCAGCTTCCCGCCCAGCTGGCGGTGGGGAAGCCGGAGGGTCACCCAGCGTCCCAGGTGCTCAGAACCATCCGGCGGCGGCGGCAGAACCAGGTACCCGACACAGCCCGAGCTTAAGACCTTCGGGGACTCAGGCCTGGAGTGGGAATTGGGCACAGAATAGCGGGTGCACTCTGCACTCGCGCGCGGGGCGGACCCCGAGCTCCCTGCAGGCAGCTGCCATATTGTCTGCAGCTTCCCGTCCAGCTGGTGGTGAGGAAGCCAGAGTCAGCCAGTGTGCCAGGTACCCAGACCCAGCCGGAGGCCGAACCAGCCTCCCATCCAGCCAGTGGCAGGGAAGCTGGAAACCGGACCCAGCCAGCTTCCCAGCAGCTTGGGACCAGCAGGCGGAACCAGATAACTGAGATATCCCAACTTTAAGACCCCTGGGGAAACAGGATATCAGACAGCGAACCCTGAGCAGGAGCAGTGCAGAGCAGCCACCCAACAGGCGGAACCAAATACCTGGGATATCCTGAGGTTAAGACCTCGGGGGACTCAGGCCACCTGTCAGCAATCTGTGAGCAAGAGCCCCGCAGGACAGTGATTCAGGTATCCCAGTCACTGGGAAATAGCCTTACAACCCCACAGGAGGGTCAAGCACCAGCTAGTATCTACAGGACCAACTAACACCAGAGTTAACCAGATGGCAAAAGGCAAACGTAAGATCGCTACTAACAAAAATCAAGGCAATATGGCGGCATCCGAACCCAGTTCCCCAACAGCAATAAATATTGGATACCCCGAAACACCAGAAAAACAAGACTCAGATCTAAAATCACTGGTCAGGATGCTGATAGAGGAACACTTAGATAAATCTCTTAAAGTAATACATGAGAAAATAGATCAAAAGCTAGAAGCCATTGCAAGACAAACACAATTAAATCCCAGATATCTCAACACACCAGAAAAACAAGACTCAGATCTAAAATCACTGGTAAAGATGCAGATTGAGGATCACTTAGATAAATTTCTTAAAGTAATAGAGGAGAAAATAGATCAAAAACTAGAAGCCCATACAAGGCAGACACAAAAATCACTTAAAGAAATCCAGGAGAATATAGAGCAAAAAGTGAATCCCAATAAGGGGGAGAAACAAAAATCACCCAAAGAAATACAAGAGAACATGGGTCAACGAGTAGAAGTCATAAAGGAGGAAACACAAAAATCCCTTAAAGAATTACAGGAAAACACAAACAAGCAACTGAAAGATCTGAGCAAAACCATACAAAATCTAAAAACAGAAGTAGAAACAACTAAGCAATCGCAAAGGGAGACAATGTTGGAAATAGAAAACCTTGGGAAGAAATCAGGAGTCATAGATGCAAATATCAACAATAGAATACAAGAGATAGAAGACAGAATCTCAGATGCTGAAGATACCATAGGAACCATGGATTCAACAATTAAAGAAAATGCAAAATGCAAAAAGCTGGTAACCCAAAACATTCAGGAAATCCAGGACACAATGAGAAGACCAAACCTAAGGATTATAGGGATAGATGAGAATGAAGATCTACAACTTAAAGGGCTAGCAAATATCTTCTACAAAATTATGGAAGAAAATTTCCCCAACCTAAAGAGAGAGATGCCCATGAATATACAAGAAGCCTATAGAACCCCAAATAGACTGGACCAGAACAGAAATACTTCCCGTCACATAATAGTCAAAACCCCAAATGTACTAAACAAAGAAAGAATATTAAAGGCAGTAAGAGAAAAAGGACAAGTAACATATAAAGGAAGACCTATCAGAATTACACCAGACTTCTCACCTGAGACCATGAAAGCTAGAAGATCCTGGGCAGACCTTATGCAGACCCTAAGAGAACACAAACTTCAGCCAAGACTACTATACCCAGCGAAACTCTCAATTGCCATAGATGGGGAAACCAAGATATTCCACGACAAAACCAAATTTGCAAGATACTTATCTACAAACCCAGCCCTACAAAGGATAATAGGGGAAAAATACCAACACAAGGGGGGAAACAACACCCCAGAAGAAACAAGATAGAAACCCCATCTCATCCAACCCAAAAGAAGAGAACCACTCAAATACAAATAATAATAACAATTCCCAAAATGTCAGGAAGTAATAATTACTATTCCTTAATATCTCTTAATATCAATGGACTCAATTCCCCAATCAAAAGACACAGACTAACAGACTGGATACGGAAACAGGACCCTACATTTTGCTGCATACAGGAAACACATCTCAGTGTCAAAGACAAACACCTCCTTAGAGTAAAAGGCTGGAAGACAGTTCTACAAGCAAATGGTCCCAGGAAACAAGCTGGAGTAGCCATTCTAATATCAGATAAAATCGACTTTCAACCTAAAGTCATCAAAAGAGACACAGAAGGTCACTTCCTGCTTGTCAAAGGGAAAATCCACCAAGAAGAATTCTCAATACTGAACATCTATGCACCAAATGCAAGGGCACCCTCATTCGTAAAAGAAACTTTACTAAAGCTTAAAGCACACATCGCACCTAACACAATGATTGTAGGTGACTTCAACACTCCACTCTCCTCAATGGACCGATCAGGAAAGCAGAAACTAAACAGGGACACAGTGAAACTAATTGAAGCTTTGGACCAATTGGATTTAACAGATATATATAGAACATTCCATCCTAAAACAAAAGAGTATACCTTTTTCTCAGCACCGCACGGTACCTTCTCAAAAATTGATCATATAATTGGTCACAAGACAGACCTCAACAAATACAAGAAGACCGAACTAATCCCATGTCTCCTATCGGATCACTATGGAGTAAAAGTGGTCTTCAATAGCAAGAAGAACTACAGAAAGCCCACATACACATGGAAACTGAACAATACTCTACTCAATGACACCCTGGTCAAGGAAGAAATAAAGAAAGAAATCAAAGACTTTTTAGACTTCAATGAAAATGAAGGTACGACCTACCCAAATCTCTGGGATACAATGAAAGCAGTGCTAAGAGGAAAACTCATAGCCCTGAGTGCCTCCAAAAAGAAACTGGAAAGAGCATACACTAGCAACTTAACAGCACACCTGAAGGCGCTGGAACAAAAAGAAGCTAACTCACCCAGGAGGAGTAGAAGAGAGGAAATCATCAAACTAAGGGCTGAAATCAATCAAGCAGAAACAAAGAGAACCATACAAAGAATCAACAAAACCAAGAGCTGGTTCTTCGAGAAAATCAACAAGATAGATAAGCCCTTAGCTAGACTAACCAAAGGGCACAGAGATAGTATCCAAATTAACAAAATTAAAAATGAAAAGGGGGATATAACAACAGAAACAGAGGAAATTCAAAAGATCATCAGATCCTACTACAAAGGCCTATACTCAAAACAACTGGAGAATCTGGAGGAAATGGACAATTTCCTAGACAGATACCAAATACCAAAATTAAATCAGCATCAAGTAGACCAGCTAAACAGTCCCATAACCCTTAAAGAAATAGAAGGGGTTATAGAAAGCCTCCCAACCAAAAAAAGTACGGGACCAGATGGTTTTAGTGCAGAATTCTACCAGACCTTCAAAGAAGACTTAACACCAATACTCTTCAAACTATTCCACAAAATAGAGACAGAAGGGACACTGCCCAACTCATTCTTCGAAACCACAATTACGCTGATACCTAAACCACAAAAAGATCCAACAAAAAAAGAGAACTACAGGCCAATTTCTCTTATGAATATAGATGCAAAAATACTAAATAAAATCCTTGCCAACCGAATCCAAGAGCATATCAAAACGATCATTCACCATGATCAAGTAGGCTTCATTCCAGGAATGCAGGGATGGTTCAATATACGGAAATCCATCAATGTAATCCACTACATAAACAAACTAAAAGAAAAAAACCACATGGTCATCTCATTAGATGCTGAAAAAGCATTTGACAAAATTCAGCATCCTTTCATGCTAAAAGTCTTGGAAAGAGCAGGAATTCAAGGCCCATACCTAAACATAGTAAAAGCAATCTACAGCAAACCAGTAGCCAACATCAAAATAAATGGAGAGAAACTTGAAGCAATTCCACTAAAATCAGGGACTAGACAAGGCTGTCCTCTCTCTCCATATCTTTTCAATATAGTACTTGAAGTTCTAGCGAGAGCAATCAGACAACATAAGGAAGTCAAAGGGATACAAATTGGAAAGGAAGAAGTCAAAGTATCATTATTTGCAGATGATATGATAGTCTACTTAAGCGATCCAAAAAACTCCACCAGAGAACTTCTACAGCTGATAAACAACTTCAGCAACGTGGCTGGTTATAAAATTAACTCAAGCAAATCAGTAGCCTTCTTGTACTCAAAGGACAAGCAGGCTGAGAAAGAAGTTAGGGAAATAACACCCTTCACAATAGCCACAAACAACATAAAGTACCTTGGCGTAACTCTAACCAAACAAGTGAAAGATCTGTATGACAGGAACTTCAAGTCCCTGAAGAAAGAAATCGAAGAAGACCTCAGGAGATGGAAAAATATTTCTTGCTCCTGGATTGGCAGGATCAATATAGTAAAAATGGCCATCTTGCCAAAAGCAATCTACAGATTCAATGCAATCCCCATCAAAATCCCAAATCAATTCTTCATAGATCTAGAAAGAGCAATTCTCAAATTCATCTGGAGCAACAAAAAACCCAGGATAGCTAAAACTATTCTCAACAATAAAAGGACTTCTGGGGGAATCAATATCCCTGACCTCAAGCAGTACTACAGAGCAATTGTGTTAAAAACTGCATGGTATTGGTACAGCAACAGGCAGGTAGATCAATGGAATAGGATTGAAGACCCAGAAATTAACCCACAGACTTATGGTCACTTGATCTTTGATAAAGGAGCCACAACCATCCGGTGGAAAAAAGATAGCCTTTTCAACAAATGGTGCTGGTTCAACTGGAGGTCAACATGCAGAAGAATGCGAATTGACCCACTCTTATCTCCTTGTACTAAGATCAACTCCAAGTGGATCAAGGACCTCCACATAAAACCAGACACACTGAAACTATTAGAAAAGAAACTTGGGAAGACCCTGGAGGACTTGGGCACAGGGGAAAAGTTCCTGAACAGAACACCAATAGCTTATGCTCTAAGATCAAGAATCGACAAATGGGACCTCATAAAATTACAAAGTTTCTGCAAAGCAAAGGACACTGTCAGAAGGACAAAACGGCAACCAACAAAGTGGGAAAAGATCTTCACCAACCCCACATCCGACAGAGGGCTAATATCCAATATATACAAAGAACTCAAGAAGTTAGACCGCAAAGAACCAAATAACCCTATCAAAAAATGGGGCACAGAGCTAAACAAAGAATTCTCACCAGAAGAAATTCAGATGGCCGAGAAACACCTTAAAAGATGTTCAACATCATTAGTCATCAGGGAAATGCAAATCAAAACAACCCTGAGATTCCACCTCACACCAGTCAGAATGGCTAAGATTAAAAACTCAAGAGACAACAAGTGCTGGCGAGGATGTGGAGAAAGAGGAACACTCCTCCACTGTTGGTGGGATTGCAAAATGGTAAAACCGCTCTGGAAATCAGTTTGGCGGTTCCTCAGAAAATTGGGCATGTTACTTCCAGAGGACCCTGGCATACCACTCCTGGGCATATACCCAGAGGATTCCCCTGCATGCAATAAGGACACATGCTCCACTATGTTTATAGCAGCCTTGTTTATAATAGCCAGAAATTGGAAGCAGCCCAAATATCCCTCAAAGGAGGAATGGATACAGAAAATGTGGTATATTTATACAATGGAATACTACACAGCAATTAAAAATAATGAATTCATGCAATTTGTAGGTAAATGGTTAGACCTGGAAAATATCATCCTGAGTGAATTAACCCAATCACAAAAGAATGCACCTGAAATGCAATCACTGATAAGTGGATATTAATGAGCCCAGAAGCCCTAAATACTCAAGACACAAATAGCAAGTCAAATGATTCCCAAGAAGAAGAAAGGAGAGGACCCTGGGCCTGTAAAGATTGCTTCCAGTTTAGTAAAGAAACCGAGGGGGGAGGGGGAATTATTGGGGAACAGATGGGGGGGAGAGGAACTATGGGAACTATGGTGGGTGGGAACTGGGAAAGGGGAAAGCCTTTGGAATGTAAACATAGAATATAGAAAATAAAATTAAAAAAAAAAAAAAAGAAAAAAAAAAGAAAACAAAAAACAAAAAAACCCAGGACAACGAAAAGAATTCTGAACAATAAAAGAACTTCTGGGAGAACCATCACCCCTGACTTCAAGCTGTACTACAGAGTAATATTGATAAAAACTGTATGGTATTGGTTGGTACACAGACAGACAAATCAGTCAATTGAACAGAATCGAAGACTCAGAAATAAATCCACACACTTATGGACAATTGATCTTTGACAAAGAGTCCAAACCCATACAGTGGAGAACAGAAAGCATCTTCAGTGAATGGTGCTGATCTAACTGGTGGTCTGCATGTACCACTGAATTTAATAGAAGAGAAAGAAAGAACCTGGAAATCGTTAGCACAGGGGAAAATTCCTGAACAGAACACTAATAGCTTATGCTGTAAGATCAACTATTTTTATTTGTTTTGTTTTTTGTTTTTTGAGACAGGGTTTCTCTGTATAGCCCTGGCTACCCTGGAACTCACTCTGTAGACCTCTGCTGGCCTTGAACTCAAAAATCCACCTGTCTCTGCCTCCCAAGTGCTGGGATTAAAGGTGTGTGCCACCACTGTCCAGCTAAAATGAGCAATTGATAAATGAGACCTCATGCAACTGAAAGCTTCTGTAAGGCAAAGGACACTATCAATAGGACAATACAGCAACCTACAGGTTAGGAAAAGATCTTCACTAACCCTACATCCACTAGAGGGCTAATATCCAAAATATACAAAGAACTCAAGAAGTTAGCCTCCAAAATCCAAATAACCCAATTAAAAATGGTGCACAAAACTAAACAGAATTTTCAAAAGAGGAATCGCAAATGGCCCAGAAACACTTTAGAAAATGTTCAAAATCCTTAGTCATCAGAGAAATGAAAATCAAAATGGCCCTTATATTCCATTTTATACCATTCAGAATGGCTAAGATCAAAAACTCAAGCAACAGCACATGCTGGCAAGGATGTGGAGAAAGAGGAACACTCCTCCATTGCTGGTGGGATTGCAAACTGGTACAACCACTCTAGAAATCAATCTGGAGGTTTCTCAGAAAACTGAATTCTTGACCGGGCAGTGGTAGCACAAGCCTTTAATCCCACTTGGGAGGCAGAGGCAGGAGAACTTCTAAGTTCAAGGCCAGCCTGGTCTACAGGGTGAGTTCCAGGACAGCCAGGGCTAAACAGAGAAACCCTGTCTCGGAAAAAAAAATGAATTCTTGATCCCCAGTTGATAGAACTGTTTGAAAGCACTAGTTGTACTTTACTAGAAGAAATGAGCCACTGGAGGGTACTTTGAAGTTTCAAAAGCCCATGCCAGGACCAGTCTTTCTCTGTCTCTGCCTTCAAGTTGAAGATATATTGTAAACTCTCAGCTACTGCTCCAGAACCATGTCTACCTGCCTACCTGTTGCTATGCTTTCTGCTATGTATGTCATGGACTCACCCTCTGGAACTGTAAGCAAGGCCCAATTTAATGCTATGATAACTATTCTTTGTTTTCAACTTAACTACATCTAGAATTAACTAAAATCCAAAAATGATATGCACCCCTGGGAGGAATATTTTTTCTTAAATGGAAGTAGGAAGATCTATTTCTAATTCAGAATCAGAAGATATAAATTTTTAATCCAAATTTTGGGATTAAAAACCCACACCTTTAATCTGGGCCACACCTTCTGCTGGAAACCTATATAGAGATTTGAAAGAGGAAGATTTTAGTCTTTGCTTGCCCTCACCTTACTAACAAACCCATTCCTTCATAGGCACCACAACCTACTTCTTAAGGATTCCAGTATATAATGAAGACCAGAGAAGGCATCCAGCCTCCTGTACTGAGGAACTACTACTGGATTCTTGGGGACTTTCTATTCACAGCCAGAAATTGTTGCATTAGCCGGACTGTATATGGCCTAAGTCATTCTAATAAATCCCCTCTATAGAGAGATTCATTCTCTAAGTTCTGTTACTCTACGTAACCCTAATACAAATGCTTTCTTTTATAAATTGCCTTGATTGTGGCATCTTTTCACAACAGGAAAATAAGACAACAAATAAGACCTGAACAATGAACATATAAAGACATGCTAATATGAAAGGTGGAGGGGAATCTCAGAGTCCCACCCCTAAAAAAAAGAACTGAAGGCAACTATTTGATGACCCAGCCTGGCTTCATCTTCAGAAGCCATCCTGTTACAAGTTCAATGTAAGTCTATTCCTGTTTTCTATAAAAATTTGGAAAATGTCCTGACACATTTTCTAGAATTTGATATATTCCATACTGTATACCCTAGCCTCCACCCTGATAAGATGCTCTACCAAATAATTTTGAGATGTTCTACCAAGTTTCCAACATAACTAAAAACCCTTGCAAATCCCCTGGCCTAGCAATTTGGTTGTTATATGTTTTAATAATTTTTTCTCCTGTCTGGAACTATGCTAACTTAGGAAAATAGCCTTGACAGAAAATAAAGTTTAATTCTAGTTAAAAGAAAAAAAAAGTCAGTGGTCTTTACTCTCATTTAGTGAGGCTAACATGACTGTCGCTTCTATCTCCGACCAGCAGAAAAGAGCGACCACGCAGCGTTCTTCTCAAAGCGGTTTAATCAGGAATCTTGAAACATGAATGTAGGGAAAAAGCTACCCACTCCCCTTGCATAGTCCTTTTATATCCTCTCCAAGTCCGCCCCATCAGTCCACATCACGTAGTCTTCTCTGATTGGTCCACACAGAATGGTCTGATCACACGTCATTGGCTACGCCTAGGCAGTGCCCAAGAAAGGTATGGCCTACTCAGGAGCAGGAAAAAATCAGGTGCTTAGTCATCTGACTTGGCAGGCCTCCAGGCGCCATCTTGAGGCTACTGCCACACCCACTCTCCACACATGACTACTAAGAAACAGAATTATTCTCTCCCAGAAATGAACCCCAGATTGATTATCCACTACAAAGTGGTCAGCCCTGAATCTACATACACACCAACAAAAATGAATTCAATGGGTTGGTTGTATTTATATATTTGTAAGTATAGGTATAACTACAATAAAGAGGCTATCAGTTTGAGTGAGGAGTGGGGCATTAAATTGGAGGGAGAGCCCAGAGAGGGAAAGCGGTATTTTTATAATTTAACTAAAAGGGTAAAAGAAAAAACTAAAACAAGAATTGTTTATCAAAAACGCTTTAATTCAGATGTCAATTATGTACCAGCTTCTACATTTCAACATGACTTTATATTAGAATTGAAGTCCTCTGTTGATTAAATTTTGAAAATGCATTATCAATAAATCACCCACTTTGGAGGCAGTAGATAGCTTGTTAGTTTCAGTCTGAAGTGTTATAAAACTATCACATGCTTCTCTTGAATCTCGTGATTTCACGCAGCCAAGCTGCAATCCAGACGAAGGCTGTGTGATATTTACAGGGGCTGTTCAAGGAATGCCGCTGTGGGCCTCCTTGGCTGCAGACAGAGCTGAGCTGAAATTTCTCATGGCAAGCTGTGTAAACCTTTATCTGACCTGTTCTTTTACTTACGAGATGTCTCTGCCAGCCAGAGGTGCGAGCATTCCAGGCGTGACAGTTCACTCAGAGTTTTATTCTTTGAACTATAGCACTGGCCATGATTTCTTCTAGAGATCCATTGCTTTGCTTTTAATTAGCTGTACAGTTATTACCTAGATACATTAAAGAATTAACCTCCCAACAATTTTTACTATTTGTATGGCTAGCTGGTCTTTGGCACTCTGACATGGAAACCATCAGTTAGTAAAGTTTCAAAATAAGCCTGAGAAATTCTCACAAGAAGATAAACAAAACATAGTGTAGTCTCTGACTCTTGAATTACTAATTTATTATTGACCACAGAGGGACGCGATAACCTTGAGTGTAGTCTCTGACTCTTGAGTTACTAATTTATTATTGACTACAGAGGGACGCGATAACCTTGTGTGTAATCTCTGACGTTCATGCCTGATTCATTTGTATTTCCGTGTGCCAGTTACTCATGGTAACCACTTTTTGTAAACATTTCACTGAATTACCAACTTGTGATGTGTATAAATGTTCCTGCCTCAGAACAGTAAAGTGCATTCAGACGCATTCAGATCTTGTGTGTGTCTGTCTGTCATTCGCCGGACCTGTACCTTCCTGTATACCAAAGACCCTGATTCCCCCACGGGTGTGATGTTCCGACTGAGTCGGTCCGTGGCAGATGGCGCCTCAGAACAGGGACATTTGGGCAGGTAAACTTTCCTTCTTTCTTTCTTTCTTTCAAGGTAACAGGCCGGATCTTGCGAGGGAGCCGCGGTCCCGCCGGTAAAGGATCACCGGTTAAGTGCAAGTAATCTGATATCATGGGGCAGACCGAGTCAAAGCAGGAACGAATGTTCTTTTCAGTGTTTAAGCATATGATGGCTAGCAGAGGGTTAAAAGTTTCAGAAAGTACAACCAGGGAGTTCTTTGAGATACTCCTTAAGCAGTTGGCTTGGCAGAATGCTAATGCTTTATGCCAAGATTTGATAAGACCTATTAGAAAGACAGAAACAGTGCAGGAGTATGTGAAAGTTTGCGTGGATGCCTCACCAGCCGTAGTCCAAGGTATGGCCTACGCTGCAGCTATGAAGGGAGGGAAATTCAGCGCCTATGTTAAAAAGACTTATGGTAAAGGAGGGAAAGAAACCTCCAAGCCCACTTGTTTTAAATGTGGGAAAGTAGGACATGTGCGAAGGCATTGTCCAGGAAACAATAAGAGGGACTCCAATAGAAGGGGTCCTCCCCCAGGAGCATGCCCTCGTTGCCAGAAAGGCAGGCACTGGAAAAGTGAGTGCAAGTCTAGGTTCCACAAGGATGGAACACCCCTTAATGGGAAAAGAAGGAGGAGGAATCAAAAAACTAAATCAGGGGCAGCCTCTCAGCCCCAAACTCGAAAGAGAGGAAACTACTGTAGTTACATCAGGGAGTCCTCTGAATCCTGAGGCTCCTGAATTTACTATACATAATTTGCCTAGAGCTACTCCTGGTAGTGCTGGTTTAGATTTAGCCTCTTGTGATGATGTAATATTCTCTAGATGGGACGGTGTTTCCTTGGTCTCTACGCCTACCTTGGGAACTCTGCCACAGGGAACTGTGGGGTTAATAATTGGCCGTAGTTCAAATTGTAAAAAGAACTCAGAGAGTCTGTCTGGTGTGGTAGGTTTGACTGGCAACCTTGCTAGACCGCAGGGGTATCGAGGAGGGCTGAGTAAGGCTCTTCTCCATCTGTAAACAGCAATAACGGCGAGAGCCAAGTTTGGCTAAAATCTGGTTTTGGTTACTGCAAGGGCACCTGATGTCTGGTTCTCAGACTCAGGCTGGCTGAAAAGCAACTCTCTTAGACCCCAACTCAATATTTCTAGACACAGAGCTGCTTGTTCTTTTTTTGTTTCCCTTTTCTCTGCTCTCAGCCTGAGAACTCCAAGGTTAAACTGTTTGACTGGGCTCCTGGCTGTACCCCCCCCCCCGCTTTTCTTTATAGTTTCTTCTTCTAAAGAAAAACTTCCAACTGCAGCTGCAAGGTCGTTCTCCGCCAAGTTAAAACAAAAAAGAGATAAAATACTTTGAAGGCCCTCTGATAGAGAAATATGGATATGGGAATTCTGAATTTAAGTTGGTACAGATGGTTTATTTCATTTATTTTAAATTGTTTAAACAGCATGTGTAAAGTTGCTTCTGTTATGAGGAAGAGAGAGAGAGAGCCACAAGATTGCCTCTCTTCATCTACAGACAAACTTAATGTGTCCATAAATTATTATATGGCTTAATTCCTGATTCTTTAAGTCTGTCAGGTATTCTTGTGCCAGAAGGCTAAAGACCGATGCTCTAACATTTTAAAGTATAAACTGTTCAGGTGTTCAGCAGTATTATCATTTGGCTAAGATAAGAGAGGTCATGCAAGGGGCGACTGAACCCCTTTCAGTCTTTCTAGAAAGACTCATGGAGGCATACAGAAGGTATACTCCTGTTGACCTTACGTCTGAGGGGCAGCGAGCCTCTGTTATTATGGCTTTCACTGGGCAGTCGGCCCCGACATCAGAAAGAAATTGCAGCAGATTGAAGGATTGCAGGACTAAGGGATGTGGTTAGAGAAGAAGGAGAAAAAGAAGGTAAGAAGAGCGGGAAGCTAGAGAAGGCAAAAAGGGCAGGGAGAGGCCAGAGATAGGAAAAAGATGCTAGATGCTAGAAAGACTGTTAGCTCAAGTATATTTGTGCTATGCATGGTTTTTAGAAGTGAGAGTAATGGGTATGTAGATAGAAGGTCTGTGCATGTTGAAGAGGGATTGAGGAAGTTAGAAAAGCAAGGTGCTGGGGAGCAATCCTTAACAACAGAGACATATAATAAAAGGCAATTTGAAATACTATTGATGGAAGATGATGATTGGGGAATTACATTGCAAGGTTATACAGGACAAATTAAATATCATTATCCTAAACATCCTTTAATTGAATTTTATAAGGAAACAGAAATAATTTTCTCAAATAAGTGTTCTTCACAACCTTTAGAGTCTGCCTTATGTATTTTCACAGATGGCTCCTCTAATGGGAGGTCCGTGGTTTATGTACCAGGACAAAAGCCTCTGATAGAGGAAGGTATGCAGACTTCTGCTCAGCAAGCAGAGATAAGAGCAGTTCTACTTGCTTTTCAAAATTTTACAGAAAAATTTAATCTTTATACGGATTCAAAGTATGTGGTTAATTTGTTTCCAGCCATAGAAACAGCCTTGCTTTCAGGGCAGTCTCAAATTTTAAATTTATTACAGCAATTGCAAAATATGATTAGAAAAAGAGCAGAAAAATTTTATGTAGGACATATACGGGGTCACTCTAATTTACCAGGCCCCCTTAGTAAAGGAAATTATATGGCTGATGCATTAACTAGAGGAACAGTTATGAATGTATTAGAGGCAAAGAATAGTCATGAGCTACATCATCAAAATGCTCTTGCTTTAAGAAGGATGTTTCATATTACTAGAGAACAAGCCAGACAGATAGTTAAGGATTGTGGTAATTGTCCTCAAGTTTATCACCCACAAAAAATGGGAGTAAATCCCCGAGGCCTTAAGGCATTAGCTTTATGGCAAATGGACGTTACACATATCCCTGAATTTGGAAAATTGGCTTATGTTCATGTGACAGTGGATACTTATTCTCATGTGCTGTTTGCCTCTGCTAGAAGTGGAGAAGCTGTGAAAGATGTAATTCAACATCTTGTACAAAGCTTCATGATGATGGGAAAGCCATTGAGAATTAAGACAGATAATGCTCCAGCTTATACATCTAAGGCTTTTGCCTCTTTTCTGCGAGCATGGGATATACACCATACCACAGGAATACCATATAATCCCCAAGGACAGGCAATAATTGAGAGATCTCACCAAACTTTAAAAAATCAGATTGAACGCCTCAGGGCTGCTAATAAATATTTTTCTCCCCATCATCTTTTGAATCATGCTCCTTTTGTGATAAATTATTTGAATACTGATGAACAAGGAAACTCCCCTGCTATGAAACATTGGGGAGGAATAAAAGGAGAACAACTTCCACAAGTAATGTGGAAAGACTTATTAACCGGATCCTGGAAGGGACCGGATGCTTTAATTTCCTCCGGGAGAGGGTATGCTTGTGTTTTTCCACAGAATGCAGATAGTCCAATCTGGATCCCAGATCAGGCTCATCCGACCGTTTAACCAGAAGGCCTCTATCAAGGAATCAGAGGAGAAAGCAGAGACTGAAAAAGAAGAAGATGCTGAGAATGATGATGGGGCTTGATCTTGCTGTTCTACGGGAGACCTCAACTGTTCCTGAGTCACACGAGTCAAGGGAGGATCTGCCCACCTGGGGACAGCTGAGGAGACTTGCCCGAGAAGCGCAGCAGATGATCACTAGCACCAGAAAGCAGTTATCGACAGAAAACATGTTTCTTGCTATGTTTGTTATCCTTTCAATGCAAATGTGTCCTGTGTCTGCAGTTTCATATTGGGCTTATGTACTTAGATCTTGTTTGAGCTATCCTTATAGTATACTTGCTGGAAAGGATACAGATTTAATCATTACTAAATTAGGGCACTCTTATGAGGTTCACTGTTCCGAATGTATTTTGACTAATTGTGTTGATCATAAGTTGGTTGAATCCTATTCACGCATTGTGATATTACAAAGACCTTCCTACGTAATGCTTCCTGTAGATCTAAAGGATGAAGCTTGGTTTGACAATGAGGCTTTACAGGTAGTTACAAGAATTAGTGAGCTTATTAGGCCAAAGCGTTTTGTAGCAGCTTTAATGTTAGGTATCAGTGCCTTGATAGCTATTGTAACTTCACTTACAGTTTCATCAGTTGCTTTAGTCTCAGAAATGAAGACTGCACACTTTGTTAATGATTTGAGTAAGAATGTTTCTTTGGCACTGGTAAAACAAGAGGTTATAGATAAGAAATTGGAAGCAAAGATTGATGCTCTAGAGGATGTAGTTCTAGAGTTAGGACAAGAGATAGAAAATATTAAGGTTCAGCTTTCCACCAGATGTCATGCCAGCTTTCGATACATATGCGTAACGCCATTAATTTATGACAAGCAACATAATTGGACTCTTACAAAAAATCATTTGTTGGGAATTTGGAAAGATAATAATATCTCTCATGATATGGCTCAATTAAAAGCTCAAATTGCGGTTATGAGTAAAGCACAAGATGGATCGGTTAACTTAGAGGATTTGGCTCAGGCCTTTAGTTCTGGTTTGAAGTCTCTGAACCCTGTAACTTGGTTACATTGGATTGTTGTCGTTGCCGTGGCTGCAGGGGTAATCTTTCTTTTTCTTCTTATCCTTCCAATAATTTTCAAACTAGTCTTCTCCTCCATTTCTGCTGCCAAAAGAGATATTCATGAGCTCAAATTAAAAAATACAAAAGCGGGAGATATCACACGCTTCTCTTGAATCCCGTGATTTCACGCAGCCAAGCTGCAATCCAGACGAAGGCTGTGTGATATTTACAGGGGCTGTTCAAGGAATGCCGCTGTGGGCCTCCTTGGCTGCAGACAGAGCTGAGCTGAAATTTCTCATGGCAAGCTGTGTAAACCTTTATCTGACCTGTTCTTTTACTTACGAGATGTCTCTGCCAGCCAGAGGTGCGAGCATTCCAGGCGTGACAGTTCACTCAGAGTTTTATTCTTTGAACTACAGCACTGGCCATGATTTCTTCTAGAGATCCATTGCTTTGCTTTTAATTAGCTGTACAGTTATTACCTAGATACATTAAAGAATTAACCTCCCAACAATTTTTACTATTTGTATGGCTAGCTGGTCTTTGGCACTCTGACATGGAAACCATCAGTTAGTAAAGTTTCAAAATAAGCCTGAGAAATTCTCACAAGAAGATAAACAAAGCATAGTGTAGTCTCTGACTCTTGAATTACTAATTTATTATTGACCACAGAGGGACGCGATAACCTTGAGTGTAGTCTCTGACTCTTGAGTTACTAATTTATTATTGACTACAGAGGGACGCGATAACCTTGTGTGTAATCTCTGACGTTCATGCCTGATTCATTTGTATTTCCGTGTGCCAGTTACTCATGGTAACCACTTTTTGTAAACATTTCACTGAATTACCAACTTGTGATGTGTATAAATGTTCCTGCCTCAGAACAGTAAAGTGCATTCAGACGCATTCAGATCTTGTGTGTGTCTGTCTGTCATTCGCCGGACCTGTACCTTCCTGTATACCAAAGACCCTGATTCCCCCACGGGTGTGATGTTCCGACTGAGTCGGTCCGTGGCAAAAACTATCCATACAACTCTATATTAACACAATATATTTAACAAAATGTTAATGGGTTAGTTGTTTAAGGTGACACCATATATATAGATTTGAATCTGAAATGCTTCCCCAAAGGCTTATGTATTGGATGCTTGGTTCTCAGGTGGTGGCAATACTTTAGGAAGTGATATAAAATTCCAGATCTTTTGCTTGTCTTTGGGGGGCGGGGGGGAAGAGGGGATATATTTGTTTTTAATATTCGTTGCTATTGTGTATCATTAAAGAGTAAACCGTATCCAGCCACTTCGTTGCTATTTCCTATTTGTTTTAATGTTAAAAAAGTACTTGCTAACCCTTCTGCCAATCATAACCTACCCATGGTAAGGGGTCAAATAACTATAGACTATTTGAAATTATGGCCTAAAATAAATATTTACACCCTAAAATTGGTTCTGTCAGTTGGCCACAACAATACTAAAATAATATAAAGTAATTTAATACTGTAAGTCTAAAATTACAATAAGAACTATGTACATAAAAAGGCCATGTACCAGCCGGACGTGGTGGCACACGCCTGTAATCCCAGCACTTGGGAGGCAGAGGCAGGTGGATTTCTGAGTTTGAGGCCAGCCTGGTCTACAGAGTGAGTTCCAGGACAGCCAGGACTACACAGAGAAACCCTGTCTGGGGGGGGGGGGCGGCGGGGGGAAGGCCATGTACCCTACATCTTTAGTCTCTCAATGTATTTGTTACATTACATATGTAACCATTTTTCTGTACGTAAGCTGAGCTGCCTTCATTCTGATTTCTAAAACTATATAATACAGAATGTACTTATATTATGAAATTTGTTCAAGCTTGTCCACTAGATTTCAGTATAACTATCAGCTTTGATTTATGTCAACCACAAATGCCCCAGATTGGAAATCAATTTATGCTAACTGGGAATGACCATTCTGCTTGCTTGTACACAACTGAATACACCTTAAAATAATATTTTAAATCATTTATTATTTCCAATTAACACCCAAGTAATATGGTCAGAATGTTTTTACATTTCAGGATTTTAATACAATTCAATTGAGAGTATGTTTTATTTCACTTCTTTCATCCTTTTTCAGCTTGCCTGCCTTCTACTTGTCTGTGATGACCAAGATATAGGTATCTAATACAGCAAACTTTGAAATTTCACATTACCATCATTTCTGTTGATGTCGACAGATTTGCCATCCCTTCACTGAGCTGTAAAATCAAATCTTTTATTTGCTCAATTTTTTTGTGACACAGTGATGGGTATTTAGAACATGAACACAGCATCCAATAACTCCAGAAATTTTCACTAATTGTTTTATGCCTGGGCATAGTAGCACATGCATTTAATAAGCACTCACAAGGCTAAGGCAAGATAAGCAGGACTTTGCTATCAGCCAGGGAACTTGTACCAAGACCTTATCTCCAAACTAAAGTTAGAGAAACTATACTAAAAGTGATAAAAAAGAAATCTCCTTCCCAATAAAGCATTCTGGACTAGCTGAAAATACCTCCAGAATTGCTTATAATTTACAACAGTTGCTGAGTATAAAATACAGGAGATGGCTCAGAGGGTAAAGATGTTTTCTGCCAAGCCTGATAACCTGAGTTTGATACTAAGAACCCACCAGGTACAAGAGAACTGACTTTGGGGTTTGTCCTCTGACCTTGATATACATGCTGTGCAGTGCATGCACAGAAAAATAAAGCCTTTAGGGTGATAATAGATGTAGTTTATATGAAAGACAGGTTACAATAATAGCAGCCAAACACTCTGTCACTGTGCTACATCCACAGCCCTAACTGCCTAAATTCAAATGGGCTCACTTCTATGAGTGACACTGTGTCATGTAACTTCCACAAAGTTCCACTAGTTTCTACAAAACTCACACAAATGTGATTCCTATAGCATCTTTGAATCAAATGGAAGTGAGGTATAGCAACATCTACCCCAAATTGTATTGTCCTTTGTCCCCTTTATATGGTTTGTGAAGTTTAGATTCTCAGATTCTTGTATTTTTAATTAATTGTCACTTTTTAAAAGTCCTCATGTAACTCAGGCTGGGTTTGAAATTGCTTTGTAGCAAAGGTTAGACTACAACTCCTTATCCTTTCTTCAACCTGCCAAGTATTGAGATTAGAGGCATGTTCCAAAATACCCAGCAATGAGTTCCAAATTCCAGAGTTTGGGCCATTCCTTACTTTCACTGGTCTCACACCACTGGGTTCTGGTAGTATGTCAGGAAAATTATGTAGAAAACTTTGCCCTATTTTCTCTTAAGTCATGGTGTCTTCCTCTATTGCCTGAGTGCAAGTGGTCCTCCACCATAAACATGTCTTACATTGGGTTAATATACCTGGCTAAATTATTTGCAACAGTCAATTGTGAGTTCTTTGATAAACAAACAAGAATCAAAGTTTTCCTTCACTGTTTATTCATTTGGTTTAATCCCTTGTATAAGTGGTCCAATGTACAGTTAAGATCTGACTTTTGGATAAGTGCTTTCCAATCACATGGTTTCCTTACCTGTAAGAAGAGTGTTGGATATTTAAGTAAAGTTTGTTTTCTGGTGCAAAGCTTTCTTGCATTCTTCATATTCATAATACAATGTCTGATGTTGAGAAGTATTAGTCAGAAAAAATTTGTTAGATTGTTTGCATTCAGAGGCTTTCTTCATAGTATGAATCTTCTGATGCCGTTTAAGGTTTGACTTATCATAGAAAGCTTTCCTACATTCCTTACATTCATAAGGTTTCTCACCTGTATGAGTTCGCTGATGTACAATGAGGTGTGAAGTGCAGTAAAAAGCTTTCTGACATAATTGACATTCATAGCGTTTGTCACCTGTGTGAGTTCTCTGGTGTCGAGTCAGGCCTGACTTACGGTAGAAGGTCTTCATGCACTGCTTACATTCATAAGGTTTTTCACCTGTATGAGTTCTCCAATGATGACTGAAACTTGACTTACAGATAAATGACTTCCTACATACTGTACATTCATAAGGTTTCTCACCTGTGTGAGTTCTCTGATGTACAGTTAAATAGGACTTGGTGGAGAAGGCTTTCCCACATTCTGCACACTCATAGGGCTTCTCACCTGTATGAATTCTCTGATGTAGAGTGAGTTGGGGCTTTTGGCAAAAAGCTTTGCCACATTCCTTACATTCATATGGCTTCTCACCTGTATGAATTCTCTGATGGTCAGTAAGCTCTGACTTACGATAGAAAGCTTTCCTGCATTCAAAACATATATATGGTCTCTCACCCGTATGAACTCTCTGATGCTGAGTGAGGTGTGACTTTTGACAGAAAGCTTTACTACATTCTGTACATTCATAGGGCTTCTCACCAGTGTGAGTGCTCTGATGTCTATTGAAGCTTGTTTTCCAATAAAAGCACTTGCCACATATTTTACATTCATAGGTCTTTTTCCCTCTGCGGATTTTCTGATGAAGACTCACTTCTGACTGCTGAGAAAACTCATATTCCTTCTGGACAAAGAGCTTTTCATGTTGTCCCTTATGTTTTGGAAGGTATGACTCAATAATAAAAGGGCTCTCAAAGTCACTACATTTGTAATGTTTCTCTCCCCCGTGCATTGGTTCATCTTCATTAAGGTCAGACTTGTCACACTTTATCTCTGATACATTACATTCAAAAGATTTCACCCTTATCTGAGCCATCTCTTTGTCAATAAATGCTGTATCACCTAAGGATTTTGCATATTCATTGAGCTTATGAGTAAGTGATACTGCTTTTGTGTGGAAAGATTTCCCTGGTATAAGACTTTGAAAGTAACTTTGTGAATTTTGAAACTTGTATAGACTAACATGCTCTGGATGTTTGACAGATTTTATAGTTCCATTAAGATCATCAGGTTCTTCTCCGATTTCTATCTCATCAGCATCAGTATGGAGATACACATCCTTCCACAGAATAAACTTTCTAGAACTCATTCCTAGTGAGTTCTCATTCTTTATCATCTGATTTGAAATGTGGTTTGTGCTCACATTGCAAGTATTCCCTATTCCAGCCAACTCCTTTGATGCATCACTGCTGAGGGCAAGTTGCCACACATGGCTTGCTTCGGTTTCTGGACTGGTCTTGTTCAGGGTATTCATTTCCTGGAAATCTAAAATGACAGTAAGATATATTAATATGCACAAAGGGGACTATCCTAACACACACACACACACACATACACACACACACACACACACACACACACACACCACAAATTCTTAATTTAATCTTTAGGCTTTACCCATCTATTTGCTTTTAAAATGATTGCTTACCAAAATGATATGAATTTTCTCCTACCTAACTCAATGTCATATGTGACTTCTAAGTTTAAAATATATTAATGACACAACCTACTATGTATTGTGTTTTTATATATGTATAAAATTGAATGCTGATCACTCAAAACTGTTTGAACACATACTTGTTTCTTTAATTTCTCTGGCTACTAGGTTTTAGCATATTCGGTTTTGATTTTAAAAGAGTAAAGAAATTATTTTCAATGATTTTTGTTTATTAGAGCTAGCTTTACAACCTCAAATCTGATTTGTTTTAGAGAAAGCTTAGATGTGTATTTCACAGCCACTGGGAGTCTCATTGATGCACACTATTGTTTAACTATAAAGTTTCCCTGTTAAATCTTGTTCCTGAGTTAGTTGTTGATAATAGTAGACTATTTTAGCTACTTGACTCCAGTATTTCACTCATGAAAGTGGATGTCACCTCAGTCAGATTTCTTTGTTATATTTTTTTCTGATATATATTATTCACTTCAAGAATGCTACTGCTCTATCTAGAACTTGTCTTTTTCTTCTTCTTTTTTCTTTTTTTTTTTTTTAATGGAACCCAGAACACCAAAATTCCAGTGCATAAGCATTTGGAATAATTATAATGGATTGGTTCCTTTATAAATATTCAGTATATTTCTTTATCCCATCTAAATTAATTTGGTATGAAGTTGGCTTACTGATGAGTACCTTTACAGTGTTTGTTTCAAAAAATATTGTTCATATTTTAAATTGATATGTACTTTGGCCAGGACACAACAAGTAACATCTTAGTTTTTATTCCATCTGGCCATCTGCTTTAAATTTAAGAAGACTTAAATTTAGGATTCTTATTGGAAGATACTAATTAAATCTTTATCTTAAAAGGTCTTCTAGTTTGTTAAATTAATAATGGTGATAGCACGTCTATACCCTCCGTGATTTGTGATTATTTCTTGATTTCATGTCCACAGTATCTTAATCTCAAAAACTGAATGAGTATCACCTCAAGGACCTCTCTCAAGTTGGATTCTGGGTATAGCACTTCAACGTAAGTGCAATCTAACCAGTTTTTCCTCCAATGCTAGTCTGTTTATGAAGTCACTTCCAGACAAGAAACACTCAACTAGATTTAGTCTTTTTGACAACTGTGAGTTTCTCCTCTATCCAGTTGTCCCTAGAGCTGCCTACATTCTCCAGACTTAGCCATGTGCTTATGGCTTTGCGTTTTCTCCGCAAAAGGAGATAATTATGGGCTACCTGTGCCTGTGTGCGTGCAAGTGTGTGCATTATAGTTCTGGGGGGGGGAGGGTGTGGGTCAGGCTCATGTATACATTATAGTTTTGTTTTCTTTTTAGTTGCCCCAAAGACTTGGGATAGTTTGTCCTTTGTTACCCTCTCTCTTTTTATTCACAGAATCATAAAACACTCTTAATCTACTGCTTTACTCTAGAACACTCTAATGCTAATTCTGTCAAATTTCACCTGTAATTGCAGCAATACCTATAATTTAATACTAGCCTTAAGTGACTCATTCATAAATTTGTATCTCTGTTATTAATACCTATGACTAAGACTTTGGTAGATAGCTACCTGTATATTATGTCACAAACTTGGAAAACACTCATCTCATAGTTTAATTACATAAATAAAATCAATGCCTACCTACTTCCATACAACTTAGTTTATTAGACTTTTCCTAAAATAAAATGTTCTTTCTCTAAGATCCATATAGGGAATTAATTTATAGTAAATCAAAAATAAATAAACAAATAATGTATTTCAATAACAAAAGCAAACAGCAGAGTCTTCTGTGGAGAGTGTGATGGTTTGTATATGGTTGGCCAAGAGTGGCACTATTTGGAGGTGTGGCCTTATTGGAGTAGGTGTGTCACTGTGGCCTATGGCTTAAGACCTTCATCCTAGCTGCCTTGAAGGCAGTCTTCCACTAGCAGCCTGCAGATGAAGATGTAGAACTCTCAGCTCCACCAGTGCCGTGCCTATCTGGAAGCTGCATGTTTTCACCTTGATGATACTGGACTGAACCTCTGAACCTGAAAGTCAGATCCAATTAAAGGTTGCCTTTATAAGAGTTGCCTTGGTCATGGTGCCTGTTCACAGCAGTAAAACCCTAACTAAGTCAGAGAGTGTACTAGACAAAAAAAAAATAATCTTAACCATGAGATTAACAATCTCATTAAAGATTAACCATCTTTAGGGTTGGGACATGGGGATAAATTTTGTTACTGTATCTGACTAGTTCTCATCTTAATCCCTAACTACTACGCACTGATGTACCTGGGATGCTCTGGTGTGATGCTTCTATAATCCATGACTCAAGTCTTTGCTCCAAATTGAAGATCAGTTCAGGTTTGGTCTTGCAGTGCCCTGTAAATGGAAAATATTAAACTTCTAAGCCAGGCAGAGAGAAGAAAGAATCTTCATTTGAGGAGATATCCCATGATGATGACAATTAGTTTAGATAGTTTATATTCCATTTTCCACTCACCCAAGAACAGCAAGTTGCTGTAGTTCTCCAGCATCACATCCCTGTAGAGAGTTCTCTGGCCTTCATTCAGGTCCTGCCATTCCTGCCAGGTGAATTCCACAGCTATATCCTCAAAGGACACCAACCCCTGTAATGACACATGTCTCCTGAGCCAAGAGCTCATTGTTCTATGTGGATACCTGCCTTATATAACACAAAACTTGATTTGTATTCTGAATCATGGGAGAAAGAATGTTACCTAAAATGTAATCATCCTGTTTTCCTTAAAGATGCTGAACAATCCTTATTACTAGGAATAAATGGATTAATAAAATTCTCCTCAGGAAAGCACATGATATAGTCCAAAGACACAAGGACAAACATATTGCTGATGTGTACAAAAAGCAGTGATGTAGAAAATAGAAAGCATCTGTTACTTACACAAGACAGAAATACCAAATGTTTTCATGGATGTGTTCTCATGAAAATGAAACAACAGAAGTCCAATTATAACAGCACAAAGGATATAAGATAGGCTAACAGAACTACGCAGAATACTGTGTCTGAGTATGCTCGTATCATGAGTAATAATACCAGTAAATGTTCAAATCATTTATTATCCAGTGATTTTGCATTTAAGTAATTATAACAGTTTAATTTCAAGGACATGTTAATAGTTGATTATATACATAAGTAATTGCCCAAGGCTGGAGAGATGGCTCATCAGTTAAGAGCACTGACTGTTCTTCCAAAGAACCCAGATTTGATTCCTTACACCCACATGGTAGGTGACAACCATCTAGAACTACAATTTAGAGGATCTAATAATGTTCAAGGGCACCAGGCACAGTCATGTTACATAGACATGTGAGCAAAACATTCATACACCCATATACATAAATTTTTTTAAAATTAAACCTGTTTTAAAAAATAATTGCAGTTACAGCCAATCCTGTATTTTCTTACTAAACAAAAATAACCACTACTGCTAGTGTCTACATAAAAGTAACTACTATCTATTTCCTAAGTCAAAGAGTCTAAAAGGAGGCATGGGGTGCTATGAAATATGTAAATGAACGTGAACCAGAGTAAAACTTGACATCATTAATTCTAACCTCTGACTTATAGACAGTTGATAGTTATAAGAGGGGCTCCAATCCTTCTCAAAGATGTATAGACAATTAGAGAGACATTCCTTTCAGTGGTGTAACTGTTTATGAGTTACCAATACTATTAAGGAACCCTGACTATAGCTCACTGAGCAGGACTTGAGTAGAATAGTTTCTTTCACCTATTCACTGGTGTGTTTTCTGGGTGAATGGAATTTGATGCCTTCCTAAGAAATAATCACAAAACTGTAGAGTTAACATGTTCAATTGCAGTAGTATTTAGCACTCTATAATGAGAACTTACAAATCCAATGAAACATAAACAAGAAAGATTATCATCTTCACAACATATAGCTAAAGTCCAAAGAGAATTCTCTGGACATTATTCCAAATAGGAGGATTGAATAAACACACTATACATTCAACAAAAAGGCTGGGACTGTAGCTCAATGATAGCTTTCCTGGCACATGAAGTCCTGGTTTCAACACCCAGGAATGCAAATAAATAATAACACAGCAAACTGTTTTAATTTGCTTCTGATGAAAACCAACTTAAGAGAAAAAAATTATTACACCTTTCAAGTTAGATATTGTCTATCATCAAGAGGTACTAAGTCAAAAACTCAAGTAGGAACCAGTAGGCAGGAACTGAAGCAGAAACAGCGGAGAAATGCTACTTACTGGCTCTCTCCCTCTAGCTTAGTCAACTGCCTTTCTTATACAGCCCAGGCCTACTTGCCCACAATAGCACCACCCACAGTGAGCTGGGACTCCTACATCAATCAGCAACCAAGGAAATTCTCCACAGATATGACCACATGTCAATCTAACAGAGGCAACTGCTCAACTAAAGTTACCTCTTCCCCGTTATGTCAAGTTGACAAGCAAGATTAGCCATCACAGAAAATGGTCACACATAAGAATATGTCCAGATAATAACAAAATACCAAATTAAAGGTACCTACTGTAACAACAAAAATATACCAACTTATCTGAGAATAAAACAAATTAAGGTTATCAAAAATGAACAAAATTACATTAATGAACATAAAATTATACATCACAAATATACAGCAAATAAATGGATAAAGTCTACAACATATAGTATCAATAATTTCTCTTAAGTCAGTAAATTTTCCTCTTAGATGTTAAACAGTTGATTTCAATGTTGTTATTAAAAAAAAAAACTTACACAGTGGCAAGATAGACCAGAGGGTAAAGATGTCTATCAGGAAGTCTGATGATCTGAGTTCAAGCCCAAGGTCCCACATGGTGGAAGGAGAACCAACTCTCAAAAGTAGTCCTCTGATCTCCACACACATGCCACAAAAAAATAAATTCTTTAAAAATGAACACACAAATAGCAACAGAGTCATATAGGTTTTATTCCTATTCTTCCAAATCCAATGCTTCCCCCTGTATACCATGGGTTGCAATAAAAACTTATACAGAATGGGTGAAAATGAAATTTTGTCACAGTTGTATACGTTAATAAATAGTCAATGTTGCAGGTGGTTCAGCTCCTGATAAATTCTCCTTTCTTAACATCCAGGTGACAACCTAATCAAAGTGTCTTTCTATGCAAGAACAAGTTAATTCTCCCTTCCTCTTATTTTCATGTCTTCAATTCTGAGGCTCAAATTGTGGCTTTGGGCATAGTAGAAAAATACTCTTACACTGTGCTAGCACCCAGCTTTTCCTCCTCTTTTGGATGAGGAAGTTCAACCGTATAGTGTCAGTACCCCATACATATTTCCTCATTTAATGCTAATTACTTGCTATAAGCCCTATCTTCACATACGGTTGGCATGTGGATTTGGATATAGGCTTCAACAGAGACATTATGAGGAAAAGGTCAATACTTCAACTATCATAGCTCTGATTTGCCATGGCTTTATCAAAGTAAAATACTAAAGAATCAAAACATTCACATGAGCCAACCTGGAGCCTCCCTCTGCTATCTGGGTTCCCTCTGCACTGAGAATGTGGTGAAGTACAGTCTTCTAAGCAGAAGTCAGGGGGATCACCCACACGTTCACATTTTCCCTTTGTCGTGAGGTTTGAGAATGTACTATACAGAGGGGGAAAAAATGTTTTTCCTCTGGTACTCTGAATCAGAAAAGTTAATGCTCTATGCTCTTGATGACAGATTAGTATGAGAAAAAAAAAAAACATGCTTCTGATCTTATTGGAAAATTAATCATCACAATAAAAATCATTGGAAATAAGCAGTGTGAGAATGCTGTTATAAACCATCTTAAATGCTAATTAAAACTCAACAAATATTACAAGTAAGAATGGTACTTAAGCCCTACTAAGCGGTGTAACTTAAGCTAAGTTTTATTTATACTATTTAGGATAACAACATAATATAAGTGTTACATAGCAATCCTGTGCTTACCATGGGGACTTAAAACAAAAATGAGAGCAGTATATCTCAGGTACTGGTCACTGCATTTAGCAAAAGTATACACAGTTATGAATAGACAGTTTGAGCATGCCATTTTATAATGAGGAAAGACAAACAAGGAACCAGCAGACATTTGAGGGCATGCAGTACTAAAATCTAGGTATGTTTCCATCTTTTGTGCTTTAAAATAAATTAAAAGTTGCCACCTCTAGTTAAGGCAGAAAAAAAAAAAGTTCCGTAGACTAGGAATGTAGCTCATTTCCATAGCAGTGAGCTAAGGTGTGTAAAGTTCCAAGTTTGACCCATTTTTTTTAATCCTACAATGAAAAAGATATCAAATAAGAAAGAAGATTAAAAGTGATTGAAAATGGGAACTTCTTGAGTCAGAGAGAGGAACAGAAACTGTCTACAGGTAACCTGAAGAATGAGAAGATCATGGCAACAAAAGACAGACAGACTTTATTCGGAACAGAGGGGAAGAATCCTGGGAAAAGAGGAGACTTTAGGTTGGAAATGCAGTGAGGTAGACAAGGCAGTGAGAAGCTAAAGACAGCCAGTGGCCTCAGCTCAAGCAACCCAGAGTGGAAAGAGGCCAAAGACCAAAAGCGTACCTACAGGCAGGCCAAGTAGCCTTGGGAAAAACAGACTGACAGTGGCTACCTAACAAGAAAGGGCCCAGTGTAATCCAACATGGATAGGGGAGGGCCTCATAAGACCCCACCTTTCCTTAAGGAGTATGGACAGTATGTAAATGTTTAATATTCCTTAGTGGTATTGCCACTGATTACATTATCCTTGCAGTCAATAATCCCCTAGTAACACTCATGTTAGCAATGCTAGCAACCCTACTTAAATGCAGTGGGCCGTGTGTGTGTGTGTGTGTGTGTGTGTGTGTGTGTTAAAAAACCATTTAAAAGTAAAAAAACAAACAAGAAAGAGAAGGGCTTGTTGGGAAGGAATATTCAGTGGGAAGGGGAGATGACAAAAGGACAATAGGGCATTGATCAAGGTATACTAAGCAAGTGTATGAAATCGTGAAATAACTGAAATAATTGAAGTGGTATCATTTGTATTAAATGTTAAACTCATGATACTTTGAGAACTTTGTTTTAATCATTTGAGAACAGAACACAATGTACCCTGTGCCCACTGATGGCCTACTGCCCTACAGTCAGTAGGGAACTAAAGGCACAAAGAGCTCTAGTCACCTTGCAGGAATGAGATAGGCCACCTGGGTCCCAATTACCAGCCCATCACCCACCCCACAGAAAGAGGGAACCTGGGGCCCAGTGATCCAGTACAGGGTTCTGGCTTGAAGACTCCAGAGCCACAAATGATTCCCACCAATTATAGACCCTGGTTCAAAACACTGACCCACACACTCACCATTTCTGGCTTCCAGGACATCGAGCGTCCTCCCTATGGAACTCCCCGCACCAGCACGTCACAGGGCAACAGAGTCTACAGCACAGCCACCTAGACCTCCAGAGTAGAGGAGACTGAGCCTAGGGACGCATCCCAAGATGGCGAGCTTCAGAGTAAAAGGCCCTAGCAAGACTGGGAAAACCTGCCCCCTACTGTTCATCTGCCTGATTCCTCAACCCAGTGCCTTCAACTGTACAGGAGGGACTGCCTTTGGGGCCCTAAATAACAGCAGAGTCACCAACCCATGAATGAGTGAAGCCAGCCTAACAGGAACTGTGAGTTGAACACACCAATCCTACGTATACATGTCTACATTTTTTCTATGTGACTCATCTTTCAGTTAGAGGAAATGACTACCTATGAACTGCCTATTGTTTTGCCAATATTAGCAAACTGTCATTAAATTTTGGAATCCTCTCTATCATAGGGGGTGATAATTATCTACACTAGATAACAAGCCCCTTCCAAATTTTTTAAATACAAATATGATTGGGCTGGTCGGTAATTTAGGCTAGGATCAGATGGGCTCTTTTTGGTATGTGCACTTACCTGATGGTTGAGGAAGCAGATGAGCTTCCGAGGGTCACCTGACTGTTAACTGGAGCATCTTGATTCTCCTCCTCAGTGGCCTACTGTGACCCTCTCCACTCAGACAGCTGGGATCTGAAAGAAAGGCGAATGCACTCAAGGACCTTTTCGCTGCAGATGCCAGACAGATAACGCTTTCCCATTCACAGCTTCACAAGCCATGTGCCAAATACTCTAGATCCAAGGTTTGGGACACAGAGCTCCCTTTCAATGGAACTGTCCCTTTCATGGACAGAGAAGTACTGGCAAGTTGCTGACACTTCAAAGCTCGCTACCATTCAGCCTCTGCTTGTACATGAAGCTTCTGCACCTGTTCCAAGTCAAGGAACTTCTCCCAACAAGTATTAAGCAGCTGACCTAACTAATTAGACTCAGGGATATATGAGAAAGGGGACCATAAAAGTAGGAGGAGAGCCTTTTGGGGGTTGCCTAAGGGGGGGGGGGCAGGGGTAACATGATTAAGACATACTGCATCCATGTATGAAACTATTAGAGAATCAATATAAAAAAAAAAATACTGCTGTTTGTGTTGTGGTAAAGGTGTGTAACCTTTAATGGATGAGCCATCTCTCCAGTTCTTAATAAAAAAAATTAAAAAAAAATTAAACGATGGAACCCAGGACTGGAATCAATACAGCCTGACAACAAAGACCAAGGGTCACCACCAAACAGTAACTCCCAACACTGATCCTGATCCTCTCCGTCCTAGATAAAGAACACTTATTCTAACAGCAGAACCCAAGGAATCAAGGAGCAACAGCCCATTTCTGATTTCTCATCTCAGGAGAAATCTGAAAACAGGTATAATGCTCCCATAGGCACGCCAACTATTATTTTCTTCACTTTTAGTACTTATAGGTCACTTATGATTTCTGTAGATAAATACGAATCGCTGTGCCTGGAACATCTTACTGTGAGAGTGACCTGAAGGCATGATTCTTGAAAGCATTCCCTCTTGTTGGAAACTGGAGAAAGACATAGCTAAGTATCCTGAATTTGTTCTTTCCTTTTCACTAAGCAAAGCTGTTCTCAAACACTTGACACCGATCCTGCAATGTGACAGACACATGTAGCACATTGGAAATGTTTCTAGAACCCTGAACTCCCATTCCTAACCCCCAGAAAGATGGCTTTTTAAGCCATCACCTTTTGTTGACCTATTTGTAAGTCAGTCGTAGGTAATATAAAAATCTTAGGGCTTGAGAATTGACTCAGTATTTAAGACTACTTGATGGTCTTCCAAAGGACCCAAGTTCAGTTCTCAGATGGCTCACAGCAACTTGCAAGTGCAGCTGCAGGATAGCCAATGCCCTCTTCTGGCCTCCAAGGCTAATGGCAAACAATCACATGGGTACATGCATTTACATATAAATAAAATAAATCTACTGATTAGTTGTAGTCTATCAGTCTTACCTATGTCTTCTAAATAATACCATTTGCTCAACTAGGCCATTAGTTTGTTCTTGATTGAACTGAATTCCCGATGTGTCCTACTGTGCATAAGGTACTAAATAAAACACTTTAGTTTTCTCCTAGGTTCAAGTGAGCATCGCTGTAAAGTGAACGCTTTGTGAAGCTAAGTAGTGTCATCCGAACACTCAAGCCACACTACTCACTAAAGTCAAACAAAACTTGACCGTTCTTAAGGATGCCTCAAGGGTGAGCGCATAAATAACCTAAAATACAACTGAACTTCTGAGGACAAGTGTAAACATAGCCAACGTTAAAACAAAACTAAATTGTTATTCTCAGATACTTAGGTGTGCAAATAGTTAACAAGTGTTACATACTATTGATACATAGTAATATGCATGCGGAAACACATTCACAGAGCATTCATGTAAAACTCAATGCCTTTTTGCACAATGTTCGGGAGTCTAATGATTTCTGTTTTTTGTTATATGTTTGTGATGTGTCCACAAACAGAAAAAAATAATAATAAAGTCCTTGAGAGAGTTCTTTTCTTTAGTACTCTGGAAATAAAAAGAAAAAAAAAAAAAAAAAAGAAACAACCTACATTACACAATACTGAATGTACAATGAGGAAGAGTTAACATAATGGAAACTGGAAACTGGTGTTTGAGAAAACGGGCAGAGAGGTAAATTTGAGGGAAGGGGGCGCTTACAGAGAATGAGGAGGGGTGGAGCTGACATTGAGGATTCTAGATTTGAGGCTCGATGCCCAAACATCTATAAAAATTAGAGGAAACCAGCAGGATCACAGGAAGGGAGGAGGAACTAAGCATCCTGTGGGCCACCGCTCAGACTCGTGGAAAAGCTTCACAGACGGAATAGAAAGAACCCAAAGTAACACAACCTGCAGGAACCAAGCAGCCCTCCCGGAGCTGCCCAGAGCCCGCCGAAGTCACCGCATGGGGAGGTACAGGATGCCCGGGCTCGAGTAGTCCCACAGCCCAGGGGACGCAGCGCGAACGGCCGCGAGGCCTCACTGCAGACCCCCGTTCCGCAACAGCGCTTCCCGCTCGCGCGCCATCACCTCCGGGCGCCACACGCACACTCACCAAGTCCACTTCTGGGGGACGCTGGTGTCCTCCCACCATCGTCCAGCACCCACAGCGTCACCACGCCACCAAAGCTGCGCAGGAGCCTCCTGGGCAGCAACACCGAGCCCAAGATGGCGGCTCCCAGACAAAGGACGGGTGACAGCCAAAGCCCGCCCCCCGCCCTCCCTCTGTGAGTCTGATTGGACACGCCTCAATTTAGGGCCTCCGATTGGACAGAACTTTGAGTCATGGCCCCTGAGTGGCAGTAGATGGCACCAATGCACAGCTGAAGGAGCCCAAAAATGACAGGTTCTTAGCTGCAGCTTATTTTAAGAAAGAGAGAGTTTCTTGTGAAACTCAACATATTTATATTCTTATACCTAAAATCACATAAGTTTGTGGCGCGCGTGCGTGTGTGTGTGTGTGTGTCTGTGTGTGTAATAGAAATAAGATGCCAATTTTTCAAAAGACTCTAATTTAGGTTATGGACCCTATACAGAAGCAGATTTTACACACACACACACACACACACACACACACACAAAGCTTGCTATGTACAGTGCCTGCCTCCATGACTTTTAGCAAGTAGGTTAGGTCACGTGGTTTGCTCAAAAGAATGGGGTCTGGGTTCTATTTCAGACTCAGCTAGAGCATTTTTTTTTTCCTGGTACAGCTGTGACAGTCTGAACTTTCCAAAATACTAGGGAAAAAAAATAAAGGTAAAGGTGTTGACCAGGGCAGAAATTATACACTGTCTTAAATGTGTGACTTTTTGTGATGAAAATAATTAAGATTTTTTTTCCGCTAAGTGATACTTTAGTTTACTTTTCTAAATTATTTTAAATATATTTACATCATTCCTTTCTTTCCTTTCTTCTAACTCTTACCATGTCTTCTTCCAAACACATCCCTCCTTTCATATCCCTTCCCTCTCTCCATCTCAAATTCATGGTCTCTTCTATGTATATTAAGCCCGATGAGTTATTTTACCGTTTCGTCTATGTTTATAATTTTAGGGCTGATCACTCGGTTTTGGACAATCAATAAAGGTGCACACCATGGCCAAGGCAATTCTTATAAAAGAAAACATTTAACCGGGAGGGTTGCTTACCATTTCAGAGATTCGTCTATTATCATTATGGTTATCATTATTGTGGGGAACGTGTCGAAATACATGGTGCTGGAGTGGTAGCTAAGAGCTACATCCTGATCCACAGGTGGAAAGGAAAGGAAAGGAAAGGAAAGGAAAGGAAAGGAAAGGAAAGGAAAGGAAAGGAAAGGAAAGGAAAGGAAAGGAAAGGAAAGGAAAGGAAAGGAAAGGAAAGGAAAGGAAAGGAAAGGAAAGAGCCTGGACCTGGTATCTCATTCCAGAAATAAAGCAGTGACTAAGAGTTGCTACCAAGAATCAGAGTGTTATGACAGGCCTGGCCTTGCTGCTTGTGGGACCTTGCTATTTATGGACTTTGCTCATTGTGGACTTTGGACTAAAAACCAAAGTGGCTGAGTTCTTTGAGTGGAGCTTGATGGGCGTTCCTAGTGTGAGCAGGGATGGTAGTGCTGAGGGCAATTAGGAACCAGCTCAAATTTCAGAGGGAGAAAAAAAAAGTTAGTAAGTAACCTATGCACCGTCCCTGTAATATTTCCGCAAAAGGTGTGGCTGCTTTTTGCCTTTGTCCTAAAAAATCTGTCTGAGGCTCATTCAAGATTTTGGATTGGTGGTTCTGGCATAGGAGATTTCAAGACAGCCTAGTATTGACTGTACCATGCGGTTAAATCACTTTTTTTTTGTTAGAAGTATAAAATTTATTTTATACCACCCACAAAGTTCTATATAATCAGGAATGATACAATTTGCAATAGCTTTTAAAAAAATGACAAAGATTTAAAATATATCTTCAGTTACAGTATTCATTTATCCTTAGAATTTTTTTAAAAAGAAAATTTATGCTTTACACAAATGAGACATAAGGAAAATAAGACAATTTCCACAACTATTTTTACATTTATGCTTCAATACTAGTACATTTCAATGTATTTTGCTACATAAACATGAAATCATGTACAACTGCTGTGCACCAAAATTTAGCTTAATTAGATCTTTCAAGTAACATGCAATTCCAACTCACAAGTATTCAAGTAGTGCTGCAAAGTGTTCCATTCTGTGCAGAGGACTCAATATTGATTATGTATTGAAACTATCACGGCTATAGGATTCTCTTTCCCTTTAATGTGATGAAGTGCTTTGCTTAACTGTTTCCCTCATAGGTGAAGAACGAAACTGTGTTTTTTTGGAATTTTGACAGCATTTTCTAAGATAAAAGGCTTCAATTGCTGAGATACAATAGTAGGTAGGATACAACAGTCAAAATTAACAGTGAACATCTTCCAGGAGCTGATGGGGAGGCCTTTTACATAGGAGACTGAGAAACTCCAATTCAGTACCACTGTATATAGTGAGGAATGTGAATTAATGTCTTACTCCCACCAATGCTATAAACCAAGTTAAGGCCACACACCACAAAACCTGATTCTGTATATTTTCTTCAAAATGGTTAAAATTCCTAAGCATGTTTTTTTGTTTTGGTTTGCTTTGGTTTGGTTTGGTTGGCTGGATGGTTTTGTCTCTATGTAGTAGAAGTTGGGTTTCTATTAAATTGTGAGACTGGACTTACTCCCTTAAGAGTCTCCTGGTGGTATCCAGCACAGTCATGAACTATGGCTAAGGATGTTGAGAACTTCTTTTGCCCTTTCTTTCCTTCTGAAACTGGCTCTCACTGTACAGACCTGGCCAGGTGACATAGATGGAGCTGGCCTTAAACCCAGGTTCAATCACTCTTATGCAGTTCTATAACGAAAAGGAGAAAGCTGGACAAAAAGAAATACACCATGGGCAGCCCTTCCCCATCAATCAGTAACTTTTTAAAAATGTCTTAAAAGCTTGCTTTGCCTGCAGTCTGATCTCTTGAGGACATTTTTTTTTCAGTTCAGTTTTCAATTTTATAATAACTTGATTTTAGCCTATATCAAGTTATTATAAAATTAGTCAGGGTGGGGCAGTAAACATTGGGACACTGAGACAGGACAGAAAGACGAGAAAATGATGGGACTATAAAAATAAAAAAATAGCCCTTCACCCAGAGTCTGTCTGAAGCCTCTTGCTCTATAAGAAGCAAAAACTCCTACACATTTAACTACATTGGTGGTAAAGGCTGCCAGCATAAGACAGAGATATTTTAATGCCAAAGGAGCTAATAAACATGAGTAAAGGTTGAATGTATATGATCTTAGACAAGGATCTATTACTTTTCCCAGACATGGCCAAGGTTACCAAGCAAGATTTAAATTTGTTTATGGTAAAGGAGGCCATGCCTTCTCGTATTCCTGTGAGTTAAACTTTTAATTTATGATAAACCACCTGGTGTTTAATTTTGGGCTGAGTGCATATGTCTACTAACCTGTAGGTGTTAATTCTCTCCTTCTACCATGTAGGTCCTGGGGAATGGACTCAGGATGTCAGACATAGGAGCATGTGCCTTTATCAACTGAGTCAGTTCACTAGCCCTCAATTAAAAAAAAAAAAAGTTAAGCTGGGAAATGGCGGTGCACACCTTTAATCCTAGCACTTAGGAGGCAGAGGCGGGCAGATTTCTGAGTTCATGGCCAGCCTGGTGTACAGAGTGAGTTCCGGGACAGCCAGGGTTATACAGAGAAACCCTGTTTCAAAAAAAAACAAAACAAAACAAAACAAAAAGTTAGCCTCCCTATATTAGACAGGGTTCTCAAGAGTCAAAGCACACGTACAATCTCTCTATATATCAAGGGAATTAGTGTGATGGCTTACTGTCTGGAGTCCAACTAATCCAACAATGAATGGAAAGCCCAAGAATCTAGTAGTTTCTCCTGGTCCCAGGAAGCTAGGTGTTTCAGCTAGTCTGTATGAGCTGGAATCCTTAAGAAGTAGGTTCCAACAGATGTGCTGGCAGGTGCAAACGGTGAAGAGTGTGTCTTCTTTCTCCCATCGTCCTTATGTAGGCCTCCTGCAGAAGGTGCAGCTCAAAAGTGAAGGTGTTTACCACCACACCTGGACATAAGCTGTTCTTTACTTATAGAATTTGCTCTGTCTGAGGCCGGCCTTGAACACACTGAGTATTGTGGTTCTTTCTGGGTGATGGGAGATGCCAGGTGCAATAACTTCTCCTTCTCCTTAGAAGGAATATCTCTGCTTGTCACACACCACTGGATTCCTAAGAGAAAAATGATCTTTGAATTTTAGTTGGATGTATTTCCCATCCTCTGATAGGCATATATGTTACCAAAGAGCCCAAAAGCGGTTGCTACCTCCTGCTTACTCACTTGGTCCAAACTGTAGTGGGTAATAATTATAAAAGAGCACCACCCCACCAGGCCTCTGAACAACTCCTTCAAAGTATCTGGTAAAGCATGACTCTTAAATTTGAATAGTTAACCAAATACATGTATGTATAAGGAACTCCCAATTTCATAAAGCCAATTTATAATAATAAGGTCTTACCCCAATATTTCTAACCTCTCCAAAACGTCAGAATTCCGTCTGAAGCCATTTGGATAGACTCGTATCCTTCCCTGCTCAGCTCATGTCATCCACCAAGCCTCTCTCTCCCCTTAGCTCCTCCTCCTCCTCTCTCTCCTCCAATCACTGGCCTCTCACTGCCTCAATGTGAATGGATAGGAAATATCTAGCAACACAAACAGCACAACATCATTAATATGGTACATCAATGGGATATTTTGCGGAAGAGACAAATGATGAAGATCGCGTCTAACTAAGTTATACCAAAGGGCAGAAGTAGTAATATAACCTTGAGGATAAACTATAAAGGTATATCTGTGGCCTTGCCAACTGAAAGCAAATTGCTTCCAGTGGTCCTTACGGACAGGTATTGGAAAAATGACACTTACTAGATCAACAGTCATATACTATGTGCCAGGAGATGTGTTCAATTGCTCAAGTAAGGAATACTACTACATCTGGTACATCAGCTGCAATCAGAATTAGTACCTGATTTTGGTTTTGGTAGTCAACTGTTATTCTCCATGGTCCATCTGCCCTCTGCACTGGCCAGATAGGAGAGTTAAACAGGAGATGTGGTGCATCTTTCAAGTCCTTGATGGTGGCACTAATATCTGTAGTTCCCCCAGGGATACAACGCTGGTTTTGATTCACTATTTTCTTTGGCAGAGGCAACTCTAAAGGCTTCCATCTAGCCTTTCCAAACATAACAGCCTTCACTCCACAGGTCAGGGATCCAATGTGAGGTTCTGCCAACTTCTAAGTATATCTTTCCCCATTATGCATTCTGGAACTGGGAACATAACCACAGGGTAAGCTTGGGGACATACTGGACCTACTGTGAGGCAGACATTAGCCAAAACTCTGTTAATCACCTGGCTTCCATTAGCCCCTTATATTAGGGTTCTCTAGAGTCACAGAATGTGGAATGTCTTTCTATATTGAGGGAATTTATTATGACTTACAGTCTGTAGTCCAGCTCCCCAACAATGATCAGCTGTGAGTTGGAAACCTAAGAATCTAGTTCTTGCTCAGTCCCACAAGGCTAGTTGTTTCAGCGGGTCTTCCATAGAAGTAGATTCCAACAGATGTGCTAGCAAGCAAAGAAGAGTAAATCTTCCTTCTCCCAATGTCCTTATGTAGGTCTCCAGCAGAAGGTCCAGATTAAAGGTGTGTACCCCCGTGCCTGGATCTGGGACTTGTTTTGTCCCAGGCTGAGCTTGAACTCAGAAATCTCCTTGCCTTAGTCTTCTGGGATTGTAGGAAAGTACTACTTTGCCTGGGCCTAAGCTTTTCATAGCCACTGTGCCTCAAGATCTCCATGCCAAGATCCAAGTCAGAAACTTGTGTCTTCCAACCTCAAGATCTGGATCACAGGTGAGCCCTCCAATTCTGAATTGTAGTTCATTCCAGACAGAGTCAAGTTGACAACCAGGAATAGCCATTACACTCAGTCTTGGGGTTTTACTGTTGTGAACAGACACTATGACCAAGGCAAGTCTTATAAAGACAACGTTTAATTGGGGCTGGCTTACCGATTCAGAGGTTCAGCCCATTATCATCAAGATAAGTGCATGGCAGCATCCAGGCTAGTATGGTGCAGGCAGAGCTGAACGTTCAACAGCTTCATCTGAAGAGTTCAAGACTGACTTCCAGACAGCTAGTAGTGACACACTGTACTGTCTGGTTTTGTGTGTCAACTTGTCACAGGCTGGAGTTATCACAGAGAAAGGAGCTTCAGCTGGGGAAGTGCCTCCATGAGATCCAACTGTGGGGCATTTTCTCAATTAGTGATCAAGGCGGGAGGGCCCCCTGTGAGTGGTACCATCCCTGGGCTGGTATTCTTGAGTTCTATAAGAGAGCAGGCTGAGCAAGCCAGGGGAAGTAGGCCAGTAAGAAACTTCCACCCTCCCCACCCCCCACCCCCCACCTCCCACCCCCCACCCCCACCCCCACCCCATGGCTTCTGCATCAGCTCCTGCTTTCTGGCCTGCTTGAATTTTAGTCCTGACTTCCTTTAGTGATGAACCACAGCATGGAAGTGTAAGCTGAATAAACCCTTTCCTCCCCAACTTGCTTCTCGGTCATGATGTTTGTGCAGGAATAGAAACCCTGATTAAGACACACACGTACTCCAACAAGACCACACCTCCTAATAGTGCCACTCCCTAGGTCAAGCATATGCAAAGCATCACACACCCCTACTTTAACTGGGATCTCCCAGAATCATCGTCAATTCGGAACCAGTATTGAATAGACCCCAAAAAGTTTGACTATTTCCTTTCCCCCAGTGTACAGTTACCCTTGTAAAAGGTCATCAGTCCCTCTGGAGAAGAACTGGAGAAAGGCTAAAAACAAAATTTTTAGGTGTCATCAAGATCCTTTCTCAGGAAAACCTGGCCACATTCAAGGGGTTCTTGGTCTGAAAACTGGCTCAAGTTTGGAAATTGATTCACTGGCTGAGATTTCCTTCTGCCATGATCCAATGTAGACTTTCTTTTCATTTATTTGAGAATTTTTCTGCTTATATAGATCAAACAGAAATGCAGTAGGCTTCTTATCTATTTCATGCTTGGAAACACCATGAGTAATTAACCAGTACCAAAGGTCCCTACAAGTCATGCCATTATAAAATTCACCTTGCCTGTGCTGACCATTACAAGCTAGGTCATTTTAAACATTGTTTTGTCTACCCTGCCCATTATAATAACTATGATCACTTTGCATCTGTCAATTCAATGCCACCATCTGATTCTGTTACTTCAGGTCCCAATTAAACCCATTGCATTTAATGCATCCAATTGATCAGCAGCATCTCCAACTTTAAGATCTGGCACAAGGAAAAGGGCAACAACCAAAGCTCAAAAGTGCCGATGACCCTCTCACCATTTAGTGTCTTATAGGATTCATGAAGATCATGTCTTCTGGGCCTTCCCAATGTGGAAGATTAAGTTTTACACAACGTATCCACTCTAGCATTGCGATTTCCCTGAGTCTTAAAACCTTTCATCAACTCTAAGCCACCGAATATCAAGGCACCTCCAGCTCCTTTTCCAGAGGCCATCTTTTGATAGATGCTTTAGCCTGCTGCTCACGCTTCTGGCACATTTATTAACTGTGCAAGCTTCCATGTTAAACCTAGAATCTCCACTTAGTAGACCCCCATCAGCCTGACCTAGTTTTATGTTCCCTCCACCATTATTCCACACCCTTAAAATCCACTCCCACACATATTCCCTAGACTTCTGTTTGAATGACTTAGCAAACTCATAAAGCTCCTTTGTAGTTAGTATACTTCCTTGAGGACCACACTTTCTACCTCTCCTCTAGGGGCCTGCTTTGCCTTGTGTCAGGTTATATAGGTCTAGAGGCAACTATTGGTGGGCCTCGAGGAATATCAGTATTGTCTTACCTGGCGTTTTCCTTTCTTTCTTTCTTTCTTTTTTTTTCTTTTTTTTTTTTTTTTGGCTTTTCATTTTGTTTTTTTGTTTGTTTGTTTGTTTGTTTGTTTTTCCAAGACAGGGTTTCTCTGTGTAGTCCTGGCTGTCCTGGAGCTCACTCTGTAGACCAGGCTGGCCTCGAACTCAGAAATCCGCCTGCCTCTGCCTCCCAAGTGCTGGGATTACAGGCATGCGCCACCACGCCCGGCTTTTTTGGCTTTTCAAAACAGGGTTTCTCCATGTTACAATTCACAGACCACAGGAAGCTCAAGAAGAAGGAGAACTGAAGTGGGATTGCTTGGTTTCCTCTGAGAAAGGGAACAAAATACTCACAGGAGCAATAAAGGAGACAAAGTGTGGTGTGGAGCAGAGGACTGAAGGAAAGGCCACCCAGAGACTGCCCTACCTGGGGATTCATCCTATAAACAGTCACCAAACCCTGACACTATTATGGACAACAAGAAGTGCATACCGAAAGGAGCCTGTTATGGTTGTCTCCAGAGGAGCCTTGCCAGAGCCTTACAGATACAGAGGCAGATGCTAGCAGCCAACCATTGGACTGGGCATGGGGTTCCCAATGGAGGAGTTGGAGGGTGAACTGGAGGAGCTGAAGGGGTTTACATCCCCATGAGAAGAACAATGAGGTCAGCCACCCAGACACCCCAGGACTCCCAGGGACTAAACCATCAACCTAAGGGTACACATGGTTCCAGCCAAAAATGTGGCAGAGGAATGCCTTGTTGGGCATCGCTGGGAGCAGAGGTCCTTGGTCCTGTGAAGGCTCAATAGATGCCCCAACAAAGGGAAATCGAGGGGGGGGTGGTCAGGTGGAGGGGCATATACTTGGAGGCAGGAGGTGGGAGGAGGGGTTGAGGGTTTGTGGGGAGGGGGGAAACTGGGAAAAGTTTTAGCATTTGAAATGTAAATGAAGATTATATTCGATTAATTAATTAATTAAAAGACAGGGTTTCTCTGTATAGCCCCGGCTATCCTGGAACTCACTCTGTAGACCAGGCTGGCCTCGAACTCAGAAATCCACCTGCCTCCGCCTCCCAAGTGCTGGGATTAAAAGCATGCACCACCACTGCCCGTTGCCTGGCATTTTATTTAGAGAAAATTACTGCTGGTTTATCAGACAATGAAGAATTAATTTCTTCAGGTGAAAAGGGCGATATTTCAAGGGGTGGGACTGAAGGTACTACTTCCTCAGGGGAGGTAAACCCTTGAGAATTTGAGGATTCATAAGTTCCCAGCTTCAATAGGGTCCTCCCACATATTCCCACCCCAAGTTATAGGATCCCATTCTTAGATGATTAATGCCCTCATTTTAACTGCTGACACCCTCTGAGGCTGAGATTTGAATTTTCAACGTAATTCGGGCAATCTTATAATGGGAGCTTTGGTTTGATTTTCTGCAACGTGAGCCCTAGGCCTGCTGGAGAGAAGATTCTCTTCAAGGGCATACTTAGAGACCTTGAGATTCTTCATTAGAATCTAAAGCCAAATCAGTTTTATCATGCATTCCATTCCTTTCTTTTATCAGTTGATCCAGAGATGCTAAGAGGAACCAACCGGCAAAATCATTTTCTTATTTCCCACCAAACTGGAAAGTTTCTTAGATCAGCTCACCTAATCCATTGCCATTCATAAATGATGGATCAAGATAACCAAAGGCATTTACTTCTTTTAAGTTTCAAATATAGTTTCTACCGTGGACCTCCGGTAGTCTCTTAGCTCCCAGGTGACGGAATGACTGGCAAGTTTTCAGTAGCTGGTAAATTAGAAGGTGCTGGCAAGTTATAAAGCCTATTCCAGATACCTAAAAAGATTCGTCCTTATACTTCTGTTCCTCTAGAACCAAACCAGGCACCAACTTCTGTATTAGTCAGGGTTCTCTAGTCACAGAACTTATGGGATGTCTCTATATATTGGGGAAATTTATTAGAATGACTTATAGTCTGTACTCCTTCTAACCCAGCAATGGGCAGCTGTGAATGGGAAGTCCAAAAATCTAGTAGTTGCTCAGTCCCACAGGGCTAGTTGTTTTGGTTGGTCTTCTGAATGAGCTGGAATCCTAAAAAAAAACTATAGGTTGCAACAGATATGCTGGCAAGTAAGTGCAGGCAGGCAAAGAAGAGTCTTCCTTCTTCCAATGTCCTTATGTTTGCCTACAGCAGAAGGTGTGGCCTAGATTAAAGGTGTGAACCACCATGCCTGGATTTGGAACTTGCTCTGTCCCAGGCTGGCCTTGAACTCAGCCAGCGATCTGCTTGCGTCAGTTTCCTGGGGTTAAAGGCGTGTACTACCTTGCTTAGACCTAAGATTTTCATGGCCGCTATGACTCAAGATCTAGATCAAAAGCATGTGTCATCCCATGTCAAGATCCAGGTCAGAAGCCTGTGTCTTCCAACCTCGAGATGTGGATCACAGGTGAGTACCCTCCATTTCTAGATTGTAGTTCATTCCAAATATAGTAGAATATGTAGAAAGGTCTATGTAGAAAGTTTCAGGACAACTACAACTAATAGAGAGATCCTGTCTCAATAATAATAACAACAACAATAATAATAATATCCTTCATCTGGCCTCCAGAAGTACAAACACAGATACAAACACATACTTATAAATTAAAACAGGCAAGTGTTTTACTGACAACCCAGGAATGGCCACTATACCCCCTTAATTTTACATGCTCACAATGTATTTTCAGCACTCTTTCCCTTTCCAGATCTAACTGCCATCACCCCATTCTGACAAGGGTGCTAGTTTCTGCCTGGAGATTTTCTGAGCTTGTTTTCTTAAACAACAGATTGAATATATGGAGAGACAGAAGAGCAAGTCACAGGAAAGTAAACCTAACTGCTTTATTCTGAAAGGATGGGAAGAGAGACCTAAGCCTGAGAATTCATTCAATGCTCAATGGAAAGTGGCTGGTATGTTTTAGAGAGGCCACTGACTCCTCCCTTTCCCCCTAGTTGGCCCTGTTTAGATACATACCCTTGCTTCCAGTTCCCTCACAGTGTCTTCCTTGATCAAGAAGCCACCATCTCAATGAGCCTGCCTTCCATTGCCCTGTTTACCTATGTTCCTCTAACCCCACTTCCCCAAATCCCTTCAATTTCAAGCCACTTCTCCCCTACTGGGTCCAATTTGTGCTGCCTATATACACATGGATGGAGGACCATCCACCGGACCGGGGCCCATGCTTCTAAAGAAATCGATTCTCTCTCCCCCAGAAGCCCTCAACTGTCAATAGCTCCTCCTCTGAGAGGGGGGTCACTGGAGAGGTAGACCCCTGACCCTTTCCCCCTCCCTTCTGAAAGGTTGACAGGCTTTCACTTACAAACAACTGCTGTGAGTTCATGAGTGCATCTATCCTGTCATGAGTATAATGCTCATATCTTTTTGGAGACAGTGCCTTACCATGTAGCTCTGGCTGGAATTCACCATGTAGACCCTGCTGGCCTCAGAATCAGAGAGATCTGCCTGCCCTCACCTTCTGAGAGCTAAAATGAAAGCCATGTGCCACTGCACCAGGCAGTTTCAAGTTTTTATGGCTCTGGGTTTGTTTTTTCAGCGAAGTTCACACTCCACAATGACCAGTTAATTAAAACAAGTCTGTGCATAGAGTGGATACCAGGCCAGTGATGCACGCCTTTAATTCCAGCACTCAGGAAACAGAGGCAAGCCAATCTCTGTGTGTCAGAGGACAGCCTGGTTATGTAGAAAGTTCCAGGACAACTAAAACTAATAGAAAGACCCTGTCTTGATAATGATGACAATAATAATAATAATAATAATAATAATAATAATAATAGGCCGGGCGTGGTGGGGCACGCCTGTAGTCCCAGCACTTGGGAGGCAGAGGCAGGTGGATTTCTGAGTTCGAGGCCAGCCTGGTCTACAGAATGAGTTCCAGGACAGCCAGGACTACAGAGAGAAACCCTGTCTTGAAAAACCAAAAAGAAAATAATATTAATAATAATAATAATAATAATAACAACAATACTACTACTGATGATGATGATGATGATGATGATGATGATGATGATACCCTTCGTCTGGCCTCCAGAAGTACAAACAGAGATACAGACATATACTTATAAATTAAAACAAGTAAGTGTTTTAAAAGTAAACATATGGAAATTTGAAATAATATCAACTAAGGAAGCATATCAAAGATCTAAAACAGTAAAAGGAAGGAAGTACTTGAGACAAATATTTGAAGAGTGTTTGAGCTTTGAAGTAAGGCAAGGTTCATCCTGAGTCCGGTTGTTTAACAGTTGTGGTTTCAGATAGTGTGTGTGTGTGTGTGTGTGTGTGTACTTTTGTCTGAGTACATGGGAAAGCTTGAGGCTGATTTCAAGTGTATTCCTCTATCATTCTCCGCCTTTTCTTTTCCTATTATCCTTTCTTTCTTCCTTTCCTTGTGTGTATGTGTATGTGTGGTGGTGGTGGTGGTGATGGTGGTGGTGGTGATGGTGGTGGTGGTGATGGTGGTGGTGGTGGTGGTGGTGGTGGTGGTGGTGGTGGTGGTGGTGGTGGTTTGTATGGAAATGGCCACATCGGCTTATGTTTTTGAATACTCAGTTATTAGGGAGTGGTGCTACTTGTATGGCCTTGTTGGAGAAAGTATGTCACTGGGAGTGGTCTTCGGGGTTTCAAAACTCGAGTCAGGCCCAGTGCCCCTCCCTGACACCTGCAGATCCAGATGTAGAACTCCCGGCAGCTTCTCCATCACCATTTCCGTCTGCCTGCTGCCACACTTCCCACCATCGATAATGGGCTCATCCTCCGAAACTGTAAGCAACTCCAGTTAAACGCTTTCTTTTGTAAGAGTTGGCATGGACATGGTGTCTTTCCACAGCGATAGAACACTGACCAAGACAGCCAAGGTCTCTCACCTCCCCCACGGCTTTTCACATGGGTACTAGGAATCCAAATGCCGGAGTCCATGCATAAGTGACTAGCACTTTACCCACTGGGCCAATTCATTAGCTGACCTACTAGCAATGTGCTTTAATGGATACTCCCACTTAAATAGAAAATCTGATCCCCACACTTTGAATCTAGACTGGTCTTATCTTCCATGGCTCATACAAAACTGTAATATGAAAGTGCGTTAGTTTGGCATATAGGCAGGAAATGTTTTGAGGAGTCATTTTCCCTTTTAATTCCTGAATCCTGTCATCTCCATGACAACAAGTCCACAATAACCTACTAGAAAATGAAATGTTGTTTGGAGGAAAAAAATCAACTGGTATTCCCATCAGCAACCAGTTCATCATCTGATACAGCTGAGTCCCTCAGTCAGGGATCAGATAACAGTGCACAGCAGAAGGAGCCCAGAGGATTCCAGCTTAAATTGTTAAACAGCTCAAATTTGAACTAACAGCTTTTGGAGGGGCATGTATCCAACCTTATGTAAATGTAATATAAATCACATCAGCAAACTGTCACGTGCTCTTTCAAGTGTTTTGAAAGCAGACTCAGGGAGTGAGAAGGCCCTCCCTTTTCTCCTCCCAAAACTCCCTGTCCTTGGCTAGCTCTGTAACAAGGAGAGCAGAAGAAAAAAAAAAAGCAAAACAGAACAAAAGCAAGTGTGCTAGACTATTGAGCACAGTGCATTAATAGCAAGAGCTGAAAGATAAACTACTTCCAACAAACAACATCACTATTGTTCATACGGTGGTAAAAGTCCCTGCAGTAGGAAGGAGGCTCATGGAGGAAAAGATTATAATCAGGAACCCCAGCTGACTACCTCGATGCCTCCTGATCAATTTCTGCTGCATGATTGTAAACACTACCAACTTCTCATTTTGTTACATATATATATAATGTGTGTACATATATGTGTTTATGTAAGTGTATGCACACATGTACATGAAGGTGCCCCAGAAGCCAGAAGAGAGCATAGGGTCCCTTGGAACTGAAGTTACAGATGTTTTTGATTCACCTCATCTGGGTCCTGGATCCGAACTCTGGTCCTCAGGACTGAACTTTTAAGTGTTCTTAAGCCATTTCTCCAGCCTGTTTGCTCTCTTAGGTTCCTCCAGTTGTCCCTACTGGATATTGTAAACTCTGCTTTTAATGCTTTGCTATCTATCTGCTGCTTCTGATTATCCTTTTATATTTTTTTCCTTGTTATATTCTCAATAAATACATTAATTCAAAATCACAGCTCATTCTCTGGACTACAGAGAAAAGCAGGCTACCAGGACTTAATGATATACTGCTTACAAGTTACTTGACTAATAACAGATGCCTTATAGATATTGATTTCCATTTTTTTGTATTAGATGTTGCTGAGTTTAACCAAAATATGTATAGAAATATATTGTGCTAGAAATCACACAATATCCCACATCACAGGAAGAAATGACATCCAGCCTGTCCATTGGGGACCAAGGATAAATAGCAAAATAAAATGATCTTTGGCTAAACTCTGCAGACCAGAGCTGTGGATTAATGTGAAGTCATAGCATTCCCTCCTCCTATGACCCTACAGTCCCCACCTACCTCTGTCTAATCTCTGGAAAAAAGTAGTCTTGTTCCCAAGAGCTGTTTGCAAGCACAACTGGTTGAAGTCCTCTGTTCTCTTTTAGACTGCTAAGGCTCCTTGGGCTTTAGGAAAAAATACCTGTAAGGATTTCTATTCCCTCTCGTCTGATATAAACAGGGTATAACAGCCCCTTCTACTTCCTAAGACCAGGAAAGTCATAGCTCTCAAAAGAATGTTGTAGCTGTTCTGAACTGAGACAAGCAAGAATCTAAATACATTTGAAGATCTTGTCCCAATAGTTCATAAAAGTCATCAAGTTTTCACTGGTCAGAGTATAAAGATATTTTAGGTGAGATGGGTCATTACAATCAACTTCCCATGTTGTGTTCTTTTATTTTGAGGCAGGGTTTAGATATGTATCCCAAATTGCCATAAAACTCATTTTACAGCCAGGCTGAACTTGATATTGCAATTTCCCTGACCCTGCCTTGCAAGTGCTAAGAGTGTATACAGGCATGTGCCACCAAGGTTGACTTCGCTTGCAATTTTTAATCTGAAGACAAGAAAACTTTACAAGTCTCTTTCCATTTTGAAGGCAAAGCCAATGAGAGCAGAATTCAGAAATTTTAGAATGATTTTGAAATCAGACATCTTCCCATTTGTATATTTGACTAATATACATATACACATATTTAACTCATAATCATATCTGACTTTGTGTATAGAATTAAATGCAAATGTGAGCTGTGGTCCAGAGAGGACTTTTGCAGGATAAAGGCAACGTGTTAAGGACCTGAAGGCATAAGATTTTAACAGAGGCTTAAGTCTACAGAGACGTGACAGGAGCCAGAGTCCTCACCAGCTACAACTAAGAACCTATCATTCAGGGTTCCTTTAGCTGTGTGCAGGCGCCAACTACTGTCACTCAAGGGGCAGGACCTGAAGTTCTGTCCAATCGGAGACCCTGGTCTCAAGACATATCCAATCAGAAACACAAACGGAGAGTAGGGGCGGGCTTTGGTTGTCCCCCGGCCTTTGTCTGGGACCCTCCATATTGGAATCCGAGTCCGCTGCTAGGGAAGCTGTTGCGCAGCTTCGGTGTCGCGGTGACGCCGTGGGTGCTGGGCGATGGTAAGAAGACGCCAGTGTCTCCCAGAAGTGAACATGGTGAGTGTGCGTGTGGCGCCCGGAGATGACGGTGCGCGAGCGGGAAGCGCTGTAGCAGAGCAGGGTCTGCAGTGAGGCCTCGTGGGCGGCTGCTCTGGATCCCCTGGGCTGTAGGGGTTGCTCGAGCCTGGGCGTCCTGTCCTTCCAGACGCGGCGACTGCAGCGGGTGTTGGAGCCTTCTCTGAGCAGTTCTGCTCTGGCTGCCCGTTTGCTCCGGATCATGCATGGCGAGGACTTGGTGGATCATCATGGGAGAGTCTCTGAATGTGACGGTCACTCACTAAAGGAACTGTGTTCTTCTCTAGTATCCCCAGCCCCTTCGTTCTCTCCGCCGCCCACCTAACCCGAACTTCAGTAATGTGTGGGAAGCAGGATCGCAAGTCCAGAACCTAGGCCAGCTCCACTGCAGTCTGTCTACGTGTTCTTCCACATCCCCGCCCACACTCCCAACAGGATAATGATAATTTCCCAGTTTACCCCTTTTGTATGCTCCTGGGCTTACTACAGGTGCTGAAAGCCTCCCATTTGTTCCAAATGATATATTATCCTTATGGTATATCCCAAACACAATATTTCCCCCCCCCCCAAAAAAAATGTTCTGTTTCCTTCCAGGTACCGGAAAAATGGATTCCTTTTTTTTTTTTCCTTAGTGTTCGCATGTTTGTGTCTGAGTGTATATAAGTGCACCAAAAGAGGGCAGTGCCAGAAGAGGGCGTGTGATTGATTCCCCTGAAGTGAAGTTACAGCAGGCCGTGAGTTGCCTGGTGTAGATGCTGGGAACCAACCCCCGGGGTCCTCTGGAAGAGCAGCAACTGTTCTTAACTGCTGAGCTGTCTCTCCATCCCGAGGATGTTTGTGTGTGAACATTTCAGGAGAGCGAAGCAGAGAAGAAACCCTTGAGTCCTTGTTTTAAAAAGACTGTGTCTTCTGTCCTTCTCCCCCCCACCCCCACTCTAGGCCAGGACAACTGTGGGAGAGTGTGAAGGCAGTGCCAAGGTCCCATAAGGCTGCCAAGAGATCCACTGTCTGATTTGCCGCTGGTTGTGTGTGTGTGTGTGTGTGTGTGTGTGTGTTTATGATTACCTAGTAATTAATTTCTAATTAATTAGTAATTCTATTTTTCATGTGTTATACTGATATGTCTTTGTTGCTGTTAACATACGATCCTCTGAGCTACGTCCACCCATTGATAGATGATATTTGTAGCATTGGGACCCTTGGACTATTTTATCACACTATCTGAATTACGAACTGCATGCTAGTGTCGTGTAATGATAGCTGATCTTACTGCTCTTATTCTAGAGTGCTGGGTCCTCTCATCTAGGAGGATTTTTGAGGTGTGGAGGGAATGCAGCCTCTGGGGGGTGGCGCGGGGGGGGGGAGAGCACCCAGATTCCCTGCTGCTGGAAGGAAGATCCTGGTATACCGGCATCTAAAAGGAACTCCAGTTGTTTCCCTGTCTGGCACTGTTTTGATAATATTTCTTCTGTGCTGAAGCTACAGGAGGTCTGTTGTATGGAATAGCCAATCCCTGGTGGGATTCAAGCAGCCACTGGAAGAGCATTCAGAGCCTCTTCTGGGGTGACAGGGGTCTTTGACTTTTAACTCTTACTGCATTTGTACCTGTCTAACCTTTAGTTAGGGCTGGCTTACGGTTTCACAGGTCCATTATCATCGTGGTGGGTAGCATGGCAGCATGCAGGCAGTCTTGGTGCTAAAGGAGCTGAGAGTTCTACATCTTAATCTGCAGGCAGCAGAAAGGGACTACTTCCAACTGGGCAGAGCCTGAGCATGGGAGACCTCAAAACCCGCCCCCAATAAAGCCTCACCTCCTCCAGTAAGGCCACACTTCTTAATAGCGCCACATACACACACACACACACACACACACACACACACACACACACCGCCCCAAAGGCCAAGCATTCAAACACATGTGTCTAAGTGGGCTAAACCTAAGTTGGTTTTTGCTGGGATTCGTGGCTGTTTGCACAGGTCCATTCTTTTCTGCTTCCAGCGTTCAGAGGTTTAGGATTAATTAATTAAAATGGAATACATTAAAACTGAGACACTCCTTGTGTCTTAAAACTCATGCCAGGAGAAACTGGCGGCCCTTGCTGTTGGGGTGAGCTGGGGTAAGAGCTTAGGAAGTGCCGAGTGCCCGTTCTGCATGTCAAAGCTTTACTCCTTTATTGTTGTTTTTCCTACTAACCAATGACGTTTTTATAAGGTTGGATTGATATATGCCTTTTTGTTACTCTTAATCCAAACCTCACATCCCTATAAATCCATCAGCATATTTTATTTATATTGGGGTAACTTGGACTTTCTTATTACAGTATTAGTATTACATAATATATGTTAATATCATATATTAACAGCCAATCTTATTGCTCTTATTCTAGATTAATCTCATATATACTGTGGATACATGCGTGCACACACACATACATATTATGTATTTACACATGCACATTTTGAATCTTCCAGAAAATTTCCAGGGTTTTGTGCCTTTTTTTTTCCTTTTAGTAAGAATTAAGCAATAACATTATTAGCAATAAGATTATTCATTAACTTAGGAGGAAATGGTTATATTTATAAGCTTTTTAACACAAATGGAGCTTAGTCTTTCTATGAGCCTCTGTGACTTTTTATTTTCTCCTAAGTTTTGCCTTTACAAATTTGATGTCTAAATGAAATATCACATGCATACAATATCTATGCAAACTTATCCTGTGTTTCATCGTTCACCCACACGTAAAAGATCTCGAGTGTGTTGGCAGATTAGGACACGTCATTTGTCACTTCCTGATTATGGCTTCTCCTGTCTCCGCCTCCCACGATTTCAGCTCTTTGAATGATTATTTCTGCGTCTCCTGTGTTATCATGACATACATTCATACCCGTGACAGAGAACATTTTGTCTCCGTCAAAGCCACTTTCTCCAAAGGAATAGCAACTTACGCTCCATCCTGAATCCGTGTTCCGTTAGCCCATGTGTTCATTAATACTGTTTGTCTCTCTCATTATTTCGTTTTTTCCTCATTTCTAAACGTGTTCTACCTTTTTTTATAGTGACTGAGCGCATATGTACTTACTGTATAAAACAGCTTTCAAATCTCTTCCTAGGTCTCTCTCTCTTTTCCTTCCTTATTAAAAGTGATTAGATGTATGTAATAAGACCTTTGATTTCTCCCAGTGGGCCACTTCATCTTTTTACCCTTTGTTTAATTTGGCGAATACAATTATTTCAGTGTAGTTTAAATTATGACTATGTTTTTCTTTTTTAAAATAACAGCTTGGGCCGGGCGGTGGTGGCGCATGCCTGTAACCCCACTTGGGAGGCAGAGGCAGGCGGATTTCTGAGTTCGAGGCCAGCCTGGTCTACAGAGTGAGTTCCAGGACAGCCAGGGCTACACAGAGAAACCCTGTCTCAAAAACAAAAACAAAAACAAAAACAAAAACAAACAAACAAAAAATAACAGCTTGGTTACAACTAAAGAAACCACTCCATATTCCTATAACACCTTTGAATAGCTCAGTGTGCTTTTAGATTCATATACTTAATATCTATGGAAATGATTTCTTACATGGTATGCGGGAAGGGTGTGCAGATATTTGTAGCCATACTGTTCCCCTGCTGTCCCTGTAGTTTTCATAGGAAAAGGAGTATTTCTCTGTTGCTGTGCACTCCGATTTCTGTCATCTATGATCTAAAAGACATGAATGTATTTAAGGGCTCTGTCTTCATAGCCACAGTTCTGTTCATCTTATTTCCAAGTTTATAAGCCATAGCTTTATACAATAGAGAGACATGTGACACATCAGGACGCGATGCTCATGGCAGATTCCTATGTGACCGTGGCTCTAACACGTAACTGAGGTTTGTATAAGTTCACTCCATAATGTGTACAAAATGTTAGAATCATTTCTCACAGGGTGTCTCCACTGTGGTGTGGAGATATGAATTCAAATATACAATGCAAATTAACATTGAACTCTTCCATAGTGAAGTTACCTAGAATTGCTAACGTTCTCTGTAATGTGTTCCTTTTTGATACCTTTTAACCTTCTTCTTTACTTTTGGATTTTTTTTTTTAATTTCTCCCTCCAGCCGTTTTTGAAGATTGCATTAATTTGCTCATTTATTTACTTATTTTTTTGTGTGTGAGTGGATGAGTGAGGCAAACTATATAGATTTCAAAGGAAATCAGGAGTCACTTTCTCCTTTCGTTTTGTGAGTCGTGGAAATCAAACTGGGTCATCAGCCTTGATGTCATGAAGGTCATCAGCCTTGATGTCAAGCCCTTTGTCTCTACCAAAGAAGCCATCTTGTCAGCCCCGTCTTTTTAATAAATAAATAAATAAATAAATAAATAAATAACATTTTTTCAGTTATTGAGATCAGAGATTAGGCAATGAGTTGTTTTACCTGATATTGTTTATCTCTCATGAAGATTGTGTGCTTCATTTTAACACTAGGATCGGATGTATCTTCTCTCTTTTTAAGTTTATTGGCTTTATAATTGACATGATTTACATATATTTTTGTTTCCTGGCATGCTTATATTCATAACCCCAGTACCATAGCCAGCAGAATTAGCATACCCATGACCCCACTGTATTTTATAGTATCCTTACATACATGGACCATGGTACACATATGTGCATCCCTGCCCTAAATACACAGAAAAAAAAATGTAGTTGAAGGCTGTCCTCTACTACATAGCAAGTACAAAGTCAACATGACCTGCCCAAGACTCAGAAAAACAACAACTATAACAAAAACAAGAGCCAGATAGAAATCGCTAAACAATCAATAAATGGGCAAATGAAATAGACAGTTCTTCAGTACTTTGGGCCTTTGAAGCATCAAAGCCCACCCCCAGGAACACACTTCCTCCAACAAGGTCACGCCTACTCCAACAAGACCACCCCTACTCCTTCTCAAGTCGGGGCACTCCCTGATGACTCAATATTCAAATATAAGCCAGTGGGACCATCCTTATTCAAACCACCACAGTGGTTGGGCACAGGGACATACAAAGATCCAACAGTACATATATGAAGGCCAGACAACTTGTAGGAGTCAATTCTCATCTTTCAGCTTGTGAGTTCTGGGCAGTGAACTACAGTGGTGACACAGTGGCAGGTGCCTTTATTCACTGAACAGTCTCCACGTCCCACTGTCATTGCTCCTGAGGCAGTGGGACCTAAAAGAATGGAGCCAAAGAATAAGGCAGACGAAAGTCTCATTCAGTCGACACCTTTCTTTAGAGCATCAGAAAATTCATACTTCGAGGGTTAAGAAAGGTCAGATGAGTAAAGTTCATATGAGTTCAGGCCATAAACATTCTGAGTAATATCAGCAAGTGCCAGTTGGTAATCTGAAGCAAATCCACTCCTATCGTCTACACCTGGGAAGGACACAAAAATATATTCTATGAACAATCCCATAGGTCAGAAGACTCTTGTTCTAGTTCTTGGGTTGTTCTCACAAAGTCTCTAAATTTTCTTCACATAGCTCCAGCCCTCCTGGACCATGTTCTGATAGCCCACTTAAAAAAGTTGTATAAAGTATGCTGGAGAAATGGCTCAGAGTTTAAGAATACTTGCTGCTCCTGAAGAGGACTGGGGTTTAGTTGCCAGCATCCTTATGATAGCTCACGCCCATCTGTAACTCCAACAGCAGAGAAGATCTAATGCCATCTTCTGGCCTCTGTGGGTACCAGGCCTGCATGTGGCACACATAAATGCAAACAAACCCACATAAATAATATAACTTTTTAAAAATCCGTTTCTGTGTTTTCCTGGCTGGCCTGAAACATTGTTGTATAGACCAGGTGGGCCTCAACTCGGAGATTCACCTGAACCTATCTCTTAAGGGCTGGGGGAAATGTCTTTTTAAAACATTTAGGCCAGGTAGTACATGCCTTTAATCCCAGCACTCAGGAGGCAGAAGCAGGTGGATCTCTAAGTTCAAAGCCAACCTGGTCTACAGAGCGAGTTCCAAGTCAAGTCAATACAACACAGAGAAAAATCTGTCTCGAAGAAAAGAAAATTTCATAAGTCATTAAAATTACACTTCTGCCTTTTTATTTTATTTGCATGATATACATTATTCATATATACATATGTGTGTATATAGACATATAATTCATGAGCTGATATGACTTTGTGAGCAAATTTAAATGCACATGTCCAATGGTGAGCGAGATTCTCCCACAGAAAACTCTGCCTTAAAATACCTGTGGATAAGGACTTGCCATTTCGGTTTCATTCATCCATGGGTTGGTGCCATCCCCTGTCATTCAGGGTCTGAGAGAGTGAGACATGAGGTCCTGGTTCTGGCAGTGATAAATGTCCAATTAGGCACAATTAGACAGTGGGCTTTGAGAGTCTGTCTTGCTGGGGTTTTTGTTTGACCCATCATCTTGTTTGCCTGCATTTTGGGATCTTCCACCACAAACCATCTCTGTTCAGGAGGCTCACAAAGTTCTATTGCAACCATTGTCATCCTGTGACATACAGGTAGGAAAATGTAAGTGAGGAAAAGGGATGGCTCAGAAGCTGGGGATGGTAAGTGTGCGGCCGGTGTCCTGAGCTAGGAGAGGGGGCTGTTTGTGACTACACAGCCAGGACTCCCTATCTTCTACTCCACACTACATAGGTCCAAATCCTCTCTTTGATTGCCATGTCCTCCATCTTTTCCAGCTATAGGCTGGACCTGTTGCAGTCTGAGCTAAAATGGGTGATGTAGCTCCTTTAACTGAGACAGTTAATGCTAAAGAGAGTTAAATATTCGTTGTTAGAAACAATATCTCTCTTAGGGGATCAAATAAAAGATACAGGTTCCTATCCAGCTGGCTGGAAGGCATAGGTAAGAACTGGTCACCAAGAAGAACATTTCCTGAGTCACAAGACAAAGTTGGCTTTGATGGTGAATATAAGAGCAAAGTCACCAAATGCCTCATCCCAGATAGTAGATCCCCAGTTATAGGTTGAAAGGAGCCCTGTGAGATGTCCTGGGTCACACTTTTAGCTTTATTTTTCCAGTGTCTAAATTTTATTTTGGTGTCTACTGGAACTCTTTCAGTTAGCTTTCCATAAAGGAATATAATAAGCAGCCTGTATTTTCAGAGTTGGAACATCCTTTGGAGGGAAATCCATGCGATTTCCCTGGTACAAATGCATTGTCCTTGGGTGCCATGTTTAGGTGCCAAAACCACTGTTGCAAAGATAGAGCTCTTACATCAAAGAGAAGATAAGAGGATTTGTTTTAGAACACGGTACAAGTGATGGTGTCCTGTGAACACATATGTATCCCCATTTGGTAAGAGTTCTTTGTAGCTTTTTCTATATGGTCACTTTAAAATACATGATAGAAATGTCCTGGAGGCAGGTTACACAAAGCAGATAAATCTGTTGTGGCCCTCAGGTGTTTGATGACATTCTAAGCCTTTGTGTTGGTACAGTACAAAAGGAAAGAGGGTTAAGGGTTGGTGGCTGTCATTCTCTCTGACACACATGGACTTCTCAGGAGTAGACATTCACAATATCAGGGTCCATATTAGAGTCTCTTCTTTCTGGGCCCCTTTGGCTCCTTTGTAAACCAAGAGTTCTTGGTAAGAGACCATGAAAGCTTGTATGTATGGCATCTCTGACCATTTTTTTTCCTCATAAAGTAACTCTAATTATACTACAGTGTAAGTAAGGCTGCCGCTAAAGAGCCTTTGCTCTAGTTTGTCTGATTTATATTATAACTAGGCTATTTTGTAGGAAAATAAAGGTGCTTTTTCTCTTTAGCTTATCTGGGTCAAATTGGGTTTGGTAGTTAAATATATAGCCAATTGGAGGTATTGAAGGAGTATTCTAATAGAGATCTAAGGACAAGAAGGATAGAGGTCACTGAAAATTTTTTAAAATATGTATACTTTTAGGTGTATTCTTAGGGTGCCAGACCTCTCTGGATCTTAGTTGGACATACGTATCTTTTCCTGTCATATCTGATCTCCAAACATGACAGCCTGTCCTTATAAGTACCAGATACCCTGCAGGTGATTGTGAGCCATCGGACAAGTGCTGGGAACCAAACCCAGGTCCTCTGGAAGAGCTGCCAGTACTCTTATCTCCTGAACAATCTCTCTAGCCCAATGCATTAGTTTTAAATGCCATCAGGTTTCCTTCTTGCCACACAAATGTCCTCTCAAAGGCATTTGTGTCTGTTAGTGTTATAATCATCGCACTGACCACTGAACTCAAGTCACAGGGGTTCTGCAATGTGCTATGGGGTGTATGCATTCCACTGTGAAAACGTATGAGAGCCCAAGCTGCTAAGTAGGCATTAGGAAAGTATACTTAAATGTTCTTCTAGGAATAAGTGAGGATCTATGGCTTCTCACCCCTTCCTATCTTCATGCTTAGAGGTTTGAGACCATGGAAGTAGTGTATGCCCACCTAGGACATTCGTATGTCTGGGATCCAATGTAATTTGCACATGTCCAGATTCCTTTGATCCCAGAGATTGGAGATTTGGCATATATTCCCTCAAATAAAATGTGTTAAAGTTGAGACACTCAGTGCATGGCAAATCCCATCTTGGAGGAACTGGAGGAGCTGGGAGATATCAATGTGATAGACAATGGGGAGGGCTCAGGATATGCATCGTTCCCAGGTTAGGTGTCAGAGGCCTACTGACCTTCACTGCATTCACTCTCTGGGGAAGGCTATATAAAAGCCCAGTTATCAGCTCAGGAATTAGTAGACTGTGCTAATATATCTTTCAGAGATAAACTGAGTCTCCTTCTGCCCTGATCCCAGGGGTTGAAGACAAAGAAAGTACTTGTAAGCCCATACAAATTCATGAGTTCATTCTGTGGTCTAGGTAGGAATTCATGCTTGCCTAGACATGAATGCCCCCCCCCTACCCGTATGAGATGAATTAAGACCCACTCATAGAAGACCTACAGAAATAGGGTGCCATATGCATTCTCCAAATCTTCTTCTGGTGTTACTTATTCGGGTCATTTCTCAATGACAGGTCACATTGCCCAAGCCAGAATTTAGGCCCAGATGTGTTTCAGCTTCGGCCTCACATTCGAAGGGGGGAGAGTCTTCACAGGTTCTGATGTCTATCAACTCATTCACGTCTTGGAGAGAGACTTGAAACATATGTGGGTGTTCATTCAGGCTGTCCATGAATGGGGTAAAGATGTCTGGCATACAGTGTACCATAGTCCTGTGCTACCGGCCCCAACATAGGCCTTTCTCATTGGGTTGTTTCCTCTGTCTAGGTTTGATTTTATTTTTATGATTACATTTATATAGACTCTTAGGTGAGGGTTGGGTGGGGTGGTTCGTGCACAAAATTGTTCAAGCATATACATTCACATATAGAGTCAGAGGTAGACACTAGGTGTCTTTCTCGATCAGGCTTCATTTCCTTTGCCTGAGAGATGGTCTTTCATTGAACTAAACGCTCACTATTTCACCTAGGATGGCAGGAGAGCAAGGTCTCAGGATCCCCCCAGTCTCCACTCCCCAGTACTGGGATTACAGCTATACAAAGCCATGCCAGCTTTTGATTCAAGCTCAGGTCCTCACGGTTGCATAGAAAAAAATGCTTTTGACCCACTGAGCCATCTTTGTGAGCTCTATTACTCTTTAAAAAGACTTTATTTTATGTATACGCGTGTCGTAGATAGGGTTTCTGTGACTGCAACAAAAAAAAAACTCTATGACCAAAGCAACGTGAGGAGTGTGATGGTTCGTATATGATTGGCCCAGGAAGTGAACCTATTAGGAGGTGTGGCCTTGTTGGAGTAGGTGTGTCACTGTGGGTGTGGGCTTAAGACCCTGCCCCTGGCTGCCTGGAAGTCAGTCTTCCACTAGCAGCCTTCAGATGAAGATGTAGAACTCTCAGCTCCTCCTGCACCATGCCTGCCTGGATGCTGCCATGTTCTGCCTTGATTACAATGGACTGAACCTCTGAGCCTGTAAGCCAGCCCCAGTTAAATGTTTTTTATAAAACTTGCATTGGTCATGGTGTCTGTTCACAGCAGTAAAACCCAAACTAAGACAAGGAGGAAAGGGTTTATTTGTCTTCCACATTGTAGTCCGTCATTGAAGGAAATCAGGACAGGAACTCAAGCAGGGCTGGAACCTGGAGGCAGGAGCTGATGTAAGGGGGATGAAGGGGTACTGTTTACCAGCCTGCTCAGCCTACTTTCTTACAGTATTCAGGACCACCGGCCCAGGGATGGCACCATCCACAATGGGCTGGGCCCTTCCCAAACAATCACTAATTAAGAGGATACCTTACAGCTAGATCTTATCAAGCTATTTTCTTAATTGGGGTCCCCTCCTCTTAACATGGCTTTAGTGTGTGTGAAGTCATCATAAAACTATCCAGCACAATGCTTTACCTACATGTGTTTATGTACACCATGTGCATGCCTGGTGCCCACAAAGATCAAAACAAGGGGTCAGCTTCCCCAGAACTGGAGTTACTGATGGTTCTGAGCAGCCAGGCAGGTGCTGTGGATTGAATCTGGGACTTCTGCGGGAGCAGCTGGTGTTCTTCCATAGCTAAGAGCCATCGCTCCAGTGCATCCATTACTTTAATTCTATTTTTTAAAGTAATAAAAAAAAAAACTTTTTATGTGTATTCATCTATGGACTTTATATTGTGGTTCCTTGGGAATCCCTTGTAATATTTCCTTGAATCCATGAGTTTAACAGGGGTAGGATGGTCAATTTTCTTTGTCACGTAATACTGAATATAAATTAAGCTGTACTTTCTATTAAACACTAGCAAAACAGTAGTGAGGAGGGGTGTGGTGTGGTGTGTGTATGTGTGTGTATGTGTGTGTGTGTGTGTGTGTGTGTGTGTGAGAGAGAGAGAGAGAGAGAGAGAGAGAGAGAGAGAGAGGGAGAGAGAGAGAGAAATACATGATCTCTCTGATTTTGTGTTCTCAACGTTAAGGCCTTGGGGTTGACGAGCAGTGTGTCATTGCAGGGTTTGGTGTCATTTGAGGACGTAGCCGTGGACTTCACTTGGCAGGAGTGGCAGGAGCTGGATGCTGCTCAGAGGACCCTCTACAGGGACGTGATGCTGGAGAACTACAGGAGCCTGGTGTGGTTGGGTGAGTCTGAGCCCTCTGCAGCTCTCATCAGCAATTTCTTCTTTGCTGATAAAGACAGTAACCAGTGCGATCTTTTCATACTAGTGGGTATTATACATTGGTAACTGACATGTAGTACCGGGACAATACAACATTAGAAATCACTGTACCCAGGGTGTACTAACCACCCGCTTCCTCTACCCTCTTTCCATGTGCTGAAACCACCATCCTGTCTTTTACTTCCCTGATTCAACTAAAGCTTTCAAGTGTAATGAGAGCATGCAGCACTGTCCTTTTGTTTCTCTCATTTTTTTTTCCTTCTTATTTGTTTAAACCTGATATATGTCACTTACGTATTGTCGCTTTCCTGGAGAGACATAGAAGAAACTCTGACCACCCCCCAAATAAGTGGGAGCTGACAGAAGAAATATCTGTCTGTTCTACTTTGCCGGAGCTCCAAAGTTAGCTTATTAGAGCACATGCTGTTGAGCGGGAGAGCCATTATTGGAATTCTATGTCCTGTGTGAATGACCGTCTTACAAGGGAATGTTAACGTCCATGACTATTATCAAAGGCCTAGATGTCTGCTGCTGTATGGTTCACTCCGTTCTATTGCCATAACTGGGATGGTGTCTCCTGTAGGCCACAGCTGTCTTGCTTCAAGATATGGTGACAGCTGTTCACAGAGGAACTAGCTGTACTATACCTATAACACCCTCCCTTTCTGTCATGTGACAAAATTTTCACTTATTTTAACAGAAAATATTCCATTTCTCTATATACTACATCTTGTCTTTTTTTAATATTCCTGGGTCCTTGAGCACCAACATTGATCACATATTTTTGTTTTGTGAACAATGCCATAATGAACACAAGACTGAGGTTTTAAACCAGGAATGAATGGTGGTACATGCCTGTAATCCTAACTCTTGGGGGGTGTTATTGGGGGCAGATCCAAAGTATACCACTGTATATATATGGAGCTACATCTGGGTTCTTGACTTTGTTCCACTGGTGTGTGACTCTTTTGAGGCTGAGTCCAGACTGTTTGAGTTATTGTATTTTGGGAGTATGTTTTGAAGACATGTATTAAAATGACTCTAGGTTTTTCCTTCTTGTTTAAAGTTGCTTTCACAGTTTTAGATCCTATGATGTTTAGGACAGTACTTTTGTCAGTTCTGTGAACAATATGATTGGTACTGAAATGGGAATTTTATTAAATCTGTAAATCACCTTGGTTAGTTGGAAATCTTTTAATCCATGAATGTGGTCAATTCTCAGCACCCACGTCATATGGTTCACAGCTGCCTGTAAACTCCCCCTGAGGGCAAGGACCCAACTCCCTTCTCTGGCCTCCACCATCATCTACACACAAGGCATACACAAACATAAGTAATCATAAATATTAAAAGATAATTTATAACTATTGCAGATTGGATTCTGTGTTTTAACACTTTAAGATTTATTATTATATGTGTAAGTACACTGTAGCTGTCTTCAAACACTAGAAGAGAGCATTAGATGTCATTCTGGATGGTTGTAAGCCACCACGTGGTTGCTGGGATTTGAACTCATGACCTTCAGAAGAGCAGTCGGTGCTCTTAACCACTGAGCCATCTCTCCAGCCCCCACAGATTGGATTCTGAATTTATTCTCAGAGATTTTACTAGTCGTAAGTATATAATTTCAGATTTGGGTGTTTTTACTTTGTTTTCTGTACACTTGGTGAACAGAGTCAACTATTCCAACTGTTTTTACTTTTATTTATGTTTTTGTTTATTTTTTTGTTTGTTTCTCTTCTGGGTAAGAAATCATTTAACCTACAAAAGAGGACAGTTTTGAAATTCCCATTCTGGTTTTAATTGCTTTTATCTCTTACTCTACTATTATGTCTACCACTGCTGTACTTATATTGCAGAAGAAGCGTGAAAAAGTGCATTATTGTCTTGATTGAGAACTTAGAGGAAGTAAATTCTGGTTTTCCTTATCATTGACCTGTAGACTGTGGCTTTATTCTATGTAACTGCTATAGTATAGAAATACAGACTTTCTGTCACTAATTATTGAGTTTCATGATGAGAAGATATTGACTTTTCTCATGCCTTTTTTATGCATGGATGGTGGGCTCACATGGCTTTTTATTCTTCATTCTGATGATAAGGTGATAATCGTGAGCATATTTCCATAGCATGAAAATTGTATCCCTGGAAGAAATTACAGGGAATCATGGTTTAGAGGCTGAAAAAAAAATGACTAAGTGGTTAAAAGCATTTTGTTGCTCTTGCAGAGGACCCAGGCTCAATTTCTAGCACACACAGTGTGGCTTACAACCGTCCATAACTCCAGTTCCACGGAATCTAATATCATCTTCTGACCTCCAAGGGCCCTAGACATACACATGATACATAGACATACATACATGCAGGCAAAAACACTCCTAAGGTAAATAAAGCAAAAACAGAATCCTTATTTATAGTCTTCTTATATTCCATTCTACTTAATTTTCTGTGTTGCTGAGAACTGAGGTCTGTTAGTCTGTAGTTTTCTGTGATCGTGCCAGCTTTTGAAATCAAAGTAGTTTATCTAAAAACAGTTTCCAAGGGTAAGTCTGTAACCATCATGGCAAAGGGCGTGGCAGCAAGCAGACAGGCAGGAATGACACTGGAACAATAACTAAGAGTCTATATCTTATCCACAAGTAGAAAGCAGAGAGAGAGAGGGAGAGAGAGAGAGAGAGAGAGAGAGAGAGAGAGAGAGAGAGAGAGAGAGAGAGAGAGAATGAAGTGGGCATGGCATGTGCTCTAGAAACCTCAAAGCCCATCTCTAGTGAAACACCTCCTCCTCCTCCAACAAGGCCACACCTCCTAATCCTTCCCAAACAGTTCCAACAACAGGGAACTAAGCATTCAAACATATGAGCATGTGGGGGCCATTCTCACTCAAACCACTACATTTCTTTAATGGTGTTTTATAAATTAGTATAGGTTTTTCGCCAGTATATTTTAGATTTTTTTTGGGGGGGGCATGGAGTTTTGTCAGTTTAACTCTAATATGACTCAAAATTATCCCTGGTAGTCTTTTAGGAGTTCTGTAGCATCCTCAGTCTGGACATAAACATCTTCTTATACATAAAATCCTTACATTCAATCTCTGGGTTGATGTCCCTTCTCTTGTTGGAATACCATGACAAAATGCTTGCTTTCTCCACAGCAGTGCATGTCAATCGATGGCCTTATCATCCTTTATGTTTCTTTCAGTTTCGTAAACCTGCATGGGTTATTTTTAGATTTCCTGCAATTCATTCTCCGGACTAAGAAGCTCTGTGGTTGCATCTATCAGCCTTCTCCTATTATCTCATGAATTGAGACCTTTACATTCAAAACTTCTGGCAAGTTCTCTTTTGCGGTCACTATCTACTTTCTCCGTTTCTGTTAAAGGTCATGTGTTATTGTTCCAATTGTCTTAGGGTTTTACTGCTGGGAACAGACACTATGACCAAGGCAACTCTTATAAGGACATTTAATTGGTGCCAGCTTACAGGTTCAGAAGTTCAGTCCATTATCATCAAGTTGGTAACATGGCAGCATCCAGGCAGGCATAGTGCAGGCAGAACTGAGAGTTCTACATCTTCATCTGCATGATGCTAGCAGGATACTCACTTCCAGGCAGCTAGGATGAAGGTCTTAAATCCCACACCCACAGAGACACACCTATTCCAACAAGGCCACACCTCCAACAGAGCCATACTCTCTAATAGTGTCACTCAGTGGGCCGAGCATATACAAACCATTACACCAATGTCTCTTGCTTTGGTTTTTTTTGTTGTTGTTGTTGTTTGTGTTTGTTTGTTTGTTCATTTTGTTTTGTTTTTCTTCACTTCTTCTGTTTCTTCCAGGTTTTCTTACATCATTGCATTGGGTTATATATTATATAATATAATTCCGCATAAGAGTGATACCTCAGCCGGTGAAGACTGTGATGTAAATCCTCGCTAACTCAAGTTCTACTTCACCCATTGTGGCAAAGACCCTAAAAATAGGACTGTTGTCTCTTGTCCATAAGCCTGATTTAGCACTTTGGTACAAATATTTTATTGTTTCCCACTTACAGGGCATTGTTCAGCCAAACCTGAGTTGATCTCCAAGTTGGAAGAAGGATTTGAACCGTGGAGTATTCCAGAAGCCACAGAGCAGTGCCTACCAGGTTAGTCGATGCTACTGGGCAAGAGTCAGCCAGGCGTGAGCTCAGTCTGAAATAGCGGAACCACTCTCAAGGTGGCAGCTGTTTCCAGCATCCCGAGAAATGTAAGGGATTTCTCCATGATAGTCTGCAGTAAAACAAAGTCAGACGAAACCACCTCAAGGGATGGAATGGTCACAGAATTCACTAGTGGAGGAATGTGGATCCAGACAAAAGTGGCTGGCGATCCCCCTAATCCATTACTACCACTGTTGTATCTGTGGGCACATCTCATCAGGAAGGTTGGTATTGTAACACGCAGGGTCCAGCACTGGGTGAGACCTCTGATGCCTCTCCTCCCCCAGGCAGCCTAAATAGCATTTTCTGGTACTGTGTAAGCTCCCCAGCGGAGACAGAGCTTCCTACTCAGCTAAGGTTGATTTCTGTATGTCCATATCCGCAGTGAATGGTGTCTTCAGTAGCAGGATCCTACCGGCTAATTGTCATGGGCAACCAAGAGTCAAGTCAACAGGCTGTGTTGTTTGGGGTGGCTCAGGGGACTCAGTAACCAACAGCTCATAGGGAGGTGTCCCATGCCTTGCTCTGACGTTTTCATTTGATAAATCATGACTTTCACATTGTCCACACATGGAGGGTATGTCTAATCAAACTCCTCTGTCCCTGTCTCTATCTCTCTGTCTCTCTGTCTCTCTCTCTCCCTCTCTCCCCCTCTCCCTCTCTCTCTCCTCTCTCTGTATGTGTGTGTATGTGTGTCAAACTCCTTTACAAACGTTAAAGAATTTTTATAAGCGTTATCCATATTTTTAGTTTTGGCTAATCCACTCCCTCCACTCTCTTCTCCTTAATCCATCTATCTACTTAATATTTTACTTACAGACAGACAGACAGACAGACAGACACACACACACACACACACACACACACACACACACACACACTGCTTATGTTCTGCTATCTCCTCTTTTCCTTCCCAGTATCCTCCTCTATAGAGATAGTTTATTTGTCATAACTTCCTTTAATCTTCTATGGGTTGGCGGTTGATCTTTGAGAGCTTGGAATACATCTTTCCGGGCACTTCCAACGTTTAAAATTTCTATGTCACAGTCTATTGCTATTCTGTTGGCCTACATTTATATGTGATTTGACCTTTCCACACCCTTTCTCTTCTTTTCAGTGCTTCCACTATGATATGCTATGAGGAACTGAGTCCCTTTTTGGGTCCAGTTTATTTGGTGTTCTGTAGGCCTCTTGAGCCTGGATGGGTGTGTCTTTTTCTAGATTCCGGGACATTTCTTTTATGATTTTATATTTATGCCTTTGTTGTGATATTCTTCTTTTTCTATGGCCATAATTCAGGTTAGATATTTTTATGAGGTCCCCAAACACTCCCATGTTCCTGTTCATAGCTTTTAAATGTATCATTGACTTTTATTGGGTAATATAATTCCCCTCCCTTGTCTTTTAGCCTGGATATTGTTTTCCATGTGATTCATTCTATTGAGGAGGCGTTCCACTGAAGTTTTAAGTTGGCTTGTGGGGTTTTTAATTTCTAGTATTTGATGCAGGTTGGATTTGATTCAGAAATTCTGTCTCTGTTGAATTCTATTTTCAAGTCTTAGATTGACTTCCTCATTTCATTCATCTCTATTTTTGTTCTCTTGGAATATATGCATACCTCTATTGAGTTGTTTGAACATTGTTAAGATTATTCCTTTGAATTTGTGGTCCAGGTCATTCCATTGGGGCCATGATTGTGGGATTAGTAATTGGGGGAGATCAAGTTATCATGATTTTCATGTTACATTTGTTTCTGTGCAAGACTGGCATGAAGTAATTTGTTTTTTGAGTTTTTCTTTCTTTTTTGCTCAAATCCCTTTCTCTTTCAGTGGAGGTATAAGCATTGTTCAGGAAAGGACTAATATGTAAGAGGGTTGTGGCTTTATTTCCTATGTAGAGTTTGTAGTGAGGCCTATAGGTTGTCTCTCTAGAGTACTTTACTGTCTGTGCTAGCAGTCATCCAGTGGTCAGCACAGCCCCTGCTCGCTCTCTCTCTCTCTCTCTCTCTCTCTCTCTCTCTCTCTCTCTCAGCTTCCTGGTGTCTCTCAATACCCGAATGCCCTACTTTGAGTAAGCTGTGATCAACTGGTGGATTGTGGGGCACAAGATTCTAGGGAATCTAAATGTGACATCAGACAGCCTATAGGGTGAGGAGAGTGGCTCTACTTAGCTGCATTGGGAAGTAAGATCCTAGAGGATCCTGAAAGACTGTGGAAACAGAGGACTGACTGGGGGCATTGGTGATGTATTTAGAGAAAGATAAAGAGAGGAGGAATATGTTTTGGTGGATGTGTGGTGAGGTGTGGGGAAGAGGGTGCCTCGGTGGGCTCATGCTGAGAAATCCCTTCCCTCTGAGGGACCAGCCACATGATGGTATAGTATAGAATAGAGTTTATTCAGGGTTTGGGGAGAGGTGTCATAAGGGTAGTAGAGGTAGAGAAAGGCAGAGAGAGATAGAGATAGAGATAGAGAGAGAGAGAGAGAGAGAGAGAGAGAGAGAGTAGAGAAGAAGAGGAATAAAGAAGCAGGTGGAGAGTGAAGCGGGAAGGGAATAGGGAGAGAGGTGGGGAAAGGGTGAGAGGACAGAGCAGGAGGAGGAGGGTAAGAGCAAGAGAACAGAGTGGGGCAAGTAGCCTCTTTTATAGTGAGTCAGGCATGCCTGGCTGTTGCCAGGTAACTATGGAACAAGGCTTAGACAAAATGCTAACAACTGGGATATAACATCCCAGAGAAAAAGGGTAGTCTGGCAGCCATCATAGGAGAGCAAGATTTTAAAATAACCAGATATGTAGTCTGTCGCCTGGCAGCACAAAGAAGTATAATCCTGGAAGAGGCAGGTGTCCCATGGGGTGAAGGAGAGCAGGGCCCGCCTGGAAGAACAAAGAAGCAATATTTCAGAGGAGCCTGATGACCAAGGATGTGTGAAGGTGTGGACCCTACCTCTCAATTTTAACATGCAGCAAAACTCACTCTTCTACTTTGTATATAGTTATATAACCATCATGACCACAATCAGGATATAGAAAAGAATTTATGCACTCCCAGATACATTTTTATTAAAAATGACACAATTTCTCAGACTGTTAGTCAAATTCTATAAATAGCTGTGAATGTCAAATGTAAATTTTTAACGTTGGCTCTTACAAACATATATCACTTATTAAATGATCATTTTTTAATATCATTTTAGATGTCCATAAATGGAGTTCCCCAGTTGAAAAAAGCCAGCAAAGTCAAGAGAAGTATTTGAGGCAAGTCAAAATCACCAAGAGAAATACATCAGATGAAGTTAAGGTTGAAGTAGAAAACCCATACAATGCGGACTCAAACTGTATTTCAAATATGACTACGAAGAATGAAGTCTGTTCTAGAATGTTCCTTCAGGAGCTTGTTAATCCGTTGCAAGAGGTACCTTTGCCTACTGAGGCTGGAGAGAGGCAGGGCACAGAAGTACCTCATGCTCTGAATGGAACTGGGGAAGCTCTCTCATATCCTGACCATTTTACTCACCATGGCAAGGATCAGTGTCGTTTTCAGTATTCTGGACCAGATGAAACCTTCCACACGAAAGCAGTATTAACACCTGAGATGTTTTGTGCTCAGGAAACCTCTAGGAAGTGCAATGACTGTGATAAATCCTTTGATGAGGCAGCACTTCCTGCTGAATATATGACTCAGTTAAGAAAGCAAACTCTTGGACGGAATATATGTCATAAAACGTTTCCTAACAAGATCGAACTCAGCAGCCGTGACAACATGCGCGTGGGAGAGAGCGATCATAAATGTGATTACGAGAAACCCATCCTTGACAAACTGTTATACATTACCAAACATCCGGAAGCCCATGCAGGAAAAGAGCCCCAAGCACACAAGGAAAACATCGAATTCTTCTGCCTGGATGCTGAGCTGCAAACAGTTGATCAAAACTTTCACACAGAGAGACAAGTTTACGAATGTAAAGTATCTGGGAAAACCTTTGGCCGCAAGTCAGAGCACATCAGCCAACAGAGATCACATGCCTCTGAGAAAGCCTGCGGGGGTAAGGAATGTAGAGAAGCTAGCTATGATGAGCCAGCCCTCGTCCAATGTCAGAGACTTTGCACAGAGGAGAAAGCCGGTGATGGTGGAGAACACAGTGAGGCTTTCTACCACAGTTCACTACTGTCTCAGTATCAGAGAGCACATTCAGATGAACCGCAAAGTGACTGCCAAGAATTGATGAAAATTTACTTCTACATTTCAAGCCTCACCCAGCACCACAGACCTCCTACTCTTGAGAAACCTTACGGGTGTAATGACTGTATGAAGACTTTCTCCCACAAGTCGCAGCTCGCTCGACATCAGAGGACTCACACAGGGGAGAAGCCCCACGAATGTAAAGAGTGCAGGAAAGCCTTCTGTCACAAGTCACACCTTACTCGGCATCAGGGAATCCATGCCCCTGAAAAGCCCTACGAATGCAAAGAATGTAAGAAGGCTTTCTACCTGAGGTCACAGCTCACGCAACATCAGAGAACGCACACAGGGGAGAAGCCCTTCGAGTGTAAAGAATGCCGGAAGGCTTTCTTCCGTAACTCACACCTCACGCAACATCAGAAAATCCACACAGGCGAGAAGCCACACACGTGCAAAGAATGCGGGAACGCATTCGCCCGCAAGTCACACCTCACGCAACATCAGAAAACCCACACAGGCGAGAGGCCCTACGAATGTAAGGAGTGCGGGAAGGCCTTCTCCCGCAAGTCGCAGCTGATGCAGCACGAGACAACTCACACTGGGGAGAGAGCCTACGAATGCCAAGAATGCAGGAAGACTTTCTATCTCAAGGCGTACCTCACTCGACACCAGGTAATCCATAAACCTGAAAAGCCGTTTGAATGTAAGAAGTGCGGGAAAGCTTTCTCCCGGAAGTCATACCTCGCGCGCCATCAGAAGACACACAAAGCCTTCTCGGAAAAACCCTATCCGAGTGAGAAACTGTAGGGATGGAAATGACGAAGAAGGTTCTTAAGCTGGTTGGACTCAACAGGTGAGAAGCCCCATCCATGCATGTAGAAAAAATGTGCTACTGTTACATCTCGGCCTACATCAGCAATCCCACGCCAGTAATAAACCCTGCAGATGGAAAAGCATGAGAGAACGTTTTGCGCATGCGTTATGCCTCGCTCTAGGCCGGAGAGCGCTTATACCAGTGAGAAGCCATAGGAAATATAGGGATGCTGTGTTTAAGTTACACCTCATCCTCATACATTAGTGAATTCATGCAAGGAAGAAACTCTATGACGATAAAGGATATAGGAGAGCTGGAACACAGCAAGGGGTGATGTATCCAGGCATAAATCCTGTGAGCAATGCAGAAAAACTTCCTACCATCAAGCAACTCACTAGCCGCCTGACAACTTATAACTGCCATTTATGTTTCAACAACAAAGGAAATTTTTCAAGAAGGGAGGCCCCACTGTCCGACAAAAAACTCACATAGGTCAAGCTGTGCTAATCTAGGGGAGTTTAGAGAGCCCTGGCAGGTAAGGAACCCCATGAGGGTAAACGGTGTGGAGATGTTTCAAGGGGCATTTGCTTTTAATCTCTGCTTTATCACTGCTGCTGCTTACATTTCCCTTGTACTGAGACAAGGCTAGCCTTGACAATGGAGTAATACACCTGAGACAAGGCTAGCCTGGACAACAGAGTAATACACCTATCTTTTTTTTTTTTTTTTTCGTGAGACTAAATTTCCCTATGTAGACCAGGCTAGCTTCAGACTCATGGAAATTGACCTGCCTCTGCCTCTGCCTCTGCCTCTGCCTCTGCCTCTGCCTCTGCCTCTGCCTCTGCCTCTGCCTCTGCCTCTGCCTCTGCCTCTGCCTCTGCCCCTCCTCCCAAGTACTTGGATTAAAGGCATATGCTACCACACCTGGCTTGTAGTAAGATGTTTTTAATAAAGAAGGTTCATTCAAACTGTATTGGTCACTCTCCTTATAGGATATGGGAAACACACCATTTTGGAGCCATATGTAAGTATTCTTAAAATAAATAAACAAAACTTATAGTGGGATTTAGAATCTGGCTGGAATCAGAATACCACAAAGACAGAAGCACAAGAAGAGTATAGGAGCAGTGCGTACACGTCCACACTAGAAGCCTCCGTATGTCAGGGGTGTGGCCTTCCTCAAAGTCACACATCTACAGTCCTCGCATCACTCGCGACATCCTCATATCAATCCTTCCAAATCCATACAGGCAGCCTGCTTCGTCCCATACGCCCAAATTAGTTGCAGTTAAATGACAATGCTTTCTTGGGTTGCCTTCAGTAAAATAAAGCTTAATCCATTTTCATTTTAGTTTGTTTACCTTTGTACGCGTGTGTGCGGTATTTAATTCTTGTGTGCAAACAAGAGCATGCATGTTCCGCAGCGGATGTCAAGAAGTCAGAGGACAGCCATATCCTTTGCCTTCCATGTTGAGACAGGGTCTGTGTATGCCAGACTGGTTCAACCTGCAAGCCTCTGCAGACACTCCCACCTCGACCTCCAAGTTCACTATATGTCTTAGTTAGGGTTTTATTGCTATGAAGAGACATCGTGACCAAGGCATATCTTAAAAAGAAAAACATTTAATGGGGGCTGGCTTATAGTTTCAGAGGTTTAGTCCATTATCATCATGGCGGGAAGCACATCAAGGCAGATATGGTGCTGGAGAAGCCGAGAGTTCTACATCTTGATCAGCAAGACACAGAAGGAGACTGTGTATCACACGGGGGTATAGCTTGAACATAGTAGACCTCAAGGTCCACCCCCACAGTGAAACACCTCTTCCAATAAGTCCACACCTCCTAATATTACCACTGCCTCTGGGCCTATGGAGGCCAATTACATTCAAACTACCACATTGTGGGGGTGCTGAGATTACAGATGTGTGCTGCGATGCTTACCACCATGATGATAATGGACTTAACCTCTGAAACGTAAGCCAGCCCCAATTAAATGTTTTCTTTTTAAGATTTATTTTGGTCATGATGTCTCTTCACAGCAATAAAGGCTGCATCCAGAGTTGCATGGGTTCTGGGGATTGAAACGTGGGTCTTCATGTCAAGAACTTTACTTACTGAGTCATCTCCCTCACCCAATTTTTGTTTTGGATTATTTTTTTTGGTTTGGTATTTTAGATGAGGGCTTGATATATAGCCAAGGCTGTCTTCAACCTCCTAATATAACTCTAGATAATCTCAAAGTCCTGATCCTCCTGCCCAGCCTCATATGTGTCTGGATTAAAAGCAACATTTTGCTTGGCAAAACAATTGACTTAGTGTCTAAGCATAGAGAATATTTCTAAGTACCCATGTAGCAGAGAGCTGTGAAAGAAAGTATCAATTCATAGAACTTGATGTTGTTGTGGTGGTTTTCTTTCTTATTTTATTTTATTTTTATTTTGGTGTTTGTTGTTTGTTTGTGTATTAGTCTGGGTTCTCTAGAGTCACAGAACGTATGGGCAGTCTCTATGTAGTTAGGGAATTTGTTGATGACTTACAGTCTGTAGTCCAACTCCCCAACAGTAGTCAGCAGCAGCTGTGGATGGAAGTCCAAGGATCTTGCAGTTGCTCAGTCCCACGAGGCAAGCCGGCAAGGAAGAATGAGTCTTCCTTCTTTCAATGTCCTTATATATGTCTCCAGTAGAAGGTGTAGCCCAGATTAAAGGTGTGTGTATCCATGCCTTTAATCCCAGATGATCTTGAACTAGAATCCATAGCCATAATCTGGGATTAAAGGTGTATGTCTCCACACCTTTAATCCCAGATGATCTTGAACTGGAATCCATGCTTCAAGATCTCCATGCTAAGTCCAGGTCAGAAACTTTTATCTCTGAGCCTCCAGATTAGGATCATAGGTGAGCCTTCCAATTCTAGATTGTAGTTCATTCCACACATAGTCAAGTTGACAACCAGGAATAGCCACTACAGTTTGTTTGTTTGAGACACAGTTTCTCTGTGTAGCCCTGGCTGTCCTGTAACTCTGTAGGCTAGAGTTCTATGAACCAAACACATACAGATTCACCCGCCTCTGCCTCCCAGGTGCTGAGATTAAAGGCATGTAACACCACTGCATAATGTTGGTTTTCAAACAGACTTGTTAATCATAGATTATGAATCACAATTTAAAGTATAGAAAAGTGTGCTAACAAAGAACCATGCTGCTTCTGTTTCACACACACACACACACACACACACACACACACACACAGCTAAGTCTTGTCATATTGTAGGCTGGTAGTTGACACTGAATTCCAGTATACAGAGGCCAAGCATGCAGTTCAACAATGGACATTGTACATACCATCCCATACATACCTTGAGGGAACCCATCATTACTGTACAGTCAATACATATAAAACAAGCATGAATATATCTCCTTCAATGATAGGGTACCTGTATTTACGTGTATCCTCAGGTAAAATCCTCAGTATATATCTGATAGATAGATGGATGAATGGATAGATAGATGGATGGATGGATGAATGGATAGATATAGATATAACAAGACAGTTCAGTATCTAAAGCATCATTTATGATGGTGAGACCCAACCTAAAATTGGACAGGACTACCTCCTGAACAGGGATCCTGTACTGTATAAGGAGAAAAAGGTGAGCATGCACCATCCATCACTCTGCTTTCTGGTGTGGATGCCATATTCCCAGCTGCTTTGAGCTTCATCATGCTGAACTGTACCTTGAGCTATAAGCCAAAACAAACCCCTTTTCCCTTAAGTTGGTTTTGTCAGAGTATTGTGTCACAGCAATAGGAATTAGTATATTCCTATATTCCTAGAATTATTAGTATAGCAATATTGTTGCAGGTTAAATTATGTCTCAAGATATATAAGTCATTGTCTGTGGTTAAAGAGAATGTGGCCTTATTTGATGATCAGTTAGAGAGATAATATAGGGTGACTGGTCATCCAGTGTGAATGGAATCCATATATGCAGAGGAAAACACTATGTGATAAGAGACCAATGAGAGGGGCAAAGCCGTGGTCTGAGTATTCCTGAGAAATGGAATACACATTCAGCCTCTATAGAAAGACAAGTTCTTATCCTGTCTCATGGGATACATGGGACGGTAAAAACCTAATTTTCAACTTCTGAATTTCCAATCTGTGAAAGAATGTGACAGCTCTCAAGGAAAAGGATATAACCTACATTTCCAGATAACACACGAGTCAACAGAAAATGTGTGTCAATCACAGGAAACTCATTCTTTCTCTAGAAGTGAAAATGGCTTCACTAATGCTGCAGTTGCTATGGGCAGGTATTGTAGATGTTCTGTGACTCTGCAGTGAGTTTTCTGAGGTTATCACAGCTAACCAGGCCATTGGAACAGTTGAGACTGATAAAATGGTACACAAACTAGAGTCTTACCTTGGATTTGTACTTTAAAGAGAGAAAGGGACCATACTCTGGGAATCTCAAGTGTGGACCAGGCCAGTATCCAAAGACCTAGCCAGTATTTACTAAAGCTTGCTTCAAACGTGATGAAGGAGAAGGAGAAGGAGGAAGAGGAGAAGCAGGAGGAGGAAGGAGAAGAAGCAACAGAAGCAGCTCATTGGTGGTGGTATAGACCTTTAATCCTAGCACTCAGGAGGCAGAGACAGATGGATATCTGAATTCCAGGCCAGCCTTGTCTATAGAATGAATTCCTGGACAGCCAGGGCTACACAAAGAAACCCTGCCAAATAAATAAATAAATAAATAAATAAATAAATAAAAATAGGTGGGTGGGTAGGTGGCTTTCAAGAGTTCCCAACCAGTCTGAATACTGGTGTTACTTATACACTCACCATGGGGTTCCTTGGCGTCTTTGTGAGGTATTTAATATCTCTTAGCATGAAACCTGGTATGGTGGTACATATCTATAATACCATCATTTGAGAGGTGGAAGTAGGAAGCTCAGAAGTTCATGGTCATCCTTAGCTACGTAGGATAGTCAAGACCAGCCTCGTCTACACAAGTCCCTTATGTGATCGTCTTAATGTCAACTTGACACAGTCTAGAATCACTGGGGAGAGGAGCCTGAGTGTGACTGTGAGGGACTGTCTTAGCTATATCAGTGGATTTTGGAAGACCTACCTACTGTATGTTGCCATGTGCTTAGGAATCCTGGACTATATAGTAGTTGCAGGAACTATACAGGACTAAGGAATAGAATGTACCCATTCTTTCATCTCTCTCCACTTTCTGATGTGGATGTGATATAACCCTCTTCCTTGAGCTCCTGTCATATGACGAGCTATAACTATAGCCTGGAACTATGTGCTTATTAACTCCTTTCTCCCATAAGATGGTTTTGTTGGAATATTTTACCACAGCAAGAGAAAAGAGACTACGATGCACTGTCAAAACAAGTTCTTTAATGTCAAGGGCAATATCAGTTCTCACTGATGCCCCTACTCCTCCTTCCATGGTCCCTTGCCTTGCCTTGGTGATCCAAACCATTGACTTCCGTGTTTGAAAACTCACTCTGGAGTTACACCTCTGGTGTTCACACTGCTGTTTTGCAAACTCTCAATGAGACAAAAGTCATTAAGTTCAGCATACTAAGTATCTAGGTATTTTCCTTGCTAGCTACAGATGGAAGGTCATGATGGGGGTCCTTAGGGTTATCTGTCTTAATCTGTACTACCACCCTGCTCAACTGAATCATTTCACTGCAAATACTACATTACTAGGTTGTTTTTTATGGTGCTAGTAATCAGATCCAATGACTCGGACATGATAGGCTGATGCTGTACCACTGAGAAACATCAGTTCAGGTGGGTTATCCTATGAGGCCTGAATGAAAACATACCTAGCTTCTGAAAGCAGTAAAGTGTTCCAATGAAGCATTCTTGGATGTAGCTCAGTGACAGAGCCTATGTCTAGGTATGCGGGAGATCCTGTGTTTGATCGAGAACCACAAAAATATGGACCTAAGGCTACATCAGATCAATGATTCTGGTTTCAATTCCTATCACTTACAGAAACATGCAAGACAATACATCTCATGTTTCTTTTTTTTTTTAAAGAAGCATTGGTACTCAACATCAAGAACCTCTCTCTTTTTCTTCAGCCTGCTTGTCTGAATAGCCCCCAGCTAACCTCAAATTCACAATTCTCCTCCCTCAGCCTTTCCAGGGAGTGCTGGATTGACAAGCCCTAGGCACCAAGGTAGGGCAGACATATTTTCAAGCCACTTTTGAAAATAAGAAAGGTAGCTAAATTATCCACATCTCTGAAGGCAGAACTCAGCGGAAGAGATACCAATTCACACACACACACACACACACACACACACACACAAAAAAAAACAAATTCAAGACTTATGTGCCATAGTATAAGCTCATTTCAAACCTCCAGATAAAGTAATAATTAGTTTAATTAAAATAACTATGAGGTGTACTGGCTCACTTCTTTCATGGCAGCATTCAGGAGGCAGAGGACCACTGAAGTTCTGGCCAGACAGAAACAAAATCTCATAAACTGTTTGCTATTTCAGGGCTGTCATCCCAGCTATTCTGATGACTGAGGAACTATTAACTGGTCTGGATTGAGTGACCTTAAGGCCAGCCTTATGCATGGAGGGTCATGAAAGACTCAGATATAAATTAATGACAGAGTAACACACATCTAGAGGCCAGAAAAAAAGAGGACAGGTCCCCTGGAACTGGAGTTATAGACAATTAGAGGCTGCCACATAGGATCTGGGACTGGAATTTGGGTCTTCTACAAAAACAGCCAAAGATCTTAACCTCTGAGTCATTTCTTCAACCCATAAGGAAATAATTTAAATATTACTATTATTATTATTATTATTAAGAAGAAGGCACACTGTTCATACAAGGGTGGGTTTAGTAGGTCGGTTACAGTGTTTTAACCATCTCCTGGGGCTAGCGAGATGACTCAGTGGCTAACGATACTACCACCAAGATTTAAGCCCTGGGATCCACATGGTAGAAAGAGATAATTGACTCCTGCAAGTTGACCTCTGGTCTCCACATATGAATCATGGACTGTGTGTCCCAACCCATGAACACATATAGGATTAATTATTTTTCTGATGTCATTTCAACCATATATTCAATAAAGTCAAGTGAGTAAATATGATCATTTGTTCATTCTCCTTTGTCATATCGTTTCTTCTTTTTTTATCAATATGAATTCGTATTCACTTTACATCCTGATCACTGCCCCCTTCCCAGTTATCCCTTCCCACAATCCCTTCCCCCCAAGCCCTATGAGAGGACTATCACACTGGGTATCCCCCCCAACCCTGATACATCAAGCCTCTGAGGAGCTAGGCACATCCTTTGCAACTGAGGTCAAACAAGGCAGCCCAGCTAGAAGAATATATCCCATACAGGCAATAACAGCTTTTGGGGTAGCCCCCTCTCCAGTTGTTTGGGACCCACCCTCATGAAGAATGAGTTGCTCATCCGCTACACATGTGTGGAGAGGCCTAACTCCAGCCTGTGTATGTTCTTTGATTGGTGGTTTGGTCTCTGAAAGCCTAGGTTAGTGAATGTCTTAGTTTGGGTTTCACTGCTGTGAACAGACACCATGACCAATGCAAGTTTTATAAAAGACAACATTTAATTGGGGCTAGCTTACAGGCTCAGAGGTCCAGTCCATTGTCATCAAGGCAGAAACATGGCAGCATCCAGGCAGATATGATGCAAGAGGAGCTGAGAGTTCTATCTCTTCATCTGAAGGCTGCTAGTGGAAGACTGACTTCCAGGCAGCCAGGGTGAACGTTTTAAGCCCACACTCACACTGACACACCTACTCCAACAAGGCCACACCTCCTAATGAGGTCACTTCCTGGGCCAATCATATACAAACCATCACAGTGAACTTTGTTGGTCTTCCTGTGGAGTCCCTATCCCCGCCCCCCTCAGGGCGCTCAACCCTTTCCCTGACTCTTTCATAAGAGTCCCCAAGCTCCATCCACTGTTTAGCTGTGGGTCTCTGCACTCATCTGAGTCAGTTGCTGGGCAGAGCCTCTCAGAGGACAAGCTTGCTAGACTCCTGTCTACAAACATAGAGTATCATTAATAGTGTCAGAAATCAGTGCTTGCCTATGGGATGGGTTTCAAGTTGGGCTGGTTATTATTGGGTTGGTCATTCCCTCAGTCTCTGCTATCCCCCATCCCTGCATTTCTTGTAGACAGGATACATTTTGGGGTGGAAGGTTTTGTGGGTGGGTTGTTGTTCCTGTTGTTCCACTGTGGTTCCTGCCTAGTCACCAACCCTACTTCTAGTAGAGGGTTAATATCCAAAATGTATAAAGAACTCAAGAAGTTAGACACCAACAACCCAAATAACCCAACTTTAAAAAAAAATGGGTTACAGAACTAAACAGAGACTTCTCAACAGAGGAATCTTGAATGGCTGAGAAACCCTTAGATACATGTTCAGAGTCTTTCGTTATCAGGGAAATGCAATTCAAAACAACTCTAAGATTCTGTCTCATACCTGTCAGGATGCCTAGCAGATGCTGGCGAGGATGTGGAGCAAGGGGGAACACTCCTCCACTGCTGGTAGGAGTGCAAACTTTGACAACCACTTTGGAAATCAAATTGTGTGTTTCTCGGAAAACTGGGAATAGTTCTACCTCAAGACCCAGCCGTACCACTCCTGGGCACATACCCAAAAGATACTCCACTATACCACAGAGATACTTGCTCAACTATATTCTTTGGAGCTTTATTCTTAATAGCCAGAAACTGGAAACAACCTAGATGTCCCTCGACTGAAGAATGGTTTAAAAAAACAATTAGTATCTCTAGACAATGAAATACGATTCAGCTATTAAAAACAAAGACATCGTGATTTTTTTCAGGCAAATGGATAAAACTAGAAAGTATCATCCTAAGCAAGGTAATCCAGACTCAAAAGGACAAATATGGTATATGCTCACATATAAGTGGATATTAGCCATACAATACAGGTACTATTCTATACTCCACGGACCAAAAGAAGCTAAATAAGAAGGAAGATCCAACATTGAATCTCACTTAAAAGGGGAAATAAAACAGTTGTAGGAGGCAGATGGGGGTGAGGAAACTGAGTGGGAGAGGGGATGGAGAGGAGAATGGGTTGGGGGTTAGGATCAAGTGTGGGGAGGGACAAGAGAGATGGCCAGATGGCCGTGAGACTAAATTGAAATCTGCAACTGGAGGGTGGGGAAGTGGGGGGGGCATATCAAGGACATGTCAGAGACCTGTGATCATAGAGGCACCCAAGAATCAAAGGAGCTGACATTACCTGGGACTCACAGTATTAAGGATATGGAACCTGAAGATTACTTTTTTAAAAATCACCTCCTTTCTGGCCAGAGTTGTGTGCTGCCTGTGGTCTCCACTTTCTGGGAGAGAAAACGAAGCATGGTGTTTGGGCGACCTCCTCTGGCAAACGGGTCCTCTTGCAGTTGTCCTGAGAGAATGAGGAGGTGTGTAGCAGGCCTGGCTGGCTACCTGGGGTATGTCTTCTTTGTCAAATGTCATTGGTGGGGGGGGGACTGTAGAGTGATTCCTAGGTGTCTACTAACCGGAGCAGATTCCCACCATAATTCCCTCTTTTGTCCCGCAGCCACACTCCCCATAGGAGAACTGTGGGAGCTATAGAGATTGCTCGACAGTTAAGAACGCTTAACTGCCCTTTAACTGCCCTTGCACAGTGCCTGAGTTCCCATCACACACACATCAGGCCACTCACAACCATTTGAGATTTCAGCTCCAGGGGATCTGACACTTACGACCTCCTCAGGCACCTGTATTCACATGCACTCACACACGAGCCAAACATGTATGTGTGTACATACATACATACACACGTATGTATAGGTGCGTGCATGCATGTGTAAAACTGTGGTCTGGGAGGAGCAGCACCATTGACTTGGTAAGGAGATCAGTTGCACTGCACACGAGGCAGCCTTTCTACTGTGTGGGCATAGCTTGATGACATGGGAGACCCTCATGAGAGTCAATAAAAAATGAGCTCAACATGTCTGCCTTCCTGCTTTGGAAGTTTCTTCCTAGAATAGTGAAAAGTGTTGAAGAGGGTGGGACTACATTCGGGTGTGGCCGGATGAGGAATGGAGGACTAAAGATATAGGAAAAGAAACTCTTCAAACAAGTTCTCTACATCACCCACCCACACCTCCACTCACCCATTCATCCACTCACCTACCCACCCCACCCACACCCACAGCACTGACACTGTCAGCAGTAACTCATATATCTATGAGATTTGCACTGTGTTAACAATGGCATCTATGTACCTGGTATGTTTGGGTGTACAAACGTGTGCAGATACACACATATGTAGGCACATCGTGTGCATGCACATACGTGTATGTGGAACCCAGAGGTTGACGACTGTTTTCCTTCATTGATGCCTTATTTTCAAAGATGTTTCAATACTACTTTTAATTATGTGTGGGAGTGTGTCTGCATGTGGGCATGTGCATGAGTTCAGGTGCCCCCCAAGGCACTAGAAGCATCCAGCTTTATACACAGACACTCAGATCACTGCAAGAGCAATGTGTGCTTTCTTTAGGTTTATCCTGGAGCTCACAGTGAGACGTATCAGATAGTCTTGCACATATGCATATAGATATGCACCATATGTGCATATATGCATGACATATAAGACCCAATTGTGTGATGTAATATACAGACGACAGTGATGCTTCTATGCAAGCATTGTACCTCCACACAGTCACACGGCATGGCCTTGCACACAGGTGCCCTCTGAGCACCTCCAGGATCATTATGAGATCCACAAAGGGCGCTGTGAGATCCACCCAAGGCACGAGCGATCACGTCCCTTCATCTATCAGTTCACGCTGAGATCTGTACAAGGTGCTATGAGTTCTGTACAAGCACCCACTAAGATGGACACGGATGGGGTTCTGTGTTTTCTATGTTGGCCACTGTGGCCCATGTACATGACATTGCGGTCTCCTCACAGCGGCAGCGTAACCTCAGCAGAGACGCACTCTGTCCTACACAGGGCACTTAGGCTCCCCCCTGACCACCTATGTCCTCTCCTAGTCTTCCTCCTCACTCGTGTCTCCAGGGCTCATCAGCGGCTATTGGCCGCATTCCCAGCTGATGACCTGGGTTCCCTCCTGCTCACCCAAGCCCCTTGCTCCACGATGCTCCAGCTCACCCACGCCCCCACTTTTCTCCCCCATGCTCTCCCTCCACGCACGCACCTATATAGGTGCTTGCTGACCCAGGTTCCCTCACTCTCGCACATGCAGCCTCCCGCCCCTCCTATTCACCCAGACCCTTTCCCACTCGCCGGTGTCTGCGCCTGCTTCACCTGACCCCTCCGCTGCTTACCCGTGTGCCCACCCACTCAGCTGCTTCTCGTGCTCACCTGTGCCCACTCCTGCTGGCCTCGGCGGTCTCCTGCTTTCTTGTGCCCACCCTGCCCTGCCCTGCCCTGCTACCCCTTCCTGTTCACTCACATTTCCTGTATCGGACCCGGGTTACCTTCTGTTAGTGTGGGCTCCTGACTACTAACCTGCACGTACTGCTGATCTGTGCCTCACTGCCTAATTAATCTTGGCTCTCCATTGTTACTCCATGTTTCTCCCTGATCACCCCACCCTCTACTGTTCACCTGTGTCTCCTGATGACCCATGCTCGCCTCCTTCACCTATATCCTCTATCGGCTACCGGTAAGTGCCCGCCATTACTTCGACCGGGTTACCTACCGGGTTACCTGGAAGGAAAGCTGGGGATAGAACCGAGTGGCGGGAGAAACATGAATCCAAGACAAATAGGTTTTCTGATCAAGGCTCAAAGTTTAATGGGGGGGGGGTGTCTCCAAATATATATAGGCGGGGGAGAGGGAGGAACCCTTCCCCCCAAAGGCTGGAGACTCTCGCAGAACCGGTGGCTAGTGCCTCTCAGGAAACCGCAGGTCCTTGGAGAACAATGGGCTTCACCTAGGTCTGAGCTCTCCACCCTAGGTAGAGGGGTAGTGGCTAGCATGGGAATTCCTGCTCGAAGGCTGGGGGAGGGCCGGGCGGCGGTGGTGGCGCACGCCTTTAATCCCAGCACTTGGGAGGCAGAGGCAGGTGGATTTCTGAGTTCGAGGCCAGCCTGGTCTACAGAGTGAGTTCCAGGACAGCCGGAAATACACAGAGAAATCCTGTCTCAAAAACAAAAACAAAAAACAAAACAAAACAAAAAAGGCTGGGGGGAGAAACTTCACCTTGGTCAATGTCAAGTTCCTGCCAAGTGGCATGGCTCCCCAGTACGGCTCTCTACAGCTACCCATGTCCTCTCCTCTCCAACCTTGTCCCCCTCCTCGCCTCTCTTACTCTTCTGCCCCTGCCGGCTCGGCATGTCCCCAGACCTGAACATTCTGCCGCTCACCTACCCCACCCCTTCATGCTGTGTCTCCTCCTGCACACCCCTGTCCTCTTCTTGGCCATCTGTGTGTTCATTTCCTTTCCGGCTGCCACTTCCTGATGACCTACGTCCCATCCCCACCTAGTCCCCGGCTACTTGTCCATACCCCCACTGCTCTCCCGGATTCTATTCTAGCCACCTAAGCCCATTCTCATCGCTGGTCCCTCCTGATCTGTCCCCCCCCCTTTTGCGAACCCTTGTCTCATCCTGCCCACGTGTGTCACCTGCTCGCCTGCTCCCCTGCCTGATTAATTGTGTTGTCTCTGGTCACGCAGCTCCTGTTCGCCCGACTCTCCCCTCCTCCCCTTTCCACAAACACTACTTCGATCAGTCCCCTCTGTGTTCCCTCGTGCCCAACTCTGCCCCTCCTGATGACCCTTGGACCTCCAACTCACTAGTGTCCACTCCTCCTCACCCCTCCCCTCTCCAGAGGACATGTCACCCAGTGCTCTGTCAACTCTGGCCTATATGTTACTGTTTATGCAACTCTGCCCTCTTGTTCCTCCGTGTGTACACCACCCCACCCACACCACTCTGTCCCCCTTCTGTGAACTGTGTCCCCTCTACTCAAACATATCCCATTCTGACTATCTGTGCATCATCTTGTGAACCATCACCCCTCTTTCTCACCCACCACCCCTGTTTACCAGTGTATCCTAAGGCTTACCTGGGTTCCCTCCTGCTCATCCTTGCTTGTGACAATCCCCACCCCACTTCTCTGCCTATCTTAGAAAACCCTAAAGCTCCCTCTAGTGGACACTTAGCTCAGTCTAAGAGATGTAACGTCAATTGTCCACATAGAGGGATGCTATAGAGAGTCCTCAGGGTTAGAATCTGACAGTGGGCTGGAGGGATAGCGGTTCTGGACCGTGTGCTTTCCAGTACCCAGAGGGATACTCCCATGAACAGATGACCCAAGAGGCTGCAGGCCTGAGAGAAAATACAGAACTTAAAAAATTACAACCCTTCCGGCATTTAAAAATCTCTTAACGGTCGATGTGTACCCTGAGCGCCCCCTTGTGGCCTCAGCGAGGCTATGCATGAACTCGTCAGTCCTGCTGTTCTCCAGTGCGCTGAGCATCACAAGTGAGGTTTGTGGAGCAGATGCAGTGAGCTGACAGAAATGAAGACATTCTAAAGAGACGCGTGCATCTTTCAGTCTGACCATCAGACTTTTGATAGACCCCAAAGAAATGGAAATTTCCCCGGGATCTCATGCTAGGTGAAGGAAAAGGCACCAGCCAGAGAGGGAACTTGTTTCCTGGAAAGCGATTTCACAAAATTCTAACAACTCAATCGGCCACCTTATAGGATAAGAGGGAAGCCACAGCTTAGCCAGGACTGCTTACATGTGCATAACCCTGGGCCCGATGTGTAAACTTTCTTCTCATTTCCAATGGCTGCAGGGGAAGAAATCTCTGAAGCCCTTTGACTCTCCCCAATGTGTCCACATTAAATAAATCCCCCTTTTCTTCTTTCCACTATTAATTTGGCCCTTTTAATTGGCTTATTGGAAACGGGTGGATGAACCTGGTGGCTATTGAAAAGAGATGAGCAATGGGGCTAGAGAGATGGCTCAGTGGTTAAGAGCTGGTCTCTCTTCCAGAGGATCTGGGTTCAATTCCCAGCATCCATGTGACAACTTACAACTGCCTGCAACTCCAGTTCCAGGGGATCTGACACCCTTATTACATAGACATACATGCAGGTAAAACAACAGTGCACATAAAAGTAAAAATATTTTAGGAAGGAAAGGAAGCAAAGAAGAAAGGAAGGAAGAAGGAAGAAAGGAATGAAGGAAGGAAGGAAACAAGAAAAGAAAGAAAGAGAGAGAAAGAAAAGAAAGAAAGAAAGAGAGAGAGAGAAAGAAAAGAAACAAAGAAAGAAAGAAACAAACAAAGAAAGAAACAAAGAAAGAGGAAAGGAAGAAGGGAAAAGAGAGGAAGAAGAGAAGGAAGAAAGAAACAAAGAAAACGTATAATCTAACCTGGCTTGGCACGTCAGGCTGTGACCCCAAGTTCAGTATCAAAGTCCTGAAACTAGAGGAGGCCACAAACAGCTAGCCCCAAAGTTTCCCCCAGTACAGAGGTGCAGCCATTCGGAGTCACCCATAGAAACATCCCCCCCACCCACACACATCCACACACTCACACCCATGGTAGCCCAGCATGCTTCTGTGTGTCCAGAACAGCCCGGATCACATGACCATCTCTGTGGAGAGGGCCGAGAAACAATAGTGTGGTCCACCCGGTGTGTCCCGGTACTGCCTGGATGACTCCAGGAAGAAGTGGCTCTCTCCAAAAAGCCACCCCCCTTGGTGACACATGGCTGTTCTCAGCAACATCCCAGAAACTAGCCTTACCTCGAGTGTTCTGTGACCCCCGTTACTCACAGTTGGCTAGAAAATACCCATCCTGTGCCAGAGAGAACCAGCTCTGTGTCTTCCAGGAATGATCCCTAGGCCATCTTCCTGATCTTCCAGGCAGGGCTTCTATGGGCAGCTGCACACATGATCCACTCGGGTTCCCTCCTGTGTCCAGAGTCTATCCCTGGCTCGTGCTCCTTGAACATCAGGAAGGATGTAAAGCTGAAGACCAGATGGTGGGGACCCTCCATACAAGACACCTCTTCAGATGGCGGCTTCTGTGACGAGCCTCCTCCAGGGCAAGCTATTCACTTCCAGAGAGCTAGCTGGCTGGCGTTATGGTTATGAAAAGATCCCACATGGAGGAAGAAAGAGGCGACTCAGCTGTGACGCTTGTGCAGAAATGTCTGGTGGTCAGACGGTGCTACAGTCCATGTGTGTGTGTCTGTGTGTGTGTGAGAGTGTGGATGTGTGTGAGTGTAGATGTGTGAAGGTGTGGTGTGTGGGTGGATGTGGTATGTGTGTGTGTGGTGAGTGTGAGTGTGGATGTGTGAAGGTGTGGTGTATGTGTATGTGGTATGCATGTGTGTGTATGTGTGTGTGTGAGAGAGAGAGAGAAACAGAGAGAGAGAGAGAGAGAGAGAGAGAGAGAGAGAGAGAAAGATGGTAGGTGTAGTATGTGTGTGGTGTGTGTGGTGAGTGTGAGTGTGGATTGTGAAGGTGTGGTGTGTGTGGCTGTGGTATGCATGTGTGTGCGCATGTGTGTGTGTGTGTGTGTGTGTGTGTGTGTGTGAGAGAGAGAGAGAGAGAGAGAGAGAGAGAGAGAGAGGTGGTAGGTGTAGTATGTGTGTGGTGTATGTAGTGAGTGTGAGTGTGGATGTGTGAAGGTGTGGTGTGTGTGGATGTGGTATGAGCATGTGTGTGTGTCTGTGTGTGTGTGTGTGTGTGGGGGAGAGAGAGAGAGAGAGAGAGAGAGAGAGAGAGAGAGAGAGAGAGAGGTGATAGGTATAGTATGTGTGGTATGTGTGTGTTGCATATGTAGTGAGTGTGTGAGTATGGATGTGTAAAGGTATGGTATGTGTGTATGTGGTACATGTGTGTGTGTGTGTATGTGTGTGTGTGTGTGTGTGTGGTATGTGTGGTGCATGTATTATGTGGTATGTGTGGTATGTGGTGTGTGGTGGTGGTGGTGGTGGTGGTGTGTGTGTGTGTGTGTACACCTGAGTGTCTGTAGGTGCATATAAAAGTCAGAGCCAACCTCAGCTGTCATTTCTCAGATGCTCTACTTGTTTTATTAGACAGGGTTGTGTGCTCGCTTCGGCAGCACATATACTAAAATTGGAACGACACAGAGAAGATTAGCATGGCCCCCCGCGCAAGGATGACACGCAAATTCGTGAATCCACATATCAAATGATGTTCAAGAAGAAGGAAGGAAGGGCCCCTGATTCTGGAAAGGCTTAATGCAGCAGTGTAGGGAAATACCAGAACAGGGAAGAGGGAAGGGATGGATGGGGGAACAGGGGGAGGGAAGAGGGCTTATGGGACTTTCGGGGAGGGGGAGCCTGGAAAGGGGGGAATGATATGAAATGTAAATTAAGAATATATCGAATAAAATTTTAAAAAAAAATTAAAAAGACAGGGTTGCTCAGTATCCTAGAACTTACTAAGTAGACTAGGCTGCAAAAGGATCCACCTATCTCTGCCTCTTCAGCACTCGGATTAAAGCACTACCATCTACAGCTGACTAATTTCACATCAACAAGTTATACTCATCTGAAAGGAGAGAACATAAATTGAGAAAAACGCTTCCAGAAGACTCGACCGTAAGCAGGCAAGCCTATATGGTATTTTCTTACTTCATGATTGATAGAGAAGGGCTCAACTCGTTGTGGGTGCTGCCACTCCCTGGGCTGGTGGTCCTGGTTTCTATACAGAAGAAGGCTGAGCAAGCCAGTAAGAGGTACTTCCCAATGGCCTCTCCACCAGCTCCTGCCTCCAGGTTCTCGCCCAGTTTGAGTTCCTGCCTTGCTTTCTCCTATGGCTGTGATTTGGAATATGTAAGCCCACTAAATTCATCCCTCCCCAACTAACCCTAACTCAGACACCAACCATCACTCACCGCTTTTTTCACATGGGTCCTAGGGCTTAAACTCGTGTCCTCCTGCTGGCCCAGCAAGCCCTCTTACCCGCTGAGCATGGCCCCAGCCCTACTCTATTTTAACCTAAGCCTCATGTCAGTGTCCTGGAGATTGTTTTGGGGAAAGAGTGTCTCTGGACCTCTTTATTCCTCTTCCCAGGGTGACTACATTGAATAAATCTGCATTCTCTGCTTTTTGCCCTTTTTGTCTTTCATTGGCTATGAGGTAACACTAGAAGGCGCTGCCTGCTGCTGCCAGTCTCACTGCTAGACGCAGGGAATCACAAACAGCCAAGTGCCAGGATCACTGTGCTCAAAGCCCAACTTCATAAGCACGAATGCTTAAAGTCACAATCGTCTGGCCTCTAAATCCTGGAGCAATTGGGTCCAGCCGCTCAGGGCTTCAAGCTGTGAGCTTCTGGACCTGCTGGGCCTGGGTAGAGCAGAAAGAACATGGCCAGGTGATTGGTAGGGTCCATAGGGCATTTTAGCATCCAAAGCCTCCCCTCCCACCCACAGGTGCAGCCTCCTCGGTTGGAAAGGGGCCTTCATATTAGCCTTCTCCCTGCAGTCTGTCTGACAGCTCACAGGTCTGTTCTCTCCCACTTTAAGAGTCAGGAGGTAGAGTGTTTGCTGCTTTACCCTGTGCCCTAGTATGTGTGTTTGTGAGTGTGTGTGTGTATGTGTGAGTGTGTGTGAGTGTGTGTGAGTGTGTGTGTGTGAGAGAGAGAGAGAGAAAGAGAGAGAGAGAGAGAGAGAGAGAGAGAGAGAGAGAGAGAGAGAGAGAAAGAGAAACAGAGACACAAAGACATAGAGACACAGAGACACTGAAATAGACAGAGAGAATGGTCAGCACCATGGAAAGCACATGAGACAGTTCCTCAAACTATGTGTGTGTAGGTGTATGTGTGTATGTGTGTGTAACTGTGTGTTTCTGTTCTATATCTCTGTATGTCTGTCTGTGTATCTGTTTGTATCTGTGTGTATCTAGTGTTCAGGTCAATGCATGTGTCCCGTGTCTATGTGTCTATGTCTCTGTGTGTCTCTATGTGGGTGACTAATTGTCTCTGTGTGTATGTGCCTATGTGTCTTTATGTCTAGTGTCTGTATATGGGTATGATCCTGTCTCTGTGTGTGTCTCTGTGTATATGTATCTCTGTCTATATGTCTCTATGTATCTGTTTCTTTGTCTCTGTGTCTCTATGTTTCTAGGATCTATATATGTCTTCACGTTTCTATTTCTCTGTGTCTCTCTTTGTGTATATATTTTATATTAGTATGTATCTACACGTCTTAGTATGTAGCTATGAGTCTGTATGCATCTCAGTATGTGTGTCTATATGTCTGTGTCTCGGCATCTCTGTTTCTGTGTGTTTGTCTCTAGTGTCTATATGTGTCTCTGTGTTTGTGTCTCTCTCTGTGTATAATTCTTCTCCCAGGACAGTCAGAACTCAGGGCCCACCCATAGCTAACCTTATTTTATGGACACAGGGCAGTCAGTGTCCTCGAAAATAAGTCCCACAAGTGTCTCTGACTCACAGAGCCACTTCCTCACACCCACACACCCACTCAATGGTCAGCACAGTCGCCCACAGTGCACGGCCACAGCGTGACTCACCCACCTGATAATCTCTAATCAGTGGTTTCCTGGGAAGGGTGGTATATATGGGAAGGCCTGGAGAATGGGGCTCCAGGGTTTTGTGTGTGTGTGTGTGTGTGTGTGTGTGTGTGTGTGTGTGTTCCTTTGCACAACCTGGTGGGTTCCTTTTCCTGGAACTACAGTTGGCTAGGAGGCTCCACGGCCTTTCACCTCAGGCCGAGACTAGCTGGTAGGACCTGAGAGATAGGACACCACAAAGCTAGTGAGCCACAGACAGGAACCCAACTTTGCCTGTCAGACAGCATGTCATCAAGGCCTGGGACAGGTTGGCTAACTTCTCGGGAGCCGTCTCTTAAGTGGAATGCCCTTGGCTACCCCGCTCACTCCATCCTTCCCTGAGTTTATACTAGTCTTACTGGACCCTCTTGAATCATTTTTGGGCAACTGTCCTTCGTCAACTATCTTCCCAGTGAGTGGCTCCTCCTTGTCAGGTCTTGCGGGCTTTTGTTCTGCTTTGATGCTCTCTTTAAGGAAGTGTGTGTGATGTTTTGCTTTGTTTTGAGGCGAGTATCATATATCCCAGGCTGGCCTTGTGGAAATCTTCTACCTTCGAGGGCAGAAGGACTTAGCAATACATACTGCCCGTCTGTCTCCAAGAGGAGGAGGAAAGAGTTTATTCTGTTTACACATCCACATTTCTGTTCATCACCAAAGGAAGTCAGAACACGAGCTCAAGGAGGGCAGGAACCTGGAGGCAGGAGCTGATGCAGAGGCCATGGAGAGGTGCTGTTTTCTGGCTTGCTCCCCACGGCTTGCTCAGCCTGCTTTCTTATAGAGCCCAAGACCACCAGCCCAGGGATGGCGCCACCCACAATGGGTTTGACCCTTCCCCTATAGCTGGATCATATGGAGGCATTTTTCTCAATTAAGTCTCCTTCCTTTCAGATAACTGTAGCTGTGTCGAGCTGACATAAGACTGGCCAGCGCATCATCCTCATAAGGCTCCAGTGACAAACTAAAGTGTACTATGGGGAACCAGCGAGTTGATTAGGCTTACTTCCAGATCATGGCTGAGGAGGACTTAGGAGCAGAAAGATAAATGCATGACCTTGAAGCAACCTCCCTGAAAAGTTTGTACCCAGAGAGGATGATAACTTCCCCCATGGCTATGTAGATAAAACGCCATTCCCCTAGTCTCCTTCACCTGTCTTCTAGCCTTTTCCAGAGCCCACTAAGGCCACAGGCCATTAGGGCAGAATTGCATTACACTGGGTGGAGTGAGGGTCTCATCACAAATACACACACACACACAATCTTCCTATGGCCTCCCTTCTCGCTAAAGCAGAAGAGTCAGGGCAAAGGCTTACACACACACACACACACACACACACACACACACACACACACAATCTTCTTATGTTCTCACTAAAGCAGAACAGTCATTAGTGTGGAGAAAGTCTTCCACAGAGGAGAGGATGCTCTTCCCTGTGGGATACAGGAATACAAGCCAGCAGACCTAGGAGGAGGCAGTGGGATGCTGCCTCAGTGTCTCCCCCCCCTCCCCCGGAGCCCGACATATCTATAACACAGGCTAGTAGGATGGCCTTGGCTCTGAGCTGACTTTCCTGGACTTTCTTGTGTAGAATCAACATTTAACCCTAGGCTTGTAGTTTACCTAAGTGTCTTCAAAACCAGAAATGGGGCTTTCTTGTTTTCCTTGTATCAGAATGGAAGAAGAGGGCAGAAATATGGTTCAATTGATAGATTGCTAGCTTAACATGCATGAATCTCTGGTCTTGAGGTTTGATCTGTTGACATGTATTGGTTTTTTTTTAAGATTTATTTTTTTATTATTTTCTATATTCTTTGTTTACATTCCAAATGCTTTCCCCTTTCTCGGTTCCCCCCTCATCATATGTCCCATAAGTCCTCTTCCTTCCGCCCATTCCCCAATCACCCCCTCCCATTTCTCTGTTCTGGAACTCCCCTACAATACTGGATCAAGTCTTTTTAGGACCAGGGCCCTCTCCTTCCTTCTTCTTGGGAATCATATGATTTGCTAATTGTATCTTGAGTATTCAGAACTTCTGGGCTAATGAATATCTACTTATCAGTGATTGCATTTCATGTGTATTCTTTTGTGATTGGGTTACCTCACTTAAGATGATATTTTCCAGTTCCAACCATTTGCCTAAAAACTTCATGAATTCGTTGTTTTTAATTGCTGAGTAGTATTCCATTGTATAAATATACCACATTTTCTGTATCCATTCCTCCACTGAGGGACATATGGGTTCTTTCCAGCTTCTGGCTAGTATAAATAAGGCTGCTATGAAGATAGTGGAGCATGTGTCCTTGTTGCATGCAGGGGAATTCTCTGGGTATATGCCCAGGAGTGGTGTGACAGGGTCCTCTGGAAGTGTCATGCCCAGTTTTCTGAGGATGGTGGTTGTGCCATCTTGCATTCCCACCAGCAGTGGAGGAGTGTTCCTCTTTCTCCACATCCTCGCCAACACCTGCTGTCTCCTGAGTTTTTAATGTTAGCCATTCTGACTGGTGTGAGGTGAAATCTCAGGGTTGTTTTGATTTGCATTTCCCTAATGACTAATGATGTTGAACATTTCTTAAGGTGCTTCTCAGCCATCTGAATTTCTTCAGGTGAAAATTCTTTGTTTAGCTCTGTACCCCATATTTAATAGGGTTATTTGGTTCTCTGAGGTCTAACTTCTTGAGTTCTTTGTATACATTGGATATTAGCCCTCTGTCATGTTGACATGTATTGTAATGCTAAATTCTGTACCCGAAGGTCTAGGCCTATGAGTGAATTCTCACGTTTACAAGCTTTTGTGGTTCAAACCTTGTTCCTTGAGTTAAAACTATTGGTTAAGTAATATTGGCTACAGCTGATTACTGGGGAGATTAGAGGTAGATGTGCTTTGAGTTATCTGATGGGGATGGAAAAGGGAAAGGAAAAAAGAGACCGGGAGAAGGAGGAAGCTGCCCTGATGGGTGATGGACCATGAACACATGGCCAGAAGAAACAGCAAGTGTTTGGGAACTCTCATAGGGAGGTAGCCAGACCAGCAGTTAGAAAAGGAGAGTAGGTTCTGAATTATAAGCTTAATAATACCAATTTGGCCAGTTTATAATAAATTATTTTTAAATGTACTCAAATTTCTGTGTCAACCATGAATACTGTTTCCTATTTAAAATGTGAAATTATCTTCTTGAAGTATGTAGCATTGTCTGATGCTTACTAAAATACCCTATATTGTATCATATGTGCTAAATGCATAAGTCCACTATAATAAAATTTTAGCTCCATCACCATAGGATTCAAGGTAGATCGATATGCTACACTGTAGCTCAAACCACATGGAAATTGGGAATACAACGGTGTAGCTTCACTCATAAAGGGGAAAGGTGATGGATAAATTCAATTGGTTAACTTCAAAGTCAGCTTAAATAACACCAAGATCACATCAACACCATGAAGGGCATATCCTCAGGCTTAACTATGGCATTTTTTAGAATTCAGAACCAGTGCGTAATGTGTATTGCTTTCTTCAAACACTGAAAATTTAAAAAGCCATTTTATATTGTTAAACAGAAATGCCATGAACTACTTACTGCTGACAGAAAGAATTTGTGAATGTAAACTGGAGAATATCAGTTTTGTTTAGTGAATAGAAATGCATTGCTTGTGTGTGCTAGGTATACTATTTGCTGTGCATTCTACTCTGCTTAGTTCAGAGAGAACTGATTCCTGAGTGTGTGATTTAGGCTCGGAGACATGTAACATTGGAATTTAATAAGACAAACTGTATGTATTCTCTTTAAAATGTAAGTGATCTGTATCCGTGCACAAATATGTTTCCTACCTGTGATATATAAATTCTGTATTCTTACTTGAGGTATCTTTTTAAAAATGATTGGAGGCCCGGCGGTGGTGGTGCACGCCTTTAATCCCAGCACTTGGGAGGCAGAGGCAGGCGGATTTCTGAGTTCGAGGCCAGCCTGGTCTACAGAGTGAGTTCCAGGACAGCCAGGACTACACAGAGAAACCCTGTCTCAAAAAAAAAAAAAAAAAAAAGATTGGACAATATCAAACAACAGCTGATCTGATACCACAAAAAAATTTTTTTAAAAAAATTAAAAAAAAAAAAAGAAAAGTATATTAGGGGTGGCCCTTCCCCCAGTAATTGTCAAAGCCAAATAAATAAAATAACCATAGTCTGCGTCTCATTTATTTGTGAGCTAGTCTGGGATAATTTTAAGTTGGTTGTACTATACCCTGGGTGCACCTGGCGTGCTCCCCGGCATCGGGCATGGCGGTCCACACCTGGAAAACTGACTCTGAAGAGGAAGAAGCCGGAGGGTCAAGACTTCAAAGTCACAGGCTACAAAGCAAGTCCGTGGCCGTCCTGTGCTGTATGAGACTTTGTCTCAAAAGAAAAAAAATAAAGCAGGCAGCTGAGGCAGCAGAATGAAGAGGGATATATGGTTGTGCACAGCAGGTATGTTCCTCTGTGTCTCAGATGTGAGAGGTGAAGCATGTATGTTTGTATGTGTGCATGTGTGTGTGAGTGTGTATGTCTGTGTCTCTGTGTGTGTCTGTGTGTGTGTCTGTGTGTCTGCATATGTCTGTGTGTGTCTCACACCTGTGTGTGCGCACCTGTGAGAGTTTTCACGTGTCTGTGTGTTGTGAGCACTCACATGCCTCCGCTTTTTTGCGCGTCGACTCACCCGGCGATGCTGGGATGAGTTTCTGTCAGGGGTGAGAATGGACCACCACAGGTCCTAGCAGGCTTCTTTCTCCTCAAGAGTGTGCAGGACCATCCACATTCACTGGGAGTCACGTACTGCGGGGTGTGAGCTAGCGCAGCCTGGAGCACCCTCAGGTGGGATGTCTCTCAGGGGGACATGAGTGCCTTCCTGGGCACTCGCCCTATGGAGACAGATTCCGTTGGCTCACCAGTTCTAGAGGGGGTTGGAGCATCTCTGGGCAGCTTGCCTGGTACAGGTATGAAGGTATCTTGTCCTGTTTCATCCCAAGCTCCAGGAGGCTCAAGTCCTCACCAGTAAACACGGCTGGACCTCAGTACACACCCCTGTTCCACCCTCAGGGGGCCCTTCTGCCCTCCCAGTGTGGTTCAGGCCACTCCCTCCGGAGGGGGGGGTGGGGCTAGCTGTCATGTCAAGTGAAAGTTCCCATTCATCCACTTATTCTTGGAGTTGGAGAGGTTCCCTGGCGGCTAGCCAGACTCAGACTGAAGCCCAGTTGCTCCACTGCCAAGCAAGAGATCTAAATCTCCCCAAGTCCCATCCCCTCCTTTCTAGGTAAGGCAGTAATGGAAACCTGCCACACTTCATGGATGTTCGCTCATAAGCCCCTAGGGCTGGGCATGAAATCCTGCGCTAGACAGGAGCCCCTCCGTTGGGCGTGAGCCCCTGGGTTAGTCTTGAGCTCCTAAGCTGGGCAGAAGCCCCTGCGCTGGGCATCAGGCCATTCTCCATTCAGAACTCCCACAGAGAATCAGCTGAGAGAAGGAATTGTTTGAGGCTGGTCTTGGCCCACAGCCCAATTCAGGTCAATTACTCCCGTTCTTAATTGAGTCACCCTCTGTGCTGGCTTCCTTTCTGTTGCTATGCTAAAAACACTCCTACCCCCCCCCCAAAAAAAATGTTCAGGGAGGAAAGGGTTTATTTCATCCTAAACTCACCAGGTCCTTCAGTTGAAAGAAGTCAGAGCAGGGCTCAGTGCAGGAATCTGAAGACAGGCCTGCTTGCTGTTCTGCACTGCATGATCTCCGACCAGGGAACTTCCTCACAGCTAATGAAGTCCAGCAGGAATCCTGGAGGATGCAGCTTGCTAGCTGGGTCTCTGGCTCCCTCCCTCGCTCAAGTTTAATTAGCTTCCTTGTACAGCGGAGGTCCGCCTGCCTAGGGACAGCGCCTCCCACGGTGGACTGAACCTCCATCCCTCAATTAATAATCAAGATATTCCCCCACAGACGTGCCCATAGGCCAATTTCGTCTGGTGGTTCCTCAAAAGGGGGCTTTTCTCTCAGGTGACTCTAGGCTATGTCGGGCTGACAATTAAAGCTAACTAGGACGCCCCTAAAGTGCCTGCTTCATCCTAGAGAAGGCATGAAGCTGGCTGTCCCCCCTAATGAACTGTTTGCTATTAAAGCCTTCTACCTGCCAAGCTGCTCCTGGAATTAAACCCTGCACTCAAATGCGGCACAGAGAGGTAAGCTCTCTTAGCCAGCAGGAAACTGGAGATCCAATTAAGCTGTGCATTTTAATTCTCTTGCCTGCCGCTTATGGCCGAGGAGGGAGGGGCGAAGCGCGGCTCTCTATCTACGGAGCGCAGTTTATCTATGAAGCACAGAGGGCCAGAGTTTGCACGCTGCCGGCAGACAGAGCAGAGAAGCTGGAGTCGGGACAGAAGGCGTGACATTAAAAAAACGAGCATCTCCAAGGCTGAGCTTTTTGAAAATGTTGACGGAATCGTGTTCTGGAATAAGGAGATTAGCGTGTGAACAAAGGGAAAAAAAAATGGTTGTGTTGAAGGTCCTCTCATGAGCAGACCCAGGTCAAGGAAGATCTATGGTCACCTGCTCTGGTCAATGCTGGGGTCCTGTGGCTCAAGAGACCAGTCCTGCCTGGCCATCCCAGCAGGTCATCAAGGGAAGAAGCTGTACATGGGCCTCCTTCTCTTATCAGCATTGTTTGCTTGCGAGTTGCTAAGCAGAATGTGTAACCCGGGCATAGGAAACCCAGGAAGAGACACAGGGCTCAGGAAGGGCTCTGGCTTTAATCCGGCTGAGGAAGAGACTCCCCAAGGAGAACGCTGTGGGTAGAAACACATCCCCCCTGGTATTCTGAAGTGACTCTCAGATAGACTTATGGGTTTAGGGGCACCGATGACAGCCTTGTTGCAGAGAGGGATTAGGAAAGGGGGGAGCAGGGAGAAAGGAAGGAGAACAGTAGGAAGGGGAACAGGAGGGAGGGAGGAGAGAGGCTCTCCGAAGGGCGGGTCCTTTTGCTCTCTTTCTGGTCCCTCTTCCTGGGCAAAAAGACCATCCTAGGAAGCAGACCGTCTCTTTCAGAAGAAAGGCAGCGTGGGATGCTGGGGTCGCTCTCTGTTCCTGTCTCCAAGGCCTCTAGGATGCAAGGATTCTAGCTCTAGAAGCCTCCCGTGCTGGCTGCTAGTTTTACGAAACTTGACTCAAGCTAGAGTTCCTTCATGAGACCTGGCCATAGGCAAGCCTGTAGGGCACTTTCTTAATTCATGATAGGTAGGGAGGAGCCTACCCATCCTGGGCTGCTGGTCCTGGGTTCTATAAGAAATCGGGATTTAAAAAAAAAAAAAAAGCCATAATGAGCAAGCCAGTAAGCAGCATCCATCCAAGGCTTCTGCATCTTGCTTCCAGATTCCAGCCCTGTTTGAGTTTCTTCAAGGAAACTTAATGGATAGACTAAGATGTGGAAGTGTAAGCCCCCCCCCAAAGCAACTCTTTTCTCCCAAAATTTTTCCATAGTGTTTCATCACAGCAATAGAAGCCCTAAATTGTTCATGTCCCAGAGCCTCAGTTGAATCCCAGACCCTTGAGAAAAGCCCACATTGGGTTTTCCGTGTGTGTAGAGCAGCAGCACAAGCTGGACCTTCTACAACAGTGGTTCTCAGCCTTCCTAATGCTGCAACCCTTCGATACAGTTCCTCATGTGGTGACCCCCCCACCTCCAACACGAAATCACTTTGTTGCTATTTCATAACTGTACCTTTGCTACTGTTACGAATTGTAATGTGCAGGATATCTTGTGTGTGATCCTTGCAGGAGTCTCAACTCTCAGGTTAAGAACCACTGTTTTAAATTTCAGGACCCTTGGCCTCTAAGGAGGAGCTGGTGGTAGAGGACATGCCTTGGCCTCGGTAGTGCTGTGTGGTCCTCTTGGCCTGCTATAGAACAATAGGCCAACTCCAACCCAACCACTGGAAGAGGAAATGCCTGGCAAGCCTCTGACTAACTGGTGAGAGCAGTTACCCTGGGATCCGCAGGTAGAAGAGGTTCCTTAACAGCCCAGAATGTTGGTCCTCCCTGGAGCTGAGAGGCAGTTGGGGCCCTGCTAGCCTTCCTCAGACCTGAGGCACAGCCGAAGGAGAAGCTGAAATTTTGGCTTTCTTCATTCTCAATGGCAAGTTCATCTATCCTGTTGTTGCCAGTATTAAATCCAGTGTGCATGTCTGTGTCTCTATGTGTCTGTGTGTGTATCTAAGAATCTGTACCTGTGCGTGTATGTAAACCTGTGTCTCTACATTTGCCTATGTGTGTGAGAGAGAACACGCATGACTGTCTCTCTGTACGTTTGTATGTGCATCTCTGTTTGTCTGTGTGTCTTCATATGTACCAAGAAACTGTGGCACCTGTCTCTCTGTCCGTGTGTGTGTGTGTGTGTGTGTGTGTGTGTGTGTGTGTGAGCATGTGCAAACACATGTTCATCCCTGTGTGTAAGAAGGGAGGGTGAGCCGGGCATGGTGGCGCACGCCTGTAATCCCAGCACTTGGGAGGCAGAGGCAGGCGGATTTCTGAGTTCGAGGCCAGCCTGGTCTACAGAGTGAGTTCCAGGACAGCCAGGACTACACAGAGAAACCCTGTCTCGAAAAACCAAAATAAAAAAAAATAAATAAAAAAAAATAAAAAAAGAAGGGAGGGTGGAAAGTCTGAAAGTTCTTTTTTCTCCTTACTTCTTTGGAAGCTCCCACTCTGGTGACCACAACTTCCTGCTTCTGGTTCCTGTCCTTCAAGCCAAAAGTCTGTGCTTTCCCCAGAGGTGTTTGTCTCTTGCCACAAGGCTCAAGATGTACCCAGTCCAGTCCCTATTGGAAAAAAAAAATCCGCAGAGTTCCAGAATTTACCTTTTGCAGCCGCTCCCACCCCAAGGCCCCCCCCCCCAGCCCATAGCCCTCTGTCCCAGCAGCTCTGTTTTGCAATGCGCATAGGTTTCTTGGCTGTTTTCTGTTGGGGAGTGTGGCAGGATCTTTCAAAAACCTTCCCAGGGAAGCAAAACCAACAATTGCCAGTCCCTTTTTAGAACTGCCCTGAGTATGACCCTCACATCCTCTGAGTCACAGCTGAGGAAAGCACGCGGTTCTGACGGCCCATGGCTTCCTAGCAGAGAACTTGAGAAACAAATGTCTGCCTTCCACAGGAGGGTAGACAACAGTGCGACCAAGGGGCTAGAGAAGCCACAGGGCTCACCTGTGAGCCTGTCTACCAGAAAAAAAGAGAAATAGGAGGAAGATGGAAGGCAGGGAGGGAAGGAAAGGAGAGAGCCAAGGGCGAAACTATGAAGCCGCTGTTACACCTGGGCCCTGGCCACCCTCTAGATTCTCTGTGCCTCCCGATCTTCTCTGGGGTGGAGAAAGGGATACCTTGCATACATGAGTACCTGGGCACCCCTGTGGGGAACCCAGCCCTTCCCTACCCAGTCCTGGTTTGCACCAAAAAATACATTTCCGTCCTCTCAGCCATGCCTTGAGGCTCAGCTGCCCATAAAACAGCAAGAAAGGATTTTCCTGTGTCCTCTCGGGTCACTGAGGGCACCCCTAGTGGGATAAACACAAGGTAGATTCCCCCGGGGACAAACTCACCCCTCCTCCCCTGATTCTTCATTGTCATCTATAAGGCCTGGGTTCAGATCTCCAACACCCTGGCACGGCATCATGTGTCTATAACCACAGGGTTGAGGGAAGTGAGGAAGAGACAGAAGTATCCCTGGGGCTCTCTAGCCAGATAGTCTAAACTCTAGATTTGGTGAGAGATTCTATCTCTAAATATAAGGTGGAGAGTAATAGGAAGAGATAAGTCATATGAACCTATGGCCTCTACATGTACATACCACAGAGAGAAATAGACAGACAGACAGACAGACAGACAGAGACAGGAGACCTAACAGGATGGTAAGAGCAGCCCAGGAACTCATCACAGATACTTACAGAGCAAAGAGGATCTGCGCATTAGCAGGGGGAGGGGAAGTGCACAGCAGGTACATGGAGGACCAGGCTGGCCTGAACTGGGAGAGCAGGGCAGTGTCCCTTCCTTACACCAAGTCAACCACTTGGTTCCACCCACAGGGCCTCCCGATGCCATCTCCATGCATAACCATGCAAGGGTTGATAAAAAGCCATCTGTCCCTTATCAAGTGTGATGCTGTCTTTCTTCAAAGCCATAAGCAGCCCCGGGGCTCAGCCAAGAATGGCCTATAAAACCCTGGATAATAACCTTGCACGCACCTTTCAGCATGAAAGCAGCTGAGGACAGCTGTTTGCAGAGGAGGTGTGAAGATGCTTTATGCCTAGACGTCTCTGCGTTCACAGTCTACTGTCTCTGCAGAGACGGCTCAGGGACACATCACCGGTCCATCCATCCATGGAGAACTCCTGAATTCAAGACACCTTCACACTTTTCCAAACACAAACTGAAACTACGAACTCTAGAGGTAGTGCTGCTCACTCGACAGTCCACTCTCTCTCCTCGAAGCTCCTGGAAATGATCCATCCAGCCACCCGTCCCATGTGCCCACTTACTGCTACCGCTGTTGCTAAGGAAAGTCCTAAACACGCCCAATTGCTTCTAGTCATTAGAGAAATGCAAATCAAAACAACCCTGAGATTTCACCTCACACCAGTCAGAATGGCTAAGATTAAAAACTCAGGAGATATCAGGTGTTGGCGAGGATGTGGAGAAAGAGGAACACTCCTCCACTGCTGGTGGGACTGCAAGCTGGTACAACCACTCCGGAAATCAGTCTGGTGGTTCCGCAGAAAACTGGACATGATACTTCTGGAGGACCCAGCCATACCCCTCCTGGGAATATACCCAGAAGATTCCCCAGCATGCAATAAGGATACATGCTCCACTATGTTCATAGCAGCCTTATTTATAATAGCCAGAAGCTGGAAAAAACCCAGATGTCCCTCAACGGAAGAATGGATACGAAAAATGTGGTATATATACACAATGGAATACTATTCACCCACTAGAAACAATGAATTCATGAAATTCTTAGAGAAATGGATGGAGCTGGAGAACATCATACTAAGTGAGGTAACCCAGTCTCAAAAGAATACCCATGGTATGCACTCACTGGTAAGTGGATATTAGCCTAGAATCTTGGGACACCAAAGACACAATTCACATACCAAATGATGTCCTACAAGAAGAAAAGAGTGGACACTGATGCTGGAAAGGATCAAAGCATCAGTGTAGGGGAATACCAGAACAGGGAAGTGGGAAGGGGTGGATGAGGGATCAGGGGGAGGGAAAAGGGCATGTGGGACCTTTGGTGGGCAGGGAAGCAGAAAAAAGGAAAGGAAATGTAAATATAGAATATATCCAATAAAAAAAAAAAAAGAAAATCCTTGTAACTGAAACACCCAGCAGGCTGAGAGCAGGTCTTTGACTTCTGCAGAGAGTATTGTCTCTTCATCATCGGAGCAAAGTAGTCTTGCCTGTTCTCTGGGCAAAAGGCACCTTTTGTATCACATACACTACAGGGTTGACTATTCTTGGCAAAGGCTAAGAGTGACCAGACAGACCCACAGCTTCCTGGGGCGTAGAAACAGGAATGGAGCACTGTTAGGGTTAGCAGCGGACCTTTATAGTAAGCACTCAATTTTATGACTATTTCTCCTTTAAGTCAGGCATCCTCCACCTGAGGGTGGCAACCATCAAAAAACATGTATTTCCTACGGTCCCAGGAACTGAGTGAGACACTGCTTAGTAGCAAAATGACAGTTATGAAGTAGCAACAAAAATAAATTCATGGTTTGGGGTTCCTAATGCCATCAGAAGTATGTGTTTCCCAATGACTGAGACCCACAGGGTTGAGAACCACTACCTTAAATAAAATAAGATTTGGCGGGGAGGGGGAAGCTTCTGACAGCTGTCACAGACACCCAGTGCTTAGCTGCTTTGAGTGGAGGACTGTCAGCCAAGAAGCCAACTGAATGATCTCACAGCAGCCTAGTGGCTATTAACACGGCACACACACACACACACACACACACACACACACACAGACACACACACACACACACCCTGAGGAAACTGCACAATGGCTACGCCTGCTTGTTGCCAAAGCTGCTCTAGAAATCAGTCCCAGCCACACTTTTTTCCAAACAGCTTACTTACCCTAGGCTTTTGATGTCACAAACAAGAAAAACTGAGGGACGTGATTTCAGAGCCATCGGGAGGAGGAGTTTGGGGGCAGGAATTGTTTTTATTTATAATCATCTCCATCTTCCAGTCAGTCCCTCCTGGTCAAGCCAGTCAGGGGCGGGGGTGGGGGTGGAGGGGTGTTCTCCTTGATGGCAAATGGAGTCTTACTAGAGTTCATAAGCACACACGACTGACCTAAGGCCTCAGGTGGGCTTTGCTGATACCTGAGGATCCCGGGCTGCCATCTGTGACAGAGGCAGGTGCACACACTTCGACGTTGAGGGTGTCAGCACTGCAGAAGCCATCCGACTAGGGCTTATTTCCTTTTCTGCCTGTGTGGTTCTATGCATTTATTTTTACTACCCAAAGGCTACCATGTTAGCAGCTACCCCTGCGGGCCTGGAATTTCCTTCTTTCTCATTAGCCTAAAAAACAAAGTCGCACGTAATTGTGGGCCAAGACACGTGACCCAGAGCCACTTTGGGGAAGCCCCAATCTCATACTCTTTTTGAAGTTCTTTCTTTAATTTTTTTTTTAATTTGTTTTGGGTTTTGAGATGTTTCCCCCACGTAAATCTAGATGGCCCTAAACTCACAGAGATCCACCGGCCTCAGCCTCCCAAGGGCTAGGATTAAAGGTGTGCACCACCACATCTGGCACCACCATACTTGGCCTTCTTTGATTTTTAAAAATGGGTGTGTTTGTGTGTGTGTGTGTTTGTGTGTGTGTGTGTGTGTTTATGTGTGTGTGTGTTTATGTGTGTGTGTGTGTGTTTATGTGTGTGTTTGTGTGTGTGTGTGTGTATACACATGTGTGTGTACAAGGGTACATGAATGTGAGTATCCCCATGTCCACACATGTAGAAGCCAGAGCAGAGGGTGTCAAGCGTCTTCTTCTATCACTTTCTACCTTATTACTTTGAAGCAGGTCTATATCTGAACCAGAAACCCACTGGGGCTAGGCTGGGTAGCCAGAGAGTTTTCCGGATCCTCCTGTCTCCGTCCCCCAAGGCTGGAGTTATAACCACACATAGTCATCCCTGGCTTTCTATGTGGGTGCCGGGGATTCAAACTCAGGTCCTCACGGTTGCAGAGCAAATGTTCCGACCCACTAAGCCTTAGCCCTATGGCAACCCCTCATGCTTGGTTTCAGGGGGTGCTGGGGATTGAACTCAGGTCCCGTACTTACAAGGTAATCAATTTACTGACTGATTTTTATCTTCCCAGATAATCCCACACTCCTATCCCTACATACCAAATAATTGTGGAGATTGACATTTGAGGTGGGCACGGGCCCAATAAGACAGGGTAAAGCCATACACGAGGAGAAGGAGGAGGACCTTCCAACATGGCCCTCATCCACCCACTGACAGGGTAACGGCTAGCCACCTGCTGCTTCAGCTATTAAGACACAGTGTGTAGAGCAACGCGGAGGCAAGCTAAGGCTTCTGGGGTCCTCTTTAAAAAAAAAAAAAACTATTTAATGTATAAGTGTTCTGCTGGATATACATCCACCTGCCTGAAGAGGGCGCCAGATCCCCCTATAGATGGTTGGGAGCCACCATGCGGTTGCTGGGAATGGAACTCATGACCAGTGCTCTTAACCGCTGAGTCACCTCACCAGCCCATCTGGGTTCCTCTTGATAGTAACAAAAATTGTTCTGAAGTTACCAAAGGCAGCTGACATGTGACTCAGAGTGCACAGTACCCTGAGGTGGGTCCCTCAGAGAGTCGTGAACCAGGCTTCTAGAAAGATTGGTCTGAGACGAATATGATAGCTCAGCCAGAAAAGGGTTTGCAACATAAGCAAGAGGGCGTGAGTTCAAGCCCTGGCACCGATGTCGATGATGTCAAAATCTGAGAGTGGTGGTATGGGCCTGTAATCCCAGTTTGGGAGGTAGAGAGAGGCAGACCCCTCCTCCCTGGCCTAGCCCGCTGAATAAACTGAAGCTCTCAATGAGAGACTCTGTCTCAAAAGTCAGGGCAGAAGGCTCCTGAGGAATCACAACTGAGGTTGTGCTCTGGCCTACACACACACACACACACACACACACACACACACACACAAAATCAACCAGTAATTAAACAACTAAAAATAAATATTCAATAAAATGCCTCACCAACGGGCAAAAAGAAGACAATGAAGGGTAAAGCACCTGGAACTTCAGGCGACTCAGCAGTAAAGTGCAAATATCATTTGTCCCACCCCCACCCCACCCCACCCCACCCCACCTCAGCAAGGGTTCCAACAGTGAAGGAGCTGCCATCCAGCACAGCCTGCCACAGAGGGTGTCCCCAGCCAGCCATCCATCTTGTAAGGCTGTTAAGAAACGACTAAGATGTCACACGTATCATCCTTCTAGTAAGTTCACCGGAAGATCAACAAAGGTTCAGACTGGAAGGTGAAGGGGGGAGGGGAGACGAGGGGGTGGGGCCTAAGGGAAGCAGCCATCTCTGAGCTGGGCTCTCAGGATCCCTGTGTGAGGCCAGGTAAGCATCTACAAAGGGCCAGCAGATGTCTTCATCCAAGTCCTGGCTGCTTCCCCCTACAGGCCCTGATGCTTCTCCAAGAAGGCAGATGGCTTTTAACCCTGGTATTCATAAAGGAAGAGGGAGTGAACATCACCAGGGAGTCCAAGGCCCCTCATCCTCGTGCTGGGTCACTAGGCTCTCCCTCCTCAGCTTCTGAGCATTACAGACATGGGGTAGCCCTGTGATACCCCCCACACACACATCCTCTGTCACCCACACGTGGGTTCTAGTTTCCTTCCCAGACAGCAACTATAGCCAGACAATGCTATAGGAGAATCGCTCCTCCCACACGGATGACTGGGTTACTCCATGTGCAACATGGCCCCATGAGGTAAGGTGACTGTGTCTCTCAGCCCCCTGGGAATGGACAGATGTGGAAGGTTGGGACCTACCATGGACCTGGCCCTTGGGGCCCTGAGGGAGCCACGCCAGAGTGCTATCTTTACTCCGTACCTCCAGGGTCTGTGCAGCTTGGGTGACTAAGGGATTCAGAACACGGCAGGACAGGGGCCTCATCCCAGACTGGTCCACCTCAGAGTGGCAGAGACAGGAAGGGCTGTGAGGACTCTTTATCAGCCTCTCAGGGCTTCCTTGGTTTCCACCTGCCTCCCTCAACCTCCCCTACTTGTTCTCTCTCTCTGTCCCTCCCTCTCTCTCTCTCTCTCTCTCTCTCTCTCTCTCTCTGTGTGTGTGTGTGTGTGTGTCCCTCCCTCCTTCTTTCTCTCTGTCACTCCCTCCCTCTCTCCCCTTCCTCTCTCTCTCCCTCCCTCCCTCTTCTCTCTCTCCCTCCCTCCTTCTCCTTCCCTCTGTCCCTCCCTCTCCCTCCCTCTCCCTTCTCCTTCCCTCCCTCTCTCTCCCTCCCTCCTTCTCCTTCCCTCCCTCTCCCTCCCTCCCTCTCCCTCCCTCTCCCTCCCTCTCCCTCCCTCCTTCCCCCTCCCTCCCTCCCTCTCTTCCTCCCTTTCTCTTCCTCCCTCTCTCCTTCTCTCTCTGTCCCTCCCTCCCTCTCTCCCCCTTCCTCTCTCTCTCCCTCCCTCTCTCTCCCTCCCTCCCTCTCCCTCCCTCCCTCTCCCTCCCTCCCTCTCTCCTTCTCTCTCTCTGTCCCTCCCTCCCTCTCTCCCCCTTCCTCTCCCTCCCTCCCTCTCTTCTTCCCTTTCTCTTCCCCCCTCTCTCTCTCTCTCTCTCTTCCTCTCTCTCTCCCTCCCTCTCCCTCCCTCTCCCTCCCTCCCTCTCCCTCCCTCCCTCTCCCTCCCTCTCTCTCTCCTTCTCTCTCTGTCCCTCCCTCCCTCTCTCCCCCTCCCTCCCTCTCTTCCTCCCTTTCTCTTCCTCCCTCCCTCTCTCCTTCTCTCTCTGTCCCTCCCTCCCTCTCTCCCCCTTCCTCTCTCTCCCTCCCTCCCTCTCCCTCCCTCCCTCTCTTCCTCCCTTTCTCTTCCTCCCTCCCTCTCTCCTTCTCTCTCTGTCCCTCCCTCTCTCCCCCTTCCTCTCTCTCCCTCCCTCCCTCCCTCTCCCTCCCTTTCTCCTCTCTCTCTCTTCCTCTCTCTCTCTCTCTCTCTCTCTCTCTCTCTCTCTCTCTCTCTCTCTCTTCCCCTCCCTTCCTCTCCTCTCCTCTCATCACCATATGCTTCTCTTTGTTGGTTAATATTGAGCATCAACTTGGCAGCATCTAAAATCACCTAGGAGACAAAACCTTTGTCTGCAAGGGAGCTTCTCGGTTAGGTAATTAAGACCCACCCTGAACGTAGGCGGCCCCATTCTGTCCCAGTTAGCTTTCATTGCCAATTTTAACACAGCCTGGGGTCTTCTGAGAGGAAAGCCTCCGTTAAGGGATCGCCTAGATCAGATTGACCCGTGGACAAGTCTGTGGGAGCATTGTTCTGATTATTAACTGATAAAGGAGGGTCCAGCCCACCGTGGGAGGCGCTGTCCCTAGGCAGGTGAACCTCCGCTGTACAAGGAAGCTAATTAAACTTGAGCGAGGGAGTGAGCCAGAGACTCAGCTAGCAAGCTGCATCCTCCACGATTCCTGCTGGACTTCATTGGCTGTGAGGGAGTTCCCTGGTCGGTGCAGAACAGCAAGCAGGCCTGTCTTCAGATTCCTGCACTGAACCCTGCTCTGACTTCTTTCAACTAAAGGACCTGGGAGTTTAGGATGAAATAAACCCTGTTCCCCAAACTTGTTTTTGGACAGAGTGTTTTATCACAGACTGCGAGCGTGAGCCTAAGACCAGCTTCCACCGCTTGCTGCTTCCTGCAAGAGTGACCAGCTGCCCCGCCCTCCGGCCATCATGCCCGGTGATGATGACCCCTGAACAGAAATCAAGCTTTCTTCCCGTAACTGTTTTTATCCAGCAATGAGCTAACAGCAACAGGAAAAACAGTTCACACTGCTCCTCTTTCAGTCTGTTTTTCTAAACTGTGTCTCCCAGGAAAAAAGCTGCCCATCTACACAGTGGTAAACTAGTCTCTAGGATCACTGCAAGGGGCAAGTCCACCAACCACTGAGCCTGAACCTGCTTCCCAAGCACAGCTCTTAGTAGCCAAGTGATATTTCAGCACTTACTGTAAGGAACTGCTGCCATCTCTGAAGTTTGCCTGGAAGGGGTGAAGCATCTATCTTTCTGCATACTGCCTGGGCAGGGCCTCTGAGGACCTTCTGTGACAGAGTCCTGGAGCAGAATCACTGGGCCAATGGCTCCATGTGCGTGTACATGTGCTTGTGCATGTGTATGCATGCAAGTGTGCATGTGTCTGCATATATGCATGTGTGATGTGTGTGTGAGAGAGGAGAGAGGAGAGAGGAGAGAGAGAGAGAGAGAGAGAGAGAGAGAGAGAGAGAGAGAGAGAGAGAATCTTCAAGCTATAGAAAAGTTGCAAGTAAACCTCCGGGCAGTGGTGGTGCACCCCTTTAATCCCAGCACTTGGGAGGCAGAGGCAGGTGGATTTCTGAGTTCGAGGCCAGCCTGGTCTACAGAGTGAGTTCCAGGACACCCAGGGCTACACAGAGAAACCCTGTCTTGAAAAACCAAAACAAAAAAAAAAAAAAAAAAAAAAAGTTGCAAGTACCAAAGAAGCAGGGATTTTTTTTTTTCTTTCTGACAGTGCTAACCGATTTGGTTTTAGTTTAAACGCATATTGACTTTGGGCTTTTTTGTTTGTTTGTTTGTTTGTTTTGGGGGATTTTTGAGGCAAAAACTCACTATATAGTTCTATTGCTAAGAATGACCTTGAACTCTAAATCCTCCTGCCTCAAACTCCCAAATGCTCTGATGACAAGCCGTACCACCACGCCTGGCTTCACCAGCTATGGCTACCAGGCTCATGACTGGCAGACACTTCGGTCAGTTCCTGTTTCTCACAGACTAGAACACTCCACTGTATTCCGCTCTCCGTTGTCACGATAACGCACACCATGACCAGAGGCAACTTGGGGAAGAAAGGATTTATTTGACTTACACTTCTACATTCGGAGTCCTGAGCCTGGGGTAAACTGATTGATGGCCAGCAAGTCCCAGGGTGGATCCTTGCAGCTCCGCCCTCCCAGTTCTGAGGCTACAGGTGCTGTAAGCTCACTTAGCTTTCCACATAGATGCTGGGGGTTGGAACTCCAGCCTTCGTTGAACAGTCAGTGTCCTTTCCCACAGAGCCTCTTCACAGCCCCAAGTCTGTCCCCTCTCCCTCCTCCTCCTTCTCTCTGTCTCTCTGTCTCTGTCTCCATCTCTGTCTCTTCCCTCTCCCTCTCCTTCTCACTCCCTGTCCCACTTTCCCTGATTAGGCATAGTTCATGACCTTGTCTTGTCTCTTGTGACCTGGACATGGTGGACTAGCCAGCGACTTGACGTAACCCCCTTCCACGTGGACCTGATGATTCCTCATGATGTCGCTGGCAGGAGCACCGCTGCATCCTCCCTATGCCCCATCAGGTACCACACAGAAGTGCTGCTACTGATGATGTTGCGTTCCATAGGCCACGCCTGGAGTGATGTCTACCATTCCTCCCACTGCCTCCTTTGCATTCATTCATTGTCGAGAGGTAGGGTTCTTTGGTAGTATATAAATATTCTCTTGTACTTCAAATTGAGACATCTCTCTGTTGGCCTGGCTGCTGTCCCACTCAGTTCTCCCCTGCCTTTCGTTTGACGTTTGGATTGTCCTGATGCAGCTGTGGGTTCCTCTCATGCTGGCTCATGTGTCATCTGACCTAACCATCATTTTTAAGCACATCATCAACCACCTTAGCACAAGTGTGTATGTTGTGTGTGCATGCATGTATATGTGCTGCCATATGTGTGGATGCACATAAACGTGTGTGCACGCATGTGGAAGCACAAAGCTACGGGTCTTTACCTTATTCCTTGAGGCAGGGTTCCTCAAGCCATCCAGAGCTTGCTGAGGTAGTAGTCATCTTGCTCCAAGGATTCTCGACTTCTGTCTTCCAGCACTGAAATGACTGGGCGATTCCATGCCATCTAGTATTTCTGTGGGTCTGGGGATCTGAACTTGAGTCCTCACACTTGTGTGCAGCAAGTACTCTATCAATGTAGCCATCCTTCCAGCCCTCTCCAGAGATTCATCACACTGGTTCTTGCTGAGGGGAGAGGTGTGTACCAACAGCCTGACTCTTAATCTTTGTAGTAGTTGAGTAGTTGAGTATCTCTCTCTCTCTCTCTCTCTCTCTCTCTCTCTCTCTCTCTCTCTCTCACACACACACACACACACACACACACACACAGACTCATGTGTTTGAATATGCTTGACCCATAGGGAGTGGCACTATTAGGAGGTGTGGCCTTGTTGGAGTAGGTGTGACCTTGGAGGAAGTGTCATTGTAGGAGTGAGCTTTGGTATCTCTATGCTCTAGCTCAGCCCAGTGTGGAATTCCAGTCCCTTCCTGGCTGCCTTTGAATCAAGATGTAGACTTCTTGACCGCTCCAGCACCATGTCTGCCTGGATGCTGCCATGCTCCCCACCATGACAATAATGGACTAAACCTCTGAAACTGTAAGCCAGCCCCAATTAAATGTTTTCCTTTATAAAAGTTGCCTAAGAATGTCATGAATTCATTGTTTTTAATAGCTGAATAGTACTCCATTGTGTATATATACCATAGTTTCTGTATCCATTCCTCTGTTGAGGGACATCTGGGTTCTTTCCAGTTTCTGGCTATTATAAATAAGGCAGCTATGAACATAGTGGAACATGTCTCCTTATTACATGTGGGAGCATCTTCTGGGTATATGCCCAGGAGTGGTTGAGCTGGGTCTGCTGATAGTACTATGTCTAATTTTCTGAGGAATGGCCAAACTGATTTCCAGAGTGTTTTTACCAGCTTGCAATCCCACCAACAATGGAGAAGTATTCCTTTTTCCCCACATCCTCTCCAGCAACTGCTGTCCCTTGAGTTTTTCATCTTAGCCATTCATACTGGCCTAAGGTGGAACCTCAGTGTTGTTTTGATTTGCATTTCCCTGATAACTAAGGATGCTGAACATTTCTTTAGGTGCTTTAGAGCCATTCGAGTTTCCTCAGTTGAGAATTCCCTGTTTAGCTCTGTACCCCATTTTAATAGGGTTATTTGACTCTCTGGAGACTAACTGAGCAAGGCAACCCAATCACAAAAGAACACACATGGTATGCACTCACTAGTAAGTCGATGTTAGCCCAAAAGCTCAAAATAAACAAGTTACAATTCACCCAGCTCAAGAAGAAGGAGGACTTAAGTGAGGGTGCTTCTGTTCCTCTAAGAAAGGGAACAAAATAGCCACAGGAGCAATAAGGGAGACAATGTGTGGAGCAGAGACTGAAGTAAAGGCCACTTAGAGACTGCCCTACCTGGGGATTCATCCTATAAAGAGTCAATAAACCCCGACACTCCTATGGACGACAAGAAGTGTATACCAAAAGGAGAATGCCATGATTGTTTCCGGAGGAGCCCTGCCAGAGCCTTACAAATACAGAGGCAGATGCTAGCAACCAACTATTGGACTGGGCATGGGGTCCCCAATGGAGGAGCTGAAGGATGGTTTAAAGGAGCTGAAGGGGTTTACAGCCCTATGGAAAGAACAATGATTTTGGCCACCCAGTCACCCCAAGACTCCCAGGGACTGAACCATCAACCAAGGGGCACACATGGTTCCAGCCAAAAATGTGGCAGAGGAAGGCCTTGTTGGGCATCAGTGGGAGGAATGGTCCTTGGTCAGGTAAAGGCTCAATAGAGGCCTGAACAAAGGGAAACCGAGGGAGGAGGGTGTGTGTGTGTTGGGTGGAGAGGCATCCACGTGGAGGCAGGGGGAAGGAGGAGGGGGAGGGGTTGGGGGTGTCTTAGGGGAGGGGGGATATCGGGAAAGGTTTTACCATTGGCAATATAAATGAAGACGATATTCAATAATAATATAAAATAAAATAAAGTAAAATAAAATAAAAATAAAAGTTGCCTTGGCCATGATGTCTCTTCACAGCACTGGAAACCATAAGACAGACTTTACCTTATTTTCCAATCAAAGCCAATTTGGGATTCAGTAATAGGAAAGTGATTTCTTCACAATGTCTTTGATTCCACATCACTGATTGAATCAATCTCTACTAATTGACGTCAATACTCTCATACACTGGAGGAGCCCGTGAGACTACTGTGGCCTGTGTCTTTTCACTGATGTCACTGATGAGTCTCACAGTGGTACCTCCTTGTCACATGACAGCCTCATGCTGTGTTCATGTCTGAGAAGGGACAACTCTCCTTGTTATTCTCCCAAACAGCTTGTGGTCCACTGCAATGCAGCAGTGATGAACCTTTAAACCCTGGCGACGCTCACCCACTTCCTGCTGGGTCTCCACCTTGTCTGGGGCCATCCTTCCCCCCGCCTCCCCTGCAGGAGGGTGTAAGGGTGTGACTGTCTCCAAACAAAGGCTCAGCTTTTCCTGCAGGGGGGGGGGGGAGGGGGCGGGGGGGGAGGAGGGGAGAGTGGGAGGGGGCGGAGTTCATTCCTGGGCTGTTGCTAGATCTAGGCTTGCTTTTGTGTCTGTCTCAAAGAAAGACACCAAATCCTACCCGGCGTTAGCCAAGAAAGTAACAGCTATGCCAGGCAGAGGCAACAGCTGCCTGGTCTCCTGGGCTGTCGGTCACAGAAGACTCTGTCCTCAAGGCCTTAGCTGCCTTCCGGTGTGGATTGAACTGTGTGGATTCCATAAGGTGTCAGGCACCGTTCTTCTTGGATAGGGTCCTGAGCATGAGGCCTTGTTGGAGGGTCATGGTCTCATCCAACCACAACCACCTTCCCTCTGCCCCTCTTCACCCTACAAGTCCGGGAATCCTGGACAAGTATGGATTCAAGACTAAACTGGTCCAGGAGAGACACACCCAGACAGTGTCCCCAGGTGACCCGGTGCCTCTGTGGAGCAGGCAGGAAGTGTTATTGCTCGGCCACCCGGCCACCCAGCCACCCACGGCCATCTGCTCGGCTCCCTGGAAACACCCCTGTGGTCTCCGCGATTACTCAGCAGTTTTGAGCTTCCTGTGCGGTGGGCCTGGTTTGTTTGCTTTTTTATGTGTGTTTCAAAATTCCAAACCGTGCAGTGAAAAGGAATAGAAGGGACCGGGCAGAACTCAGCATTATTGGCAGTAAAGTGACCATCCGCCAAGGCTAAGGGTTTCCTCCCCGCGCCCCACCCCTCACCCCACCCAGACTTCCTGTGGTTAAATTAACCCCCAGCTGTGAGACACAAATCCCTGGGAGACGACGTAATCCCATTCTAGTGGTTAGAGGTGGGGCCTTGAGAGTAGAGTAGGATTTGATGCTGCCACTGGGAGGAGCCTCAGGCATGAATCCTCCTAGCTCTATAGGAACTGAGAAAGACAGAAGGCGCGTCTATACCTGTATGCACACACATATCCACCCCATTCGACCCTGTGCACCATCTGAGGACTCCATAATGACACCAGAAACTGCCACTCTTAATCTTTTTGAAACAAAGCCAGGACAAAAATAAACCTATTTGTTGACGCATTCATTCATTCATTCATTCATTCACATCCATTTGTTTTTGAGACAGGGTCTCCTGTAACTCAGGTGATCCTCAGACGCCTTTTATATGGAAGAATGACTCTGAACGCCTGATTTTCCTGTACGCAGCTCCTGAATGTTGGCATTCACCACCGCACGTTCAGGGAGCCTGAACTGAACTGAAAACCTATGCTGCCACCTGTGTCCCTGCGACCCATAACTTAGACCGGAACCTGGAACTCATTCCCTTCTTTGGAGGCCATTCCTGTTCTCCATAGTAGGACCCAAGTAGACCCATCATGTGTCTGCCACGACCTGCTGTTACTTCCTCATCTCTGGGGATGAACACAGCTCAGGTGTCCTTTGCCTCTGGCTTCACCTTACTGGCTACAAAGGGACCTGCTTCTCCTGGCCTCAGCAACAAGGTCTCCGGCTTTTCTGGGCCCCAGGGATGCTGCTTCATTTCTAGAAAGATCTCACCTATCTCAATATATATGTGTGTGTGTGTGTGTATACATATATATATGTGTGTGTGTGTATCTGTATATGTGTATGTGTATATGTATATGATTGTGTATATGTATGTGTATGTGTATATTTATATGATTGTGTATGTGTATGTGTATATGATTGTGTATGTGTATATGTATATGATTGTGTATGTGTATGTGTATATGTATATGATTGTGTATGTGTATGTGTATATGTATATGATTGTGTATATGTATGTGTATGTGTATATGTATATAATTGTGTATGTGTATGTGTATGTGTATATGTATATGATTGTGTATGTGTATGTGTATGTGTATATGTATATGATTGTGTATGTGTATATGTATATGATTGTATATGTGTATATGTATATGTATATGATTGTGTATATGTATGTGTATGTGTATATGTATATGATCGTGTATATGTATGTATATGTATGTATATGTGTATATGTGTATAGGTATATGATTGTATATATGTGTATGTATATGATTGTGTATATGATTGTGTATATGATTATGTATATGTGTATGTATATGTATATGTATATGTATATATGAATGACGGGGGATTATTAAGGTGGCTTAAGGTCTGTGGTCCAGCCAGTCCAACAGTGATGGTCTACCAAGAGAAAGTCCAAGACTCCTCTAGTTGTTCAGCCCACGAGGCTAGATTTCTCAGCTGGTCTTCAGTATACACCAGAATCCTGGAGAAACAGGCTCTAATGAGAAGGAATGAACTTTTTAGCCAGAGTGAAAAAAGCTGGAAAAAAGCAAAAGCTTCCTTCTTCCATGTCCTTCACATAGGCTGCCAGCAGAAGGTGTGGCCCACATTCAAGTTGGTTCTTTTCATCCAAAAGATCCAGAGTAAAGGTGGGTCTTCTACTTCAAATGACTAAAGAAAAATCCCTCATGGGTGTACCCAGGGATTGGGATTTCAGTTAATTCCAGATAATCAAATTGACAACTGAGAAGAGCCACAAGTACTGGGCATCCTTGTCTCTGTGCAAAGGGAGAACATGAGTTATCTTCAGCCCAACATACCTGCAACGGTATGTCAGCATGTGCACACACATGGAGATGTAAGACCCGGAAAAAAAAACAAGAGTGCCCCAGCACCCCACGCCTCGGAAGGCGACACCCAGATCACTCACGAGAAACAGTCTTGATGCAATAGCAAGAGGATTTTTATTCCAGAGTCTCTGGGGTTCACAGCCATACACCACGCAGGGGTAGAGGACTGTGAACCACAAGTGCAGAATTGGGACAGCTTTTATGGGTTTACAACAAGAGCCCGCGCAGTGCGAGCCAATTGATTTGTACCATTCCATAACTTCTAAGCCTTGTACCATTCCATAACTTCTAAGCCAATCAGTTTAAATTATCCAAGCCTGCGCTCTGAGGACCAATCAGTTGCCTATAAAAGCCAGATAGCAACTAGTTAGCTCATTTCCTGTTACGCCTTTCCTGTTTTGGGGCCAGGATCACGTATTCAAGGCCCTTTTGCCTAGTTCCTAACAAAGAGCGGGCTCAAGGAATGTGACCTTTCACCTAGTGTCTAACAAAGAGGGGGCTAAACTTCTGACTTTTTGGGGTCATTTAAGAGTTAGGCATGGGGGGGTGTGGATTTTTAGGCTGTAATTCTCATCCTTTCAGAGACAACGTTGGATCACCTGCTCATACCCACCCTCCAGAAGTGGCATGCCTTAGAGGGTGTGGCAGAGTCAAACATCCAGACACCAGAACAGGGGATTTAGATTGCAGCACAGTTGATAGCCCTAGTAATCCCAGAACTCAGAGAGAGAGGCAGGAGGAACAGGAACTTAAGGTCTTTTTTGACCCTTACATTAGACCCTGTCTCAACACAACCTACCGTAGGGAAAGAGTTTTAGAAGGTTAATTGAAGTTGATGTCACATAAATATTCTCGAGTTGCTTGAAACAGAGACATTGCCCTCTCTTCAGAACCCTGATATGTCAGAGACCACGTGCAGGTCCCCACCCTCCAACCGATCCTTCAGGACAGTGACTCCTGGAACCGTGAGAGGTCCTAGAGTCGGTCTTTCTGGAAGGATGTCTCTTCTAGAACCATGTCCTTGCTGGTTCACTCCTCCAACGTACAGGCCATCACTGTCGCCGTGTTCACAGGACGAAGACTTGTTTGAGACTTGTTTATTTGCATTATTCAGACAGGTAGGCAGGCAGGCCGGCCCTTCCTTGCGTCTGCCACAGAGAGACCTGGGGGCTTCGGAGTGCAGCACGCTGGGAGAACACGGGGGTCATCGCTGACTTCTGGCTCCCTTCTTGCCCTTACCCTGGGGCTCAGAAAGACACTCCTGGAGGGCTGGAGACATGGCTCAGCCAGCAAACTGCTTGCTGAGCACGTGTGAGGATCTGTGTGCAATGCCCTAGCCCTTGTGTAAAACAAACAAACAAAACCCACACCAGGCATTGCACCCCTATTACCCCAGTGCTGGAGGTGGGGTAAAGACAAGAGGATCCAGCCAGTCTAGACAAGCCCCAGGCCTGGCCTCAAAAAAGTGGCTGGGAAGGGGTGCTTTGGGGGGAGGGCTCCCTCAGACAATTCAAGCCAAGATATGTAGTGCCAATCTAGAAGGGGTTCTCTGAAATGCACAGCTGGCTACTGTTCAGGGATCCTTGTGGTTGTTCTGTGTCGGCGAGCCAGTGCCAGGCCCTCAGTGACTCAGGCTGACCTGGTCCCACGGAGCTGAAGGGAATGCTGGGAGTTAGGGTTCTGGGCCTTCTTTGCATCCTGTATCTCATGGGGGAAGGTCTTTTGGAGAGGAGGTTCTGTTCAGCACCCTGGGGCTCAGGCATGATGAGGGGTCGAGGGAGAGCTGGGGACCAGCGGAGACAATGGAACCCCTGTGGGAGACCTTGCCTCCTGCACAGCCAGAATCCTAGGTGTTCAGAATCTGGGCCAAGAGAAGTAAGGGGGTGTGTGCAAGGGTTGAGTGCGGATGTCTGGAGACAGAAAGCCCTTCTGCCAGAGAGTACTGAGGAGCGAGGACTCCGGAGGCCCTGCTCAGGGACACAGCCCCGGCCACCGCAAGTTTTTTTTTTTTTTTTTTTTGTTTGTTTGTTTTGTTTTGTTTGTTTTTTTTGTTTTTTTTTTTCCTGTGTGGGATGAGAACAACAGCTGAATTCAGAAGCTCAGATACTCTAAGGGCTCTAGGGCTGGGTCCACCACTGAGCCCTTTCTCAAACAGAGCAAGGATGTCACACTCGGGCCACCTGCCCCAGCCGGCTCCATTTCAGCTGATTCTTATCGAGCTTATCTTAGGTTATCCCCCTTTTTGGGGGGGGGAGTTGGGGGTCAGAATGGGAGGATCAGAGGCTCCCTCGGCTGCTGCTCTTGCCCAGTGGCTTCAGAAATGAGCGTGGACCCGGATGTGTGGTAATGGTGACAGGCCAAGAATGTTAGGGAGTGTCCCCTGCCCAGCTGTTTATATAACCTAGGGGAATCATTGTGATTCCTCTAAAGTCTTAGACACCTGTGTCCTCCCTCAATGAAGGAAGACTTCAAGCCCTTGAAAATCCGCTACAAACATACCACACAACCAGACCCAGGAAGCCCCGCGGGGAGAAGGGAAAGATGGCTGAGGAATGGAACGTCAGGAGCCAGGGACACTGCTCTGTGCTGCCACCTGCAGCAGGGAGGTCTCTTCAAAGACCTCTACTCAGGCGAAGCTGGGATTCGTGTGTTGGCTTTGCTTCTTTTCTCATAGATAGAGCTCCCAATTTTTATTCATGTTTTCTTTCATTGAAAACACTTTTTCATGTAATGTATCCTGATTACAGTTTTCCTTCTCTCTTCTCCCAGTCCTTCCCTACCTCCCCCCTCCACCCCCACGCCGTCCTACCCATCCCCCACCCCACCCTGCTTTTTGTCTCTCATTAGAAAACAAACACAAAGCCGGGCAGTGTTAGCGCACACCTGTAATCCCAGCACTCTGGGAGGCAGAGGCAGGTGGATTTCTGAGTTCGAGGCCAGCCTGGTCTACAGAGTGAGTTCCAGGACAGCCGAAGCTATACAGAGAAACCCTGTCTCGAAAAAAAAGAAAGAAAGAAAAAAAAAAAAAGAAAACAAACACAAGCTTCTAAGAGATGATAACAAAATAAAGCAAGCACGTAGGAACAGGATGAAACAAACAAAAGGGAGAGAGCCCACGAAAAAGCACCAGAAACAGATTCAGATGCAGATTACCCACGGGTTTGCACACTCGGGGATCCCATGCAAACACAAAACCAGAAGCTATAATATATATGCAGAAAGAGAAATTATACACAAACTAACTAATAAACAAGTAAATAGATAAATAGGGGTTGGTGAGACAGCTCAGCAGTTAAGAGCACTGGCTGCTCTTCCAGAGATCCTGAGTTCAATTCCCAGCAACCGCATGGTGGCTCACAACCATCTATAGGGGGTTCTGACGCCCTCTTCAGGCAGGTGGATGTATATGCAGCAGAGCACTCATACATCAAATAAATAAAACTTTAAATAAATAAGTAAAAAATGAAAATGCCTGACACAACATTATGTGACAAGAACTTCCAAAGATGCTTTTGAGTTCATTTTCTGTTGGCCATCGACTACTGGGCACGCAGCCTTAAGTAATTTGTTTTCCCAGTAAGACTCCTTTGGAGAAAATAAGATTTTCACTTGTAAGTGATTATCAACTGGAGAAAGCTTCTAGGCTAGGTGTAGGGGCATGTGTCCACTTCTCTTTTCTGTCCTAAGACCCCCATCTGGTGCAGACCTGTGCAGGCCATGCGTGGGCTGCCTTAGTCTCTGTGAGTTTATATATATGTTGGTCCTGCTGTGTTTAAAAGACCTTGTTTCTTTGGTGTCCTCCAGTTCTAGCTCTTACCTCAAGATATTTTATATATATATGCATATATATATATATGTGTGTATATATATGTGTGTGTGTATACACACACATACACACGTATTTATATATATATGTGTGTTTACATGGATGTATGTATATGTGTATATATATGTGTATGTGTATGTGTCTGTCTATATATATTGAGGCTATTGTTCCCCTGGTTTCTTCTTCAGTCTCTTTTTCATGTGTATATAGGAAACCTATCAATTTTCTCTACTTCTTTTTGTCTCCAGCTACTTTACAGAAAGAATTTATCAGCTGTAGGAGTTTCCTAGTAGAATGTTTAGGGTCGCTTATATACACCATCGTATCATCCGCAAATAAAGGTAGTTTGATTCCTCCCTTTCCAACGTGTATCCCTTTGGTCTCCTTCCGTTTATCTTACTGCCCCAGTGAAGACTTCAAGAGCTATACTGAATAGTACGGAAAGCCTGGACAGCCTTGTCTCCCTCCTGATTTCAGTGGTCATATATACGCAGGCTTTAAACCCTGTTCACTGCCGCTTTAACGTTTTATTTGAAAATAAGCTCTAAATGAAAGGAATGCTGTCTCTGTGTAGGCAACTCTCGCAGCCCATGTTAACTGTGACCTGGATTCCCAATTCCTAGCTGGAGCGAGGGTTCTGCCAGACTCCAAAATGAGGGGACCTCTTTCCCCTCCCGAGCCCTAGGAGCGCCACCTTCTCTGCCTTTTTTATGCAGGTCTCACTGTACATGTGAGACCAACTCACTCCCAACAGGCTGCTAGAGGGCAGCGGGTTCTGACCTCTCTCCACCCACCACCTTGACCAACCCTGTGTCAGCCCTGAATCGCCCAGCCCAGCCGCCACAGAGACAAAGGGAAGCCAAGACGAACCGAATCCCACGTGGACAACATGCAAGGGTCAACACCTGCCAAAGCTTGGGAAGCTGGTCTTTGGGGACAGAGAAGTTCATGCCAGTCTTCAGGCCTTTCCTGAGGAGAGATCCCCAGTTTCCATCCCCAGTCGCTCCTTCATATTCCTGCCATTTTCCCCCAGTGTTTAGCTCACTACTGTACCAGATCCCTTTTTCTCATTTCCTGGGATGCTTTCCTCAAAGACAGGGGGCCTATTCCAGCAGTTCTCAACCTCTGGGTCGCGACCCCCTGGGGGATGGTCTAAGGTCATTAAAAAAAAAAACCCACAGATATTTACATTACGACTCATAACAGTAGTAAAATTGCAGTTATGAAGTAGGGATGGAGAGAACTTTGTGGCTGAGGCCGCCATCACATGAGGAACTGTATCAAAGGAACTGTCTTAGGAAGGTTGGGAATCACTACCCTAGACGGTGTTGGTGATCTGCCCTGTCCTTCTCACCCCGGCACAGCTGAGCTAGCATGCCTACCAAGGAAAGCATGTGCCTCACCCGCCACCTGAATAGCACGCGTGCGCTCTCTCCCATACACCCCAAAGAGGTGCCATCCCTTCTCACAAAGGTTCAGCGAGAATGCGTGGGGCTAGGGATCGTGCGTAAGTTGTAGATAGGTTGTGGGTTTTGAGAAGCTGGGGCCGCCCACTTGAGCAGCGTCGGTGTGTGAAAGAGCGAGGTGGTACTCACGTGCGTGGCTCAGTCACTTTCACAGCGGCCCTCGGTGGGTCCGAGCTCCTAGGGTAAGTGGAATCTCATTAACGCCACAGAGCCGGTGCGGGGCCACGCCTTCATCCTGCCTCCTGTACCTCAGCTGTATGTCACCCGCAAAATCCATGGGAAGATTAAAAGGTGACTTCTCCGGGACAGTCCTTAAGACATAGGCTCTTCTGATTGAAGGATATCCAACAGCCCACTCAGTGGGACCGGCAACTCAACAAACCAAAATAAGACCGGACCATACATCAAAAAGAGCACACTTCAGAGACAGTAAAGGTTTAACCTGGAGCCAAATATAAGTGACTTTGGCCCAGAAATATGGACTCGAGTTGCTCTAAATATCATGTTACGCCATGGAAACCGTTTCATGAAGTGTTTTTTATAGGCACAGAACAAAAAGTCTTAAATCAAGGCACTTTCAAATATATTGGTAGGAACATCAGACAGGCAGGTCACAGGCAAGCAGCGGAGGCTCTTCTGTAGGCTGCAGATTCCATCCGATGGCCTCTCAGCTTTGGAAATGGTAGAAGCCAGTGGTCTAAGTTAAGACGCCCTGAACATCTTTACCCATTAGCCACAGAAATTCTAATCGAGCACAGAAACAAGCGAAACCAGCTTACTGGACCTCTAAAAAATGTGGGGAGCTGAAGTGTTGCAAATCCAGACTCAGTTTTGGGGTCTCTTTTTAAGTCCTTTCAAAAGCCACTCAGCTCCCACCAACTGACCTGATATTCTATGACCGTCAAAACTTTTATAGCGCTCAGGAAGCAGTGGCAGGCAGATCTCTAAATTTGAGGCAGCCTGATCTACAGAAATAATTCTAGGCTATCTAGAGCTACATAGAGAAAACCTGCCTCAAAAAAAAAAAAAAAAAAAAAAAAAAAAACCACATTCCCAATCTGTTCTTAGACTACTAGCTTCTACCAATCCAAAAACCAAAATAAAAATGTCATCAGATATAGAATCTGAAACCTATAGCACAGATTTCCCACTTGACTGTGATCTGCCTACCTACCCGTGATCACTACCAATGTGTGTAGGAAATAACATTGATCTATGACTGTCTCTGTCCTGTATCTAATGAAATTTACACAAACATTTCCACAATGGCACTCATTGTCTCTTGGATCAACCAACCCTGGGCCATTGTAATTCATATCAGGCTCAAGAAGAAGCTATCTCTTGTTTCCTTCTGAGGCGAGGGCTGTGTTTTTACATTGACATTCCTGAGTAATAATCTCATCACGACTCTAAAAGGGACAGGGATGATCTGAGATACCTGTAAGATAAAAGAGTAAACTCTGAGATGAAGCGCACTGATCCCTTGGTGTTTAATTACAAAAGCCATCGAGCGAGCGCACAGAAAGACCAGAGTCTCCTGGCTTTTAGAATCACTCACCCCAGGGAGGAAGCTAATCCAGAGGGAGAGACTACACACTAACTGGACACTGGGGCTGCCACCTAGGAAGTTAAAAGGCATTTAATCCACCACCTATTGAGACAGATAAAACAACCTGACACTCCCCGAGGGTGTTTGGCTAAAGGGAGCATTAAAATACTGTTAAAGCACCGTTAATGTACAATAGGCCTTCGCCTGGAACCACCCTTTTAATGTTTATTTTTCCTTTAAATAGGCTAAGACTGTTTTTGGCCGGTGACTTAACGCCCTAATCAACAGGTGACGGGCTCTTTTCTAGTGTGCCACTTGCCCGCAGCTGGCAGGACTGTCCTCATACCAAATTAGCCGCCGTGAGCTCTCCACAGTCACCCCCAGAGGCCTTAGGTTGCCCAGATTTTTTTTGTTGTCTGTCTTTTATACAAGAGCGCTTGTAACTCGGGGGGCCTTGAATTCTCGATTCCCCTTGCCTCCACTGCCCAAATGCTGGCACTGCAGGAGTGTACCACCAAGCCCCGTCTCTAGTTTACGTTGATCTTCAGCATTATGAACGCAGTGGGCTGAGCTGCTAACTTGAAGATGCAAACAGTAGCGTTCAGCGCGCTGCGGGAAATCTAGGGTTAACAGGGCTGCAGCTGTAATAAGTGGCTAAAGCCCAAGACAGCGAACCTGCCACTTTTCTGGAAGCTAGATCAATAGGCAAGCACTTGCTGCCGCCCACAGCCCTGGAGAAGGACGGCTGAATAGGCAAACAGCACAAAGGCACAGGGGGCTACCCCTTGCCAGGCTGGCAGGTTCGCCCGCAACCCGCCCCCCCCCCAAGCTCGCCTGTGCGCAAGCGCAAAGCCTCCACCGCGCTAGCTCCTGGCGCATACCGGGGAGGGCCACCACCCACAAGACAGCAAAAATAAATAAATAAAACACCCTTCAGTTCGCTGAACCTGGGTTTGGGCCAACCTCCCTCCTAGAGTCCCCTTGACTTCCCGGCGCCACCCACTTGAGTGCTGTGCTCTGCGCATGCGCGAGGGGTCCAGGGCGCTGGGTGTGAGTTGTAGTTGCCCCCACCACTTCGTGTTTTTTTTTTTCCCTCCCCAACTCCGTGCGAACGCGATGGCCTTTACCCAGGTGTTCCTGGCCCCGGGTGTGAGTGGGGACACAGCTTAATGCCACTTAAAGGGCTTGTGATTTCTCGCTCCCAAGCATAGGACTTTGCTCCTTAAGAAGGCATGAAAACTGTCTATAAATGCCAATGATCTGGCTGGCCATCCTCAAGCCTGGTTCTCCCTGGAGCCTGGGGTCCCTCGGGCTGACTGAACTAATGAATGAAGGCTGGACAAAGGGCTGTCACCGGCTTGCTTGGAGACTCTGCAAGACCAAAGTGTCTCAGGATTCTTGGAGGGATAAGGCTATCCCACTGGTGGTCAGGTATTTGTTGATCACGGTATCTATCCCTAGTATCTGGGGGGTGACTTGGTGGTCCATTGTGCCCAGGGTGGGACCGAGGCACTGACCGGATGTCAGTGGTGAAAACTTTTCTCTTGAAGTGGCCCAGAAGGGGTTCCTGGGAAAAAATATATATATATCTAAGACCGAACAGGCCAAGGTCATGGACTAATCTATTCCCCTGCCTGGGAAGACATGTGGCTGAAAGAGGTGTGACAAAAGCCTGGGTGGGCTGGTCCAGAAAAGGGGTGGGTCTGCTAGAACATCTGTCCCCCCACCACCCCTTCTGTCCCTTTACAGAGTGGGCAAGGTTAGACCAAGTTAGATTACACTTGGCCCAGGCAGGGCACCATAAATTGGGGTTTTTCAGTTTTGTTTCTGCCTTACCTATCTCTCATCTTAAAAGTAGAACAGAAGGACAGACATGGCTCAGGGAGGGAAGGCACTTGCTTGCCTCCCAAGCCTGGCAACCTGACTTCCGTCCTCAGAACCCACGAAGTCAAACTCGACGAGGAGAGCTGACTCCTGGAAGCTGTCCTCTGACCTCGACAGCCGGGCCCCTAAATACACGATATTCACATCCACGAACATGCCGATACTCTTTTTTAATTAGAATAGACGGTGTTCTACGGCCATACGTATAGGTTCTGGGACAGCAAGATGACCATACGATGAATTTTGATTTGGCTGACTAGTGCTATTCTGGGCTTTCCGGCGGTGTTGCAAGACAGTTTCCACTGGCTGCAAGCAGAGACTGAAGTCAAGCTTGTGTGACTCTGATGTGCTGCTAACCGGTGAGCTGGCTATCTATAACCCAGTAGACATGAGTCACTCACCAGTCCTATGTAGGAGGACTGGTCACAAGTGTGACTTCCTCAGCTGTCACTCCAGGAGCCCTTCCTTAGATTCTGGGTTGCTGGCACATGCCCACAGGCCAGAGAGAGTAAAGAGAGACACCTTCAGTGTGGCCTTTTCCAAATCCAGCATCCACACCAGAGGTCCCCAAGCTCCATCCTGCCTTCAGACCTGCTCTGGCTAAAGCTTTTTTTGTTTGTTTTTGTTTTTGTTTTTGTTTTTGTTTTTTGAGACAGGGTTTCTCTGTGTAGTCCTGGCTGTCCTGGAACTCACTCTGTAGACCAAGCTGGCCTCCAACTCAGAAATCCACCTGCCTCTGCCTCCCAAGTGCTGGGATTACAGGCATGCGCCACCACGCTTGGCTTCTAGCTAAAGCTTTTATGCAATTTTTTTTCTTCTCCCTAGCTGGAAGACCTACTCGGAAGTGCAATTATGTTTAGCCATCTACATCCCAATATCAGCGTTTTATTTGTTTCTTTGCTTTTATCTGACTTTTATTTATTTATTTGCTTATTTATTGAGACAAGGGTGTCTTAGTTACTTTTCTATTGTGACCATGACCGATCCGGCGCATAAAGAAAGCATTTAATTGAGGTCTTGCGTACAGTTTCAGATGATTAAAGTCTGTGACCATCACAGTAAGGAACATGGCAGCCAGCAGGTATGGCATTGGAGCAGCAGCTTAGCGCCATGTCTGACCCACAAACGCAAGGCAGAGAGAGACCTAACTGGGAACGATATGGGTTTTTGAAACATCAGAGTCCCAGTCACAATGACACACCTCCTCCAAAATGGCTACGCTTCCTAACCCTTTCCAAACGGTTCCAACAACTGGAGGCCAAAAGTTCAAATATATGAGCCTATGGCGTGGGGGGGGGGTAGTGGGGGGGGCATTCTCATTCAAGCTAGCACTCAGGGTCTCACTATGTAGCTCTTGCTACCTGGAACTCACTATGCAGACCAGGATAGTCTCAAACTCATACAGATGGACTGGCCTGTCTCTTGCCTCCTAAGTGTTGAGGTCAAAGCTGTATAGCACCATGCTTTGCCTGCCTGAGTCTTTGTTTCCACTCTGATCTTGGTTGATTTCTGGAAGTATCCTACAAGAGAGAGAAGAAAATGGCCTTCCCTGATGCAGGTCCCAGAACCCCTGTGGCTGTAATCCACTATGATACAGAAAAGTATAAAATGGCATCTTTTAGGTGAAATCTCATTGGGAAGCATTTTCTATTTTATCTGTAATCCCTGACTTACTGCCTAAAAACTTTAGGATAAATGGATTTTAATAAAGAAAAGCTGTTTTATAGCAAGCGTCTCACCATGGTGGGGGGGGGGTCGTAAATAACAGGGAGTAAAAGAGACACAGAGAGAGAATCATAGCCAACAAGACAAGACAGGGCCACCATTACAAGACGGAAGCCACCAGGTAGGGCAGACAGGGTCACCGTGACAAGGCAGATGTCCATTGAGACAAGACAGCCATCACCAGAGCAGACAACATCATGACAAGGTGACAGCCACCAGGGCAGATGGGGCCAGTCAGACAAAGCAGGGATTCTGGATCCATAGGAACAGACATAGGTGTCTCCGCAAGCCAATACCAATGCTCCTGAGAGATGGAGACCCCCTGACCCCTGCAGTTGGGTGGGGGCAGGGCTGCTTTCCTTTATCATATTGGCTCAGTTCCCTGAAGTCTGCTTCTCCCATGAGGTCTCGAATGTCTGGTGGCCCCTGTGCTCAGATCCCTCCCCCTTCTCCTTTCAAAGCCTATCAGATTTTATTTACCTTTATTTTGCAAACTGGATACAATCTGCATGCTGTGTCCCGTGGCTTGTAACTAAAAGCCCCTCGTTCAACATTGATAGGGAAGAGTGTATCACAGACTTGCCATCTGTGGGGCCCAGTGTCACAACCAGTGACAGGTCCTAAAGACCTCCTGGCATGTAAAAAGACCATCTAAAGAGACCTTTGTACCTCCCTGTTAAGGGGCACTTTCCTCCAAGATTAAAAATCTTCCGCCTTGGAGAAAAGCTCATTAGGATACAGGATGTTCACAGGAAAGTGAAATAGCATTGTGTTCAAAGAGGAGACAAACCATTCCATCCTGTAGAGGAGCTCTTAAAGACGGGACGCAAACCACTCAAAATAGCTTCCGGAAGTCCCAGACTCAGCAGGCCTCCCCCTCCCCAAGCACGTATGTAAGCTGTAAAGACTTTTGTGAGTGTGAGTCACTCTCAGACACATCAATCTGCTTGGAAGAGGTTCAGAGCAGCTGAGCCCCTGGGCAAGGACACCCTTCAACCTGTTGAGCTGCCTGAAACTTGTTCGAAGTACTTCAGGTATCCAGCCTTTGTGGACTGTGTCTGTTCCCTGTGCTGGGGTGGTCTTTGAGTCACTGCTGTACCTGGTAAGTAACCTTTCATCTCTATTTTGTAAGTAACCCCCAAACAACATGTGATTCTTCAAATTGGCCTGTGGTGGCTGTGGTGGTTTGCATAAGAATGGCCCCCACAGACTCAAGTGTGTGAATCTTGGCCCATAGGGAGTGGCACTATTAGAAGGTGTGGCCTTTGTGAGAGTGATTGTGGCCTTGCTGGAGGAAGTATATCAACGTAGGGGTAAGCTTTGAAGTCATACACGCTCAAGGTAGGCGGGAGTGTGGCATTCACTTCTACCGCCTGTGGATCAAGACGTAGAACTCTCAGCTTCTTCTTCTCCATCACTGCGTCTGCCTGGATGCCACCATGTTCCCGCCATGATGATAATGGACTGAACCTCTGAGACTGGAAGCCAGCCCCACATGACTGTTTTCTTTCCTAAGAGTTGCTATGGTCGCGGTGACTCTTCGCTGCAATGGAAAGCCTAAGACATCTTTACATTTGCTCTAGTGTCACACAAAACCCTCCCTTTAGCTAGCAAACCGTTAAAACAATAGACCTCTCGAAAACTTGGAATGCCCCAGGAATCTCATTCTTAAGAGAAAGCAAAGTGGAAGCCTGGTGTCAGGCAGTGGAGGATCTTGTCTCCAGGAAATGGAGTTCACACAGATCTGACAACCTGTCAGACCACCTTGTAGGAGAGAGTGGAGGTAAGACAGTGACGATTGGTGAGACAAGACACCTTGACAAGACTGCTTGGCTATGTGCACCTCTTGCCCTCTATTTAAATCTAAACCTCCCGTCAGGACCCAGAAGATGGACATGGGGTCATGACTCTGTTTGTTACTTTTTTTTTCCCAACATAACCACATTGAATAAAACTTTTCTTTTCTTTTCTTTTTCTCACGATGACTTGTGTAGTTGGTCTACAGAGGACAAGTGGCAGAGGCTGGCTGTTAGGGCAGCTGGGAAGCTATGACACCAAAGGCTCTGGCAACCGTCCCAACAGGAGCACATGCTTTGTAGGTATTGGCAGAAGCCATGGATGAAGTTGTGGCTTAGTGCTTTGTGGACTGGCTAGACTTAAATCACCAATAGAGAACATGTTAATGATTGTCTTAGTTAGGGCTTTCATTTTCTGTAAAGAGACACTATGACCAAGGCAACTCTTATAAAGGCAAACAGTTCATTGGGGCTGGCTTTCAGGTTCAGAGGTTCAGTCCATTATCATCAAGGATGGGATACATAGCGGTATCCAGGCAGGCATGGTGCAGGAGGAGCTGAGAGTTCTACATCTTGTTCTGAAGGGAACCAGGAGAAGACTGCCATCCACAGGCAGCTAAGATAAGCTCTCAAAGCCCACCCCCAAATTGACACACTTCCCCCAACGAGGCCACACCTACTCCAACAAGTCCACACCTCCTAATAGCACCACTCCCTGGGCCAAGCATATTCAAACCACCACAATGACACGTGCCAATGAAGCTTACCGGAACTGAAGTCATCACATTGTGAACAGCACCATCAGTGAGTGAAGGAGACATTCTATTTACAAATGATCTTCAGGAGCTAAGCTGGGCTCGGTGGGTAAAGTATTTGCTGTGCAATCATGAATGAGGACATGAGTTCAATCCCCAGCACCCATGTAAAGCCTGATACTGTACTATGGGGTGTGTGTGTGTGTGTGTGTGTGTGTGTGTGTGTGTGTAATCCCAGTACTCCCGCAGTGAGGTGGAAGATAGAGACAGGAGAATCCAGAGACGCTAATGAGCTGGCTGCCTGGCATTCTCAGTGGAGAGCAACAAGGAGACCCTGTATCAAACAAGGTAGAAGGTGAGGACCAACACTCAAAAGTTATTCTCTGACCTCCACAGATGTCAAGGCATTCACAGATTTCTTCAAAGGTTGATTATATTTTAATTGTGTGTGTGTGTGTGTGTGTGTGTGTGTGTGTCTGTGTGTCTGTGTGTCTGTGTCTGTGTTGAGTATCTGCATGTTAGCGAAGATATTCTCAGAGACCAGAGATGTTGGGTCTCCCTGGAGTGGGGGTTGTGAGGCCCCAACATGGGTAACTGAGAATCAAACGTTGGTTTTTTTTTTTTGAAAGATCAACAAATGTTCTTAACTGCTGAGCCATCCATCCAGCCTTCTAGATAATTTTTTAAATAAGAATTAAAATAAATTAATAAGAACAACCTCTAACCAGGGAGTCACTGGACAGCAAGAGATCTGTCTGATATCCCCACTGTTTTTTTTTCCGTCATGCCAGCTTCCTCAAATCAAAACCTCTCCCATCACATGTATGTGGATGCCCTTTATAAAGGTCAGATACAGCCAGGACTTCCCGCAAACTCAGCCCCAAGAGTCAGCATAAGCATTTTGCAAGGGTCAGATGGACTCGTGGACATTACAGTGCTGTCTCTTGAAACTCATAGATCACATGCTTTGGGTGCTTTTTGAAACAGGGTCTCATGTAGCCTGGACTGGCATCATGCTATGTAATGGAGAATGACCTAAACTTCTGATCATCCTGACTCTACTTCCACTGAACCATATCACAGTCTCTACTTACTTTTTACCGTGAAACTACCTACTTCATTTATTCATATTCATCATATTCATAGTCATGTGTACATACCTGTCTGTCCCTGAGCTTGGCTATTAAGTGTCTGTTGATACCCCACAGGTAAATCTTCATCCATTATTATGTCAGTTCTCACAGGGTTTTTTTTTTTTTTTTAATCTGTAAGTTACCAGCTGTTCTAGCACTATTTGCACATTTGATTGGTATGACTGTTAACTTTCCTTTTCTTCTCTTTTCTTTCATTTTCCTTTCTTTTCTTCTCTTTTCTTTTCCTTTCTTTTCTTTTCTTTCTTTTCTTTTTCATTTCCTTTTCTTTTCTTCTCCCTTTCTTTTCTTTCCCCTTTCTTTCTTTTTCTAGACCAGAAAAGGCTGAGTCTAGAACCAAATGGGAGATACCTCTGGGCCTATCTGTGGGGGCATTTACAGACAGGTTCAACAGATGAGGGGAGAGACACTTTAAATGTGCACAGCACCATTTCATAACCTGGGGACCTGGTCTGAATAAAACAGAGAAAGTGCACTAAGCGCCCACAGCCATCCATCCCTCTGTGCCTCCTGGCTGTGGACAGCGTGATCCTCTCTTGCAAGCTCCAGTCATCCTGCCTTCCCCACCGGGGCAGCCTGTGTGCTCCAGAGTGAGCTTTCCCTGCCTTAAGTTGTTTTTCTCAGCTATTCTGTCACGGCATTGAGAAAAGTACACGCTACAGTTGGCTTCTAGGGAGACGGGTGTATTTAATGATACTCCTGGTGGCAAATGGTTTGGGAAGTTTTAGTGGTGATGTGTAGCTTTTTCAAACCATATTGGGGTGAAGGTGAGATGCAGAGACAGCTATGAGGATAAAGCCGTTTGCTATTCTTCCAGAGAACCTGGGTTCAATTCCTAGCACCCACTTGGTGGCTCACAAGCATCTGTAACTATGGCTCGAGATCCAACACACTCTCCTGGACATGCAGGGAAAGACATACATACAATAATACATTTTTTAAAAATATTTCAAGTCAGGATGTAGTAACACTTGACTTTAATCCTGGTGCTGGGGATGGAGGCTACACAGCAAGCTCCAGGTCAGCCAAAGCTACATAGTAAGAATCTGTCTCAAAGATTTTTCTTTCACATTGTAATAAGGACTGGTGGCTCACTTGGTAAAGTGTTTACCTAGCACACACAGGGTTGTGTGCTATTCCTATACTGCCAACACTCAGGAGATAAGAGGATCAGAAGTTCAAGGCTATTCTCAGCTACATGGTGAATTCAAGGTCAGCCAAGACTACATGTGACCTTGCCTCAAAGAAGAAGAAGGAGGAAGATAAGGGGGGAGGGTGAGAGAAAGAGACGGAGAGAGAGACAGAGTGGGAGGAGAGGAAGAGGGAGAGGAAAAGGGAGAAGAGAAGACAAGAAAAAGAAAGGGGAAAGAAAAGGAAAGGAGAAGAAAAGAAGGAAAGGAAAGGAAAAAGAAAAGAAAAAAGAAAGGAAAAGAAAAGAAAAGAAAAGAAAGGAGAAGGAAAGAAAAGAAAGGAGAAGGAAAGAAAAGAAAGGAGAAGGAAAGAAAAGAAAGGAGAAGGAAAGAAAAGAGAAGAAAAAGAAAGATACCCATAGTTCATGGCTTCACAACATGTACGGTGGGCTTTCCTGAGCACTGAGACCCACCATAGATAATAGGTTGTTGGGCTAGTGCTGTTTTAGCTCAGACCTGGATTAACCTCTTGTGGTGCTCAGGGCCTTATGGGCAGAACATATGATCCTCAGTGCGTCTAGCTGTGACCACCCACTCTGGGCCTCACTGGATACAATTACAGCCAGTTTGCACAGGTTATGTGAGCAGGCTTAAAAACAGACACTTCAACTGAGAAAGGGGAAAGCCTTTGGAATGTAAACATAGACTATAGAAAATAAAAATTAAAAAAAAAAAAAACAGACACTTCATTCAGGACCAGGATCAGATGTAATTTGTTTAACACCAAAAATCACCAAAGCTGGGGTCACAACCTGTTTCAGCTACTGTCTTAGTCACTGTTCTGTTCCTGTGAGAAGATACCATGACCAAGGCAACTTATAAAATAAAATAGTTAACTAAGGCTTTGCTTACAGAGAGAACCCTTTGCTTCAGAGTGTTACTCCGTTATCATCGTGACAAGGAACAACACCAGCAGGCAAGCATAGTCCTGGAGAACTATCTGAAAGTTCACATCTGTTCTGCAGGTTGCAGACAGGCAGAGACCGGACCAGCTCTCGGGTTTTGAAATCTCAAAGCCAACCCCCAGGGTCACACCTCCAACAAAGCCACACCTCCTAACCCTTCCCAAACAATCCCTACGTAATGGGACCTAAGCATTCAACTACATGAGCTTATGGGAGCCATTCTCACTCAGACCACCACACTTTTTCTTACTGCCGTGTGACTAAATCATGACAAAAGCAACTTGAAAATAGACTGGTGCGTTTGGGCTCGCAGTTCGAGGGTACCGTCGATCATGGTGAGGAAGGCGCAGGCACAGCATCAAAGCATGAGGCTGGTCACAAGGCATCCGCGGTCGGGAAGCAGAGAGATGTAAATGCTGGTGCTAACCAACCCCACTTCCTCCCTTTTATTCCATATTAGACCCCAGCCCGTGGGATGGCACCACCCGTGGTTAACGTGGTCTTCCCAGCTCAGTTAACCTAATCTAGAAACTCCTCATGGACCTGACCAGGAGCTGGTCTTTACATGATTCTACATCCTGTTGATAGTCGATATTAACCATCAGACATACCCAGCCCAGAAGGCTGCCAAGAGACATGGATAAGGAGGTGCTGCTGTAGCTAGCTAGCATTCACAGACCTGTCCAAGATGGCAGCTGCTCTGTTGCTCTTTGGCCCAAACTTCTCAGACTGTGGGACATAACCCCTCTGGGGAGCACAACTCAATATGAGGGGGGGGTATGAAAAAAATTTGGCAATAGTAAAGTATTTCTGAAGATGGAACAATCAAAAAGTATTTCCAAATCTAGACTGGAGAGATGGCTCAGTGGCCAAGAGCACTTGCTGCTCTTCCAGAGGACTGGGACTCAGTTCCCAGCGGCCACATATTAGTTCACAAACATCTTTAACTCCAGTTCCAGGGAATCCAGCCCCTGCTTTTGGCCTCCACGTGCACTGCATACATGCAGGCAAATACTCAACAGACATAAAAAATAAAAATAAATAAGCCTTAGCCAGTTGTGGTGGCGCATGCCTTTACTCCCAGCACTGATGAGGATGAGACAGGTGGGTGTCTTGTAAATTCAAGGCCAGTATGGTCCATATAGTGAGTTCCAGGGCAGCCAGGGCTACATAGGGAGACCATATCTCAAAGAAACAAAATAAAATAAAGAAAAAAATCTTTTAAAAGAATAGTCAAGAAGAACTAAAAACATTATGAGAGTTTAGAGGCATATCTCAGTTGGTACAGTGCTTGCTTGCCCAGCCATGCACAAAGCCCTGGGTTCCAGCCCAGCACTGCATAGACCAGGCATGGTGGCACACTCAATAGTCCCAGCTCTGAGGATGGGGGATAGAGGCAAGAGGTTCATAAGTTCAAGGCCATCCTTGGCTACATTGCAGGTTTAAGACCAACCCAGGCTATATGACACTGTCTTTTAAAAGAAAAACAATCAAATGCATTATGATTTCAAAGTGTTACTAACAGTATTCACCAGACAACATGTACTGTGCATGATGTCACACACAAAAGACATGCAACAAATGCTGCCCCAAACACCTTGGTTAGGATTTGAGTCCATTGTGTGTTATGAATTGCAGTGATTTTTTTTTTTACTGTACATACCGAGTTTTCTGCTCTTACAGAAATATAATGAATTAATTACAGAAAATGAAGACTTCCCATATTTTCCTATTACCATTCCTCTGCATGCAGGCATCAAATTAGTAGTATATTTTTTTTAACTGGATTGGATTAAACCAACAGTCTTACATCCATATCATTGATTATGTAAATTTGGTTTTATCTTTAGTAAATTATGAGATTATATATTTTTAAGGCCAATTTCTTTATGATTTTTATATCACTAAATGTTAGATTTATGTGCCTGCTTTTATATCTATAGATAAAATTTTCATAGACATATATATTTCTTCTGAATCGAAATATTCCATCCTAGAGGGATGCTCATTAAGACTCAGGAAGTAGCTGGGCAGTGGTGGCGCATGGCTTTATTCCCAGCACTTGGGAGGCAGAGCCAGGCGGATCTCTGAGTTCGAGGCCAGCCTGGTCTACAGAGTGAGTTCCTAGTCAGCCAAGAGTACACAGAGAAACCCTGTCTTGGAGAAACAAACTGAGCAAATAGTAGCAACTCACAAGTCACAGGAAGTCCCTGGCGCCGAACACACAAGGCCCCTCCCCCCTCGAGGTTTTTAAGCATTAAGGACTGTAGAGGTGACTGTTGCCATGTTGAGTGGATACAAGTCACACAGAGACCTCCAGGGCTCCATCTGTCTTTAACGGTGGTGGGGTGGGTTCTCAGTGATGTAGATGTGTTTTAGTGATTATCCTGTAAGAGACCTTTCAGCCACACTCCCACAAGTAACCTCAGGAAATTCATCGGCCCACCGACTTGGACTTTAGAGGTCTTGTTACTTTGGTCTGTTGTCAGTTCCCTATCTGAGGAGAAGAGATAGTTGCACATGACACCCAGAAGCAGTGTCATGCAACATAAAGTGACATAAAAACTTCTTAGGGGAAGTCTGAGGAGATGGATCAGCGTGCAAAGCCCTTATTGTTAAAGCATATGGATCTGAGTTGGACTCCTCAGAACATAAAATCTGGGCCCTCGCAGTACATGTGTCTGTGTTCCCAACATTCCTATAGGGGAATGGGGGGGGGCAGAAAGCTTCATACCAGTTAGCCTGGCTAACTGGAAAAAAAAAAAAGAGAGAGAGAGAGAGAAAAACAAAAAAGATATTGTTGTAGATAGTTCCCCCACCCTACCCCCACCCCACCCCAGCTTGTATTTTGATGCTAATTCCACTCCTCAGAGGGGCTGCAGATGAGGAGTTGCCTTGAAAACCTTCTCCCCCACCTTAACTTTTCAAATAAAGGCTTGAGCCAATGATTGGGCAGGAGGAAGGGGGAGGAGCTGAGGGTTTGGGGGAGGAGCAAAGGATCAACTGGAAAAGGGGAGGAGCTACGGAGGATGGACCGGAAGGGGAAGGAGTTACAGGGATCGACAGAGAGGCTGGAGAGGAGCTGGTGGCCTGGAGAAACCCGCAAGTTATGTGGGATAATATAGATGGGAATAGAGTAGTGTAGTGGGAGATCTGCCCAACCTAAGTTTATAGCTTGTATTGTTACTGATGGAGTTGAGATTTCTTGTACTGAGTAATTGGGTTGGAAACAAAGTAGCAACAAGATATCTTCTCTCAAACAAGGTGACCGCCACACATGCACCAGGCATGTATACAACCACACTCACACAAAACATGTGCATACACATGCATGCATTGCACACACACACACACACACACACACACACACTTTCACACCCTTCCTTCTCAGTGGAAAGGGGTCTCAGGTGGGAAATAATGTGGGTCTCACAAAGCCATCTGCCGGGTTCATTCTTTCTGTGGAACAGGCAGCCTGAAAGGACCAGAACCAAACCAAAGGCAGGCCTGGAATCCTGACGAGGCACAGCCAACTTTGGCTTCCAGACACCTCCGGACACTAACCATGCTATCTGGTTGATTTCTCTGGAAACAATGAAATACGGATTTTTTCCCCCTTCAGGCTAATGTAGTTGGAAGCACAAAAATAAGAACTGAACCAAGTCACTGACTACCGGGACGTCAGCCCTTACATCTGATCACTGAGCTTGGAAGGAAGGTTTCAGAAGCCGTGGATTGTGGGTCCTGGGAGATACCTTTGAATGTAACACCGGGAAGGGACACTTCCAGATGCTCTGACACAGCGTCCTGAGGTTTGTGGGGGTCACTGTGCACCGTGAAGCTGGGGTATGAGTGACGTTGACAAGGAAGGAAAGGTAGATGTTTTTAGGAGAAATTTCCCTGTCAGACCGCACCTCGCCGGTGTCATTTGGTGGCTCTGTGATTAGCTTCAGCTGCATAAACAAGCCCACACTAGCGGAGCTAAAGGAGACAGTGTTCCGTCTCGGGCACAGGAAGCGTGGAGGTTGATGTCACAGCTGGTGTGATACTCTCCAGGGCTCTTGTCCCTGTCACCGTCTCGCTCGTGGTTTCTACCTCCCTCTCCCCCAAAGAAGCCGATGGAGATCTAGCTCCTGCATCTCATCACTGCAGGCTGAGAAGTTTCCAGAAACGGATCTGGAGGGGACTCCGAAAGATTTGTTTCGTTTTTCTGTAGACAGAGCTTTTGGTCCTGTTAGGTCAGACCAAGTATTCTGGAAGCTGAGGAAGGCGAATTGGAAAGTAAAGGCCTGCCTGGGCAACTTAGTGGGACTTTTCTTAAAATAAAAGATAAAAAGAGGTTGCGGGTGTGGCTCAGTGATAGAGCAGCTGCTTCGAATCCCCTAGTGAGGGGGCTGTGGGCGTGGCTCAGCGGTAGAGCCCCTGCGTAGAATCCCCCAGTGAGGGGCTGGGGTGTGGCTCAGTGGTAAAGCTCCTGCCTAGAATCCCCCAGTGAGGAGCTGGGGGCGTGGCTCAGTGGTATAGCTCCTGCCTAGAATCCCCCAGTTAGGGGCTGGGGCGTGGCTCAGTGGTAGAGCCCCTGCCTAGAATCCCCCAATGAGGGGCTGGGGGCGTGGCTCAGTGGTAGAGCCCCTGCCTAGAATCCCCACTTAAGAATATGTATGGCTCCTATTGTCTAATAATAGCTATAGTCATATTATACTGCAAAATGCATTTAGTCCAATATCTAGAGTCCCCACAGTCTTTCCAGTCTCAACACTGTTTAAAAGTCCAAGTCTCTTCTGAGACTCAAGGCAATCTCTTAATTGTAGCCCTCTGTAAAATCAAAACAAATTACATAATTCCAACATTCAGTGGCACAAAATATACATCACTATTCCAAAGAGAGAAGTGGCACAGTAAGGAAATGCTGGATCAAAGCAAGACGGAAGCCTGCAAGGCACACTCCGAGGCTTGTAGTTCCACATTAGACATCAAAGGATGTCTCTGCCCCTCCAGCTTTGTTGCCTGTAAAATACATCCCTCTTGCGCTGGCTCTACTTTCTGCATTCAGGTCTCCTCGGTAGATCACCCATAACGGCGGCATCTCCAACATCTTGGGCTCTCCAACACAATTTAGACTTCGTATAATGCATTCCCAGTATCTCATGCCCTCCATGGCAAACAGTCAGGGACTGCCCTGACACATGTCGCCTGTCTTGGACAGCCCTTTCCACTTCGTGGAAGAAGATTCCATGACCTGCTTATTCACAGAGTCCTTATGACCCTAAAGCCAGCATCACATGGACAACACTGCCAAGTTTGACTCCGGGATGGATTCTGGCCTCCTAGAACACTTTTAGCCCCCTTTATTCTGATACAAATTTGACCTCTCAAGCCGGGCGGTGGTGGTGCATGCCTTTCATCCCAGCATTTGGGAGGCAGAGGCAGGTGGATTTCTGAGTTCGATGCCAACCTGGTCTACAAAGTGAGTTCTAGGACAGCCAGGGCTACACAGAGAAACCCTGTCTCAAAAAAAAAAAATCTCTATATTAAAGGTCCTCACCCTTGAAATGTCAGGAATATGTCTAACAAATTTGACCTCTCCTAAAAGGCACTCATCTCCTTACCAGTGACAGCCCCTTTTCTGCACAAGCCTTCACTATAACTTGATCTATTTTGTTTTTAATTGCACATATGTGGATATGATTGTGGATGCTCTTGGAGGCTAGAGGCATCAGATCCTCTGCAACTGGAGTTAAGGGTGACTATAAGCCATCTGGTGTAGGTGCTGGGAATCAAAATCAGGTCCTCTGGGAGGAAGGGTATGAAGTGTGTGTGTGTGTGTGTGTGTGTGAGAGAGAGAGAGAGAGAGAGAGAGAGAGAGAGAGAGAGATTCAGCTTGCCAGTATCCTTTCCTCTCTGAACTGTACACTTTGTATTTCTTTCTCTCTTTCCTGCTTGCTGTTTTTCACTGTAGACATGTGTAAGAATAATTATTCATAACCGTGCAACAGAATCCATATTAGGCTATCTTGAAGTTTCCTCCACCAAAACTTTAGTCCATTAATTTTTAAGTCCAGCCTCAGGCAAATTCTTCAGACAAGGACAGAAAGCAGCCACATTCTTTGCCCACACTGTTAGTCTACGAAGCCTCTTGGGCTGGGCTTCCATGGTCCACCTAGCTTTCATCACTGCTGTCTTTCAAGCTCCTCCTCCTATGACCATTATGCTTACAATGTTCAACTGCTTTCCTAGTCCAAAGCCCTGAAGTCTCTCACAAAACCCACATGGTCAGATCCATCAGCAATATTCTACCTCTGATACCAACTTCTATATTATGAGGCTACGGGGGACAGAGTGTGAAATGTGGTAGTTCGAATGTGATCCCCACCCCCCAGCCCCCCTACCCCCACCATGAGTCTCTAGCATTTAGATATATGGTCCCCAGTTGGAGGCTGTTTGGGAAGGATTAGGAAGTGTGTCACAGGGCAGAGTCATGTGGTTTCAAGTCGGCCCTCTGCTTTCTGCCTGTGGGTCAAGATACGCCTGCTGCCTGTTACCTCCAATCCCCACCCCCGTCATAGACTCTTATCTCTGAAACCATAAGCCCCAAATAAACTTTCTTCTATAAGCTGCTTCTGTCAGAGTGTTTTGCCACAGCAATCGAAAAGTAACAAGACACCACCGTCTGCAACTTCAGCAGAAAAGCACTAGATTGGCTTGATGAAAAAATACCCAGCATTTTAGAAAACACTTTTTTGCAGAACATGCCTAGGTTTTCTGTCTTTGTGTGTGTGTGTGTGTGTGTGTGTGTGTGTGTGTGTGTATGGGTGTGTTTCTGTCTACCACATGCATGACTGGAACTCATGCAGGCAAGAAGAGGGCATCAGATCCCTTGTAACTGGAGTTATAAACGGCCATGAGCTATGGTGTAGATGCTGAGAACCAAACCTAGGTCCTCTGGAAGATCAGCCAGTATTCCTAACCATTGAGCCATTTCTCCAACCCCAGTTTTCTGTTTGATTCTTTCTTTCTTTCTTTCTTTCCTTCCTTCCTTCCTTCCTTCCTTCCTTCCTTCCTTTTTTCTTTCCTTCTTTCCTTTCTTCCTTCTTTTTTTCTTCTGTTCGTTCTTTCTTTTAAGCTATTGTGTATCCAAGGTTTGGCATCACATTCACTATGTAGCCAAGGATGACCTTGAACTCCCAATTCCCCTGTCTCTACCTCTAGAGTGATGGAATTACAGACATGTGCCACCATGCCTGGTTTCTGTGATGCTGATGGTCAAACCCAAGATGCATTACCTGTGGAAACCAGAAGACAACCCCTGGTTTCATTCATTCCTTGGACATTGCCTACCTTAGTCTTTGAGGCAAAGTCCGCCAGTGAACCTGGATACCATTGATTTGGGCTCAGCTGGCTGGCCCGTGAGGCCCAGGGATCTGCCTGTGCCCTTCTCGCCAGCACTGAGATTACAGACATGTGCCGCCATGCTTTCTGTTTTGGGTCAGGTCCCGATGCTTGTTCAACGAGTATTTTGCTGACTGAACTATCTCCTAGGCCCCTCCGTATAATTTCTGGCACACGTCGTGATACATAAAGATCCTCAGAGGATGTCTGCAGAGGTTGTTTGCTTGAAGTTGAGGTCAGCATCAAGCAGGAGATCATGAGCTTCTGCAGTGGAAGAAATGGTTGTGGGCCATAGGGAGAAACATACGCATAAGCTGGAGACTGAGACTGGTCCTGAGCTGCATGTTATTCGTGAAGCATTGGGAATTGAGGCCAGCTTGCAGTGCTAATTAACCGCCAGCCATGCAGCTTACTACGGCAGAGGATATAGACAGGCACTCACGGATGCTGGGCTGGCTAGGGGAATCACCATGCAGATACATGTCCACCTTTAGCAGTACACCGCTCTTGAAAATGTTGGAAAACACCAGTCACTGAGTGACCCCTCCCCCACAACCCTTGATTTCTAATTGGAAGAAAGCATGTGTGGGTTACCATCTGGGCTGGCAGCCCATTCAAGGAGACAACGGGACTCCCCAAGTCCAAGGTCTTGGAGTTTGCTGAGGTCCATTAGTCTGGGAGGAATACCCTGATGAATAGGGCTGGGACTCGATGAGGGAGGACATCCAGCCACACCCATCAATGTGGCAGCTCCCATTACGGTACCATTGTGAAGTTCAGTTTTACTTACAAACCCTCAGGAGGATTGCTTGCTTATTTATTTATTTATTTTAAAACCATATAAGGCATCGGATGCCACCAACCTTAGGAAGTATCAAACTCAAGAGAACCTTTCCAGCGGGCGGTGAGCTGAGCTCTCCCCACCTAGGGAAGGTGCTGAGGCAGCAGAACCAGATGAAGCTCTCACTGAGGTGAGACCCTTAGGACAGTTCTGATGTCCTGCAGGGACACAGCCTCTGCCTCCCTCCCCTCTCGGAGGAATTCGTGGGTGGACGGTGTGTGAGGCGGCTTTGGGTGCAGCCGATCCACACGGGTGTGGGCTCAGCCTTGCTTTTAATAGCACCACTCATTTCCAGGAGGAGGAAATGGGACCACTTAGGCTGTGCGGAGAGAATTCCATTAATGTTCGCTCTGACCTTACTAACTCCAGTGTCATTAGCGATGTATACATTTTCAGAATCCCCCTAATGCCAAAAAAACAGTAATGGGTATCTGTTATGCTGGTTAATGAGCCGTAAAATGAACCAGCACTGATTTGTTCCCCCCGCTGTCAGCCCCCTGGTTAACTAATGGCCAGGAAGAGAGGAAGGCCGAACATCTCCCCAGACTCCAGCTAAGACATCAGGCTTCTCTAATCACAGTTGATTAGAAGATAAAAATATTTACACACACCTCATTCTCCATTATCTCAGCTTTTTTTTCCCCCCTAAGTAATTAGTTTCTTCTGCATCATTTTGAGAGAATGTTCACACCATCCATCTTTGTTGTTGTAATTATAAGCAGCCTGGGTCAGAGGCTAAGCTGAGTACAAGCCTCTCACCCTCGGGGCAACCTCAGCTGCTTCTGCAACGGCTCTAAATGTCCTCCTGGGCTGACTCCGCTCTCACTACCCATCTGCTCTCACCCACGCCCTGCGTGATGCTCGTGGACTCTTACTTGTCCAGGCCCTGGACCTCCACCGCGTTAGCAGGACTGGCAGGGCACAGGATGGAACATCTCTAATCCTACACACTCAGGAAGCAGAGCTGTGAGGACCCACAGTTCAACACTACCCTAAGCTGCACAGGGAGTTCAAGGCCAGACTGGGTTATATGAAACCCTCCCTCCCAAGACAGTTTTACTTTTGAGACACCACACACACACCCACATCCACTGCGTAAGCACTTTCTGTTGGTCCATCTCGAACTGATATGGGCACGAGTGGGCAACTTTCTAAAATTCATAGTCAGCATCATTTCTTCAAGAGCTGGGTCATTTTGAAAACTAGTTTTGTGAATCATTACATCATATTCTAATAATTTCCATAAGTCATCGTTTATCTTTATAACCTCAAAAACTGAAAACATAAAAATGTCCCCAAAGGAATATATGGCCAGCAACATCTTTAGATATGGAAATTGTGTGTGTGTGTGTGTGTGTGTGTGTGTGTGAGAGAGAGAGAGAGAGAGAGAGAGAGAGAGAGAGAGAGAGAGAGAGAGAGAGTTAGTTTTGTATGTGTGTGGCCAAAGATCAAACGGGTTTTGTTTCTCAGAAGGTATCCGCATTGATTTTTTTTCTTATTTTTTAAAGATTTATTTATTATTATATGTAAGTACACTGTAGCTGTCTTCAGACACACCAGAAGAGGGCGTCAGATCTCATTACAGATGGTTGTGAACCACCATGTGGTTGCTGGGATTTGAACTCAGGACCTTCAGAAGAGCAGTCAGTGCTCTTAACCACTGAGCCATCTCTCCAGCCCTCCGCATTGATTTTTAAGACTGCATCTCTCGCCGGGCAGTGGTGGCGCATGCTACTTTAATCCCAGCACTTGGGAGGCAGAGGCAGGCGGATTTCTGAGTTTGAGGCCAGCCTGGTCTACAGAGTGAGTTCCAGGACAGCCAGGGCTACACAGAGAAACCCTGTCTCGAAAAATGACAACAACAACAAAAAAGACTGCATCTCTCCCTTGCTTGGGACTCGGCTGTATGCCACCTGCAGCCCAGCCCCACCCCTCAGGCTGGGATCGAAAGCCTGCAACACCAGGCTCAGCTTTTTGTGTAGGCTCTGGGGGATGAACTCAAACTCTCACACTTCGCCATCTGAGCTGGCCCCTAACCCAGGGATGGAAGCCTCTCTGCCCGGATGTTTTCTGTTTTGTTTCCTCATCACACAGCCCCTTCCCCTTGTAGGTAACAATAAACAGTGTCGTAGGTAGGGTTTCTATTCCTGCACAAAACATTATGGAGACGGAAAGGGTTTATTCAACTTACACTTCCACGTTGCTGCTCATCACCAAAGGAAGTCAGGACCGGAACTCGAGCAGGTCAGGAAGCAGGAGCTGATGCGGAGGCCAGGGGGGGGGGGGGGGGCCATGCTGCTTACTGGGTCCTACTAACTCAGCTTGCTCAGCCTGCTCTCTTATAGAACCCAGGACTACCAGCCCCGGGGATGGCACCACTAATTGAGAAAATGCCCCACAGCTGGATCTCATGGAGGCATTTCTTCAAAGAAGGATCCTTTCTCTGTGATAACTCCAGCTTGTGTCAAGTAGACACACAAAAGCAGCCAGTACAAACAGCTTTGGGGAGGGGGGGGCATCCTAGTAGTTTCGATGCCTCAGGCACCTTGTAGAATAACATCTTTGTGGGTTTCCTCAGAAGCCCATGGGGGGATGGGGCCTGAGGAAAGAGGAGCACAATGATGTTCTAAACTCTGGACAGCACACCTGGCTGGCTATCTCCTTCGTTGTGTGGCTTCCCCATTTCCATCTGTCCCTTCACCCCTCAAATAACACTGTTCTAATTTCTTCCACCACAAACTGCTTTTCCCTGATGTAGGCGATCCTACAGACCGAGCTGATGGGAGCCTGATCGCATGTGCAGGCATATGTATGTGCGTGCACATGCGTGCACGTGTGTGTGTGTGTGTGTGTGTGTGTGTGCATGTGCGTGTGCGTGTGCGTGTGCGTGTGCGTGTGCGTGTGCGTGTGCGTGTGCGTGTGCGTGTGTGTGTGTGTGTGTGTGTGTGTGTGTGTGTGTGTGTACAGGTACACATGTGTGTGTAAAGTATGACCTTGAGTTTCTGTCCTCAGGTTCCATCTATCTTTTCTCCTCCCTTCCTCCCTCCATCTCTCCCTCTCCCTCTCCCTCTCCCTCTCCCTCTCCCTCCCCCTCTCCCACTCCCTCTCCCTCCCCTCCCCTCCCCTCCCCCTCCACCTCCCCCTCCCCTCCCTTTCCCCTCTTCCTCCCCCCTCTCTCTTCCACCTCCCCTCTGGGATTACATACACATGTCACTATGCCCAGCTTTTCTAAAATGTGGTTTCTGCGGATCCAACTCAGGAGCTTGCACCACCGACTAAACGACTTCCTGAGCCCTTTTCTTTTCTGAGACGGGGGTCTTACATGTCTCAGGCTAGCCTCCAAGTTGCTACTTAGATAAGGATGACCTTGAAATTCTCTGATCCGCTTGCCTCTACATCCCAAGTGCAGGGATTATAAACGAGACCATCAGACCTGGTTTATGAAGGACTAGGGACCCAGTACTCTACCCAGCCCCTGAGAGAGGCCTCAGCCCCAGTTGCCACTGCCTTTGTAGTAAGGAGTGGCCCATCCCGGGCCCCTCTCTCACACTGGCTCCTTCATGGGGGTCAGAAATGCAACACAGGCAGTTAGAAATTTAGGAAATCAGGAAAAAAAATACATTCACAGACAAGAGTAGGTTATAGACAAACTGCACAGATAGAGTCCAGGTGGTATGCTCAGAAGGCAAGGAACACCACCAACACTGCAAGCAGCCATTCGCTGAGGACCCTGGGGGGGGGGACAACAGAACAGCAGGCTGGCCAATGGCTAAGGAACATTTTCTCCAGACGTGTTGGACCAAACCCTTTTCCCGGGGAGAGAGACACAAAATGAGTAGGCAGAACAGAGGGGACCAGTGGGGCTGTGTGTGTGTGTGTGTGTGTGTGTGTGTGTGTGTGTGTGTGGTGTTTGGGAGATGGGTGGGTGTCTTAGTTTGGATTTTCTTGCTGTGAAGAGATACCATGACCAGGGCAACGCTTATAAAGTAAAACATTTCATTGAGGCTGGCTTTCAGTTTCAGAGGTTCAGTCCATTATCATCATCACAAGAAGCATGGAGGCCTGCAAGCAGACATGGTGATGCAGAAGGAGCTGAGAGCTCTACATCTTGGTCCATAGGCAGTAGTGGGAGACCGTGTGCCATACTGAGTATAGCTTGAGCATATATGAGACCTCAAAGCCTGCCCCTACAGTGATATACTTCCTCCAACAAGACCATCCCTTCTTGGTCACCCTATGAGCCGAGCATTCAAACACACGAGTCTATGGGGGTCCATACCTATTCAAACACCACTACAGTCTGAGAGGTGGCCAGGCCCTGCTGTGTACATAGGGCCCAGCCATATGAACATGGATCTGCAGCTGGGTACAAGACCCTGCTCAGTGACTCTGTACCATCGGCTCACAGGTCTAAGGCTGACTAGATCTCAACCGCTCCTCAGGAACAAGGGATGATGCCCACCTACTGGACAGAAAGATCTTGGCTAGAGCCTCCTGAGGCTTTTGGAGAAGTTTGGCGTTCTGGTCTTCCGGTAGTGGTGAGCACTCCTGCAACACACACAAGCTCCCGTGCGAACATATGCAGGCACACTCCACAAGTGTCCAATGCATGCAAATGCACGGATGCCTGCATACATGCGTTAGGTCCGGAGCAAAAGTGTGCCCACAGACCCTGCAAGCAGCTCCTACATTTCCTTATCTGCATTCCAGCATATGTGGCAATTTCCTTGCGATGGGGTCCTGAGTGGTACCCAGAGGTAGGGTGGGTTAGAATGCATTCCCAGAGGTTATGCAGAAGATATGCCACCAACACTGGGCAGTAGAGAATAAAGAACACAGACGGAGAGTGGTTGCCTGTCCTTATAGCTCCTTTCCCTGGCCAGGCTCTCAGGACCCCGTGGTCAATCACATTCTACAGCTATGACTCATCCCTGGAGCCCTTACTCTGCATAGCTGAATGACCAGATAGTCTATATTCTCTACTGCCCAATGGTGCTGGGATATCTTCTGGGAAGCCTCTAGGAAGCATCCTTGCCCATCCCATAACTGGATACCAGTCAGGGTCCCATCGTGCACTCTGGGAGGCAGATAGGAATGTAGGAAGTGTTTGTAGGGTCTGCTTGGTATACTTTTGCTCCAGACATACACACGCATGCAGGCTCACATGTACTTGCATACATTGAACATGGGGCTTCCCCCACCAAATAGCCTTGAGCACCCTCTGCCCCGTCTAGCCTCAGTTTATCCATTTACCCTCTCTGACCATAGATCAGAGTTGTGTTCAGGGCCCATTTTAGCTCACTGGGCAGAGGACTCAGTAGCATTCGTTGAAGTCCTGGCCACATTTTCCCTGCATCCCGCGGTTTCCTGACAAAAGGGAACACGTTAGCTCTCCAAATGGTCTCACCTCTTGCTATTTTTGCAGAAGGCCTGAACGCAATTGTTAAAAATAGAAATAACGAGGGAAAGCAAGGCTTCTAACCTTGAGTCACAGGCCAGGACAGCTCCCAGCATCCTCTCTGGGCTGGATGATAAATGATCACCGCGCTGCATTTGTCCTTAGCTAATTTATCCTTGGCCTGGAGAGAAAGTTTCTGACTTTTTTTTCTTTTCTTTATAAAAGAGAGCTGGAAAGGTGTCCGTGGCAGAAAAAAAAAAAAAACAACCCTCTGCCTAGTTTTCCCTGTGTGTCATGCCCTGGCAGGCACTTTCTGCAGTCTAGTTCAGGTTACTCTGCAGACTAGCATGGCCGCTAGCTGGGAACTAGTAAAATGCACCAGTCTCGGGGTGTGCAAGCCCTCCCCCCACAACTCTATTCTAAGCTAACTGCATCCACCGAAGGGTGAAGAGACCCCAGGGAGACTAGGTGTCTGGGACACTGGTGTTAACTCTAATGGTTCTAGGTGCCTGAGGGTGAGGCTGAGGGAAGGTGGACGGGACCCCAGCTTCCTGGGAGCAGGAGCTCAACGCAAGATAAGGTTGGAAGACGCACCTGCATTGAGAAAGTCTGGGCCTCCCAGATACCACCTGCCTCATAGTCCAAGGGCAATGCACCTCCTTTTACTACACTCACACCCACTATGGTCTGTGCTCCAGCTGGAGTCCCATGCCATAGAGAGAGGGCGGGCCCCATCTATGGTACCTGGGACTCAGCTGAAACATCATCCTTGGTCTTAAAGCAATACCCATGGTCTCCAGGGATTTTGACTTGCACCTCTTCAAACACCAGGGCTCAGCCTAGACTCACGGTCATGCCTTCGCCTTCAGGTATGACATACATAGACTTTCCTCAACTCTGCTTCTCTTAAGAACCACGTGAGAGGGCTTTGTCGCAAGTGACACAGAGGCTGGGAAGCCAGGACCATGAAGTCAGCTCAGTATACAGTGGAGCAGCAGCAAAACCACCATGCAAGTGCCTGGAGCACCTAGAGACAAGGCTTCTATATGTTAAATGTCTTATATATGTTACCCCTGCAGGCTCTGAATAGTCTCAAGGCTGCCAGAGACTCTACCAAACCTCCTGTTTAGCCTCTACGATTGTTGTAGCTGTTAGGTATATGTGGCTCTATGTGTGTACTATGTGAGGACAAGTACATGTGTGTACACACAAGACATAGCTGTGCACAGAGGCCATAAGCATGCGTGGATATGTGCACATATTTGACATCCACACAGAAGTGTGCATAGGTCACTTCTGTATGTATGCATGTGTATTGTATATGTTCCTTTGCACATGCATACATCAGGTGTGTGTGTGTGTGTGTGTATGTGTGTGTGTGTGTGTGTATGTGTGTGTGTGTGTGCATGTGTGCATGTGCCTGATAACATATCCATCTCTATGGCTTTCAAGTGCAAGCCCTGAACTTTCCAGTGTTGGTCAACTTCCTTCATGAAGCCCCAGGGAGTACATTCTCGCCAACTCCACAGCACCTGAACATCATTCACAATCTTATCACAAGGAAATCACCGCACTCTCCCATGGGAGGCAGATAAGGAATACAGAAGACACTTGGAGGGCCTCTCTTGGGTGTATGCTTGCTCTAGGTATGCAAGTGTTCACAAAAATTGGACATGTATAGAGAGGACCTTTACATGCACGTGTATGCAAACACACATGTGTTGCAGTGTGTTAGCCTAAATTCGCAACCAGAAGGTCTACCTTCTTCACTAAACCCCTTGAAGGAGAAGTCCCTTGACTGGCTATCTCTGAAAACTCAAATCTTTAAGAGTTTGGGCCTGTTGCAGTCAAGGTTCTATTGCTGTGAAGAGATGCCATGACTCTCTCTCTCTCTCTCTCTCTCTCTCTCTCTCTCTCTCTCTCTCTCTCAAATTAATTAATTTATTTATTTATTCTTTTGTCTCCCAGGAGAACTGCTCTAACCAGGGACAGAGGTGAGACCCCTGCCTCAACCCCCATGCAAGCTGGAACCCCACAGAGACCAGCAGATGTGGACTCCATCCCGCCCTGTCAGAGCCCCATCTCCCTTCCTGTCAGCATCTCCACCTGCATTTGATAGGGATTGGGATGTCTGCCCCACCCCCACCCCACAGCTCTGCCTGTCTCCCAGGGGTCCTGCTCTAACCATGGCAACTCTTATAAAGGAAAACATTTAATTGGGGGTGGCTTACAGTTCAGAGGTTTAGTTCATTATAGTCATAGCAGAAAGCACGGCAGCAGGCAAGTGGCAGAGAGAGAGAGAGAGAGAGAGAGAGAGAGAGAGAGAGAGAGCACATCTACTCCAAGATCATACCACCTCCTAGTCTCACCCCTTGTGAACATATAAAGGAGCCATTTTCATTCAAACCACCACAGGGCTCATAATGAGATGTCACGTAGCCACAAGGCTCTTGCCCAGAAAGTCCTCCCAGGCCAATCCTCGGTGGTACATCCCTCCATGGTGATGGAGGGAGGCGTGACCTCATTGCAAAGGTTTGCAGCAATGGGAACAGGCTTCGTGAGGTTCTCGGGGCTTCCCGTGAGGCAGGAACATGAAATAAGGACGCAGCGTGTGCTCAAATGGTACCCAGCCCTGCACAATTGTCCACACTGCTCAAAGTGCTTTTCCTTTGTATTTTCTAGACAATTGATTAAGTCCATTTATTAAAGTAGAGACATAAGCATCTGCAGGAGTGACTTCAGCTTCTGTGCTGGCTTAGTACTGATGGAACTACTATTCTGCTTAATCCCAGAAGGGCCATGCAAGTCACTGAATCGCTGTACTTCTCATCTAGAACAGATCCCTGGTCTTCGAACTTTCACTGCTTGGCAGTTTATCTTGTGGTGATGCTCAGAGCTCCGCTGTCGGTCGGTCAGTCGGCATGACAACTGCTCCTCCTGTTTCACTTTCTTTTTTCTCCTTTCTTCCTCTGATCAAGTCAGCCGAAGTCACCTTTAAAGCTGGTGAATGCAATTCCAGTCTGGTGACTAGCCACCCCAGTCTTCCAGGCACCTTTTCAGTGGCTTTAGAAGCCATGGCTGTGGCAGCGTCCTGATCCCCAGAAGGACAGAACAGCAGTGAAGACGGACTAGAGTAGAGAACACAGTGCTCCACACCCACCACTGTGTTCTCAGAAAGCCAGTGTGCCTTTAAGACAGTAACAGGATGTGCTGGAGAGATGATCTGGTCCCTAAAGTATACGCCCTATCGGTGTGAGGACCTGAATTTGATCCCCAGTGCCCACATACAAGGCCAGGCAGGGTGGTGCTCACCTATAATCTGGGCAAAGGGGAGATGCACACAAAATGAGCCCCCCGAGCTCTCTGACCAGCCAGCCTAGGCTAATTGGCAGGCCCCATGGTAGAGAAAATCTCTTATGTACTATATGGACGCAACACCTGTCAGTTAAAGCTGATTGGCATATAGCTGAGGCAGGAAATAGAAAGTGGGACATTCAGTCGGCAGAAAGTATTCTGGGATAGAGCCAGGCATGGGAGGATGCCTCCCGAGACACAGAGGACAGGTATAGGAAAGCTAGGCTAAGGTAACTGGCCACACGGAAGAACTTAGAATAACGCGGTTTTAAATTATGAGCTAGTCTGGGAACACGCCTAGCTGTATGGCCTAGATATTTGTAACCGTATTTGACTCTCCCGGTTGTTATTTCTGGGAACAGGAACACAGCTTACAGTCAACACTTTACAACACCCCAGGTCCTAAAGAAACAAGGAAAACTGTTGTCCCGGGTGACAAAGCCTGAGATTTATCTCTGGCTTCTATATGCATGTGCACACAAGGCACACATACCCCACATACATGCACACGCATACCCACATTCATGCACATGTGCACACATGGCACACATACCCACATCCACGTACATGTGCACATATGGCATATATACCCACATCCATATACATCCGCACATAGGGTACACATACCCACATTCATAGACATGTGCACGTGTGTATATATTCATACAATATTACATCTCTCATAGTCCATGGTGTCTGTTTAGAGTATGACTTCCCAGGGAACATTTAAACAATGTCAACTCCCTCTTCAGTTCTCAAGGGCAAGCCAAGGTGCAGGTTTACTAAAATTCACCCTGGGGAACTAATGAGGTCATCATGCTTACAGAGCATGGGTAAGGAGTTACTAGCTGGAGAGTGGATGACCCTGTGTCAGAGTTAGCTTTCAATTTCCATGACAAAACACCATAGCCAAGGCAACTTAGAAAAGAAAGCCTTTAGATTGGGCTCAAAGTTTCAGAGGGTTAAGAGTCTGAGACCATTATGGTAGGGAGAATAGCAGCTGGCAGGCAGACACAGTGCTAAAACAGAAGCTAACAGCTTACATGTTGAGGGAGGAAGGGAGGGGGGAGATTTAACTGGAATTGACATGGGCTTTTGAAATACCAAAGCCTCCCCCCCTCCAGTAACATACTTCCTTCAAAAGGCCACACCTCCTAATCCTTCCTAAACAGTTCCACTAGCTGGAGACCAAGTATTCAAATATATGAGCTTATAAGAGTTGTGATGCTGACTGCTCTTCCAGAGGTCCTGAGTTCAAATCCCAGCAACCACATGGTGGCTCACAACCACCTGTAATGGGATCTGATGCCCTCTTCTGGTGTGTCTGAAGACAATTACAGTGTACTTACATATAATAAATAGATAAGTTTTAAAAAAAAAAAGAGTTGTGATGGTTTGTATATGCTCGGCCTAGGGAGTGGCACTATTACAAAGTGTGGCCCTGTTGGAATGGGTGTGTCACTGTGGACATGGCCTCTAAGGCCCTCATCCTAGCTGCCTGGAAGCCGGTATTCTGCTAGCAGCCTTCAGGTGACGATGTAGAACTCTCAGCTCCTCCGGCACCGTGCCTGCCTGGATGCTGCCATGCTTCTGCCTTGATGATCATGGACTGAACCTCTGAATCTGTAAGCCAGCCCCAATGAAATGTTGTCCTTATGAGAGTTGCCTTGGTCATGGTGTCTGTTCAAGCAGTAAATCCCTAAGACAAGAGTCATTCTCATTCAAACCACTCTGTCCCAAACGATGGCTTTTCCCATAGCCACATTAGTGCAGCTCCCTAGCTTATAGACTCTAACACCTCTTACAGTTAGAGTAGGATTGCATACAAGTGGATGGATGGATGGATAGCTGGACTGTAGGTGAAGGTCCGTCTCTTCTTCCCATGTCTTCTATGTCCTTTTCCTATGGAGGAATGTCAACAGTTTATAGACAAGATTGTAATAAACTTCTGGAACCAAAGACAGCTTTGCTTGAAGATAGTGGCTGTTTTGCTCATTCTCCAACAGTGTCCTCACTGTAGATCATGGCCGGTCAGTTGGAGAAGCCGGGCGGCTCCAGGGAGGACTGGTTCGACCAAAGGCCATCACAATACTCCCTGTACCAGGAGCTTTCCAGAATCGCAAGAACCAACTGTGGCTGAGGTTCGACACTTTGATCGCTTGAGCTCTAAGCAGGGTTCTCAGCGCTACAGAAGCCCTGGTTTCAAACTAGTATCAATTCAGCGGGGAGGCAGGCGGGTTAGGTGGGCAGGCTACATGGTACCTAGGGGTAGATGGAGGCTACCATAACCCCAGCTCTGACCCACAAGCATCCTGTAGCCCAGAACTATGCTGAATCCTTCTTTCCTACTTATCCAAGCCCTCGGAGGACAAAGACAACTACCGAGGGACCCAATAAAAAGTGAGCTTATGGCGACTGGCCAGGAGACAGAAGGGAATGGGAGGAGCCTGTGGCCCTTGAGAGGGTGTTGTCTGTGGTCTGTCAGCAGTACATGCTCTGCAAGCTAATGGGGCTAACCACCTTCACCACTGTACATGACCCAAACTGGGCAGAGCCCACCACACCCCCTCAGTGACCTTTCCAGCCTCCTGGGAACTCTATCCCCCAGGGAGGACACAACAACAGGAAGTGGCAGCTGGGTGGTTCCCTGTGGTCTTATTTGCCTGGTATAAGAGGTCATTTCCTCAAACCACCTTGTGTGGAAACTGTGGCTGTGCTGTGGTGATAGGAAGCTTTTTTTTTTTTTTTTTTTCCAATCAGCCTAGTCACCATGAACCAAAGGAGGGGCAGAGTCAGGATATACTCATGTATCCGCTGTAAAAGGAGAACGTGGTAGGAATGTGGAGACCTTCACCCAGAGGCTCAAGGTCAACCAGCCTTGGGTATAAAAGAGAAGACAAAGTCAAGGATAATTCCTCTCTGGCAGACTTTGATGACAAACCCAATCCAGGGTCTGAGGTCCACGATGGCCTCTCCTGTTCTCCAGTAGCAGGTGTGCCCCTGTCCATCACGAAGGTGGCAGTAAAATGCTTGATGTACTCAAGCTCCGTGGAGTTGTTCCCATGTACGTTCCGTGCCTGTGAACCCTGAACATACTACCTTTCCCTTCAGGGACCGTGTTCTTGGAATGGGAGGCTAAGACTGGGCTGAGGGAAAATGGAGGATGGTGATGAACACATCCAAGGACCTGGGTGTCCTGTGAACTTTTCCTGGGGAGATGCAAATGGACATCTTCTTACCCTAGACAAGGTACCAGCACCAGACCGGCATGTGATTCTACCCAAGTCCAACATGGTGAGCGGTGAGTTTATAGGGCCGAGTATAGGTGAGGGGTTGCCTACAGGAGTGTGGGTGACCCCAAAGCAGCCACATCACTGAAGAGTCTCACCTCAGGATGGATTATGACTTCTGCATGGCTGCATAGATGGAGTTCCTCCTTTTGCTAATCTTCCAACTTCTAACATTCCCCTATACCATATAGAAATGGGTCAGAATTACACAGAGCTAGAAGGGGGCTACAGAGGTGTTACAGGATATTTGATCACACTGTGATCACAGCTTCTGTCAGCAGTGAACGGCATCTCCTGGTATCAATGGCGCCCCAAACGGGCCTCAGGTGCTGGGACCCTCGGCCTTTGCCTCTGAAGCTTGGATCTCTCTCCGACACTCTCCCAGCCACAACGGTCTGCAGGTTCTTATCTCTGGCTGTCCACAATCACCCATCCTTCCTCAGTCTTGGCTCTCTGCCCTCTCCCACTCCCTCCCTCCACCACCACACAAGGTAGCACTGCCTCTGCTGTTTCAAGCGGGCCTCAGGTGCTGGGACCCTCGGCCTTTGCCTCTGAAGCTTGGATCTCTCTCCGACACTCTCCCAGCCACAACGGTCTGCAGGTTCTTATCTCTGGCTGTCCACAATCACCCATCCTTCCTCAGTCTTGGCTCTCTGCCCTCTCCCACTCCCTCCCTCCACCACCACACAAGGTAGCACTGCCTCTGCTGTTTCAAGCTTCATGTCCAATCTCTGGGGGGGTCCTGCTTCTGGTGCCACTCTGTTGTATCCCCTGTTTTCTCTCCATGCTACCAACACAGCCCACCCAACCAACCCCCCTAGTGATAAAGACTGAAAGCCCACCAGAATAGACCACTGGCCTAATGTTATATCACAAGGAAACCGGGGATGTGGGGTGTGGGGTGTGTGTGTGGGGGGTAGGGGTGTTATCTTCTGGTTAACTTGAAAAGTGGGTCAACAGCTCGCACATGCCTCTGTGTGTGTGTGTGTGTGTGTGTGTATGCTTATATAGCTAGAAAGGGGGTGTGGCTATCTGCACCAATCACAGCGCTCCTACTTGCATACTTATTATATTTGCAACAAGCACTGCCTTTGGCTGGACACCAGAGACATGCCCCTCCTCTGGTGTGGGCAAGAAAAAATGGCAGCTAGAGACTAGAGAGGCTTGTAAATGTTGGTACCAGGAAACCTGTGACAACACATAGTCGACGGCGCGACCTATACACCTGTTGCCAAGGCAACAGCCACCATATTCCCAGAATCCATTGGGCTCACCTTTACCTGCGGCCACGTCACCATCTATATAGATATATAAGAGAAGCACCACCACCTCTCTACCTCCCTCTCTCTCTCTCTCTCTCTCTCTCTCTCTCTCTCTCTTTCCCTTGTCTCTTTCCGCCGTCACCTTTGCCTTTTCCCCAGTTTCATGTGGAACTGTCTGGCCTGGTGTGGTCGTTCTGGAGCTGCTGCCTTCGTCGTCGTCGTCGTCGTCGTCGCCGCCGCCGCCCACCGACCCCAACAGTAAGGGCAAAAGGCCGAGTGTAAACCGAGCTAGTCACGGCTAGGGCAGTATCATCTGGAGTCGCAGTGGGGCTTCATCAGCCAGCAGCTGTGGTTGTATTTTGGCTTCACCGAGGTGCTGGTGAAGCGTTCTAAGCTGTGGGGCTGCCCTACAGGCTATCCCGCTGTTTCTCGGTTGCTAGTTCCCGGCTCTGGGCAGGTAGTCCCTGGGGATGGATTAAATGGCTTCCTCTGGGAGTCAAATCACCGTGGGGCTAGGCGTCTCAGCTAATTTAAGGATAAGTAATAACAAAAGAGGTCCTTAACTCTAAAGCCAATGCTTTAACTCCCGAGGGTGGATTTAACTCCTTTGAGTCTCAGCAAGATCTGGGCAGCTGAGAAGTGGGCGGGGAAGTGGGACAGGGGCATAGCTCTGTGGCTCCTTAGGTTGCTCAGCTGTCCTAGCAGCAGCCTAGGAGTTTTGTTCATGGGCGCTTCCTCCGGGAAGTCCCTTTGGGTTTACTCACCTGGGAAGAGCTCAAAATCGTTCACCTTCACTTTACAAGCTTTTGAACTCCTTGAGTTTTTTGTTTTTGTTTTTGTTTTTTGTTTGTTTTTTGTGGGTTTTTTTTGTTTTTTTGTTTGTTTGTTTGTTTGTTTTGGTTTTGGTTTGGTTTTTTTGCTTTTTGTTTGTGTGTCTGTTTATTTTTTGTTTGTCTGTTTGCTGACACTGAGTCTCCTGCAGCCCCGGGGGGTGGTCTGTTAACTCACTGCGTAGTTAAGGATGACCTTGCACGTGTGATCCTCCTTCCTGACCCTTTTGAGTGTTGTGAAGACCCAAAGCAAGTGCCACCACATCCAGTTTGTGCAGTAGTGGAAATGGGACCCAAGGACTTTGTCACACCAAGGATGCCTTCTAGCACCTGAGCCACATCCCCAGACCCTTGACCCCTCCCCCCCCCCACTTATCTTTGTACAGAGCAAGAGGAAAGGATGTGTCTGCTCAGGAAGGCCACTCTTTCTTCTGTTCATTACTGGGCTTGTGGAGGCTTGAGGACGGGATGAGAGCCGTGTGCTCTGTCTACCCTTTTTTCTTTCCTAGAAGGGGATGTTTCATGGCAGGAGCTCAGGCTGACCTTGAACTCTCTCCATCCTCCTGCCTTAGCCCCAAGTACGAGGATTACAGTTGGGTACCAGGGTACCACCAGGTCTGATTCCCACAACTCTTTTCCCACTGTGACAAATGGGCCATAAGCTTATAAACGCCCTTGGCCTAGAGAGAGATGGACAGTAGAGGTGCAGCTGCCCGCACAGTGAGGGCCCCCATGAGGCTGACCCAGCGTGGAGGGACAGCACGGAGCCTGGGGTCATCAGGACGGTTCCATTTCCTCCACGTTCACTCACTGCAGAAAATAGCTCGTCTTCTGGTCCAGTTGGCTCTGCAGGCATCTAAAACAACCCTGGCCACAACCCACAGTCTTGCTTTGTTCTTGATTCCGAAAGACTAGAAACACTCTAAGGTTGAGGAGTTCACGGTGGCTCCGGGTTCTGGTTTGCAGCGTGGCTCCTCCATCTACAGAGTCCTCGCAGTCACCGGACAGCACTACGATCCAATGAGAACCATGGGAGGGGTAGAGGCTGTGTAAGCTGCATATTTGGGAGGGGGGGTCATCTCACTGGGATTCGGGAGAGAGTCCAGCTGCTAGGAACATCTGGTCCTTAGCTGCTGGGCTGAGATTGCTCAGCCAGCCTGAGCCCTTTCTCCAGATTTGGGAAAGGCAAACGTAGCAGATCGGTGCTCTATCCCAGACAGGCAGCAGCTTTCTTGTGGGATGCTGAGCTCCTCCTGGTCCACCCTGCAGATGGGTGGACCTTTGGGGGGAGCGCTATGGAGTCAGACACAGGTCAGAGTGCTGGGATGGGTAGAAGTGGAATCATTTGAAAAGTGTGTGTCACCTGGCAATACTGTGGGCACCCAAGTCACTCCTGTCCTCGGGTTCCTGTTTTTAAGAGTCTAGGCTATGACCTCTTCTGGATGCTATTTAAATCTTTGCACCTGCAGTTGGATGTGCCAGACCACAATGGTGTGGGCGTCTGTGGGTACGGAGGGCCCAGCAGCGAGGACAGAAATGGAACGGAATGTAACATAAGCTGGGAGGGTCCCTTGAGGCTCTGTCACTGGAGCAGCATTGGATTGGTTTGGTGGAGCCTGGGCCTGCCCCCACCTGGGGCTGGGTCCGAGAACGTAGTCCTCACATCCCTATCTCTGCTTGGCCCATTCTTACCCAGGCTCTGTATCCTTTATAAAGACTACTGCCATTGACTCCCTCCAGCACATCGTTGGGATGGGGGTGGGTGGGCAATGGAACGGCCTGAAGGGAGTTCAAGTCTGGGTTGGGGAGAAAGTCTATCATTCTTGAATGAAGGCATTCTGATGGGATTCTTGTGCTCTTCCATTTACACAACTAGTGAAACCGTGGGCCCAAGGAACTGACATTTCCCCCAGGAGTCTCACACTGGGAGAGAAGGTGGAGTAGTTTTGTGGTAACCAGAGGGGGAACTTGTCGCTAGGAAAGAGATTTTGACACAGTTCGGAAAACCACCTCCTTCTCAGACCACCTTGTCGGAAAGACTGGATCTGAGACAATGGTGACCAGGACTGCTTAGCCGTGCCTACCTTTTGTTCTTTGAAACTTAAACATCACGACAAGACCCTGAAGGTGGATTTGGGGAGGGGGCTACCACCTGACCCATTTGTTCCTCTTCCCGGTGTGAAGTCCCCACGTTGAATTAATCTCCTTTGCCTGCTTTTCACTGTTAACTGTGCCTTCTCTTGTCCTGTTAGGGACAAGTGGCCAAGCCTGATTTGTTAGGGAGGTAGATGCTGACTTTAATAACTACGATATCAGACCTCCTCACCCGCCTCCTTCTTAGGGGCCCCTCAGGAGGGAACCCAGTTCTCAACCTGCTGAGGCTCTCCTTAGCAACCCCTCGATCCCGCTCCACCCTCAGCTCCCCACGGGTCCTTGGGCCCAGGGAGAGCAGGTTGCTGTCCCCTGTGCTGCAAGCTGCACCTAGAAGTCTACAAAGTACGCCCTGCTAATCTGCATCTCCACAACTTTGTGAAGCCTCAAGCAGCTGGCCCGCAGGCAGCCAGGGTCCTTATTTGGAAAAGGATCTGATGTGTGCCACAGACTGACAAAACCCGTAGGGAAGCATTCTGAAGCTCGCAGGAGCCCCTGCCGGAGCAACTGAGCATCCGAGGCGCCATAACAATCGGAAGAGCCCGGCTAGAATCTGCTGCGGGACGTCAAATCAAGGGCTCTTAGGTGGTGACTTCATAACCGCACACAGCCACAGGGGTTGGGGCTGCAGCCCAGCTGACTGACAGCTGGCCTAGCACGCCATCCCAGCACCATATAGATGCAACCTGATTGTGCACGCCTGTAATCCCAGCACTTAGGAAGCGAAGGAGAGAAGATCAGAAGTTCAAGGACATCCCTGGGCTAGACAGTCAGTTTAAGGCTAGCCTGGACAACATAAGGCCCTGCCTTTAAATACAAACACAACGAACACCAGCTGGAGTGGTGCCATCCCAGGGTAAGAGGACCTGGGTGTTACAAGAAAGCAGGGTGAGAGTCGGGCGGTGGTGGCGCTCGCCTTTAATCCCAGCACTTGGGAGGCAGAGGCAGGTGGATTTCTGAGTTTGAAACCAACCTGGGGTACAGAGTGAGTTCCAGGACAGCCAGGGCTACACAGAGAAACCCTGTCTTGAAAACACCAAGAAAGAAAGAAAGAAAGAAAGAAAGAAAGAAAGAAAGAAAGAAAGAAAGAAAGAAAGAAAGAGAGGGGGAGGGAGGGAGGGAAAAGAAAGGAAAAGGAAAGAAAAGAAAAGAAAAGAAAAGAAAAGAAAAGAAAAGAAAGAAAAAAGAAAAAAAGAAAGCAGGGTGAGCAAGCCAGGGAGAGCATGGAGTAAGCGGTTTCCTTTACTGACTCCTTTTCAGTTCCTACCTTCAGGCTCCTGCTTGAGCTCCTGACATTACTTCCCTCTGTGAGGGACTACAAACTGTAAGCTGAAATAAATCCTCCCTGGCCTCCCCTCCCCGAGTTGCTTTAAAGGTCATGGTGTTTTTTATCACAGCAATAGAAACCTAACTAAGACACTCCAGCCCTGTGAAGTCTCAGGCAGGATCGCCAGGAGTAAAACCTCAACCAAGAAAAAAAAGGGATGAGATAAATCAATTGGTAAAATCCTTTCTGCACAAGCACAAGGACCTAAACTGGGTCCTTGACACTGATTTATAGGCAGGTGTGACACCTGTAACTGTAATCCCAGCAGTGGGAGGTGCAGACAGGGGGATCTCTGGAGCCGGCCAGCTAGTCCAGTCTAATCAGCAAGTTTCGGGGTCAGTGACAGAACCTCAGTTTAAAAAAAAAAAAGTAGAGGGTCATCAATGATGATGTCTGATATTGTCCTCTGGCCTCATAAGCACCAGCACATACACATGCACACACGCATGGACGCAGGCACGCACACATGCACACAACTGCACATATATAAATAAAACAACTCAAAAACCCTAAACACAGAGGTATGCCTTTTCTCCTGTAAGAATCTGAGCCTTAAGAGCTGCCTAGGACAGCCCTCAGGCTTCTCAGATGTAAGATTATTTATTTAATCTATGAGAAATAAAAATGGTACCATCTTATATAGTCCAGGCTGGCCTCATACTTCTGATTCTCCTGCCTCCATCTCCCCAGTTCTGGGATTACAAGCATATAAAATCACCTCATGGTTTACACAACGTTGAGGATAGAACTGGGGTGTCCTGTGTGCTAGGCAAATATTCTACCAACCGAGCGACCAACATTCAACCAACATAAAATGGACTTTAAAATTTCAGGTCATGGACCTCCTTATCTAAAAACTTGACTATGTCGGATGGTTGCTACTTAGTTTCCAACCCAATTCCCTGGTAAAAGAAAGCTCAACTCAACAGTCAACAAAACAAGCTACAAGCCTAGATTGGGCAGATCTCCCACTACACTACTCTATTTCCATCTATATTATCCCAATATAACCTGCGGTTTCTCCAGGCCTTGAGCTTCTCTCTCCCTCTCCCGCCTCTCCGTTGATCTCCCGTAGCTCCTCCCCTTCCTGTTTATTCCCATCTCTCCTCCCCTAGACTCTCAGCTCCTCCCACTTCCTTCTGCCCAATCATTGGCTCAAGTCTTTATTTGAAAAGTTAAAGTGGGGAGAAGGTTCACAAGGCAACTCCTCATCTGCAGCCCCTCTGAGGAGTGGAATTCATATCAAAATACAACCCCGGGGCTATCCACAACAGATCCTTGCTGCAGTATCTGGACAGAAGGGTGAAGGAAGAGGCACTCTCCGCCCCCAAGCCCTACTCACTCAACCCTGAAGAAGGTTTTTTCTGCAAAGTTCATCCTGCCCCATGATCCTTGGTGAAACCATCTCCTCTTCTTCTCCTTCTCCTTCTCCCTTCTCCTGCTCCTCCTCCTCTTCCTCCTCCTCCAACCTTTGCCCAGGGAAGCCATGTCTTCCTAAGAGCTAAAAACCCAAAGAAACATATGCCTAAAGATCCCATGCCCTGCTGGCACCCCCACCTGATTTAACTCTGTCTGTCCGTAGTCTGTTTCTGGCATGAACAATGGCACAAATGACCAGGTCCAGCACCATTCTCCTGGTTATTCGGACCTCGAATCTTCTGTCCCGTCCCTCCCACCCAGTGCAAAGTTGCATAGCAGCTGAGGTGAACTCATCGGACCCCAATCCCTGCAGTGGGCAGTCATCCCTTCCCTTCCATCTTCTGTCACCAGATGGGGTGCCACGGAACTGGACTGCATGATTTTAATGTGGCTTTCACACTTAAATGTGGCTCCAGCACACAATCAGTGTCTACCGATCATGAGGAGAGACTCAGAGAGAGGGAAACAGACAGACAGACAGAGACAGAGAGACCGAGACAGGCAGAGAGACAGAGGTGGAGAGAGACAGAGAATGCCACGAGGCTCAGCCAGAGCAGTTAAAGACAGAGCTTCCTCCTAATGGGATCCTTCCAGTCCCTGGCCCCTATAAGTCCTGCCCAGGGACTTTTAAGACTCATCACTGTGTTGTGACTTTTCTTCCCTTACAGTTGGTGTTCAGCTGGAAAGACTCTTCAAGAACATACCTGACCGGGACACAGTTTCTGTACTAGTTAGTTCCACTGCTGTGACAAACACCTGACAAAAGAAACCTAAGGAAAAATTGACTCGGGCTCACAGTCTGAGGGTGCACAGTCCACCATGGCTGGGGAAGTCACAGTGGCAGGAGTGTGAGGCGCTTGGTCACGTGGTATTCCCAGTCAGGAAACAGAGAGAGATGAATACTGGTCCTCAGTTCATTTTCTCCTCATTCTGTCCAGGACTTCAGCCCATAGCCCAGGGCCACCTACATTCATGGTGGGTCTTCTGCCTCAAATTTACTCAGCCTAGAAACTCCCTCCGAGACACACCCAGAGGTTGTTTCCATAATGATTCCAATATTTGTAAATCTCAATAAGTTTACAATCAAGACCAGCTCCAACAATTTCCCTCCTAGGTTTCTAGGCACCGCTGGATTCTGGGTGTTCTTTCCCTGTTCAGTTTGTTTCTCTGATGCTGTGATAAACACTGATCAGAAACAATCCAGGGAGGGAGAAGGTTTCCTTCAGCTTATGGGCCAAAGTCTATCACTGAGAGGACTCAGGACAGGAGCACAGACAGATATGAAAACAAGACCCTGGAGGAACACTGCTTATTGGCTTGTTTCGATACCTTTCTTACAAAGCCCAGCACCACCTGCCCAGGGTGGCACCACCCACAATGCACTGGGCCCTCCCACTTCAGTTAGCAATCAACAAAATACCTCCCATGCCAATGAGATGAAGTCAATTCCTCAACTGAGATTCCTTTTTCCCAGACATGTCTCTGTTTTTCACGATGGCAAAAATTAACCAGCATGTCCACATCCCAGAGGTCCTGACACCTCATGAGAGCAGCTTCATCCTACAGCCTCTGGTGGGAGCAATCTGCCTGGCTGGGTCCTGGCATAACGTGAGGACCCAGATAGCCAGCTGCATGGCCACATGGCCCCTGCAATCTCATCCAGACCTCTAGAATTCCATAAATCCATCAACAGTTCGGATGCCATCTCTGGAGCTGTACATAGGAAATGATGTTTATTGGGGGTGGACCAGAGGGACAGTCAGAGCTTGAGGGAGGAACTACATTTTCCAGTGAGTACCCAAACAACACTCCATCCCTGCAGCGATGGCAGAAGCTCTGGATAGTTCAGATCATGACAGCTAGGATAGTTTCTAAAGTTTACGTGACATACCACAGTCCTGGAGTCCCCTAGGTCCACTGACAAAATCAAGTCGTCCATAGTGCCATAGTGTGAGGGCATCATTGACTTCGAAAATGGTGCAGACGGTTCAGACCATCTCAGAGGTCAGCAGTGTAGAGGAGCACCATGCAGAGAGGCAGAGAGAGAGAGGTCCCCAAGTGTGCAGGCTTAGAGAAGGCTCAGGAGCCCTGCGGGTCTGTGTGGTATAGACCCCACAATTCAGTGAGGCAGTCAGCCTAAGAGTGAGACACACGCCCCTTGCTCTTCTGGGCTTGCTGTCTTGTCATGCTGCCTTTCCTTAAAAATTAAGATTTATTTATTTCATGTGTCCGAGTGTTCTGCCCGCATGTATGTATGTGTACCACTTAAGCGTCTGACACCCACAGAGGTAAGAAGAGAGTGTTGGCTTCCCTGGAAATGGAGTTACAGATGGTCACGAACTACCATGTAAGGTGCTGAAAACAGAATCTAGATCTTCTGCAAAAGCGATAGGTGCTCTTAACCACGGACATATCTTTCCAGCCTGCTTTCAGTTCAGTTGTTTGTTTGTTTGTTTGTTTGAGAAACGGTCTCATGTTTCCATGGTTCCAGTTCATTACATAACTGAGGATGACCATGAACTTCCGATCTTCTTCTTCTTCTTCTTCTTCTTCTTCTTCTTCTTCTTCTTCTTCTTCTTTTTCCTGTATAGCTCCAGCTGTCCCGGAACTCACTCTGTAGACCAGGCTGGCCTCGAACTCAGAAATCCTCCTGCCTCTGCCTCTCAAGTGCTGGGATTGCAGAAATTCCGATCTTCTTGTCTCCACCTCTACCTCCATTCATCAGTCTGCACGACTTATGCAATGTTTAGGGTGAAACCCAGGGGGTTGTATAAGTCAGGCACACTCTACCAACTGAGGTCTGGCCTCAGCTTCCCACACAGTCTTCCCTTGAGCTTTTGGAACAGAAGAGCAACAAGGAACTGTAGCTTGCACTGGTATTTGCGCTGTTAACTAATTGAGCCGAGCAAATTAAGCCTGCTTTCCAAATTCTGTTGGGATACCCGCAAAGCTGCGGCAGGCATATCCGAGCAGGTATTATACCCTGAGCCCAAAGGAGGACTATTCAGCCTGTGTCCAGCCAGAGAGAGAGAGAGAGACATCAGAAAAGACTGTGGCCTTTATTGCCTGATGTAGTCTGGGGTGTCGGGAGCACGTTAAGATGCTCGGGCTTCTGATTGACCTTCTTCAAGGAGAGTAAGGCCTGGGCAAGGAAGTCCATATAGGTGCCTTAGAGCCAAAGACGTGGGAAACGATGAAGCCAGCTCAGAGACAGAGTGGCCTTCCGCAGAGCTAAGAAAGCCTGAGGCACAGTGACAAGACCATGGCTGTGACTTACTCAGACAGTAGGACGGTTGGTGCAAGAGCAGGGTCCCATCTCTGGCTAGAGCAGCTCTCTGCTCATGGGCACCCACTCAGGTCCCACTTACAGGAGCCCGTCCCCACCCCCAGCCCCAGCCCCATCTCCATGAATAATCATGCAAGGTGTGATAAATGCCATCTGTCACTCATATAAAGCACGATGTCGCCTTTCTACAAAGCCATAAGCAGCCTTGGGGCTGAGCCAAGGAATGGCCTATAAAACCCCCGGATAATGACCTCATGCACGCTTTCCAACATAAATGCTATTGCAGGCAGCTGTTTGCAGAATTTATCTGTGGGCAATATTTCACACCCAGCACTCTTCCGGCAACAGTGCCTGGTCCCCCTCTTCGGCACTAAAGCGTCTGTGTCGTGCTGATCAATTGTGGGAACTTGCTCTCTGATGATGAATGATGGAATTGTGCTCACCCAGACCTTTGCTATCAGACACATGCAGGTGGCCAGAAGCTGTGTCCACCTCCTGCCCTGATCCTCTAGGGAAAGAAGAAATGTTTCAAGCACACGGTTGCTTGTTTTCTCGAGGTATTGACAAAAGCAGGTTCTCCTGGCAGGACGTGTGTGTCCCTAACTCCCATGTCCTCAGTCCTCTGGTCCTGATCTCTCACAGCAGGGGAATGCTTTCAGGGTTTGGCAGGGGAGGGAAGCAGAAAGGGGTAGCTGGAGAGAGGCTGTGGGGCCTGCAGCTGGACCATCTCTCCCCTCACCTGGCAGCACATCCTCCCCGTGATTGGGGGAGGAAAAAGCAACTGCTGCACACAGCCCCACCCCCACCCCCACACCAGACACCTGTGCCAGCTCCAGGTCGGCCACCACTGAGGGCACGGGTGCAAGTCGCTGTGATTTACTCACAAACTCAAATTTGTGACGTTTTGCTTCTGAGTACTCTATCTCGTTTGTCTGATATATTTGCATTTTCCACTCTAATCACCAAACCTTCAGGCTGCATTCGTGCATAAAATGAGATGCGGCGAATGCCTTTTAATTTTTTTTTTTTTTTTTTTACCAAATGCCTCCTTCTGGGGTGATACTGGCGCCTGGGGCAGGGGGGAAAAAAAACGGTATCACAAGCAACTTGAAATAAAGTGTTTTATGAGTCTTACCCACTTCGAATCTCCAGGCCAATCAGTGGGTGCTGGAGAACCCTAGAATCTCCCTGTTCAGGAAGGCAGTGACCTACAGGACAACATCCTCCATTCTTGGGTTTCCATCCATACCCACTCTGACCCTCTGTGCCGTAGGGCTACAGCTTCTGGAAGATTCCGCAGCAGCCCCCAATACTCCTCACACGTCTCTGTTTGGGTCAGGAGGTGCTTCCTTGCACGTTTACAGGAAAGACTAGACTTCTACAGGCGACTGGTGTTGCCTGGGAAGTGGAGTTCCCCTTTAGGGTTCTTAGTATCTTTAATGAAATAATTTTAGACAGGGATCTTCAGGACAGTTTTATTAGAGTTTGAGAGAAAAAGAACAGGGAAGCAAAAAAATGCAAACCCTGAAGCTTGTGGAGAGGAGGGACAAGGCTGAGAGCCTTTGAAATTAGGCACAAAGGTCAGACTCAATCCGGGGAAAGCCCAGGCTGTCAGGGAAAGCATGTTTAGGCTTTTAGCCAGTCAAGGAAAAAGAGAGAGAGAGAGAGAGAGAGAGAGAGAGAGAACGAGAAAGAGAAGGGAAAATATGCTTAGTGGTCAAAAGAGTCTAGAGGGCACATGATTTCAGGCTCTTAAGTCCCAGGACAAAGAATTATACCAGAGGCTCATGGTTCAGAAAGACAGAAAAAAAAACTATTAGGAAAAAAAGGGGGCGGGGGAGTGCTCCCTAAAGTTGAAGTAGGCTAATGGGGAGGGGGGGAGCAAAAGCCGTCGGCTGTGAGGCATTCACGCAGCCTTAATTGGCTATTTTCATGGCATCTGCCTTTCTTGAAGAGACGGTTTGTCTTATACATGTTCTTTTCATTCCCAAAGCCCAGGTGATGAAGACCTTCTTAGTTTTCCTTTGCAAACTGGCTTGACCATGCTATTTGTTATATGAAGCCCACGTGGGGAAGGGCACCCAGTCTTCCTCTGCCACCTGGCGTCCTTTGTGTAGCAATCTTTTTTTCTTTTTCTTTTTCTTTTTTCTTTTCTTTTCTTTTCTTTTTTTTTTTTTTTTTTTTTTTTTTTTTTTTTTTGGATTTGGTTTTTTTTCGAGACAGGGTTTCTCTGTATAGCCCTGGCTGTCCCGGAACTCACTCTGTAGACCAGGCTGGCCTCGAACTCAGAAATCCACCTGCCTCTGCCTCCCAGAGTGCTGGGTGTATCAATCTTGATACTACAGTTTCCAGTGCCTACTTCCTGCCATACTAGAACTCACACTGCCATAGTGAGGTTGAGCCAGCACCGGGAATCCCAGCAGCCAGGCATAAATAGATGTTCATGAGAACGGCTGCCTCCCGACATCCACTGGGCCAAGCTGAGGCTTTCCACCTGCTCCTTAGAGGTTCCTATCGCTCTGTTCCAGCCTGAAGACATGTCCACCCTCTGCTGAGTCTCTCTATCTTCGGGGCTTGCTCTTCCCATGACTCCCTTTCCTTCCAGCACTTCCAGTTCAGCGGCTGCTCACTGGGAAGTCACTGAGAAGAACAAGCAAGACATAGACTACACTAAGGCTGGGCTCCTAGCCCGGGATCGGGTACTTGGCTGATGTTGGAGATGAGCTTTTGCCGGAGTGAAGCAGTCTGTGGGCTCCACTCCGTGAAAGGAGGTAAGAAGCGGACTGTGCTTACCGGCCCCTCAGAGCTAGAATGCTCCACTTTGTGATGGACGGTGGACCCCAACAGCCCTGGGATGAGAGCACTAGCCCAGAAGTCCTGTCTGAAGCTGAGTTGGGGGGGGGAGCCCATCCGAGCCTGAATGTGGATGATTCAATCTCACTAACGGAGCTATTCTAAAGAGATACATAATGTCCATCCGTTTGCGTATCGGACTATTGAAACAATGTATGCCAAGGAAGTGCAATTTACCCCAGGAATTTCACACTGGGAGGAGAAAAGGGCTCAAGCCTGGGCCAGACAGAAGGGAATCTGTCTCCCAGAAAGAGATTTCATTACAATTTGCCAGATCGCCTTGCAAGGGGAGCAGTGCGGAGATGACGGGGAGCAGGACCCACGCCTTTATCAGCAGCTCCTCCTCTCCATTTAAATGAGGTCCTCACCTTAGGACCCCAAAGATGGACTTGAGGGGTCGCTGGCTCTCTCTCTGCCCATCTTCTCACATTGCCACATTGAACATATCTCCTTCACTCTTCACATAACAACTCCGGTAACGAGGTGAGCAGTGTGCATGGCAGTGATCCCAGGGTGCCCAACTCCAGCCCTGATCTCAGGGGACCCAGGGTGGCATCGGGGCAGAAGCCCCAACTGCCTATAGTCCCCTGAGATTCCCTGTGAGCAATTCCCTGCGATGGCTATGCCTCAGTCCACACCTTGACGTGAAACTGTCTTTCAAAGTAGGCAAGACCGAGGTCAAGAGTCAGTATCACTTACAGGGCGGGGGGGGGGGGGGAGGGGCTGGATTTGTCCCAGAAATGCCATGTTCCCCAGCTCGCTCGGACCTTCCCAATTTGCAAACCTACCCTGATAGCGTTTTGACCAGAGCCCGAAGGGTTTTCCTCATCTCCATTGCCTTTCTCCCTGCGTGTCAGGAGGGCAAAGATAGCGAAGCGTACATCCCAGTGGGAACTGGGGTCCTAAAAAAAATGTGGCTGGGTCAGCTTAAATGTTAGGTCTGCTGTCTTAGTCAGGGTTTCTATTTCTGCACAAACATGACCAAGAAGCAAGTCGGGGAGGAAAGGGTTTATTCAGTTTACACTTCCAAATTGCTGTTCATCACCAAAGGAAGTCAGGACTGGAACTCAAGCAGGTCAGGAAGCAGGAGCTGATGCAGAGGCCATGGAGAGATGTTCCTTACTGGCTTGCTTCCCCTGGCTTGCTCAGCCTGCTCTCTTATAGAACCCAAGAATACCAGCCCAGGGATGGCACCACCCACAAGGGGGCCTCCCTCCTTGATCACTAATTGAGAAAATGCCCCACAGCTGGATCTCATGGAGGCATTTCCTCAAGGGAGGCTCCTTCCTCTGTGATAACTCCAGCTTGTGTCAAGTTGACACAAAACCAGAGGGCACAGCTGGGATGGCAGAGACAGATCCCTGGGGCTTGGTAATTGGGTTTAGCCTGGTTGACAAGTTCCAGGCTGAAAAACTGTCTCACAAAAACAAAGTCAGGACACCTGAGGTTGACCTCTGAGGTACACATTCATGTATACATCCCCCTCCTCTCTTGTACCTGAATGCACATGTGCACATGCACTGCACAGACATGTGCGCGCATGCACACACACACACACACACACACACACACAGAGTGGTGTGGTGGTGGCATAATAGGTCTCCTGGTCACTGACCCCTTATCTCCCCCCTCAGCACACAACACACATCCTAATTCTTCCCATCCTTCAAGGCTAAACCCATGGACCTGTAATCTCACACACAACCAGGTATGACCTGTTCCCCGTGCTTGGTACTTACCAACAAAGACCATATGTTCCTAGAATGTCCCGAGGACTCCTGGCTTTTTTTGTGACCTGCCTACCTGCCTACCAGCAAGCACCAATCTCCCGAACCCAGGCAGGCATCTGTACCTCACTTCCCTCCCAAAGAAAGAACAAAAGCAAGCATCACCAAGCCAATCCCTGAGGAAGGCTGACCTGGGTTCTCTGCAGGGTGGACAATGGAAGCCAGGTGACTCACATCCCATTCCTAGCTCCCAGCCCTGTTAGATGCAACGTAAATAAAGCTAAGCTACCACATGGACGCATGCGCAGAGTGTGAAGGAAGACACGGTCATGTAAACGTTTCAAGGACTGATGGTGAAGGTATGAGGACCATGAAGCATGCTAAGTAAGGGTCAAAGAGGGTCCTTAGGGTGGAAGAGAAGACCCTTTTCGGGAAATGTGGCATGTATATGAAGACCCGTTAAAAGCGACAGAGCATGCAACTGCTATATGCAAAAAAGCTGCTTCAAGAATGACAACTGCCATACGACGGTTCTGGGTTAGGAGCCTGCCTACCCAGCAAGTAGGAGAGAAAGGCAAGTAGTTTGGGAAGAGAGGGTGTTCCAGAAGCCAAGAGCAAGGATTTCACTCCGAGAAGGAGGTTAGGTACTGAGCTCAGAGTAGAGCGTTAGCCTGTTCAGCTCAGTGAGATTGTCAGCAGCATGCAGAAGGGGTGATGGTCCTGGTCCAATGAGAACCCAAGAATTTGTTCAGTGGCTGCTGTCACTGGCCCAGAGAGGGAGGGTGGCCAGGCACACCGGAGTTGGTGAGGAGCGCTGGCTTGAGACATGTTTTGAAAATTGAGTTCACAGGGGATTCGTCAAGCGTGGCTTTGTAGCTTGGCAATCATGGGCTAAGTAGACGGGGAGCTGGTAGAGCATGGAAGACAAGCGGCTGAGAGCCCAGCCTTGGAAGTGTGGAGGCGCCATCGGTGTCCAGCGCCCAGCACTGGCCAGGCCTGACACAAACCCAGAGGACGGCTGGGAGTAACCACAACCGACTCATCCCGGGGCAGGAACAAAGATGGAAGTCTGCAAAAAAAAAACCTGAAGAACGGCAAAGGTGGTCTTGGGGGCTGGGCAGGGTAACACACACCTGCCATCCCGGAACTCTGGTGGCTGAGACAGAAGGGTACTTGCAAGTTCCCGGCTAGCCTGGGCTTACATTGAAGTCTTGAAACAGAATTGTTAAATAACTATGGGTGACGCTCAGTGACGCTGTGCTTGCCCGGTATACATGAGGCACCAGAGTGCACTCAGGAGAGATCAGGACGTGCAGGCAAGTTCACCATCAGAGGTTCTATGTCAAAGGGATGTTTCTTGAGGAGCGAGGGCATGCCTGGTGTGTGTTCTCTTCCCTATGAGGCAAGCCTTCCGAGCCTCGCAGGCCCAGCAGCTGCCGTAGCCACAGTAAGGTGACCCTGCTCTTCAGTGGTGGGTGTGGAGTGTCAGCAAGAGTTCTTCAGGCCTGGCTGAATATCAGGTGCCCTCTTCGCTCTGTGAAGCCAGTGAGGTATCTGGCTCTCCGGTGCCCGTCCGGACTGGGTACAGAAGCCCTGGCACCACAGCTCTCTATTTCGTGTTACTTCTTGGCTTTCCTTCATTGAGACCCACGCTAGCTTCCAACCCGCAATGAACTCCTGATCGTCCCGATTCCATCGTCCACTGCGAGGATTACGGGTGTGTACTAATACACCTGGCCTTCGCTTAAAATTACATTGTATTTTTTTTTAAAAAGTGTGCACATGTGCACAGGTGCGTCTGTGCACACATGTGCATTTGCAAGGCAGCATGTCTGGAGATCAAAGGACAATTCTCGAAAGCGGGCTCTCCCCTTCTACCGCATGAATCTCAGGTTTTGATAGCCTTTACTCACTGAGCCTTTCCTCCCCAGGCCCCAGCCTTCACGGTTTTTGGATGTTTTGGTTGTGAGCCTAGTCTTTAGTCGGTGAGCCATTTCTCCAGCTTTGGCCTACACTTTTCTAACCAACCCCCACCGCTTGTTTTCTTTTCCTTTGCGTTCTTTCTGTCTGTTCCGTGTAAAGCCAGCCCTTCCACATTTGGGCATACTTTACTGCTTTTTCTACATTCTCAGACTGAAAGCTCAGTCCATTCATTTCAAGTCATTATCACTTCTAATAAACGAAGCCTTCCCTCCCACGTCTTTCCTCCGAGTCCCACTGCAGCGGCTTCTTACAGATTTTAATAGGTTCTGCTGCTGTCTGTGTGCATTTTTAAGTAGACTGTAATTTCCCTTCCAGGTTCTTTCATCGCCTAAAAATTTGTGTTTTTATCCGTGATACCCGTTTCCAGGTGGAAATATTTCTGAAGCTCAGTGCCATCCTGATGCCTCCCTCGGGGTCTGAGAATCACATGTACCCACCAAGAGAGTCTGCTAGGCGTGTGTGTACACTTGTGCAGCACATCCCAGCACAGACACACGTGCACCTGCTCAGTGACTATGTGGTATGCATGTGTGTGCTACAGAGGCCCCGGGCGGGTGCACACATGCCAGGAGAATCTGCAGTGCACACATGAATAATGCACATGGACCTTCCAGATGCATGTCTTGCGCAGCTCAATATGTGAAAGAGACTATACCAGCCCTTTGGAATCCCTTGAGATTTTTTTTATTACGGCCCAAAGACAGTCGGCTTTAATAACTACTTCCTGAATGATGGGGAGGGGGCAATAAACCCTATATCTAAAGCATACAAAAATGTATAAAATGAACTCAAGCTTCTTAATTGTTATATTTGTGTGGATTCTGAGTTGTTATCGGTAGCGTTTTCTTGAGTCAAGTTACCCTGGGCGCCTCAGTAGATCGGACTGCTCTGGAACCTCCTCCTGCCTCTCCCTCCCTCCCCCCCACCCACCCATCCACCCCCACCCACCCACCCCCACCCACCCCCGCCCAGTGCTGCCACCAAGTAAGTGTCCCCAATCTCTCTTCAGCTTCTGGATTCGTTCCTTTCACTTAAAACTAAAGAGTCCCGGTTTTTCAGAATCCTTGGACTGAGGCTGAGGAAGGACGTCTCAGATACTGACCAGTGAACTAGTCCGTGGCTTGCGTGTCCATCCTGAGAGCTGCTGTGCCCAAGTCCTCCTCCCCTTGTCCCTCACACTCAGCCTAGAGGACTCAGATCCCACTGAGGTCTTCCCTCCCCCACTCCAAAGGATTTTGACTAGATTTCCAGGGTAAATCTGACACCAGGGCCTGTTTCCCCAATAGTTGTGAGATTGACAGGCAAGGAAGCCTCGAGGAGACACCAGAGTCCTGACCCAATGGGCCACTGTATTGCTGGCTGGGCAGCTCCAAGCCGGACCAGGGTAGGGAGTCCATGAGACAGGACAGCTCTCAGATTCTACGTCTTCATTCTCAAGGAAGGAGCCCTGGGGCTATCTGGACTGTCCTCTACCTGTGTGATAGGAATGATTGACATTCCATAACTCATTGGTCTCGATGAGTTTGGGAGAACCTGGGGTCCCTCTTGCACATGGACAGTACATCCAACACACAGGTCAGTCAGCCCCGGCCCACTGTGCACTGAAACTTCCCTACCGGAACTTCCCTTTGCTATGGTGTCGCCGGCACCCAGATGACCACTACCTGGGTTTTTTTTTTCCTCAGCCATGTTCCATCATTCTAAGCAGCCATACCCACCCAGTTTCTTTCTTTGTCATGTGGAGGCAGCTGCTCACAGGGCCCGGGTCTCTGTGTGACCTTTATTCAACTGTAAGCAGCAGTGCGACTGAGGTCAGCAGTGGACCTCTAGGCAGGCCAGCAGGGTTGATAGCGCTCTGAGATTTCAGGAACGCACAGCATCTCCTCCTCTGACTCCAGGAGTTCTGGAGAGCAATAGGTAACCGGAGGCAGAAGTCGTGAGACCACGGGTTCAGCTCGCTGCTCTCATCTGTCCCCTGGGAAAGAGCCCTCTGGAGCCCAGCTCTGATCTTGTACGTAGTCCATCTCTACCCACAGGGCCTTGCTCTCAGTTCACTGGACTCTCCAAAGTGCCTGTGCTCTTTACACAATCCTTCGGGGTGGGGGTGGGGTCCTCACTGGCCCCGAGACTGCCCTCCCCACTGCTCCGTGCTCAGCTACCTTCCTGAGTGCAGAATGCAAGTCCTGACTCAGGCAACCCAGGTCTTCCGCGGCAGATCCCCTTGATATAAAGTTGGTGGACAGATGGGAAATAAGAGAGAGGTGCTCATTAAAGGGTGTTCAGAGGATTCTGTGAGCCCCTGCCTCCCGGTCAGAGCCCACGATTCCTCAACCACCTAGTAACTGAAAGTATGTGCTACCGGGTGTCTCCAGACTCCGCCCCCACTTCCCTGCTCTCTCTTATCTGCAGAGGTCAGGATACGATGGCAAATATGGCTACAGGACACAAGAAGGTATCCACATCTAACTGTAGGGATCCAGGATATGCCCCTGTATGTCTGCAGGGAGGTGTCCCTACGTGAGTACACAGGGCATGAGGATGCGACTGCATGAGATTAGAATAAGCCTCAACTGTGCCTCTTTGGCAAATTGGTTATTTTGTGCTGCCTTGATACACAACAGGCACATGAGAAGCTCTGGAAACCAGTGGAGTCTCTTTCAGTGGGAGGAGGAGATTTCTGCGGATCAAGAACACTCTCTCAGGTTTAACTTTGCATGCTGCCCTGATTGGCCTTCCCCACTCTCGGTTTTGTTTGGGGCATAATAATACTCCATTCTCTGGGCTCCACTCCCCTCTCTTCTTTAGTGCCTCTGTTCTTCAGCTACTCACATTGACCCGCTGTGCTTCGTGACTTCCTGGAGATAGATGTGCTGGGCTCGGGGATTTCTTGCTTGCAGTTATTTTAGCTGTATTCCCAATGTCATCCTATCCCTCCTGGCCTAGCCCAGTTCTGAGTGAGGTCTCTAGTTTTTCTCTACTGCTTTGGTTCCTGGGACCAAACCTGCCTACAATAAGTGGAAAGCCCCAGGCCATTCCTGGTCCCAGCCCTATCTGTGCCAACGGGTGTGGTGACTCAGTCCTGGGGCTCTGCCACCCCCTCCCCATTCACACTACAGACTCTTCCCCTTTCTGGAACTCTCTCTACTCCTCTGTGGCCAAACCAATAACGACAGCCAGGAACATGGCCCCATTCTGGTTCTGTCCCCTACCCTCCTGTAGCTTGCCTCGCTGGAGAGACTCTTTGGGAGTTACTTATAGGGCCTCCCAAGGGGCCACCCCAAAACTGTCACTGCTTCAATCTCCGCCCAAACTCCTCACTCAGCTCTATCTCTGTAGGCCTTCTTGCTCTGGTGTGCCTTTGCACGGCAGTCCTTGTATAGGCGCCATAGGCAGACCGACAGTAGCCTGGACATGTGACATGTTTCACAATGGCTTACTAGAGCTCCAGCTTGGCAGGAAAAAAAAAAACAAAAAACAAAAACAGTGCTCCAGAGCTATCCCCTAGGTTCTGACAGGTGCTATATGCCAGCATCAGGGTCCTTTTCAGGCAGGGGAGGCAAGGTATCTGTCTAGACAGCCATAAGGTAGAGAGAGGCCTAGGAGGGTTCAGTTCTCGTGTGTGTGTGTGTGTGTGTGTGTGTGCTTCTATATGTACCCATGTCCATGTATCTGCGTGTCATCTGTGTGTGTACTTGTGTCTGTATGTCTGTGTGATTATGTCTATGCACACCTGTATGTCCATGTCGCCGTTTTTCTTTGTAGGTCACCTCTGTGTGTACGTGTATACCTGTGTGTCTGTCTCTGTGTCTGTGTCAGTATGTCTATGTGCCCCTACACGTTTGTGTATCTGTGTCACCATTCCCCCCACCCCACCCCACCCCCACCCCCCACTCCCGTTTCCCTATGCCTGTCATCTGTATGTGTCTCTGTGTTAATTCCTCTTCAGCTCCGAGTACTTGGGGCACAGAATGCGTCCCACCTTCCTCGGAGGGAGAACTATACCTTCAGAAAACTTTTCTGCGTGAATCACCTTGACCTTCCTGGGGCCCCTGGGTGGAGCCATGAGAGCAAAGCCGCTTCTGAGACCCTTTGTCTGTGCCAGCGTCCTGGGGCAGAAGGGCAGAGAGAAACAAAAGGGAACATGTTAGCAGACAGCAACAGGTGTTGCTGCAAAAACAGCAGGCAGGTCCACTGCATTTACTCTGGCTACAACATCCTGCTTTCCTGGGGTAGGAGCCAGAGAGCCAGGAATCCCGCCCCCCACCCCAAGGAGCCGCACAGCTGTGATGAACAGAGTGTCCACGATACCAGGAGACAACGGGAAGTCCCACTAACTGATGCCCCCAGCAGCGGGTGCCTCTGACCTGATGACATCCATCTATCTTCAGAGGTCCTAGGTTGTGGGTGCTTTCTTCCTACTCCCGCCCTCAGGACCACCACTTCCACACGCAAACTCATCGTCTGTGTGAGCGGGAGGGCGGCATGAACGCAGAAGGGTCTCAGTTTTTCCTTGTTGTAAGCCATACCTTCTTGGGGAGTGCACCTCTATTTAGACCCCACCCACTGCACTCTTGGGTTTCCACTATGCCACCCAACACGGGCAACAGCTCCTGTTACAGGAGTGTAGAACTCCACCCTCTCTTCCTTTCTAATGGCCCAGGAGGCACCTTTGCTGACCGGCTAGCTAGCTGGCTGCAACCCTCTTCCTCCCTAGCAAGCAGCCAGTGGGCGTCTACTGACTGTCAGCTAACACAGACTTGTTCAGAAATAACATGAGTTGTGCACTCGATTCATAGGGAACTCAAGCTCACCGAGAGCATTTGAGGGCCAGGGAGCACAGCCGGGAGAGCAGGACAAAAGAGGGGCTCCGTAGCGCACAGGCTCCGCCCCTCAGTCCCTTACACAGCAGCTGCGTTGGGCTGCTGTGGAAATCTGCAGGTGCTTGAAGCCCCGGAGGTCTGCTCAGCTTGTGTTTCAGTGTGTGACCCTCTTACTCTTACCTTCCCAGGATTTTAAGCGGAAATTCCCATGCATTCCTACTTCCTACTAGGGGTTGGGGATCCAGAAGCCCCGTGGCCGCAGATGAAGCCACGTGGTGAAGGCAGATCTCTTTTTAGTGTGCACCCCGATTTAGCATCCCAGAGGGCAGGCAGCGAGACGCGCCCCGCCCACCGCCCGCGCATCCGCGCCACTCAGCCAGGCCGGGCGCGGCGCCGCCAGGGTTAAGGCGCAGGCGTGTCCCCTGGGGTGGGGTGGGCCCGGCAGCCTAGCCGAGCTTCTGGCGTCCCCTCGGATTGGGGCCCAACGCGCTTCCCCGCCGCCGTTCTCTCCGCCGCGTGGCAACGTCGTCCCTTCGTCCTCCACCTAGCGGGCTGCAGGGGCCCGAGGTGCCAGGACACCGCCCGGAGGGGAGCTCGTCCGGCCGCGCAGACGCCCCGCGGGCTCCGGGGAGGGACTTGGCCTGCTTTCTGGCCTCCACTCGCTGGGGAGGAGCCGTGCGGCTGCAGCTGGAGGCGCGCGTAGCTTCGGGGACGCAGGCGACCAGGCCGAAAGCTGCGCGCACAGGGCCGGAGTCCTCGCTGCCTGCGGGTTCCCAGCCGGGCCTCTCTGGCTCCCGGCTCAACGCGGAGGAGGCGCGGCGACACCGCGGGGCGCGGCCAAGGGAGGAGAGAGCGGAGCGCGGGCTAGCGCCGGGCCGGCCGGGCCTCGCGGGGCCACGGCTCCGCCAATCTGCGGGCGCTGACGCGGGGGGGCGGCTCCGGCGCGCTCGGATATCAGCGGGCCGGGCGCGGGGCGCCTGGAGCTCGGCGGTGCGGGCGCTGCGCTCCGGGTCGGCCTGCTGCACCTGCCAGATCTCCGCTTCGCCCTGCGCGCCCCCTCGCGCTCCCCTTCTCGCCCCTGTCTCTCCAGCCCGGTCTCCCAGCCGCAGCTTGACAGCGCAGAGGAGCCGCTTTGTGGCCCGCCCAGCACCCGGCATGGCCCAGCGGGAGCACCGCGCTCTGGATTGGATCCGTCGCGCCCTGGCCGGGATGAACAGCCGCGCCTTCTGCTTACACGCCCAATGAGTGTGGTCGCCGTCCCGGAGACCCTCGTCCGCCCCTGCGTTCCCTGTCGCCACTGCCACCCGCTCCACCGACCAGGACCGCTAGCCGCCCCCCGAAATGGCCTGGAGAGCCGGTCCTTTGGTGGCGGGTGTCCTCCACGACGTTCAAGTCTGGGGACAGCCCCCGAGCTGCTAGCTGCTAGTCCACCGAATGGACCTTGACCCGCAAGTCGTGCCAAGCTGAGGGGCACCGACGGAGCGCGCGTCCGGAACCCCTCGAGCCCGCTGGCCTGCGCGGCCATGAAGATGATCCTGGTGCGCAGGTTTCGCGTGCTCATCCTCGTGGTATTCCTACTGGCTTGCGCTTTGCACATTGCTGTTGACCTGCTACCCAAACTGGACCGGCGCGCCACGCGATCCTCCGGGGAGCCCGGCTGCTCCTGCGCTCAACCGGCAGCAGAGGCAGCCGGTCCAGGCTGGGCCCAGGCAAGGAGCCGACCGGGGGAGTCCGCCGGTGGCGACGCAGGCTGGCCCAACAAACACACACTGCGCATTCTGCAAGACTTCAGCTCGGATCCAGCCTCTAACCTAACCTCCCACTCCTTGGAGAAGCTGCCTCCCGCAGTGGAGCTGGCGGATCACGCTCCGCGGGGTCAGGAGCCCGGCTCCCCGCCACCCCGTGACCCCGCGCATCGGCCGCTGCTTCGAGACCTTGGGCCCCGACCGCGAGTGCCGCCCCCTGGCCCCAGTGGAGACGGCTCGCTCTTAGCCAAGTTGTTTGAGCACCCTCTCTACCAGGGGGTTGTGCCTCCTCTGACAGAAGACGACGTCCTGTTTAATGTGAACAGCGACATCAGGTTTAACCCCAAGGCAGCAGAGAATCCTGACTGGTGAGCAGAGACTAGGAGGCTGGGGTGGGGCTAGCGCGTCTGACCCTTCGGGAATAAAGACACCCCCCCCCCGACCCCGAAAGCTATTTCACAGGAGCCAGGCATTTTGTGTACCTTTGGGGACCCTTAGAAGAGGCTGGTAGGGACGCCTGGTGGGCGGGGCAGACGTGCCTCTTGCCCTTTGTCTCTGCAATGATTCTAGGGAGAAGGGCTGGTGGAGTTTGGGAAGCTCCCAGTGCCCCTGGTGTGGGAAGCTGGCAGCCCACCAGAAGAAGCCAGGGGAGCCCAGTGCTCCACCTCCAAAGAAGCATGCCGGCCAGCCCCGGCCATGGCTGAGGAAGCCGATGAATGAATATGTTGGAGAGCCAGCCAGGGAGGGTGGGAGCCGCCTTCCCATGGGAAGGGTTGGGCTTCTGGCTCTGAGAGCGAAGGAAGGGGTGAGCTGTTCAGGATGGACGTCTCCAGAAGGCCTGGATGTATCTAAGAAGTCTTTTTAAACCCAGTCATCATGGGGGGACGAAAGCAGCCGAGGAATGAGACGGGCAGTGTGGAGAGGCCTCCCCTTGGTGCCCACCCTGCCTGGCTGTGGAGAGGAAGGGCCCGGAGTTAGCCTCCAAACGTTATGCCCACCCCACCCCCAACCCCCACAGCTGCACAGATCCAAATAAGCCCAGCAGAGTGAAATATTAACCACCGGCTGGCTAGAGCAAATAACCTGCAAAGGTCCCCGGGCAGGAGAGAGAGAGAGAGAGAGAGAGAGAGAGAGAGAGAGAGACCCGTCCAAAACAACCTCAGAAATCCTTTCTCCCCCCTGGAATAGGACCAGGCCCTGTGCCTTGTGCCTGCACATGTGAGCTTGTTTGATTGCTTCTGGACTTTGCTGGCCGGAAACCATCCAGCAAAGGCTGCTGAGAGACTGGTGAGGGTGTGGCCTCTGGGAGGATTCTAGTGAAGACAAGAGTTGAAGGGTCCTTACCTGTCCGTGAAACAGAGCTAAAGCGGTCCCCCACCTTCCCCCTCCAGCCTAGCAGGCTCCCAGGGGAGGAGTCCCTCCTCCAGACACACTCATGGCCAAAGAAAGCAGGCAGCAGGGGCTTCTTCCCTCTGAACCTGGGCTGGAGGGACGGACTCCATCCATCTTCCTGCCTTACGGCTGCACTAGTTAAAGTCAGATTCAGGCCTTTGCATCATTCCTAGTCTCGGTTCTTTGGAACAAAGGCAGAAAGCTGGGGAGGTTCCTGGCTGGCTGGCTGGGTGTGTCTGTGAGTTTCCAGGCCGCCTGGTCCCAGGAAGAGCTGACAGTCCCTTTCCCACACACTCCCAGCTGACATCACTCTTGTGGGGGTCCTTTTGGTGACCCCGGGACAGAGGTGTTGGGATAGCGCTGACACTCCGGGTCTAGGCTAGTGGTAGTTAGGATTGTCTGTGGCGTCTCAAGAGGGTAAATAGGAATTATAGGCCTTAAGGTGTGTTATTAGGCGGTGGAACCGCAGCCGGGGAAGAAAGTGCAGACAGGGCAGTGTGAAGGCAGCTTTTAGCCAACCTGTACTTTGAACCCAAAGTCGCAAGCCCTGACCCTCAGGACCAGCACCCCATTTTTCCTTGGCCTCTTGCCTGTCTCTCCACGCTTGACTATAGCCTGCCTTGGTTTCTTGCAGGCTTCATGAAGGTGCCGAAGGCGCAGAATTCTTGCCCACCGGCGAGGCAGCTGTGGACCTCTATCCTAACTGGCTCAAATTCCACATCGGCATCAACCGATACGAGCTGTACTCCAGACACAACCCGGCCATCGATGCCTTACTGCAGGACCTCGGCTCTCAGAAGATCACCAGCGTCGGTAGGTAGCCGCCTGCTTGTCCGTGGTACAAGAGTACCTTAAGTGTGCATACACCAGGACTGTGTGAAGTTGGCCTCCTATGCAGGTCACTGGCAAGGGAGCCACACTTTCTGGGGACGGGAGGTGGGGTGGGGGGGGCGTGACTGCCTTGATGATTCCATGAGCCAGACAGATGCCTCAAGGCTCATCATATGAAACCTCTGTCCTACTAATGCAGGGCATGCTGGCCTGTGAGGGCCACCACTTTGACCCCTGGTAGAGTATAAGTAGACAGATAGGCCCTCCCTGTCCTGTAAAAGAACACCCCGGGGACCATAGTAGCTGCAGCACCTCCTTCTAGCACCTATGCACGGGTCACCCTTGTCCCTCCTGCAGGGGTGGCTAGATTGCATAGCTTAACCAGGGTCTGGGGCTCCAAGCCTGTTCCCTTCAGAGCTCAGCAGGGATTCAGAGAGGGGTCACCAGGGGAAGGAAGGACAAAGTTAGAGCCTGGGTAACCCAACATGAAGCCGTTCAAAAGGAAGGTCTCCAGGACTTGATGATCTGCTAAGACAAGAAAAGGGTTTTGTTTTGTGTTCTTTGTTGTTGTTGTTGTTGTTGTTGTTGTTGTTTTTAATCCAGTTTTTCAGTTTCAGGAGAACAGTACATCAGGAGCAGTTTCTGAGCAGGTTTTGGTGTGTTAATCAGCTTGCGAGGGATTGAGAGGTGGCGTAGGTCAGGCTGAGGGCTGGCGCTGGGCAGTGGTGGCCCCTGATGTGCCCAGCTGCGCGTGCTCGGATAGCCTGCCATGTGTCTTGAAAGCAGATCTGCTAACAGGCTCCCTCTGGTTATGGGCTTTGGTCCAATTGCTGACATGGAACAGTTAGAAGCTGCCTGCCTGCGGCACCTACCTTTTTAGAGGTGTCTGGGGCTCTGCTGTATACTGGCCTCCTGCCTGATTAAAATAAATAAATAAATAAAATAAGTAAACAAACCTGGACGCACAGCTTCCTCCAGGGCTTAGCAAGCTCACCTAGTAAAAAGGAGCAAGTTAGTGGTCTTCCACCCTCCTTCCTCCTGCCAGAGGGTATACCCACCCTTACCTGACCCGTGGGGCCCAGAGGTTTCAGGTTAAGTGACGAATGGCCCTTGTTAACACAGGCACTTTGTTCTAAAGGAACCACACTACCCGCCCACCAAGCTGGACATGAAGGCGAAACCTGTCATCCAGCTATTCAGAAGGCTGAGACAAGGTAGAAAGTCCAAAGCCAGCCAGAGTAACTGGCAAGATCCTTTCTTAAAATAAAAAAAAAACTGAAAAAAGACCTGGGAATTGAGCTTAATAGTAGAATCCCCCAGGGAGGGGCTGGGGGCGTGGCTCAGTGGTAGAGCCCCTGCCTAGAATCCCCCAGGGAGGGGCTGGGGGCGTGGCTCAGTGGTAGAGCCCCTGCCTAGAATCCCCCAGTGAGGGGCTGGGGTGTGGCTCAGTGGTAGAGCCCCTTCCTAGAATCCCAGTGAGGGGCTGAGGGCGTGGCTCAGTGGGAGAGCCCCTGCCTAGAATCCCCAGTGAGGAGCTGGGGTGTGGCTCAGTGGTAGAGCACCTGCCTAGAATCCCCCAGTGAGGGGCTGAGGGTGTGGCTCAGTGGTAGAGCCCCTGCCTAGAATCCCTCAGGGAGGAGTTGGGGGTGTGGCTCAGTGGTAGAGCCCCTGCCTAGAGTCCCCCAGGGAAGGGCTGAGGGCGTGGCTCAGTGGTAGAGCCCCTGCCTAGAATCCCCCAGTGAGGAGGGGCTGGGGTGTGGCTCAGTGGTAGAGCACCTGTCTAGAATTTTCCAACAAGAGACTAGGGCATGGCTCAGCAGGAGAGCCATTTCCTAGCTAGTAGAAGGCCCTAGTCGTGAGACCAGCTCTCAGAGGTACTGCTGCCTCTGTGGATCATACAGCCTAGGAATAAAGATCATCTATGACAGTGACCTTGAAGAGGGTGACATGCTTAGATGTGTGCAGAAGCAGCCTGGGATGCCCCCTGTGAGCAATTGCTCAGTTCGTTGTTTCCTACTCTCACGGATGCCTGGTCTATTTCAAGAGCTCAGAAATCAGAGAAAACTGGAATCCCAGGGCTTCACCTCGGGGATCTCTGTATATCTTCATGTGCTTAACCTTAAGTTCCCCACTCCCACCCCCTGTTTAGATCTGATTTATTCAGGAAGGATCATAGTGCTTGGATGCCTGACCTCTTAATGGGAGGAGCCGCTCTCTTGCTGATGGGGGAGCAGCCTAGACTCTGGCTGGGCCTTGGTCTGGCGGGGCATCCTGGAATCAGCCAGTGTTCTTTTAGGCTAAGGGATACTTGAGTGGGTCCTGCACTGGTGTGCTAGACCGCAGTGGATGAGATCATTCTTATCCAGTCCCATCAGGGACACGCCGAGTCCTTCATCCTGCAGGTGCCCCATAGCTCAACAGCTTGGTGTAAGAGATTGCTGGAGAGTGCCATTACCCAGGCAGACAAAGGACCCTGTCACTGCCGCCTGAGCCCGAGGTCCACTCCAGGCTACCAGGCAGCAAAACCTGATCCAACCTAAATGTGTCTAGGGCTGAAACATGAGTTTGAGGTTCCTGTAAAGAGGTGGCTTTCTCCCAAGGTGAAGTCACGAGCGCTTCGTGGCCAGGCGTGTTGGTTGCAAGGTTCTGACCCCCAAGCTTCGGGGATTCCTACCAGCAGGCTGTGCACCGCAGGAATGCCTCCTTTCTGGATCTGGACTCTGACACCTGCTCCCCCGACGTGGAGAAGGCTTCGGTGGGTGAATATGAGTCTGTGGCAAGCGTAGAACTATCCACAGCTCCTGCCCCGATGCAGCTCCCTGTGGCAACCACAGTTCAAGGCGCACTGAGCCTCTTCACCCAGGGACCTGCAAATCAGATAGGCACCCATATCTCCTCAGAGCCCCACAGTTTATACTTGAAGAAGCGGTCCAGGCCCAGACCTCTTGCTCTGTAGGGTAGTAGCCTGAATTGGTTGGCCATGGCCGCAGCATAATGCCCTGAAGGATGCACACTGTCCTGGAGGTTGCCTGTTTGAGGCAACGCCCTGCCGCCGCGGCCAACCTGACTCATCCTGACCTACCCCAAAGGTCATCGTGGGCATAAAGATCAAGCCAAAGTTTTGAGTGGACACCTGACTCCTTCAGACATGCTCATGGGCCGCATCCCCGTGCCCTCTGGCCCCGCCAGCGATAACTTTGTTTTTATATTTTTGATTTCGTGTGTGTGTGTGTGTGTGTGTGTGTGTGTGTGCGCGCATATGTGAGCATGTGTGAGTATGTGTGTGGTTTGTGCTTGTTAACATCTATGCTATGCACATGTGTGTATGCATGCCGGTGCACATGCACACGCATGCCCATGGTGTGGCCGTCTGAAGTTGACATTAAGTGTTCCCGTTGTTTTCCCATCTTGCCTCGGCGAGGCAGGGTCACTCACCGAATCCGGAACTTTCTAGCTCTAAGTAGCCTAGTTAGCCGGCTTGCTCCGGGGATTCCCTGACTGCCTCATTAGGGCTGGGACTACAGGCAGGCGCCACATCTGCACAGCTTTTTACTCGTGTTCTGGGGTTCCAAACTCTGGTCTGTATGCTTGTGCAGCGAACACATTATCCACTGAACCATCTCCCCAGCCCCAGGAGAAATAACTTTCATCTTCTTCAAGTTCCTCGTCCCATTATGAAATATGGAGCCGGGAAATACCGTTGTGATGTAGAAAAGGATGCCAGAGGGGTTCCACGCCCTCTTGGAATGGTCCCATTACGTCTCGCCTGTTTAGAACCTCCTGCTCCCTTTTTTGTGAGGCGCTGTGTGGCCCACAGTGCAGCTGGCCAAGGCCAGTAGAGGTTTATTTATAGCTAGGCTCCGGGCTGCCTGGTAACGGACCTCTGCTGCCTTTAAAGAAAGAGACTGGACACACACACCACCTCCGCTCAGCTGGAAGTCAGGCCCGCCGCACCTTTTAGCTGGGACCCGTGATAATCAAATCACCGTCCACGCAGTTACGGATACAAACACTCTACCCTTGCAATTGCTTGAGGGGGAGAGTGGAGGAGGGTCCTGGCAGCCTCTGGCCCGCGCAGCAATCTCTAAGGTGGCTGGCTCCATCTAGGTCAGATCAAGGCCCCACAAATACAAGAACAAGGCAGAACAAAAGGGGGAAAAAAAAAAACGATTCCACAGGACTGATGTCCTTGTCACTAATTGATCTGCCGAAGGGAAAGAAAGGTGGAGATGGGATCTGGGAGAACTGGCTGTGTGAGCTTCAGGAAACAAAAGGCCCAGGACTGGGGCACACTCCCACCCCCACCCCCCACCCCCACCCTGGGGAGATTCTGCCTGTGAAGTGGGGTGGGGAGGGAAGATCCCACCCTGTCTGACAAGACAGAGCTGTAGCTCTCACAAGGTAGTGCCAGACACAACAGAGTCCCAGGGCCTTGCCTCTGACTCGGGCCATGAAGTGTCGGGGGAGGGGGCGGGGGAGGGGGGGTCTGAAGGGGGGATGACTGCCAGTCAGTCACAGACCTCAGTGGTAGAGCGACCTCCTGACATAACAGGGATCCCGAGATCAGGTGCACCAGGGAGGCATTAAAGCTATCGTCTGCTCAGTGCCAAAGGATGGAAGGCCAAGGGCAAAGGTGGGGGTCTCCCGTGGGGACCCGGCTGCCCCACGTCTCGCCTCTCCCCCATTTTCTCCTTGCGCAGTGGTTAAGCCAAGCCCCCCACCACCACCCCCCCACTCTTGGCTCTGTGCAAGACAGAGCCAGCTCCATCGGGGTATTTCTGGTGTTTCTTACGACTGCCACTCTCAAAATAAAAGGGAGCTGCCTGGCAGACGGGGTGACATAGTAACACAAGGCTGGAGGCCACTGGGGCAGATGCTGCTCCACGTGTGTCTGGTCTGAGCCAGTAACAGGCAGGCTTGAAGCCTGAAGGCCTCACAGCGGGCCAGGAGCTTGAAGACATGGCTGCGGCCTCTGTCAACTCCTGCTCCCTCAGCTTGTCCGGCCTCTTGCGTCCGGACTGGTTCCTGCCATGCCAGCCTCAGGGAATCTGCCTCTGGCCTCCAGGTAAATGTGGCCCCTACCCATTTTCTCAGGTCCGGGATTGGTAGGTAGAAAGGGACTCTGTACATGCCCAGTATCTGAGCCACAGGCAGACTTTCTGTTTGGGGACATGTGAGACAGGCCTGGGAGAGATGAGTGGCAAATTCTCTGAGTGTGAGACTTCCCTGGGGAGGCCTTCGCTTACAGTGTAAAACACCTGCCGCCATTAATCTTCTAGAACAGTCTCCCCCCTGTCCCTTAAAAGGCAGCTCAGGGTGTGTGTGTGTGTGTGTGTGTGTGTGTGTGTGTGTGTGAAAATAGTCAAACTCTTTGCTTGACTGACCCCTAACAGAATCACCAGTCCCCTCTCCCAGATGAGGCAGCCAAGGCCAAGCCCAGCAGCCGTGAGGGTCCCCAAGGGCCAGCAAGCAACACCCCAAGGGTGGCCCACCGGTCTTTATTGGTTCGGAGAGAAATTCTTCCGTATCCCAGGGTGACCTCAAACTTGCTGGGAAGTCCAGGATGACCTTGAACTCCTGATGTCCCCTGCCTTCCCCTCTACAGTGCTCAGGATAACCCAGGGTAATGCTAGGCAGGCACTCTATCAATTAAACTATACCCTTGGCCCCCCAATAGATCTTTTTAAAAAAAAAATCAAATTAGTTTATTTGAAATGTGATCTCAGTCCACTGGAAACCACAGAACTCCCTATTAGGAAATGCCCTAACTGGAGCCTGTGCCTCAGTTTCTTACAGAACCACCTCTCTGCTCTAGGAGGGAACTTTCCTCTAGACACGACCCCCCACACCGCCCCCATCTGTCGCCATGAGGAAAACCCATGCTCTATGCTGGGCCTGCCACCTCTTGGCTCCTTCACTCTGGTCACCCATTTATGACCTACTTCCTTAGTGCCCCGTGGGGATAGCCTAGTACACAAGCTGGTGGGTGTTCAGGTCTGTTCGAGCCTTGGCTGTAACATAAAGCGAGCCTTCTGTGTCAGATATGTGGGGTCTGGGTTCCAAGCAAAATGCCCCCTCCTCAGCTTCAGATAGCTTTGTAGGGCTAAGGGTGAGCCGGGTCCATACCTTAGTTACCTCAGAGCTCTGTGTGCTAGAGTTACTGATTGCCTCCTTGGTGTGTGTGGGGGGGCGGGCGGTGGGGGGCTCACATACCATGTCAGAGCCACGGGGAGGCAGATTGGACCCCCCCTTAGAAATAGACTGACTATAGGCTGGGATATAGCTCAGTAGGTAGAGTACTGACAAGCATGAACAAAGTCCTAGGTTCAATACCCAGCACTACACAAACTGTAATCTTAGCACTGAGGACATGGAGGCAGGAAGGTCAGGAGTTCAAGGTCATCCTCAGCAATTTAGCAAGTTCGAGGCCAGCTTCAGTTACCTGAGAGCCTATTCAAAGCAAGAAAAGCTGGCCGCCCGTGGAGACCAAACTAACCAGATTATTTTGCTATTGGAAAGCCAGGATTACAAACCTTTAAAAGAGTCCGGTTCAGGAAGGAACCATTAAATCCAGCGAGTCTCTGTTATTAAACGGAAATGGGACACGCACGGAGACTTAACGGTGCCCCCAAACCCTTTATCACTTCCTTCTTTCTCACCTTACCAGAAATGCAGTGAAATGTTCATTGTGCAAATTTAGAAAGCACAGATAAGGAAAAAAAAAAAAAAAAACAGAAAATTAAAATCCCCCGCCAGTCTCTCAAGGGAGAGGAACAAGCTTGCTTGCCGGTCTGTGTACCAAGGCTGAAAAAGAAAAAAGAAAAAAGGAATCCACATGTCCCCGTCTTTAGGGGGGAAATGAGGTCCCTGGAGTGTGACTGTTTCATAAGCTGCTTGCTTAATCGTCAAACCCTAAGCGCTTTGCTGTGTCGCTCGGGAGAAAGGCTGGGTGGTGGTCACGCATCTTGTGGGGGTCACCACCAACCACCTGCCCTCAAGGTTGTAGTTACATCCTGAGGAGGGGGGGGGCGCGGGGACTGTCACCACTATCTAGGTGAGTCCAGGGCACTGTTGTTCTTTGAGCCTGGTCCTCTCCACAACCTTGAAGAAGGAGGATTATGTGACTTTCTCCGAGGGACTGTGAAAAAATTATACCTAACTCTCCCTATAGAGAGCATCAGTGGCGGGTCAAGGCTAGCGTAGTGAACCAATGAATGCGTTTGGGTTTCTTTCTAGAGCATGAATGGCCCCCCAAAGGGGGCTGTACCTCAGGAAAGGCCGCCCCAGTATGAATGAGACTCAGAGGCCCCTGCATCCCTAGAGGCCCCTGCCTGACCTGCAGGCAATTTGGCCAGAGCCTGCCGCAGATATAGGATGCCTCACACACCAGGCAAGTTACCCTGTGCGTGGCCTCATTGTGCAGGGTGATAGCCCCCTTTCGTGTCCCCGCGCCTTGAACAACCTGGGAGCCCTTCACAAGGCTAGACCCAGAACAGGAAAGCCCCTGATGGCTTTCCTTCCATCTCCTTTATCAGCAAAAGGGAAATCCGAGGCGGGGGTGGGGGGGGGGAGAAAAGTCATTTTTCAAATACGTCAGATTCCTGATCTGGTGAGATCCCAGAACAATGTTTTGGAATTATATGAAGTTTTCGTACGCCTCTATGTCCTCATGATATAGATGCTTCTGACCTTGGGTCTCTTCAGAGTGACCACTTAGACCTTCACGAAATCCTAGTAGCTTGTCTGTGCCTAGGCACTCAGTGGTAGGTGTGTATGTGTGTGTGTGTGTGTGTGTGTGTGTGTGTGTAGGTGTGTGTTTGTGAGGGTATGTTTAAGTGGGGGGATGTTTATATAAATGTGGGGTGAGGAGGTGTGGGGTGTGGCTGTGTTGGTGGAGGTGTTTGTGGAGTAGGGGGAGCGAGGGGTAGTGTGTGTGTGTGTGTGTGTGTGTAAAGGTACGCGTGTGTGTGTGTGTGTGTGTGTGTGTGTGTGTGTGTGTTTGTGTGTGTGTGGCCGCACTCCTGCACAGGCAGTTGTATTTGCTGCCCCTGGGCCTTTTGTGGGCTCACACTATGGAGTTGGCTCAGACCCTACTGCTGCACCAGGAGGGACTCCCCGGCAGCTGGAGTGTATCATTGCCGAATGCCCTAGCTGCTCAGGCACACTTGGGGTCCACCAGTCACATGAAGAAGACCTCGCTGGCTGGTGGCTAGAGCCTGGATCTGGCACTGCTGCCTGGGAGTAGTCAGGGACCCGAGGCAGCCACTGAGTCACCCTGTCTATTCTTCCCTTCCCTTCTGCAGCCATGAAGTCGGGGGGCACGCAGCTGAAGCTCATCATGACCTTCCAGAACTACGGGCAGGCACTGTTCAAACCCATGAAGTAAGTGCCCAATACGAGGGTGGGCATGAGGCTGGGCTGCACCGGACGGGCAGCAGGCCAGGCGGAGAAGGCAGCGTTTATCTCGGGGTGGACTGTGGTGAGGGTGAAGTGAGTACCCCATCCATCTGCTTCCTCTTTGTCTCTCGCCAGCCTTCCACCACCATTACATACCTGGGGACGGTTCTCCATCTTGTTCTGTGAGGGAGAATGCTTGCATTTAACAAAGAAGGCTGATAGTGTGGACATGCAAGAGACCCCTGGATAGGAGACTCCATTTTCTAAAAGCTCTGAGGCTATGGGGGACTCCACACAGGGCCGATATCACCGTCCAGAGCCCTGAAGGTGATGTGGCCTGTTTCTCACTGAGCCTGCTGTCCAGTCCACATACTAAGGGAACTGTGGGGAACCAGTGAGCTAAAAAGCTTCATCCTAGGGAACTGGAGAGATGGCTTAATCGGTAGAGCATGAGACCCAAGTTGGATCTGTAACACCCATGTAAAAAGCCGGGCATGGTCTTGCATGCCTGTCACCCAATGCTGGGGTGACAGAGACACTCACTGGCCAGTCCATCTAACTGGATTGGTGAGCTCCAAGTTCAGTGATAGATGTTGTCTCAAAAACTATGTGGAGAGTATGCACGCAGTGTCATCCTTACACAAGGTGGTCCTAGAGTGGGCTTTCTACCCCGTGACCTGTCACAGAAGAGGTTGAAATCTTATCGCCCCAGCCAACCGTGAGTGTGGCACTCGGTCACCCAGAACACACAGGAGTTGCTAGAGCACACATATCACCACAGGCTGACCTCCCTGAGTGTGTGCATGCCTGCCTGCTTGCATGTGTGAGTGCATGCATGGCCCGAGGTTTTGCATTTTCGCGGGGGGTGGGGGGGTGGGGGGGTGGGGACGAACCATGCTCTTAAAAGCACCATTTGCAGAAAAAAGGTCAAGGAAGAGATGCAAGTCTCAGGAGTGAGGCCGCACGGTGCGGATCTCCAGGGACAGCCCAGCTGTGCGCTGGCCGGGGCCGACCAGATTTCCGCTCTCTGCCCTGATTTTTTTTTTCTATAAATCCATCTTTCCCTGTTTAATTCTCAAATTAAAAATAAAAATAAAAATGTGAGTCAGAAAGCAGGGGTAGCACTTTGCTGTTTCCAGGCTGTCTTGTGTCCCTAGGCAGACCAGAATGGACTCAGGAGGAGAGTCCCACAGAGCAAAGGAAACCCCGGCCATCGGGCTTAAACCAGGAGACCACTGCTGTCTGTGGGGTGGAGTGGCCACTGGTACCTTGTGGATACGTGGCTATGTGGCTTCTTTCCTTCTTCGTGCATGAAAGTATGTCCCACGAGCACCTGCCCTGTGCAGGGAGTGGTGTCAGCTTGGCACAAGAAGAACCTCGAGCTGGCATCACCACTTGGGAGTAGTGTACACAGTCAGTCTAGCCTTGCATGTCCCTGGCACTCAGGAGCAGAGCAAATGGTCCCCACATAGCCTATAACCTGTGTGGTCATCCCAGGATGTATTAGAGGGCCAGATGCCTGGGAAGACATCATAGCTTTGGGTGGTTTCTCAAGGAGGCTTTAGCTGAAACAGAATCTCACTGTATCCCAGGCTGGTCTCAAACTCATAGCAATTCTATTACCTCAGGCCTGTCAGAGTGCTGGCACTACAGATGTGTGCCTCCACATGTTGCTAAAAGGAGGCATTCTTCCTCTCCCTTCCCTCCCTTCCTCCCTCCCTCCCTCCTCCTTCCCTTCTCCTGACCCCTCTCACTCTCCTTTCTTGGGTAAAGAGTTCCATGAGCCCCACCCTGGTCTCAAACATGCTCTGTAGCTGAGGATAATCCTGAACTTCTGCTCCTCCTGTCTCTACATCCATAGTTCTGGGATTACAGGCAGTTGCCACCACACCCTTCTTATGCAGTGCCGAAGACGGAAGGAGCCCAGGGTGTTATGCACAGTAAGCAAGCCCTCTACCGGCTTCGCCACACTCTCAGCTCCTGGGGCAGGCTATTTTAAGACTTCTGTTTTTCACAAGGACAGTTCCTTGAGAACCTGCCTGTATAGGCAGCCAGGGCCAGGCCAGGTGACAAATGGATCAGGACAGCCTGCTGCTGGCCAGGATCTGGGGACAGGAAATGAAAAGGACAGCATATACATCTCCTTTTCAGCCCAGTTCCAAGGGCATGGGATCCGGGAGGTGGGTTTGGGCTTCTTGTCTGAGAAGTGCATCTTCAAGCCTGGCAGAGAGGCACAGACGACACATCCAGAGCTGTCCAGAGAGACAGCAAGCCCTGGGGATCCAGATGGCCACATCAGTGGGGATGGGGGTGCTCCTGGGGTCTGGCTCTTGCCCCGTCTCTGTATAAGTGACTGGAGAGGAAAGTATGTCCAGCTGTGGACAGCTGTAACCACAGCCGTTGCCAGGCACGTGAACAGCCTGTGTCCCGTGGGCTCTGAGAGAAGAGTGGGGCTCGGCACTCAGGGTTTCTGTGTTTTGTTTCATTCCTGCAATAGAGTGTAAAGACAGGCTGTTCGTAACTACGTACAAGCAGGGAACCTGAAGTGCTGACAGGTGGTGTGGATCCAGAGCCCTCTAATGCGATCTCCCCCACCTGGTGTGCACTGGCATATGCCTGAGTGCTCCCGTAAAAGATGGAGTTTGGGAGCTCGTTGGGAATCGTACCTTTTCAGGTTACCTAGGGCTGTGATTGGAGCAGTAAAAAAAAAAAAAAAAAAAAAAAAAAAAAAAAAGTATATGACCTGGATGGCCAGCGAGGTCAGGTGTTGCTGGGGAAACAGGTTGAGGAAACCAAGTCTCGGGAAGGAAAGGGATGTGGTTAAGGGTGGCCCGAGACAGAGCCTCAGGCCATGTTGGACTTTCTCTTCAAAGTGGGCATGGGGCCATAGGAAAGATACCCCATGCCAGCAGGTGCTACAGTTTGCTGTAAACGTCCCACACTGTCTGGGTCATTTTGCTGTTCCTCCACGGACCAGGTCCAGACATTTTTGGGCACCTAAGACTAATTGACTCCAGTCCTCTTGCCAGACACCGGTGATGCTGATGACCTTGGGCAGGACCCAGGACCCGTTGCTGCTACCCACTGTGTCCTTGCCCCTCTGAGGCTGAGGAATGGTACAGCTGTGGTTCTTGACAATGGCCGTAAAAAGTCAATACTGAGGAGACAGCTCAGTCGGTAAGGTGCTTGCTACACAAGGAAGGACCTAACTTGTATCTCTAGAACCCATGTAGAAAAGCCAGGTGTGGTGGCATGTGCTTGTAATCCCAGCACTGGGGTGATGAAGGCAGGAGGATACCCGGGACTCCCTGTCATTCGGTGTTAGCAGTTATGTAGTTTAGCAGGCACTGAAAGACACATACCCTGCGAGCATGGTGGATCCTGGCTGTGGTCGCAGAACTTTGGGAGCTGAAACAGGAGGCTTGCCATGAAGTTTGACTCCAGTCTGGGATACAGAGTGAGTCTCTGTTGGAGGAGGGGGAGAAAAGGGAAGGAGAGAGGAGGAGGAAGAAGGAAGAGAATGAGGAGGTGGAGGAGAAGGAAGAGGGAAGGGGGAGGAGGGACACACAGCCAGCAGTGCAGCCCATGAGCTCCTGTGGGGGAGGGAGAGCTTCTCGCTTTAAAGCAGTGGGTCTCAGCCTTCCTAACACTGCAACCCTTCAATACAGCTCCTCATGTTGTAGTCATCCCCAACCACAATTTTGCTACAATTATAGATCGTATGTAAATATCTGTCTTCTGATGGTCTCAGGTGACTCAGAGGGGTTGTGACCCACAGGTTGAGAACCTCTGCTTTACGGTATTTAATATTTTTAATTTTTGCTATTAGCAAATGTGGCTTTCCTGATACCAAACGTGCACTATGCCTTTAAACCTACTCAGCTGAGACGCGCGTAGCTTCTGGTACTGATTGACCTGGGTATCCGTCGCCACTAGCTTTCATTGTTGTAAGAGGAAACTCCTTAAAGTCTAGCTGACTCTCCCCACCCCTCCCCCAGCACCCGACAACCACTAATCTCCTGTCTCGCTATGTGGATTTGCTTATTCTGGGTTTTCATAGGCCTGCGATCCTGTAGTGTATGGTGCTTTGTGGCTGGCTTACAGTGATGTAGTCCTTTCAGAGTTCATCCATGCCCGGAGCATGTGGTAGTGCTTCTTTTCCTTTTTATTGATGAGTAATATTCCACTGTAGGGCTGGACCACGCCCTGTTTATATACCCAACTGCTGATGGGCATGGGTTGTTCTCATAGTCTGTAATAAATAATCTTGCTTTGAACCTTTCCATGTGGTTACGTGGCCATGTTTTTGGGTGTTCATGCGTGTGTGTTGCAAGAATACTTTCCCTGGAAAGAAGTAAACAGTGCATATATGCTCCTCTGGCAATAAGTAAAAGTCTAATTTTTACCAGTTTATTTATTGCTGGGGAACCAGTAAGTTTATTGGGCTACAGAGCATGGATGAGGGAAGCCATGACTGCCACACCCAAAAGTCTTCACCCTTATTTATAGCTGCACAGATGGAGCCCACCACCACCACTCCAGTTAACCTCCCCCAACACTATAGACTAGAGGTTCTCAACCTGTGGGTCATGACCCTTTCGAGAGTCACATATCAGATAACCTGTATATCAGATACTTACATTACAACTCAAAACAGCAGCAGAATTCCAGCTATGGTGTAGCAATGAGTTAATTTCATAGTTGGGGTCACCACAACAAGAGAGGCTGAGTTAAAGGGTCGCAGCATTGGGAATGTTGACATCCACTGTTATAGACTCAAACAGACATCTCACGGGCCCCAGTAGCCATATACAATTAGGGAAGAATTGTCTAAAAGGTCTGTGAGGAGTACTTGAAATCTCCATTGGAATCCCATGACCTCCCAAGCCCACTTCTGCTCATAATGGTCTCTTGCAGCAGACAAGAGCTGATCCAGTGAAAATGGCATTTGTTTTGTTCAGATGACCCCATTCTATTACAACATGCATGGTGCATTTTCCTTGGCCAGAGGACACCTTAAGTGTTGTCTTCTGAAACGACCCCAGCCTTCTTTGAGACAGGGTCTCTCACTGACCTAGAACTTCCTAAGTAAGTTGAGAGGGCTGGTCAGAAAGCCCAAGAGATCCGTTTGTCTCCACCCCTCCAGCACTGCCATTACAGTCATGGGTCATCATGCCTGACATCTTCAAATGGGCTCTGGGCACCGGACTCAGGTCTTCACGCTTGCAAAGGCAGTTACTTTCTCTACTTGGCCATCCCCGTGTTTTGGGTCTTTAAGACATGGGCGTTGGAAGGCTGCTGGATCTCTCAACATCCTCGTTTGTTTATATCTTATTTCCATGGTAGCTGTGCCATTTTTATCCCACCTGCACAGCCCAGGGTACCAGCTTCCCCAGTCTTTACCAACACATTCTGCCATCTTTCTTGGATGATGGCTGTCCTCATGGGTGTGAGGTGGGGCTTCACAGTGGCTTTGACTTGCACTTCCCTCATGGCTAAGGACGCCAAAGTCTTCTCACAAGTCTGTTGGTCGTCTATATACATGTCTTCTTTGGAGTTGCCTCAGCTCTGCACCTCTGCCATCTTTTGGCTGGTTATTTGTCTCTGTTATCAGAGGGTTAAATGACTCTTAATGCATAGATGGTATCTATTGAGGTATAGGTTATAAGTGTATATTTTATTCATTTTGTTATTTGAGCTTTTGGTGAGCTATTTAAACTTTAATACACACACACACACACACACACACACACACACACACACACATATATATATATATATATATATATATATATATATATATTGTCCATGTTAGGGAAACCATGAGGCCTCACTGGAATCCAGTTTATCCTCTGCCCACAAAGACTTGCAAGATGAGACCTGAGAGCTCATCCTAAGTCTACCTTCGGGAGTTAGCATAGGATATGCCCTGGGATGCTCCTCCAGAGGCTTCCTGCAAGAGCATAGCTCAGCAGGGTGGGGTCAGTGCAGGCCTCAACAATACAAACATCAAGTTGTTTCTTGGAAAAGAACCTTCCGGGCATGCCCGAGGCTGCCCATGATGCCGTGGGACTGTCTCCTGGCACCAATACTCATCTAGCTGTGGCAGGTACTTCCAGAGCTCCTGGGTTGGGACTGACACAGAGATGATTCAAGGCCCAGGCTCGTGAGAAAGCCACAGGGCTGTCAATCCTGAACAAGGGTCAGGTCACTTGCATGCTGAGTAGGAGATGAGGCAGTCCAGCCCACCAGGGCAGCTCTGGCTACTGCTTCTGTAGTCATCACAGAATGTGTGGAAGATAGGGCTCCTGTGGGACAGACAGATGGACCCAGCAGGCATCCCTGAAGAGGGTCAGGGCCGGAAAGAAGGACAGCCTTGCAAGAACACTCAGCCGGAAGCAGCCTTCAGGGAGGCCATGGTGAGAATGAAGGTCAGATATGTCCAGGCCACAGGAGGAGCCCTGTGCACAAGAGGTTGTCTGACACCATCAGGACTAGGTCCCTGCAAGGTTCCAGCTACTCTGCCTGAAGCACAGGCAGCAGGTACTGGACGCAGATATCCACCCTGGACTTCAGCTCCTTCCCCTACAGCTACTTAGCAAAAAGAGTTCAGGCTTGGGTGCTGAAGTGGTGCCATGCTGGAAGATAGAGGTCACACATTCATTTGTGTGGGGTCCAGTGGGGGGCCCCCGCCTGGGGTCGGAGCACAGACATACGCCCTGACTGAGCAAGGTTGGTTAGCAGCCCGATCTGGGGACATGTAGGGTCTGGACACCCGATCTCTCGGCTCAGATCAGTGTTCAGGGTTGAGGGTGCACAGTTCCTGCTTTGGGACAGAATGGAGGAGCTGGGGAGATGGAAAGGAGGCTGTGGGGAGTGGAGATGAGAGGGCGAGGAAGGAAAACAGGCTGGGCGGTGGGACAGAGACGGGTGCCTGGGAAGCTGTTATAGTCTGATGCTTTGTTGCTGTGATTAAAAAAAAAAAAACAAAAACAAAAACAAAAAGAAAATACACTGGCTGAGAGTAACTAAGAGAATAAAGGGTTTATTTGGCTTATAGTCCATCGTCGAGAGAAGTCAAGGCAGGAACTCAAAGGAGGAACCTAGAGGCAGAATCTAAAAATAAGCAGAGACCATGAAGGAACACTGATCACTGGATTGACACCCATGGCTTGCTTGGCTTTTATACAACCCAGGACCACCTGGCCAAGGGAACCCAGGACCACCTGGCCAAGGGTGGCAACACCCACGGGACTTGTGTCCTCTCGCATCAATAATTGATGCCTCTTAGACATATCCAATGACCAGCCTCACGGAGGCAATTCCTCAGCTAAGGTTCCCCTCTCCAAAGCGACTCTAGTTTGTGTTGACAAAGACTAGGCAGAAAGAAAAAAAAAAACTTTCACTGGGCACAGTGATGGGACGTGGGCGCCACTGGAGAGAAAAACGTCTAGCCTTGTGGCTGATGACATCTGAGGACCCTCTTGAGACATCCAGGTAGAGGCACGCAGTGCCTGTAGCACAGAGGGGGCACCTCTAGGTTGGGTGCTAGCCACGGCACGTACTGTGGGACCCATCCCCTCCAGACCGTCCCCTGTGCTGGCTGAGGCAGGGGGACGGTGTCTCCGTCCTGCATGTAACCTGCTCTTTACCCGTTGGATTCCAGGTTGCGTTTGTTTTTACTTCCCGAGGGATTGAGAACATTCAGCACGCTGCTGAACGGCTCTCAGGAAGCATCTGCCTGGAGTGGTCCAGAGGCAGCTTGTAAAGGGTGATGATCCCAGCTGGGAGGCGCCTCAGCCCTCTGAATAGTGTGACAGCACATCCCACCTCCTACCTGGCTCCTGACCCCACGCAAAGGTCTCCCACTACCGTTCAGATCTTTCCATGCCTGTGGGCTGGGGCTGAGGTGTCAGCAGTAGTATGGAGAAGATCCACCTAAGTGGACCTCACAGGAAGAAGAGGGTCTGATTTAGGATATCCCGGACAGCCAAGTTACTATACAGCTATGTGCCTGTGGGTGGCTGTGTGTCTAGTCAACTGAGTACTTAGAAATCACTCGGTTGCCCAGAGGTGGCTGTGTGAGTTGGGTGGCTTTGTAGCTGTAGACAGTGGTGTGGTTGGATGGGCTGTGACTGGGTGATCTTGTGTCTGGACGGCTGGCTGTGTGACGAGGTTAGGTTATGCTACTGGGTGGGTGGCTTGGGTGGCTGTGGGCAACTGGGTGGCTGTGGGCAACTGAGTGGCCGTATGTAAATGTCACCTCTCAAGCACACGCCGTGTTCTTTAATCTTCCCGGAGATCACATATGCGAATTATTTTGTGCTGGACTTTCCTTCACAGGGAAGAACAAAGCTTGAGCAGGTGAGAGTAAACAAGGGCCGGGCCACAGGCCAGGGATGAAGCTAGGATTCCTTAGTTTAGGTGCCAGGCCCTTGGGGCACTACCTCTTAGAAGAAAGGCTGCCTGAGCCTGGATCCAGACATTGTCTGGTGAAAAGACAGAACCACTGTAGCCCAAGCTGCTCTGGAACTCACTCTTTACCCCAGGTTGGCCTTGAATTTGCAGTAATACTCCTTCATCAGCCTTTTAAATGCTAAGGCTGTCGGCATATGCCGCCATGTCCAGCCCCTCTGGGGCTTTTCCTAATGTTGTACAGTATGCTGGTGATCTCAGCTGTCTATACTAAACCCTCTAAACTGTGGCCCTTTGACACTAGTATATGACTCACTCACTGTTCAGTGAGATCACAGGAGGAACCTTATACCCCAGACCGAGGGTATACCTCATGACTTATACCCCCATGAGTTAGTCCTTGTGACAGACATCGTGGGTGGCCTCAAATGCTCTCTGTGCAGATCGTGTCCTTGGCCTTGGCTGGTCAGGAGGTAGGGGGTGACAGAGTGAGACCTACAGCTCGTCTGGTCCAGCCTAAATCCAGATGGGCATGGGGGGAGGGGTGTGTCTTGCTCAGAAACCCCTGAGGTCATTAAGGATCCCAGCTGAGACCTATAGTAAGAGTCCATCCTGACAGCCAGGCACAGAGCCCCTGCCTTTGGACACCATCGGGGAACAGTGGAGGTGGCACTACGGGTCCCTTTTCTCTGTGTGTTCCTTTGCTTGGTGACAGGAAGCCTGGTCACTAGTAAAGGGTTGGGGAAGAGCTGGTGGAAGGTGAAGACGGAAGGGTGGGATGGCGAGGGACATGGTTCATCTCACAGAGACACAACACTCGCGTTTGGTCCCAAGAACAGATGTCATGGGTGAAGGAAGGAAAACACAGAGTGCCCGCAACAGGGCTGGAGAGATGGCTCAGCGACTGAGACAACTGGCTGCTCTTACCTAGTACTCAGCACCCACACGGCCGCTCACAACCCGTCTGTACTCCAGCCTCAGGGAATCGGACACCCTCTTCCGCTCTCCACGGGCACCGGGCACATTGGTGGTGCGCTTCGATACGTGCAAGCAAAAACGCTCATATGCATAAAATAATAAAATAAATCTGGGGTGGGGGTGGGGAAGGTGCCTGAGACAGTAGAAACATCTCAGGCAGAGAGCTCTTGCTTGGGGTCAGCCATCTACTCTGAAGAGAAGAGCAGGACCCTGTGATCCTGGTTGGTCAACGTTAGGGAGGAGAGAGAAAGCTGAGAGGCAAATGAGAGAGTTTCAGACGCTGGGCCCACCCTGGAAGGAGGCCTAGTGTGGTCCTGGACTGAGGAGAAGACCTCAAAGAGGTTCTAAAGTCAGGAAGGGATTTGAACATGTTCCTGAGGAGGGAAGGGCATGTCGGTGTATTCCTGGGGTGGGGAGGGGACCTCAGTGTGTTCCTGGGGTGGGGTGGGGGCCTCAGTGTGTTCCTGGGGTGGGCCACGAACCATAGTGCAGTCTGACAGGTCCAACAGGACATCACACAGGGGTGGCCATGGCAAGGCTCGGCAACTTCAAACTCAGGTTTGAAGCCCAGCGAACAGGATCAGAGATTTCCAAGGATCTGCCGGCCTGCTGGTGAACAGCTCATACTTTGGCTTCTCTGTGCCTTCACCAGGCCCCCTAAGCAAACAGATTGCCCAATCCTGGTCACGGGTGTGGAGCCAGCAGAGGCCCCGGGGCTGGCCAGAAGTAGACAAGGGCCCTTTTGTGTCTCGTGTCAGCTCACACTGGCCTCAGCCTGTGCCCATCCTTGGCCTGGCCTCCTGGCTCTCCGAGGCTTCCATGTGCTCTTGAATAGGGACTTAAGGTCAGAGCTTAAACCTTCAGTCACTCATCCAGGGGTAACCCGAACCCCTTCATGTTATCTGGGTTGCCCTGTGACTCATCGTGCTCAAGGGGGCTGGCCTCTGACAGATGGGATTTGTCTGAAAGGTATCCTTCCTAAACCTGGATGACAGAGTCATCAGGGCAGGCCTGCTCCTTGTCCCCTATGGTCCAGCTCTCTCTCAGCTGAGCCACCATGAGGAAGACATGTCCCACGTGTTCCCTGTCCCACGAGACAGTCAACACAGAACAGTACAGAGGTAAGAGGGGAGTAGACCCCACTGAGAGGGGAGCACATTCAGGCAGAGGATGGTAGAACCCTGGAGGGCCTAGGGACAGACAGGGCAACCTTACCACCCGCTCCGTGTACCACTCTGGCTAGTCCAGAACGGTGGTTCTCAACCTTCCTGACGCTGTGACCCTTTTACACAACTCCTCATGTTGTGGTGAACCCTCAACCATAAGGCGATCCCACTGCTACTTCGTGGTTGTAATTTCGCTCCGGTTGTGAATTATAGTATAAACTTCTGGTATGCAGGATATCTGATAGGCAACCACTGCGAAAAGGTCATTCCCGACCCCCCCCCCCCAAAGAACAGCCAAGGATAGGCACAGGTTGGGAACCGTTGGTCTAGAAGGTAGAGTCTATGAGGATCTGGAGCAGCAGGGTCATGAGCAAGCGCGGATTCTGAAGAGAGCGCCTCAAACTAGGATGGAAGGGAGAGATTGGCCGCAGGCCGCAGGCACAGCCTGTGACTTCACAGGAGGCTTTGAAAGCTGCCTAAGTCACTTTCTGAATGGCATCTGATGAGAACACGGGCTATGGCACTCTTTTATCTGATGCTCCCTGCGATACACTAGGCAACAAGAACAAGAGGTGGCCTGTGATGACATCAGAGGCAAAGCTGCAGACCTAGGGTCAAGAATGAGACCAAGAACGTGGCAATTGGTAGGGGCCAGGGAACGAGAGCACCCCATGAGCGATGGGGTGGGCCCCATGGGGACACTGGCATGAAGACAGAGGGAGACCCTCTGTTTGATTCCTCAAGCCTCTCACTGAGGCCTGCGGTCTGGTTTCCCAGGCACTGTTGCAGGGAGCAGATGTCTGATGGGGAAAGTGTGACGCCCCTAAAGGCTTGGGGTGGTGTTGACTGGGTTACCACTGGTCTTTACTGAGTCCTTGGAGATCCAGGGTCCAGGTCTGAGCATTGCAGAGGGGAGAGACTCAGTGGACCTGAGACGGGAAAGACCCCATGTGAAGGTACACAGCTTGCAAGGGACATGCTGGGCGAGAGTGTACAGTTATGTGTACATATATGTATATGTGGTTGTGTATATACGTATGTATTCCATGTACATTCATGTGTTTGCATATTGCATGCACGTGTTCTTGTATGAGTATGTTTTGCACATGTGTGGGTATGTATTGTATGTTCTTATATATATAGGTATGTATTACACATCCATGATCGTGTGTATTGTATGTGTATGCTACTGTGTGGGGGTCTGTATTGTAGGTGCTCATATTTATTACATGTGTGTGTTTGTGTGTATGGGTGTTTATTATGTATGCTCCTGCATGTGGGTGTAGTGCATTGTTCCTGTCTGATGTGTGTTTGTTTGTATGCTGCACGTGCATACATGTGGGTGAGCATGTGAACATTTCGGTAGTCTAGGGCCAAAATAGTAACTAACTACACAGTGGCTGCTGGGACCTGGACTTGTGGAGCAAATGCTGCTGGGGGGTGGACATGTCCCTGCAAAGTTAAATGCTGCTGGGGGTGGACATGTCCCTGCAGTAACTTTGCAGAAGGGGCTGTTGGTGTCAGGGCATTCCCAGCTGCTGCTGTCTTTGGACAGCACTGTCTGTGACCTTCCTGCCTAGGATAGTACCACACTGGCTCAGGTGTAGACAACGGAGTCATTTCCAGATCTGAGGATTATGTTTGTAGTCACAAGAACACGATCCATATTAATTTTGAAGAGCAAGCAAGCAATAACTCTGACAGAGCCAGCTTAGACATCCAGGAAGCAGAAGATCCAGGACACAGCAGGAGTGCAGGAGCCTCTGAGGCCTGTGTGCCGCCCCCCCACAGAGAACCTGTCCTCAGCTGAGCCTGGACTCAGAGTCATCCTGCAGGAACCCTTAGCTCGTACCCTGCCTAGCACCTCTATCAGCTGCTAGCTCCCGGGAGTTCCATTGTCAGCAGAACAAGCAGACTTTAATGAGGTCCGTGACATCTGCCAATGATCTCTCTGTGAGGCAGGGGTGGAGTTCACCAATCAGAGAGCCAGGGGGTGGGGTGGGGGGTGGGGCAGCTGAAGAGTCTCCCTTGCCATCCCTGCTTTGTTCAGCCAGAGCCTTTGTGGCCTTTCTCCTGCTGTCTAAGGGTCCCCTTTGAGCCTCTAGAAAAGATTGTCCAGTAACTATCCGTTCATCCCGGGAGCCCAGGATCCTAGTGGGCAGGGACCCACGCTGACTCCAACTCAGTGAGAAGGTCTCAGCCAGCCTCATAAGAGCCATCACGCCCTCACGTGTTCACAGACAAGGACCCCCAGCACAGAAGGAAATGCTTCCCAACCATCTGTCTTACTTCCGGCTTCTCTTCGCACTGACTGGTCAGCACAGGTCTTCAAGCCGTTCCTAACACTCTTTTGTCTTCCATTTCTTCTTCTTTGAGGCGATTTTCACATCAGATTGCCCTCAAACTCACTATGTAGCTGAGGGTGGCATTGAACCCGGGAGCTTCTGCCTTGACCCGGTAAGGCCAGGGATTACAGGTGTTCACTGTCAGTCTTCTAGGATTTTTGGTTGGTTGGTTGGTTGGGTGGGTGGGTGGTTGGTTGGTTGACTAGATGGATGGTTGGTTTGGTTTGGTCTGATCTTAGTACTAGGGATTAAACCTAGGGTCTTATATATGATAGGTAAGTACCCTACTGGCTGAGCCACATCCCCAACCCTGTCCCCATCTTAATGCCTGACATATGATCCTCTGGCTACTAAGGTCCCACTAGCTCCCTGGCACCCCAAAGGTTCCCAGAGGGCCAAAATGACATTGCCTGAGGCTAACCCCAGCAGTTGGCCATCTCCTGTTCTTACTGTTCAACAGCTGGAAGGCTATTCACTTCTGACAGAAAGGAATCATTATCCGACTGACGTTAGCAGTGCCGAGAAATGGCAGGGAGGAGAATGCCTTACAAAACCCAGCAGAGCCTGCTCAGAGCAAAGTCACAGTCTGCACCTGCCCTGCCCTCACATCCTTGGTGATCTCCTGGGGACCGCAGCATCGTCTATGCTGGGACCTTGTCTCGAGAGGCTCCGGGGAAGGTGACCCCGCCACTTAAAAAAAAAAAATCCAAGCAAGTTATTTTCTCCAAAAGTTGTTCGGAACAGCCATACGGAAAGTGTCATCTTTCGTTCTTTTTTCTGCGGCTCTAACAGTTGCTAGGGAACCCACAGTGTCGAGGTGGGGGCAGAAGATTAAAAAGAGAGGAGGAAAGCCAGGGGTTTTCATCCAGAAGTGGTTGATTAGAGCGGCTCGTTTTCAGTTTTCTGTTTCGTTTTCTTGGTTTTTTCTTTTTTTTTAACCAGAGCCCCCCCTAAGGGAAGTCTAGATTTAAGACCTTCCTTAAGCCAGAGAATGGTCTGAGATATGAACTCCTGGCTCTGTACCCACTTTTATTTCCTCCAGCTGATACTTTCTAAACATTGCAGGCTGCTTGGAGGGGAAACAAGATGGTAGCAGCAACTTGTGCAAGATCTTTAATCCCCAGCTTCTTTTTGTCTTGCCTTTTTAAAAAATGATCGTTAAATAAGTTGGCAGGCCACAGAGATGAGGTACACACAAGTGGACTGCGTGTCCCTGCAGCCTAGAGAGTACCCTTCCTTTCTCCTTTGTTTTCCTCTGAGCTAAGCTGCAGAGACTTTCAAAATGCGTGTGTGTGTGTTCATGTTCACAGAGGTGCGCTCAGGTCCCCTTACGTGCGCATGTGTACATACATGGAGTAGGGGCAGATCTACACGTCATACACTGAGGCGATTGAATGCAGAGTTTGAAGATTTGGTTTGTGTGGAAAGAGGGCTTATGGTTGTGAATCCCATCTCGGTCCCCTTGAGGTTGGGATCACGGTGGGGGTCGCCAGGTCATCTCAGCATTTATATGTATGCTGGAGATTTGAAACCATGTCCTGGGGCTTGCATAACAAGCCCTTTACACTTTAAGCCACGTCCCCGACCCTGATTTTATTGTTTTGAGGGGGATGTTCACATGTATGCACGCGCGTGTGTAGAGGTTGGAGGTCAATGGTGCATGTCTTTCTCGATCATTCTCCACAGTGGTTTTGGAGACAGGGTATCTCACTGAACCTGGATCCTCAGACTTGTGCACCAATGCTTTACCAGTAGAATTGTCTCCCCAGTCTTCCCCTGGGTGGTCATCTTCGCATGACTTCACATTTCCCTAGGTTACAAAGCTTTGAGTCATTATTGGTTTTCATTGACTTAGCCGTGACAGGGAGGCTCTCCTCCAGTTCATCCTCAGCTGGCAAAGAGGCCAGCTGTTTTCGCCTCCCACAGCCCCCACTGTGGAGAGCTGGCTGGGCCAGGAGTTCGAAGGGTCTGGCTGTCTGAATGTCAGCATTTCCCCCACTTGCCGCTGAAGTTCTGGCTGTGCAGCCAACCTATCCAAACTAGTGGAGCAGCAGCGCAGGTCTCGCCTGGTAACAGAAGAACGGGAGGGAGACCTGCCTGATACGTTTGTCATAAAACCTGAAGCGAACAAGGAACTTTTCCCAAACAAAGACACAAATCAGCCAGGACTGGTAGCACAGGCCTGCCATCCAAACGACTCGGGAGGCTTATGCAGGAAGATTATGAGTTCAAGGCCAGCCTGGGTAATTTGATCTTAAAATTTAAAAGTAAAAAGGTTAGGGGTGTGTGGCTCAGTGGTCGAGCACCTGCCTAGAATGCCCCAGTGAGGGGTTGGGGGCGTGGCTCAGTAGTAGAGCCCCTGCCTAGAATCCCCCAGTGAGGGGTTGGGGGCGTGGCTCAATGGTAGAGCCCCTGCCTAGAATCCCCCACGGGGGAATGGGGATGTGGTTCACTGGTGGACTGAGCCTAGCACTATGAAGCCCTGGGTGCAGCTTCCAGTACCACAATGAAAGAGTCAAAATAAAGAAGCTGGTCAGGTATGTTGCGGTGCCCCTGGGCTCTGGAGAACAGATTCTCCATAGACACCCAGGATTCTTCCAGCGGTTGGAGTCACTGAGATCCTGTATTGTGTCCATTTTGAGTGCTATATGCTCAGATCCCCCTACTGAGTTACACACCCCTAAGCTGTTTAGGAGACTGGCTTCAAGATGGTCATGACTCAGTGGGGCATGGAGTCTGGCCTTAGTACAAACCTCTTACCTGTGGGTGAGGGAGAGTAATGGATCTTTCTCTGAGGGCTGCAATTCTTACAGAGCTATGGTGTAACGCCACCCCAAGGAGAAGAAGAGACACCATCTGGCCATGAACAGCTTCTTAGGGTTGTCGCCCTTACTGTCCCTGACGGTATCCATTTTCCTCCACAGCGGTGGCCACCGCCCAGCTTTAGTACGGTTGACATGTGCTGGCATGCGGTGGTCTCCGTGTGTTTATAGAGCCAACCAAGCTGGCCAGGCCCATGCTGCTTCGGGGTTCCACACCTGGGAAAGCTCACCGATTTGGGCCTCGGAGCTTTGCTAGAAACGGAGAGGTCTGAGGGCACTGAGCCCATCTGGCTAAGTAGCAATGTAGGCACACAGGCAGGACATTCATAGCCTTCAGGGAAGCTCCAGAGGCAGCCAACAGGAGTTATGCTACCAAAGGAACACAGTGCTCTCCTCCCCCCACCCGCCAGACACACAGGGAACTGGCCCATTTCAAAGGTGGGACACACAGAGTCAAATAACCCCTCGCTTTGCCTTGTGAAGACTCTTGGTACATACGTGTTCCTGCCAGTACACAAATAGCTGTAACATGTCATTGCCCCCCCCCTACTCCTCTGGGGCTCCCTGCCTCTGACTCTTACCCACAGTCAGTAGGAAGACCAGGAAAGAGTAGATCCTAGCCAGGCCCACGGGTCCCATTCCTGTCTGCAGGCATGGTTCAGTCCAACTTAGACATGGCCCATCTGGGCTCTACCAGGAAGAGACCAAGACCTAAACATGGTGCCCGAGGCTTTGAACAAGAGCTGTACACACGGGCACCCGCGGGGCTGCAATGAGAAATGCCATGTTTAGCATAGGAGGTATCTCTGCATACCCCGGGACTGAAGGTCACACCGAGCTTCTGCCGAGAAGAAGCCCCCTCTCCTTCCAGAAAACATTGACTTGCAGAAAGCCTGGTATTAAATAGCTTAATATATCTCTCTAATGACAAGGGGGCTGTTTTCTGCTGTGTGAGTGACAGGAAGATTACTGGAGGCAGAAGGGCTGGTTTCTGCCTCCACGCCTTCATTTGGTGAGTCAGGGACCCGCTGTGCACTTAGCAGGAAAGGGGGGTGCTCTTGTCTTCCCGGATGTTTGGTGTCCTTGACATCGGCCCCAGGATAGGGAAGGCCCCAGAGATACCCAGCATGGAATCCCTGGAACCTATCAGGGCTCTCTTATCTTTTCGTTCTGGGAGCCATCCCCATCTTCCGAGATAGGGTCTCTTCACCGACCTGGGACACACCAGTTAACCTAGACTGGCAGACCAGAAGGTCATTTTTACATGGGCCACGTTGGGGATCAAACTCAGGTCTTTGTACTTTCGAAATAAGCACTTTCCCTACAAACGCCTCTGCCCACTCCCAGTCCCGTGTCCTTTATTTTGCGATTGAGTCTTCGAAAATGTGGCTAAGCGGGAGTTCGAGGGTGAACTGCGTGCCTGGGTTTTCCGGCATTCCTCTCACAATCACATGTTCTTATGCATGAAAGCCGAAAGAGAGTTTGAGGTGCCGAGCATAGAAGAGAAAACCCGTGAAGACCGAGGAAGGTACGGATGAGGCCATGTGCCAACGGGTGTCTACCCAACCTTGAACATGGGTCTCTATCCCTCCTCATACTGGATAAGGGTTGTTGTTGTTGTTGTTGTTGTTGTTGTTGTTGTTGTTTTAGTTTAAATCAACAGCGAGTGTCCTCCACCATCTAGAGTGTCAGGCTCACACAGAAGGCCGTGGGTGGGTGGAGGGCGTGGCTATGCCTCTCCCTGGCTGTGCGGCTTCCCAGCTGGTGTCCTCTGTCACCTCCTCTGAGTTCCAGATCCCTCCGTCTGCCTGTGGAATGGGCTTCTTTCCTACAACACTGCTCACTGCGCCATGCCCAGCCGATGAGACAGCACACACTTGACAGAGCCCAGCACCTACAGGGTTCACTGTGTGTATTCATAGTCAGCTACAGCTCTGATTGGCATGCATCTTGTGAGTGATTAGAGAGGGCCACAGAAGCCTGCTGGTGCTGCAGCCAGGCGGGAACAGGCTGGTCCCAGCCGGTTCTCTGCCCTCTGGCTGGGCATCACTGCTGCCTCAGCTGCCCCAGAGAGGGCGTGGGCAGTCAGCCCCAAGCCCACACATGATTTGTAGCCAGTATAGCTTTGTGGGTCAGTGCTAGGACTTGGGGTATCAGCAGCTCCTTCAGCTGCAAACTTTGGCCCCATTCTTTGTGGCCCTGGGGCAGGTTATTTCTTCGCTCTGCCTTAGTTTCCTTAGCACTATCATGAGGAAAACGATGCCAAGTTCCCAAGCAGTGTGTGCGGAGTTCCTTCCCGCCTGCCAGGAGCTGTGTGCTCAGACCCTGGGAGGGTCCGATGCGGATATCATTGCAGGATTATATTGTTCAGCCCTGCGTACTACACAGGAGGACTCACGTTCAGTTTACTATAAATAAACACAATTAACACTTAACGGTGTTTTCATTAAAGCTCAGAGAAGTTGTTCTAAAGGGGTTTTAGGTGTTTTAAGCCTCAGGGGCAAGGTAAAGAGATTGTGGATGGCTGTAGGTATCGGCTATAGGCCCGCTGATGCCTGCCTTTCTAGTGGCCTTTGGGGACTAGTGTAGCCCTCAAAGGAGGGGCTGTGTGGTGCTGTAAGCATCCCCGTGCAAGAGAGAGAAGACTTGTTCAAGCACCCTTGCTTGGGATTTCCTGGGTTCCCTCTCCCCTTAATCCCAGGCCACTGTAGCGCAGATTACCCTGCTTGAAGTCACCACCACAGAGCTCTAGCTCATGACCCTCTCCAGTCCTGCTGCGTGTTTAAAAACCAGACCCGCACCTTCCTACAGCTGGCGGTCTCAGGGTGAAGGCCAGGGGTGGCCATCGGGAGTTTCTTTTGATCTCAGAGGGCAAGGTGTTTGTGTGGGTGGGGTGGGGGTGGCGGTCCCCAGAACTAACAGGGTCTTGATAGGGGAGGTGTGCCCACCGGGCCACCCACTCCTTGGGTCTCCCCAGATCTTCTCTGTGACTGAGAGTGCTCTAGCTGTGGCTCCTCCAGCACCTCCCTGGCACCCCCACACACAGCTATTCTGTGCGCACTTGAGTGACCTACATAGACCAAAAGGCAAGCTTTCAAGAGTCTCCCGCAGGCCCTTCCTACTCTGAGCTGTTGGTCCAAAGCCCATATGAGGGCATAGAGGACAGCCCAGCCCACTTACTACTGTGAGGCTGTGGAGCCTGGCCGTGCTGCCAGGGCAGAAGGGACCATGGGCCTCATCTCGAATCCCCTCCGACACATCGCCAGTGTCCACCACAGCCCACTGAGAATGGCTCATGGGCCACTCACTTTTCAGAGGTTCCCAAGGCATCCATGGAAATGAGGACAGAGTGACAAGTCCCCATGCTGTGACCACCCCTGCTCCTAAGTACACGGTCCCCCAGCTTCCTTCTATAAAGGGAGGGTGTGCCACTCCACCATGCTGTCATCCACAATCCTGGTGACACACGTCTGGGTTGTGATAACCACACCCAGAATCCCTCCCCAGATGAGTCCTGGTAGAGAATTCTTATATTTCGTATATACATCAGGTTACTCTGTAGGGAAGAGTTGTCCTACCTGACCTAGAACTAACTCTCTGTGTAAGCCAGGAACTGATGGCCACCCTTTCCGGTTGCGACCTGAGTGCTGGGTTATAGGGGTGCACCATCATGCCTGTCTGACCTCCTCGTTTATTCCCCCCCCCACACACACACACGGAAAGCACAGTCAGGCTGCCCATGCTAAACCTGTTGGGTGAGCATGATATATCCCACTTGCTGCCATGGCTATGCTGCTCCAGCTGGTGGCAGCTTGCCCAGCCAGAGTGAGGCCATCTGGATAGGTACAACCTACAAGAAGCTGTTGGTAGTCAACCTGGACCATGGGTTCCCAGCCTACTTAAAGACCCCCTCCTGTTCCAGGAAGCACACATCCTGGTGGCCCTCCCCTCCCCCCACCACCCTGGGCCAGGCAGTTCCTTGTTCTGGGTACCCGGCCAACTGGGTGTCTGATAACATCTTTCCCTCCTGAAAGTGAAGGCCCACCCTTGCACCTGCCTGCCATACCTGATTGCTCTTGGGACTTGTGGGACTGGGTTTCAACCAAATTTGTCCTCTGCCCCGGTCACAGCGGGCCTAGTACTTTTCCAAAGCACCACCCTGAAATTGGCCAGCAGTAGCTATTCAGTCTCTCCCCTGCGCAAAGGAGGCCAATGTCTACCACCCAGAGGTAAGAGAGGCCAGGGGAGCTAGGTGGCAGGTCTCTGAAGGGACATAAAGGGAAACGTGCAGGTCTCATAGCCACACTGGCTTTAGAGGTCTCTCTGTGTGTGTCTTTTCAGTAGTCTGGTCTTGTCCCTGGCAGCATATGGCCCTGAAACGTGACTGCCGACTGGGAACTCTGCAAGGTGCCAGACAGAAGGCTATGTTCCCGACGGTGGAGTGATTGAAACTTTTTAAGTTTCCCCTAAGGGAGGGGGATACTTTCTCACTTCCTACCTGAGCTCAGTGAAGACCTGCCTGACAACAGTAGCCCCACAGGGATCTACCTTGTCAGCATCTTCCAGAATGTCCAGCTTCTCCCATTCATGCCTCTCCTGAGCCTACATCCACGGGAAAGCTGCCCTACTGACCTTCAGAACCTGGGTTAGTTCTGCCCTGAGGCCTTAACTACAGGAACCAGTGACTGCCTTGAAGATCACAACCTTAGAAGGTTGGGAAACAGTTCCCAGAAACGCCATGCTATGGAAGAGTCCAGAGTCTGAGTAGTCTGACACAGGGTCCAGAAGCCTCTGGAGGGCCCAAGCTAGAGCTGACATTGGGCAACAGGGAATAGAGTCTGGAGAGCCATTAGGGCCCAGTGTAACCTCAGCATAGCAGAGCCCAGTATAATTGGCCTTTCTTCCCACAGGCTACGACCTGTTTGCTATGTTGCAGGCCAGCAGTGCACATGGTGTCTGGCATAAGGTACCATGGTAACAGTATTGTATTGTGAAGGGTTTGTTGTTGTTGTTGTTGTTGTTGTTGTTTCATTTTGTTGGTCTTTTTTGTTTGTTTGTGTTTTGTTTTCTTTTGTTTGACAGGGTCATCTTAAGTTGCCTAGGCTGAGTTTGAACTCACTCTGAAGAAACTGGGCTTTGAATTTGTGATCCCCTTGCTTCTCCCCGTGCTGGAATAATAGGCATGGGCCACCACAAAGAATGAGAGCAAGGCCACCACCCAGCCTCAAGGACAGGAATGATGGACTGATGGGAGACCCCTGTATCTAAGTGACATGTTGTGTGGGGGCAGCTGGAAGCCGGTCTGTTGAGTGACAGCTCCAGGGTTGTCACATGAGGAATTGGGAGGGCAAGAAGACAGGTTTCCTCCTAGACTGCACGGATCCTGTCCGTTAAAGTTGTTAAAATACAACTTGTGCGGGGTTGAGGACATGGTTCAGTTGGTAGAGTGGTTTGTCTAGCATGCATGAGGTCCTGGGTTCTGTGTCTTGGCCCATTTTGGTCTCCTCATGTGCCTGTTCACCAGACACTTCATGTGACTTGCACGGAGTTATCTGAAATCTTGGGTCTTCTTGCAGCTGTCCAGGGGGCCTCTAGCATGTCAGTGGACAGCTGATTCCTAGAGTCTGGTAGCAGGTTGGGGATGGCAGAGTTTCCAACCCTCAGCAAGGCCCTGATCCCATAGAGCCCTGTCCACCAGGAGTTCATGGTAAAGACTGTGCTGCTGGGAGATTATGAGCATCCTTAGGGGAGCTGGGTACAGGCAAGTCATACTCATTATGAATGATAAGTGGAGCAGCCTACAGGGTCCAGAGCCTCAGCCACAGCAATGGCCCTGGCTTTGGTTGAATGAAATCATAGAAACTTGCTAAAATGCAGCTTCCTGGGCCCAGCACTCAGATTCTGGCCCAGCAGGTCAGAAGTGGCGTGTGGGGCTCCTCATGTGTACAGACCCTTCATGTACACATTACCCAAGGGCAACTTGGCTGCTGGTAGCCTCAGAACCTGGTTTTAAGAGAAACTGATCCCCTAAGTTGTAGGAGCTGTCTGCACCCATAGTCGTTCATGTCATCGGAGTGCTCTGAGAGATCCAGGGTGACCTGCAGCTCACATGGATCCCAGCGCCGTGGGGGAGTCTGGGATGAACTGCCTCCAGGTGGAGTGTAATAAGAGCCAGAGAATGGTTAGTGGTCTGGGGAAAGGAGCCCTGGCTTGGGGTCATTTGGGGGGACATCTCAGGACCCTTCCTCCCTTTACTTCACTTTCACCTGGAGACCACTCTGGGCTCTTCTTGTATTTCTCTATTACTGCGCTGCAAGGGAAAATGGGCCCTGAGGGGCAAATGCTGTTCCTGCCCCTCCCCAGGGGCAAGGTTCCAAAGGGCAGAGTTTTGAATCTCTTTGGAAGGGAAGAAAGAACAGAACACCAGGAGTCCTGGGTCAGAACAAACGTGAAATGTCCAAGAGGCCTTTAGAACAAGAGAGGAACACCTCTGAATAGAACATACTTGCCACTTCTATGAACCCTTGGGCTATTCCAGGAAAGAAGGTACCTAGGAGACAGGGACACCTGCAGGCTGTGATGTGGGGGTGGGGTGATTGCTGAGGGTCTGGGACATCTGCCAGCTTCCAGCTTCCGTGGAAGGCAGAAGGCGGGTTTCTGAACCCAGGGATGCGGAACCAGGTCAGGCCAGAGGCCCTTTCAGGGAGCCCCAGGACTCTAAGTCACTTGGATCTGAGAAATGTCACCTCCTCAAAGAAGCAGGCAGAGGTGAGGGGAGGTGGGAGACGGTCAGATCGTGGGCAGGAAGGCTGGTCCCTGCTTAGCAGCTGCCTGATTGTCCTCAGGTCAGTGTGTGGAGGTGACCACAGGGTGACGGTCAGCTGCCCACTTGGTTTTTTTGTCCTCAGATGACAGTTCTGAGGCAAGCCTTGGCTGCCCCCTCGGGATCCTGAGAAGGGAACACCCCCATTCCCTATGCTTCCACCAGAGCCTGGCTAACAATGCCCTCCAGTGTCACACTGCCAAGAGCTCCTGGGGAGGGAACACCCCCCACCCCACCCCTACTCTGACTCTACCCGCCAGGATAAGACCCGCAGAGGAGTCAGCCAAGTCGAGCTTTCCAGAAGGGGAAGAAGGCACAGCACTGGCCAAGGCCAGCTGTGGGGGGTGAATCACAGCTGTCCTCCTGGGACACCCAGCAAGTAGGAGAAGAGCGCTTATGTCAGCAAAAGTGGCCATGCAGGTTGTGCTTTTCTTTCTTTCTTTCTTTCTTTCTTTCTTTCTTTCTTTCTTTCTCTCTCTCTCTCTCTCTCTTTCTTTCTTCCTTTCTCTCTCTTTCTCTTTCTTTCTTTCTTTCTCTCTCTCTTTCTTCCTTTCTCTCTCTTTCTCTTTCTTTCTTTCTTTCTTCTTCCTTCCTTCCTTCTTTCCTTCCTTCCTTTCTTTCTTTTCTTAATTTGACAGGATCTCAAGTAGCCCATAATGACCTTGAACCTCTGTCCCTCTATCCTCCATCCTCTACCTCTCAAGTACTAGGGTTACAGGTGTGCACCGTCACACCTGGTTTATGGGGTACTAGGGACCCCTTGTGTGCTAGACAAACACTATCACCTGAGCCACGTCCTCAGCCCCGCACAAGTTACATTTTAACAACAGGATCCGTGCAGTCCAGGAGGCAAGTTGCTGATGGGTTCCCCCCTACCCCTAGCTTTGAGGCTCTTCAGGTGGGTGGGAGGTGATCAGGCTGCCTTTTCAAGTCCTCTTTGCACAGCTGAACTGAGAAAGCATCAGAGGAGCTTGTCTTAACCCCTCCTCTCCAAAGTCTCTCCTCCCCCCCCACCCCCCACCCCCCGCAACAGCAGGCTGTTCTGTAGGGTGTCTGTGTGTGTCACACACATGTGCACAGTGCTAATATACATGGAGTTCCTCTGTGTGTGTATAGATGACTGCATGCGTGTGTCAGCATATGCATAGCTGTTGGGCGGTCAGAACCTCACCATCTCAGCCCTGCATAGACCCTTAGCAGCCACTGTATGGTAGATATCCATTCAGCAAGCTTATCAGTCTGTCGACACCACCCCTCTGGGAGAGGGGAGGCTGGGTACATAGCTCAGTCATTAAACTGCTTGCTTAGGCCTGGGTCTCAGAGACCACTGAGCACAGGTCCCACGCAGTTGCAGTAAGCAGCTGAGACCAGGGAGGGCTGAGACAGATTCTTTGATCTTTATACCGATGTAAAATATAGGTCATAGGGGTGCGCATTTGTAACCTTAGCATAGGAAGTCTGAGACAGATTCCGGTGGCCCATACCTCTAATCCCAGCATCTAGGAAGCAGACTCCCGGGCAGGTTTCTGTGAGTTTGAAACCAGCCCGGTCTACATAGTGAGCCCCAGGACGGCCAGGGCTACATGAGAATCTGTCTGAGAAAACAGACAAATAATATCAAAAGACAAACAGATGGGCTGCTCCTGGGAAACAACACCCAAGACTGTCCTCTAGCTATTCCTACTCATCTACCTGTCCATCCAGCCATGAGCCCACACTCCCCCTCACCACACACACACACACACACACACACACACACACACACATACAGAGCTTCCCACACTGGCTTCTGGAAGGCTTAAGGAGGGTATGTTTGATCAAGTCTTATCCAGGGAACTATCAGAGATGGTTGGCCACTGCCTCCCACCTGCACCCCACCTAGGCCACAGGAAGCCTTGTTCATACCTTGTATTAGATTTCTATCTCATCACTCAGCAGTGTGCGGGGGGGCTTCAGCCTCACCCGACAGCAAGCGGGGCCGAGGACTAGAAGGGCCCAGCCACCGCAGCTGCAAGGAAGGATCTAAACCTGGAAGGTTGTGGGGCTCCATGGTGGGAACATCCAGGCCTAGGTAGCCTGAAGGTGCCCATAGAAAAGGGGTGATCCCCAGACCCTCCTTTGCACACTTGGGAGAAACAGCATCCTGGGGGGAGCTCTCTCACCTGTATGGCCTGGGGTGGGAACAGGGAGCCAGAGAAGACCCAGATTTCATGCTAATGTTGCTTCAGACAGGTTGCTTCGGGCATGACAGGCTGACAGTTCCACATCATTAAGGTCAAATTACATCAGCAGAGAGAACTTTGATTCTTCTGGTATGACGGTGACCTTTCGTAGCTACCTTTGGCTGGCAAGGAGACGGGGAAGGTCAAATGCCAATCCTGGCAGGGTTGTCTCCTGCTCACTGTGGGAGGCAGGGGTGTTAGTGCCCAGAAGAGGATGGGCACACACACACACACACACACACACACACACACACACACACACACAGAGGCATGGTGCCAAGGCCCAAGCTGTACGACCTGTGAGTCCAGGATGGGTGCATGGGAGCCCCTAGCCAGCATCAACTGACCTTTGAACTTCCTGACTGAGGAGGGGCCCTGTGGGGATCTGAGGGTTCCTCTGTCCATCCAGCAAGCTTCCTGCTCTCCTCAGTTGATCTCCCACAGTCCTGAGAGCTGGGGATGACCCCAAGAACAGTCAAGACTCCATGCCCTTAGATATAGGAAGTGTCTTAAGCTGAGAGGCTTGCTCCAAGGGTTCTCAAGCTCCCTCTGATGCCGCAGAGGGCTTCCCGGGGCTGTGGGTGTGAACAACACCAGACCATGTGCCAGAGGGCTAGATGTGGCCAGCGTACGCCATTTTGACTCCTCTGAGCAGGAATACGGACATGACTGTGACAAGCGTAGCCTCTCTTCCTTGAGAGCAGATTCTGATGTGCCTGCTAGCACCTCCCTGCTCATTGTTTCTGAACAGCCCCCAGATGGCCTGGCATCAACCCTCCAAGACCTGCCATCCAAGAGAAGGTGCCAGGACAGTGTTAGACAGTGAAGCAGGATTAGGAATTACCAGGAATCCTGAGCCACAGTATGTGTTTTTCCGCTGTGTGCATGACGAGGCAGGACCTGCTCTGTTGTGCTACCTCTGTCCCTCTGGGGCGAGGGCAAAGGTCATCACCAAATACTCAGCCCCACTGAATGAATACACAGCCATGTGGACAGAGCAACAGGACCCAACAGACAGAAACCCAGGGCTCCTGGGTACCTGCTCTTTACCAAATCGCCTACTGATGACGTTTCTAAGTGTGGGCCAGGAAGAGCATGTGGCCTCACTTGGCACACAGTGTGTCTACCTGTGGGCGTTGGACCTACAGTGAAGAATTCAGGAAACAGGCCAACAAAACAGACAGCTAGGAAGCCATGAGCGTTGTGGGGTCGGTGCCTTCAAAGTGTGACACATCGGGAATTTAAATAATTTAGGGAGTGTGTGTATGTGTGTGTGCACTTGCACGTGCAAGTGTGTACGTGGATGTGCCTGTGTGCATCTGAACGAGAGTCAATAGCAGGTGTCACCTGTAGGTACCATCTACCTTGGATTTGTTTGTTTGTTTGTTTGTTTGTTTGTTTGTTTGTTTGTTTTAAAGTCAGGGTCTCACTATGCAGCCCTGGTTGGCCTTGAACTTGCCTGTAGACCAGGCTGGCCTAGAACTTGCAGAGATCTGCCTTCCTCTGCCTCTGCCTCTGCCTCCTGAGTGCTGAGATTAAACGCATGTGCCACCACACCTGGTCCACCGTGGGTTGTTTTTTTTTCTCCTCGCTGACCAGAAACTCACCACGTAGGGCTGGACTGGCTAGCCAGTGAACCCTGGAGACTCTCCGGTCTGCCTCCCCTCAGAACTGGCTTTTTAAATATGGGTCCCGGAGATTAAACTCGGGTCCCTATGCATCCGAAGCATTCATTTTAGTCATCGGAACCACCTCCCCACTGTCTATAATTTGTTTTTAAAAGAAACATATGCTTATGTATGGGGCAGGGGGGCAGTACGCATGCCGCAGAACCATGTGGAGGTGAGAGGACAGTTTGTAGGCGTTGGTTTTCTCCGGCCATGTGGGTCCTGGGGGTTGAAATCAGATCATCAGCTTTGGCAGCAAGCACCTTTACCCTTGATGATGATCCTTGATGATGATCCTCTGAAAGCTGACTCGCAGAGCACCTGGAAATGGGTGTCAGCTTGGGCTCCAGCTGCGCCCACACCTCAGCTTGTCCCCTCAGTCCAGAGATCCCCTCTGTGACCGGCTCTTCCTGTCTCTATCTGTGTTCTACAGGCAGGCGAGGGAGCAGGAGACGCCGCCTGACTTTTTTTATTTCTCTGACTATGAGAGGCACAATGCGGAGATCGCGGCCTTCCACCTTGACAGGTGAGTCCCCTCCCTTCACACTGCCAAGAACCAACCCGATCCAGATCCATCTATGTACGCATGTGTGCTACCTACATGTGTGCACGGGCCTGGCCTTAGGAATCCCTGGAGCCACCATTGTTAACCTCCACAGCTGCTCCATACTAAACCATCAAAATCCATTAGAGTGTGTGTGTGTGAGTGTGTGTGTGTATGTGTGTTTTTTATGTGTGTGTATATGTGTGTATGTATGTGTGTATGTGTGTATGTGTATATATGTGTGTTTGTATGTGTATGTATGTTTGTATGTGTGTATGTGTGTATGTATGTGTATATATGTGTATATGCATGTGTGAGTGTATGTATGTGTATGTGTGTGTGAGTGTGTGTATATGTATGTGTGTATGTGTGTATGTGTGTGTGTTTATGTGTATATGCATGTGTGTATGTATGTATGTGTATGTGTGTGTGAGTGTGTGTATGTGTTTGAGTGTGTGTGTATGTGTGTGTATGTGTGTATGTATGTGTGTGTATGTATGTATGTGTGTATGTATGTGTATATATGTGTATATGCATGTGTGTATGTGTGTGTATGTATGTATGTATGTATGTGTTTATGTGTGTGTATATGTGTATATATGTATGTATGTATGTGTGTCTGTGTGTGTATGTGTATGTGTGTATATGTGTATGTGTGTGTTTATATGTGTGTATATATATGTATGTATGTATGTGTATGTGTGTATATGTGTATATGTGTATGTGTGTGTGTTTATATGTGTGTATATATGTATGTATGTGTGTGTGTCTGTGTGTGTGTGTATGTGTATGTGTATGTGTGTATAGCACGCAAATAATGTTTGCATGCTTTGTAGAGACCACAGGAGAACCTCATGTATCATTCCTCAGGAGCTGCCCACTATTCAGAATCACTGGAACTCTTCAAGTAGGCTAGGCTGCTGGCTGGCTGGCTGACTGACGCTCCCCAGGAATCCTCCTGTCTCTGCCCCTCAGTGCTGGCATTATAAGCATGTACCACCACGGTCGATTGCTAGAGACTGAACCCAAACTAAGCTGTCTCCCCAGCGCTACGTGCTACCCTCATTGCATTTGTGATGCTGGTGGGCACTGCCCTTTCCCCCTGTACCAAGCAAGGAGGAGCAGGAGCAGATGGCACACCATTGGGAATAAAGGGAAAAGAAATAAGGGCAGAGAGAAGTGCTCGGCATCGTGGGTGGGTTTGAACAGGTCAGGAAAGCACCTTCACCTTGGAGGAAATGGTGGTACACACTTGCAATTCCAGTGCTGGGGAGGGAGAGGCAGGAGGACCCCTGGGGCGTGATCCCCACCAGTCAGTTTTGCTCAGTCAGTGAGTTCCTGGTCGCTGAGAGTCAAGGTTGATGGCTCCTGAGAAACGAACCCCAGGTTGACCTCATGTGCTGCACCCACATGGATGAACCCACATGTGTACTCACACATGAAAACAGAGGCATGAAGCTTGAGGTGGTAGGATGCTGGCTGCAGCTGTCTTATGAAGCCATTGGGGCCCCTCATCACAGGAATGTGCTCTGTCCACCCCTCCACCAAGGGGACAGCTCATCTCTACATCCTGTGTCAGCAGGAAAAATCTAACATTGGGCATCTCCATTTAATTAAGCAAGCGGCAGTGAGTGCAGAAAGTGACCCATTAAGAGTGGGTAATTTAATTTAATTTCCTTTTAAATTTAGCCCTGGAATGAGGGCACATTTTAGTTATCGAGTCGCCTGGCAGGGCCAGAGTCAATGCGTGACGCATAGAAGCTTCAATCCTTCGGGGGCTGCACACTTTCCTAGCACCGATGGTTCTGGGCTGAGCTGAGCCCAACAGCCTCGTGTGGCAGAAAACTGGAGAACAATGGTAGAGCTTCTGGCTGCGGCGAGAACCAGCCTCAAGAATAAAGAATCCTTTCCCCCACCTTTCCTCACAGGATCCTGGATTTCCGCAGAGTCCCTCCAGTGGCTGGTAGGATGATCAACATGACCAAGGAGATCCGGGATGTGACACGGGATAAGAAGCTGTGGAGAACCTTCTTCGTGTCTCCAGGTAGCTGGGGATGGGATAGGACGGGGGACTCACGTGGCTTGGGTCGCACGCTGACCTCGGTCAGCTCTCAGACGCTTAGGGATTAGATTACTCTTCCTGTTGCTCAGATAAAATATTCCGAGGGGAGCACCCTCGGGAAGGAAAGGTTTATTTGGCTCATAGTTGAAGGGCGCACAGTCCGTCGCGGTGGGAAGACATGGCGGCAGGAGCGTGAGGCGGCTGCTCCCAGAGCATCCACAGTCAGGAAGCAGAGAGAGGTGGATGCTGGGGCTCAACTCACTTTCTCCTTTGCATTGTCTGGGATCTCAGCTCATGGGATGGGGCTACACACACTGAGGGTGGGTCTTTCCACCTCAGTTAACGTAATCTTTTTTTTTGTTTTTGTTTTTGTTTTTGTTTTTCGAGACAGGGTTTCTCTGTGTAGCCCTGGCTGTCCTGGAACTCACTCTGTAGACCAGGCTGGCTTCGAACTCAGAAATCCGCCTGCGTCTGCCTCCCAAGTGCTGGGATTACAGGCGTGTGCCACCACACCCGCTAGTTAACGTAATCTTAAAAACTCCTTACAGACATGTCCAGAGGTCTGTCTCCTAGGTGACTTTAGAACCTGTCAAGTTGATGGTCGATATCAATCATCACAGAAACCATCGAACTCATCTACCCAGCAGCTGTTTCTACTGAGGAGGGCCATGCTCCCTCCTGCGTGTGGCATGTATATGTGCCAATCTGCAGACATGTGGTCTCTTTAGTGACACTTTAGTATGCCCAGACAGAAGGGTTTCCCCTGTGGTCCAGTGTACATTTAAGTTGATTAATGTATTAACTGATTGATTAGGGTCTTTGTTGTTGTTTGGTTGGTTTGAGTTGGGTTGGGTCTGGGAGGAGGAACAGGGTTTTTCATTCAATAGTCTAGGCTGGCCCGGAACTCATTATGTATACCAGAATGGCCCCAAACTTTCCTTTTTCCTCCCTTGGCATCTTAAGTAGGAGCCACCACACGTGGCTGTTGATTTGTTTGTTTGAGACAGAGTCTTGCTGCATAGTCCAGGCAGGTCTTGAACTCAGGATCCTCTTGCCCCAGCCAACAAAGTACTTGCTGATAGGCCTATGCCACAACAGCTGGCCTGCTGTATAGTTTTGAACTCCAGACTTTCCTGGAAGCCTCTGGTAGCCTGACCACCAGAGCCCTGCTCTCCCAAACCTTTCTAGATCAGCCAGTGAGACTGTCCGTCACCTGGAGATGTGGCCAGCTGTCCTTCTCTGAGGGTAGAGCTGCTGGCCATAGACCTCTGGTGCCTTGAAGGTCACCACCGGATGCCCTGCTCTTCAGGGAGACTGTGTGTTGTGTGGCTGGGGTATCCACACTGGTGAGACTTCAGACTTTGAATCCCTTGAGCACACAGACTCATACTTTTCTCAGTGGACATTCTAACCACGCTGCCACAGGCTCAGCTGGCCTATCTGCTCTCTGAGTTTCTCTGTGGTCTGGCCCTGTGACAAGCTGCATATTTCAAGTCCCTCTGATGCCCTCTCAGTTTTTGGTGTGCACTTGTTTGTTGTTGTTGTTGTTGTTGTTGTTGTTGTTGTTTATATTTTATTTGGTAAATATGTATGGCATATGTGTGTAGGGGATATAGTGTGAGTGTGGAGGTATATGTGGAGGTATATATTTGTGTATAGTGTGTGTGTGTGTTGTCTATGTTTATGTGTATGCATGTATAGTACATGTGTGGTGTGTATGTACATGGGGTGTGTGTATAGTATGTATATGGTATGTGCATGTGTGTGCATGTGTGTATGAGCATACATCCACATACATTCCTCAGCTGGTCTCTACTATTACTGAGCCAAGGTTTCTTTTTGGACCCAAATCTCACCAATCCCTGTTATACCAACTAACTAGCCAGCTAACCCTAAAACTTCCCCATCTCTGCCTCCTGCGTACTAAGGCTACAAGTGGCTGCCAAACCAGCCCAGCTTGTCCTGGAGCTCAGAACTGCAGTCTTCGTGTTTGACAGTAAACAGTTTGTCCACCGAGCCACGCTGTGCTTTTGAGATTGGGTCTCATGTGGCCCCGGGCTAGCCTGGAACTCTCTAAGTAGCCAAGGATGACTTGAAGATCCCCATCTTCCTGCTTTCGCCTCTCAAGTGCTGTCACGACAGGCTTGAAACAACACCTGTTTCTGTTGGCTTGCGTGTGTGTTGTTTTCGTTCTGTTTGTTTTGTTTTGTTGTATGCAGTGCTGGGGATGGGAACTGGGGCTTTGTGTATGCGAGCCAAGCACTCCACCCACTGGGCTACATCCCCAGCCTATAGTGTACTACATATCCTGCACTATACGTTCTGAAATTGCCAGAAGTCCCATAGACCTCCTACAAAGAAGAATGGAGTGGCAGGGTGGGGGTGGGGAGTGCGAAGCAGCTGCCCCCTGGGAGGCATGCAGGCGGGAACTCCACCGCAGGTGCCTCATGCCCCTGCAGTTCCCGCAGATACATCCAATTAAGGCCTTCATTAGCTTTATCTTCAGTCTGGGTGGCACACAAAAGCCGACCTAAAAGCTCCAGCTTGTCGCCTGTGCCGATCAGCACTCAGGTTCCTTTCCTAGCTGTATTCATAAATGTGCCAGAATTGAGGCCGTGAACCCACGCCTTGCTGAAGCTCTACTTCATCCACCATCCACCATCCACCATCTCAGATTCCATTGATAAGAGGAAATAGGGGAGCTGGGGAGCTTGCTCAGCAGGTAAGAATGCTTAGTGCACAAGCATGAGGCTACATGTTCAAATCCCCCCACCCCACCCCACCCACCCCCCAACCCCCGCACCCACATAAAGGCCGGACATAGACCCTTGCCTGTAACCTCAGTGCTATAGGAAATGGGGATGGGAGGGTCACTGGGATTCCAGATCCAGAGAGAAACTTGTCTAAGGGTTTAATGGTTTGAACCGGGGCATCCGATACCCTTTTCTGGCCTCTGTGCACAAATGCGGCACATGCACATACATACATACATACATACACACGCACACGCACACGCACACGCACACGCACACGCACATACCATGCATACCCAAAATAGAATGTCTTAAATAGGTAGAAACACGCATTCACCTCTCCTTGGACCCCTTGTGACCATCCATGAAGAGCTGGATGATCCTGGATGGAGAGAGTCTCTGAGGTTGGCTGTATCAGAAGCGTATTGCTCGTAGTTCCTTGGGTTCACCAGATAGCCTGTGCTGTAGATAGAAACATTCATTCAAAGACCTGAAGCCCACCTCAACCTCCCATTTGATGGCCTCTTAGCTCTGGTTCTGTGACTCAGCCCTGTGACCTCAAGACTTGCCCATGTCATTTGAAACGTCCTGTGCCCCTGGAGGTGATTTGCCAGCAGTGGCATTCCACATCCAGCTCTGCTCTTACCTGCTCGTGCCGTGGGGTGGATACAGTTGAGGAGGTCACCCAACATGAATCAGAGGAATCAGGACGGGCAGAAGCAAGGCCCCCAGCAGCCCTGCTGAGGGACGGTAGATAGATATCTCATGCGGGTATGTGGGGGTGATGCAGTAGTCATAGATGTGGGCTTCTGAGACAGGAACCCTCAAGGTTATTCCCTGCAGAGTCGATGTACTGTGGGCTTAGTCGTTTTGAAATAGTGAAGGGCTCTGGATTTTGTTTGTTTGTTTATTTTAGTTTAGTTTTTGTTTGTTGGTTGGTTTTTTTGTTTGTTTTGCCCATGAACATGCACAAGCAGTTGCATATGGAGCCCACTGGTCAATGCCAGGTGTCTTCTCTTCAGTTTCTCTCATCCTTGATTTTGTTTTGTTTTGTTTTGTTTTTGCTTTTTTGTTTTGTTTTGTGTTTTGTTTTGTTTTTGAGGCAGGGTCCCACACTGAACCGGGAGCTTACAGGTTCAGCTACACTGGCTGGCTATTAAGCCCAAGGGATCCAACCGTTTCCACCTTCCTTAAAGCTGGCGTTAGAGGCAGGAGCCGCCGTGCCCAGATCCAGGGATCTCGTTTAATAAACAAAAGGCAAAGCTAAATAAATGCTCATCTGAGCAGATGAGACACGTCTCTTGTCTCATCTCTTTGGTGCGGGCTCCCTCCCATCCTCAGCAGGGGACCTCAGCTGATTGTCCTGAACATCCCACAGACTTCCCACACTGGGGAGGACCCACCATTTGTCACGTCACCTCTGCAGCCCACCGCCCCGCCCCCACCGACCCCCGCAGCTGCTGCTCCAATGAGCTAGCCTACACCCCCCTTTTGCAGCTCATGGTGAGGCTCCCAGTCAGTCACTAATTATCGGCTAGCTCCCATGAACCCCAAGAATCTTCCCTGGCTGTCAGGGGTCCCCTAAGGTGGTTCATCTGGCCTGGGTGGTTCCCTCCTGACATGCAGCAGAACGAGTGGACACTGACCTATGCTGAACCTAGTCCCTTCCACCTAGCTGTCCCTGCCAGACCACTCTGCCCTGTCAGCCAGTTTCTTCCAAGAGCCTTCCAGATGTCTGGTTTCCTCTGAAGCACAGGATCCCGGAGGCAGCTTTGATCTTACTTTAGAAAGCCAGGTCTGTTTAGATTCCCCGTTTCTGCTTTGCTTGCGCTTCTAGAGCCTTCCGCTGCCAAAATTGCCATTGCTGCTTCTGAGAGCTAAGTGCAGCTGGGAAAGCCTTTGATCACAGCAGACACCCTTCTTCGACTTGCTTGCGAGCAGCTCTGCTCTGGGTCAGTCAGGGAGGAGCATGGCCCTCCCTTCGAGGTGGAGCAGGCCTCACATGGGCCTTCTGTAAGCTTGGCTTGGAGCCTTCGACTCCATCCTGAAAGCAGGGTAGCTGCCGGGAAATAAAGTTCAGGCAGGGCAGATAACGGCCCCAGCCGCACACAGCTGAGAGGCCAGACTGAGCCTCTGAAGCACCCCAAGGTCTAAGGAACATGCTTTTTGCTGTCTCTGTGCTGTCCTGAAATTCACTTTATAAACCAGGATGACTTGAAACTCACAGAGATCCACCTGCCTCTGCCTCTGCCTCTGCCTCTGCCTCTGCCTCTGCCTCTGCCTCTGCCTCTGCCTCTGCCTCTGCCTCTGCCTCTGCCTCTGCCTCTGCCTCTGCCTCTGCCTCTGCCTCTGCCTCTGCCATGCTGGGATTAAAGGTGTGTGCCGCCACCGCCCTGCTGCTGTCTCTGTTTCTGCTGACCTGTCTCACATACCCTGGTCATCTATGCCCATCCTGTTTATTTCTGCAAAGCATTCTTGCTTTTGTGACCACAGGTTCCAGCATACACTCCCCCAGCCCCACCCTGGCCTTGGCATCTCACAACGTAGATTAGTTTTGACACCCCCCCCCCTCAGTCAGTCAGCTTCTCCTTTCTTTTCTTGTTGTCTGGGTTTGGCAGGTAGCCATGGGACTGTCTATCCCAATGGTGTGCAGCCCAAAGGAGGCTCCGTGAGGATCTTCTCCCAGTAGAAGGAATAACATCTGAGTAACAGTGTGTCTGCAGCCTTTGTGTGACATGGATGCCTATGTTCTGGGGAAGGCACAAAGGGCACATGTTCCCCCAAGGGAACTCCGACACTGCTGAGTTGACCCTGGCAGGAAGACAGGTCTGTCTTGGATACTGTGGCCTCTCCGGCCAGGGCACAGGCTTCATGATGTAGCCATGTCTTAATTCATGATGGAGACCTGACCTGAGATCTCACTGGCCCTGTCTTCAGGCCTTTGGAGGAGGGAGACCCATTGCCACCGCAGGCTCTCTGACCTCAAGCGACTACAGCTTTCCACCGCTCGCCTTCATTAATACGGCTCAAAAGACGCTCACCCTGCAGCACAAGTGAAGCCACTGAGCACAGAGACGCATGGGCTTTACCTCTAGTCACACAGCTCTCAGAACCCACCACGCCCACCTTAGGTGCCTCTGTGAAACCAGGTCGTATGGAACAAAAACAGGTTTCCAGTCCTCTCCCGGCAGGAGAGGCTCTGAGCCCAGCTTAGGTGGGGCCAGCAGGCTGACAGAATCATCCAATTTCATGGTTCTGGCCAACAAGTGATGGGATAGAAATTTTCCTCCTGGAGACTGTGCTATTGCCTGGCCTCTGATGCTTTTCTGTCCTAGGCAGGGGTGCAGGAGTTGGGGGGTGGGGGGAACTGGGTAAACTGCATCAGCACCTGGCGCTGCAGTGAGCTGGTCTCCTTTTGATCCTTTCCACCCTAATTACCCAGCACTGACTAAGGGAGCAAGGAGGGGGTGGTGGGTGAAGCCAAGAAGTGAAGGGGAGGGGAGAGGCAGTGAGCCTGGCCAGCCAGGACTTGTATGCCCACGGGTGTGTCAGGAATCATAGAAAATGCATGCCCCCTCCTACCCCTGCCCCTTCCAGACCTGGTCCTGAAGATTCTCCAGCCTCCTTCTCCTCCGGAGGCTGGATGGCATAGGTGAGCTTTGAAGACCTTGCTTTGTGTTATTTTTTTAGTGTGTGTGTGTGTGTGTGTTGTGTGCTGTGTGTGTCTCTGTGTATATGTGTCTGTCTGTCTGTCTGTCTGTGATAAGGCTTACATCAGATGTCTTTCTCAATGTCCCTCCATCTTACTTTAAAAAAACAAAAAACAAAAAAACAATATCTCTCATTGAACCTGAAACTTCCTGACTGGGTTAGACTGGCTGTCCAGCCAGCTCCCAGGAGGATCTCCCTATCCTAACATCCCCATCATTGGGGTTACAGGCATACACAGTCAAGGGGAAGGTGGCTCGGTCAGTAGACTGCTTACCCAGCACCAGCAAAGCCCCGAGTTCCATCCCCAGCACCACGTAAATCAGGCTTAGTGATGCATACCTGCCAACCCGGCTCTTAGGAGTTGGAGGCAGGAGTTCAGGGTCAGAGGCTGGGGGGGTGGGGGGGGATAGCTCAGTCAGTAAAGTGCTTGCCTTGCAAGCCCAAGGACCCTAGTTCAATCCCCAGGCTTTGTGTTTTAAAAATAATTGATTAAAGCTAACAGTGGGGCTACATACACATTTGCAATACCAGTTATAAGGGCGTGAGGGGGGGGGCTCCCTGGTGCTTGCTTGGCCTGTCTGCTTGGCAAGAATCAGGCAAGAGAGAGGGCCTGTCTCCAAAACATGGTGGACAGTGCCTGAGGAATGGCATCTGAAGGTGGCCTTTGTGCTCCTCCCACAGGTGCATTTTCTTACATGCCCATGCACACCGTGAGCGCGTGCGCGTGTGCGCGCGCGCGCGCGCGCGCGCACACACACACACACACACACACACACACTCACTCACATCCAAGTTCATCACCTACACAGTAAATTTGACACCAGCCTGGACTACCTGAAGCCCTTTCTCAAGAAGAAAAAAGAAAGAGGGCTGTTTCCTTCCTCCGGTGGTGGCTGGCAGTGTCCTAGTGGCTTCTTTCCTTTGTGAGTCATGAAGGCTGGCACTTCCACATAGCTTATGCGCTATGGGAACCCAAGCTGGAGCAACCGGGTCAGAGCCAACCCTACGTGCACTCTCCCCAACAGCCACCAAGGCTGTCTGTCTTCCAAGTGTCCTCATCATTTGGTGGCCTTGCTGGGACCCCCCCCCATGGCTCTCTACCTCCGTCACACATGACACCATGTGGCTTTTCAGTCACAACCATCCAAGAGGGTATAAGCTGGTTTCTTACCGGGGGTTTGGTATAAGTTTCCCAGGTGAGAGAGATACCGAATGTGTTCCCGTGTGCTTTATGACTGTGTGTGTGTGTGTGTGTGTGTGTGTGTGTGTGTGTGTGTGTTCATATGTGGTCACACATGTCTAGGTCAGAGGTCAGCTTTGGGAGTCCTTCTTCAGGCACCATCTACTGGGTCTCTTCACTTTTACCTAGAGCTCACTAAGTAGGCTGCGCTGGCCAGCAGTGGGCCACAGGGTCCTCCTGCCTCACCTCGCCTCCCAGCATGGGGGCTATGAGCATGTGCCGTCATACCCAGCTTTTTACATGCACTCTACACGGGACGCGGGTCCTCATGGTTCCGGCAGTCTTTGCCTCTGATCTTCCTACCCAGAACCCATTCCTATTCTTTTGGAAACGTGTCTGCTCATGGCTTTGCCTGCCTACGTGGTTCCTTTTGGGCTAGGCTATAAGTACTCTTTGCAAGTAAATACTAGCTGAGCAGTGGTGGCTCACGCCTTTAATCCCAGCACTTGGGAGGCAGAGGCAGGTGGATTTCTGAGTTCGAGGCCAGCCTGGTCTACAGAGTGAGTTCCAGGACAGCCAGGGCTACACAGAGAAACCCTGTCTCGAGAAAAAAAAAAAAAAAAAAAAAAAAGGAAAGTAAATACTAGAACTTCCTCTGGTGGATGACTGGCATTTTCTCTGCTCTCGGGAGCCTGAGTTGATCTTAGGAGATCAGAGTGTGAGCAGGAAGTAGCTCCCACTGTGACAGGGGTCTGACTTTGACTCCCTGTGGCTAGAGTTCTGCTCTGTAGACTCTCAGGGTATGGGATGAGAGGGGAGGGACTGTGGGCATTGCCAGGGGCAATGGGCACTGACTGGATCTGCCTTTCTCCAGCCAACAACATCTGTTTCTATGGAGAATGTTCCTACTACTGTTCCACCGAGCATGCCCTGTGTGGGAGGCCTGACCAGATCGAAGGATCCCTGGCAGCCTTCCTGCCTGACCTGTCGCTGGCCAAGAGGAAGACGTGGCGGAACCCCTGGCGTCGTTCCTACCACAAGCGAAAGAAGGCAGAGTGAGTCGGGCACCCGGGACTCAATGGGCTAGCTTCTGCCCACCGTGCAACCAGGGACGCTGGGCCCGGAGTGGGAGTCAGAAGCCCAGAGTCAAGACAGGCAGCAAGAGCAGTGCAAAGCCAGCTTTGCCCGTGCCACTGTGAGACATGGTGGCAGCGGGATGTCTTGGTTACCATTGCCGACAAAGATGGCTTCTGGCTCACAGTTTGAGGGTTCGGTCCATCGTCATGAGGGGGACATGGTGACAGGAACATGAGGTGGCTGGTTACGATCAAGCAGCAGAGAGATGAGCTCACTTTCCCCGTTTTATCCAGCCCAGGACCCCAGCCTAGGGAGCGGGGACCACCCGCTCACACCGTTCAGGAGTCAGTCTTTGCTTCAGTCAAACCTCTCTGGAGACATCCTCACAGACACACCCAGAGGTGTGGTTCCACGATGGCTCTAAATCCAGTCAAGTTGACAGTATTTAACCACCACAGGGTTCCTATCTAAGATGTAGAAGAGTTGTTAGCCGATACTGGTATCCATTAAAACACAACCTCCCCCACCCACTGCCCGTCAGGTGCTAGAAAACACACACACACACACACACACACACACAGTATTTGCATAAAAAGCATGCTATCCGCTGATAGTGCCTTCATCCCTGGACCCATCTAGGGCAGGAGGAATAACTTCATCACCTCCCAGGCCTCTATTCCTATTCCTTCAGCCTGTCCTAATGTGTGTCCCTGAAGACGCTCCATCCCCGTTGTGAATCCTCTTTACAAAATGTGAACCTGCTGGCCCCGTGCTCTGCTAAGCCAGGCAGCACCAAATAATCCAGCCTGGACCTCCCTCTTCACTCCGAGGAGAGGCCCTCAGTCCTGGCTTCAGATGTCCCCTTCTCCTCCCCCCCCCACAGGTGGGAAGTGGACCCCGATTACTGTGAGGAGGTGAAGCAGACGCCACCGTACGACAGTGGCCACCGAATCCTGGACATCATGGACATGACCGTCTTTGATTTCCTCATGGGTACGTCCTGCAGAGCGTGCTGGCTGCCAGGAATGCCTAAACGCCTTTGGGGGGCCACCACCTGGTGACCCGCAGCCGAGGAGGGGTGGAGGCCTCTGAGCAGTTGTGCGTGCTTGTCCCTGCAGGGAACATGGACCGGCACCACTACGAGACCTTTGAGAAGTTCGGGAATGAGACCTTCATCATACACTTGGACAACGGGCGCGGGTGGGTCTTCCCGTGCCCTTGACGGGGTTCTAGCCATCCTCACCTATGGGGGATGGGGTGGGGAGGGGACTAGCTTAGCCTGAGAAGCAATCCCTGGGGCAGGAGAATCACCCGAGAGGCGAGGCCTAGGGACTCATCAGGGTGTGCCTAAGTGGGGAAGTGGAGACTCCCCTGGGGTGCTGGATTCATGGCAGTGACCGTAGGAGTACTTTCTGCTATTCCTTCCTGTTATCCTGGGGAAACTGAGGCCTAAGGGCCCGTGGCTTGATGAGAAAGGCCAACAAGCAGTCAGTTCTGCCTGAGAGAGGTCATTAACCTCTATGTAACAAAGCAGAGACCCTTCCAATATATATATATACATATATATATATATATATATATATATATATATAAACAATACTGCCTGTGTGGACCATGCCCAGGGTCAGCCTCGACACCAATGAGGTTGTCATGGCTCTACAGCGTCACAGTTCTGGGAGGTGGGATCCCGAGGGCGGGGCCCGGGGCCCAGCCAGGCTTTCCAGCTGCTAGGGCTCTGACCACTCTACCTTCCTTCACTCCACAGGTTTGGGAAATACTCACACGATGAGCTCTCCATTCTAGCTCCTCTCCACCAGTGCTGCAGGTGCGTGCCAAGCCTTGCGGGGCCTCTCGCAGCCCCCTCCCCCCCCCCCGCCCGAGGCAGCCATCGCTACCTGAGAGGCCTGCTCCCGCTCACCGGACAAGCATCCGCAGGCCAAGCCCATCCCAGCCTCCTCCCGCACCCCTCTTCCCTAAGCCTCACCTGGGTACATACCCCCCACCTGTAAAGACCCCAAAGCCCAAAACAGGCTGTAAGTCCAGACAGCATCCTTCTCTCCTGGCTATGGCTTCCAGATTCACCCACCCTGTCCACCTTCCCCAGTCTCTCACACCTACCACCCCCCAATGGCTCCCAAAGCAAATCGTTTACCTCCCTTGGGAGACCCAGAGTGAACCTGGCCAGCTGAGGAGGGAGCAGTTAGCCTAGTCTTGGGTCGGCCCTCAGGACAGGGGGTGCCCCCTCTTGCCACCAGTCAGTCTTTCTGGATAGGACTGTAGCAATGGCTAGAACAGTGGTTTCTCAACCTGTGGGTCACAACCCCTCTGGGGGGTCGAAGGAGTCTTTCATAGGGGTTGCATACCATATGTTTGCCTTCTGGTTCATAACAGCAAAATTACAATTATGAAGTCGCAAGGAAAATAATTTTGTGGCTGGAGCAGGGGCGAGGGGTGGTCACCACAACATGAGGGGCTGTATAAAGAGCTGCAGTATTGGGAAGGTTGAGGACCACTGCTCTAGCATGGCCCCTCTCCATGTAACAGACCCGTGAAGCCTGGGGTCTCGGCTCTCGCTCTCTCTCTCTCTCTCTCTCTCTCTCTCTCTCTCTCTCTCTCTCTCTCATCTTTGACCTCTGTCTTTTTCTCCAAGTCTGTCTCTCGATGTTTCTCTTGTCTTCATGTCTCCGAATGTCTCTCTCCGTGTCCCTGTCTTGTCTCTATCTCTCTGTCTCTCTCTCTATCTCTGTCTCTCCAGCCATACGCCTCCCCGCCAAGAGCCCCCACCCTCGGTCCTTCCTGGCAGTGACACTCGACTCTCTCCGCAGGATCAGGAGGTCCACCTACCTGAGACTGCAGCTGCTGGCCAAGGAGGAGCACAAACTGAGCCTGCTGATGGCCGAGTCCCTGCAGCGTGACAAGGTGGCGCCCGTGCTCTACCAGCTGCACCTGGAGGCCCTGGACCGGCGCTTGCGCATAGTGCTGCAGGCTGTGCGAGACTGTGTGGAGAAGGACGGGCTGAGCAGTGTGGTGGAGGATGACCTCGCCCCTGAGCACAGAGCCTCCGCGGAGAGGTAGTGACCACACTGCCTGTGAGGAAGAGGGAGCACAGAGCCTAGCCACCTGTGAATTCAGTGAATTCGGATGGGATCGGTCATCCCCATAGGGTGACCGGCAGCGGTGGCAGGGAGCATGGGGTCTCCCTCATGGCTCTCATAGGGATGTATGGGCCTCCGGTTCCAGCAGAAACCAGACAGAGCACTCTGGACATGCATCGGAGTGGCCAGCGCTCCGTCCTTCCCATAGGGAGGGACCTTTAACTCACTATTTTGTACTTAACAAAAGGCTCACACTCCTGTCGATGGAGAACCACCCAGCAGACCAGAGATCACCTCTGGGCCACTTCAAGGACCTTCTGTGATGTGATCACACTCTGGCTCTCTCAATTGCCACCCACTTTCTGCTCCTCCATCCTGGGGCTTCCTCTGTCAAAGGCTGGAGAGCTCTAGGGAAGGGAAGCGGTGATGGACATTGTGGCCTGGGTCGGGGCAGATGTGTACCCAAGAATGGGTTTTTGGATACCAGTGACCAGCTATCCACCTGTCCACTGCTGCAGAGCGGTCAGGCCTTACTAGTTGTTGGGTCCTGCCTTGGCTGAGCTCGGGACGATGGGTGTCAAGACACTACGCAGAGCCCATGGCCCCAGGACAGCAGGCTAGCCTTGGGACAATTTTGTGGAGTAGTTTGCAGTGAGGTAACAGTGCAATAAAGATACAGCAAGCGTGTGCCACGGCTCTCTGGGGAGGGGGACTCACTCCTTGCACAGCTGTCCTCCTAGACAGCCCCCAGATGGGGCTAAGCTCTGCTCTTATGGTGTCTGTGTGAGGTGGGTCTTCAGTCTGTTAGGGCCGTGCAGGGAACTGCCCGTCCAGCCCCTAAAAGGTAAGCGGGCTAGCAAGGTCTCTGCTCCAGAGGGGCGGGGCAAGGGAGAGGGTAGGAGGTCAGCTGTGTCTTGTCGCACTCCTGCAAAGCTTTGGGCTCTGAGCCACAGGAGGCTTACCTTAGAGGTAAGGGTGGGATCTGAACAGCCCTACACAGGGACACGACATACCTGAGCAAGAACCGTGGAAGGGGTTGCCCAGGGGCCCGTGAGAGCTGCAAGCCATTGCACTGCTGGCCCCAGGACTCAGATCCCCCTCTGCCCCGAGGTCCTACCTCCTTCCAGTAAGCTGCTGCCATGCTGGGCAGGGGCCAGGTCTTAATCCAGGAACGGACATTGGAGACGACCCACTATGCAGCTGTGCACTCCTGAGTCACAAGAATGACAATCAAACAAACAAATGATGGCCTGCCCCTATCCCAGGCGTTCCCAGCTGTCACCCTGTGGCTTGTTCACATGTCACTCCCCTAGGAGGGGACTGGGGGCAGGCTCAGCAGTAATTCACAGAGCCGTTAGAACCCAACAATTAAGTCCTCGATGTTCTCAGACGCAATAGTACACGGTCTGCTTCTCGTATTATATACGTATGTGTATATGTGTATATATGTAGTTCAGGTTGTGTGTGTGTGTGTGTGTGTGTGTGTGTGTGTCTGTGTAGGCCAGAGGCTGAGGTCATGCATCTTTGTGTGTCTGTGTGTGTGTGTGTGTGGTGTGTGTGTGTGTGTCTTTAGGCCAGAGGCTGAGGAGGTCATGCATCTTTGTGTGTGTGTGTGTATGTGTGTGTGTGTGTGTGTGTGTGTGTGTGTGTGTGTGTGTGTGTTTAGGCCAGAGGCTGAGGTCATGCATCTTTGTGTGTGTGTGTGTGTGTGTGTGTGTGTGTGTGTGTGTCTTTAGGCCAGAGGCTGAGGTCATGCATCTTTGTGTGTGTGTGTGTGTGTGTGTGTGTGTGTGTGTGTGTGTGTCTTTAGGCCAGAGGCTGAGGAGGTCATGCATCTGTGTGTGTGTGTGTGTGTGTGTGTGTGTGTGTGTCTTTAGGCCAGAGGCTGAGGTCATGCATCTTTGTGTGTGTGTGTGTGTGTGTGTGTGTGTGTGTGTTTAGGCCAGAGGCTGAGGTCATGCATCTTTGTGTGTGTGTGTGTGTGTGTGTGTGTGTGTGTCTTTAGGCCAGAGGCTGAGGTCATGCATCTTGTGTGTGTGTGTGTGTGTGTGTGTGTGTGTGTGTGTCTTTAGGCCAGAGGCTGAGGTCATGCATCTTTGTGTGTGTGTGTGTGTGTGTGTGTGTGTGTGTGTGTGTCTTTAGGCCAGAGGCTGAGGTCATGCATCTTTGTGTGTGTGTGTGTGTGTGTGTGTGTGTATGTATGTGTGTGTGTGTGTCTTTAGGCCAGAGGCTGAGATCATGCATCTTCCCCTGCCAGCCTCTATCTAATTTTTAAGACAGGTTCTCTCACTGAACCTGGAGCTCACCAACTTGATTTAACTGGCTGGCCTGTGAGTCCCCGGCATCCTCTTGTCTCTGCCTCCCCAGGACTGGGATTCCAGATGTGCACCTCTGTGCCTGGCTCCTTAATGTATATTCTGAAGATGGAACTCGAACCTTCAGGAAAGCACTTCAGGCCTGAGCCATCTTCCCATCCCTGTTTTCCTCCTTTAATGGGAGAGAGCGAGGCTGAGACACAGGAAGCCAGCGGATTCCTGAGCTGACAAACTCAGTACCAGATACGTAGACACTTAGGGATGCTGAGGCCTGTTAGACCCAAATCCCTACCTGTTCCAGGGAATGCTCTGCACAGCCTACTAGCAGATGGCCTAAGACCACTGAACCACCAAGGGGATGAAACAGTGACCAAGTGGCCCCCAAACGTGCCTCCCACCAGCTTTCTGTCTTAGCAAAAGGCCCAGTATTAACCCCATGCCTCAAGAAGGAAGCCTAGAACCACCTTCTAGCAGACTGGCTAAGAGCAGAGGCCAGCCTCCTTTGTCTAGTGTGCCAATCCCAGTACAGGCTTCCAGTAGGTAAGGCCTAAATGTTGGCTTGTGCGTATTGTGCTGTCTATGACCACAGAGGTCATAGGACACCTCACCACCATTACCCTCAGCCCTCCAAGATCCTCCGCTATTGACTGGCCCATGGAGCCCTGTGGCAAGCCAGGCTGAAAAGCATGTCTTCATCCCTGACAGATTGGAGAAGCGACAGAGATAGAGGCGTGATCAAGTCACGAGACCTGTGAGGATTGCAAATGGACAGACATCACCCAGGACAGACATCCTATAAGAGATGAAGGGAGGAACCGGGTACACCCCATACCCATGGGCTGATGTCTTACTCCTACTGTGACTGGGGACAGGACCATGGTGGAGGAGAAGAGGATGACTGAGTTCACCCAGATGGCCCTAATCAAGGGCCATTGGTCCTTATAAAAATGAGATCACAGCTCATGCTGGTGGTAATCCTAGCATTTGGAGAGCTGAGACAGGAAGGTGGTCAAGAGTTCTGGGCCAGCCTGGACTAGAATGAGACCCCCACCCCCATCTCAAAAAATAAAGTAAGTCCAGTGAGATGGCTCAATGGGCAAAGGTACTTGCCACCAAGGCTGTCCCCAGGATCCACAGAGTGAAAGGGGGACAACAGATGGTTGTGAGCCACCAGGCACAGAGAGTGAATTCAGTGCAAATGGCAAGACCAGAGGCTGAGCTAAAGACCGGGAGTGTGAGCAGAATGTTGGTGCTCACAGGGAGGGAAGGCCAGGAGGTCAGTGAGAGGGGACGTGGGACTCAGAGTCTTGTGCCCACTAGCATCTGCTGTACCCACTATAGGACAGCATAGGTACGCCGACTGGTGTAAAACCCAGGTGGTGGCCAAGGGTCAACCCCAGACCAAGTGCTTCATAAGATGGCAGCCAATCTTCTGGCTTTTCTCTGGCCTCTGTGCTTACCTAAGCCTACACCCACAGAAAAGGTAGGCCCACCTGCTTTTTTTCATCCTGCTGGCCCACCATCTGCGACCCCACAGTCACTGTCGTGGGTACTACAAGTCTCTAGTGCGCTGGTTCTCAATCCTGCATATCACATCTTTATATTAAGATTCATAACCTTTGGAAATGTATAGTTATGATGCAAAAAAAATAATTTAATGATTAGGGAGATTACAGCAACATGAGCAACTGTATTAAGGGGTGCACCATCAGGAAGGCTAAGAATCACTGCTCATAAGTGTCTAAGAACCTTATCTCCTAAAACACCTGCCCTTTGCCCCAATTCAAGAAGTCGCGAGACCTCAGAAAGATGCGCCAGTGAGACCCAGGGCCACCACACAGATTATAAGATACCTGGGTTGCTGTGCATTTTGACTCTTCTGTGTGAAGCTGTCTCCATGTGGCAGAAAGACTCGAGGGCTGAGGAGCCCTGGCCAGTGGGCACCATGTGGGTCTGGGAAGGCAGCACAGTTTATAACACTGTTGTCACGCGAGCATGAGGACCTGCGTTCAGATCCCTAGCACCCATGCAAAACTCTAGGTGCTGTGGCGTAAGTCTATAACCCAAGCATAGGGGAGAGGTGATCAGGCAAGTCCCTGACAGTCACTGGCTAGCCAGGGTAGCCAATCAATGAGCACAGTGTCTTAGTCAGGGTTTCTACTCCTGCACAAACATCATGGCCAAGAAGCAAGCTGGGAAGGAAAGGGTTTATTGAGCTTACACTTCCACACCACTGTTCATCACCAAAGGAAATCAGGACCAGAACTCAAGCAGGTCAGGAAGCAGGAGCTGATGCAGAGGCCATGGAGGGATGTTTCTTCCTGGCTTGCTTCCCCTGGATTGCTCAGCTTGCTCTCTTATAGAACCCAGGACTACCAGCCCACAATGGGCACCACCCACAAGGGGCCCTCCCCGCTTGATCACTAATTGAGGAAAATACCCCACAGCTGGATCTCATGGAGGCACTTCCCCAACTGAAGCTCCTTTCTCTGTGAGAACTCCAGCCTGTGTCAAGTTGACACACAAAACCAGCCAGTACATGCAGTTAAGGGAGCCTCTTCAGAGAAAAAAAAATAAAGAACTGAGGTAGACAAATGCACACACACAGGCACGTGCACCCATACACATGTGCACATACATATACCACACACACACATACACACACACACACACACACACACACACGCACACGCACACGCACACGCACACGCACACGTGCACGCGCACACACACACACACACACACACACACACACACACATCATACACAATGCTAAATAAAGAAGTAAGCACCTGTCCTGTTAGCTAAAGCTAGCAAACTTGCAGTTGTTTGCTATAGTGGTAAATAACTACTACGCCGTGATGTGGCTTTGCATCGGTAGTTCTTAGCCTGTAGATCACAACCCCTTTGGGGTCGCATATCCAATACCCTGCATGCCAGCTATTTACATTACAAATTCATAACCGTGGTGAGATTACAGTTAGAAAGCAATACATTGATTGTATGGTTGGAGGTCCCTACAACATAAGAAACTGTACTAAGGGGTCGAAGCATTAGGAAGGTTGAGAACTGCTGCCTCACAAGAACTAAAGACTTCTCCATCAATTTGGAATTGCTCACGGTCACCTGGAGGGACCTGATGATCATTCTCACTACACTTCTAGATCTGTCTCCACTGCTCTGAGCTACTGCACTGGCCCATGCAATGACCCAAATATATGTTTCAAGGTAGACTCTAGCAACAGCTTCTCAGTGCCCCAAGGTCACATCTACGACATGGGATCACAGCCCTGGAGGCTTAACACAACACAAATGCGTTCTCTTGCAGTTTGGAAATTATGAGTCTGAAACCAGGGTGCAGACAGGATTGACCACTATGTCTGCTTTGCGACATTTCTGCCTGAGGCCTCTCTGATAGCCACTTGTATTGCCATGTGTCCTCTGAAGTGGCTGTGTGCCCTGGATCCAAACCCCATTGTCCTTTTTTACTGTGAAGATCCGGGTCTTAAAGCCAGGAAAATGTCCTCCAAATCTTCAGTTATCATGGAAAATAAACCCTGTATAATCCCGGCACTGAGGAGGCAGAGGGACACACACACACACACACACACACACACACACACACAGAGAGAGAGAGAGAGAGAGAGAGAGAGAGAGCGCAGGGAGAGAGAGAGAGAGAGCAGGGCTTTGGGCTTTAGGGGGTGGGTTAGAGATGGCTCAGTCACTCAGAGCTGCTCTTACAGAGGACCCGGGTTCAGTTCCTAACATACACACAGAGGCTCACAACCACCTGTAACTCTTGTTCTAAAGAATCCAGTGTCCTCATCTAGCCTCCGTGGGTACCAGGCATGCATATGCCACACATACAATCATGTAGGCAAAACACTCGCATACCTTAAAAATAGAACGATGCTCAGAGACTCAAGATGTGGCAGGGCATTCAAAGATCCAAGGGAAAGAAACCGGCCAGCGCTGGCTAGCGTCGTTCCATGTCTGTGTGTATACATGTGCATTCTAGGCTTCTCTGCTTCTTCCCACGACCCTCTGCTCCCCTCTCCACATCCTAGCATTTTTAGCCTCACTGCCAAGCAGTTTAAAGGACCCAATCAGAATGTAAATCATTCAATATGGGAGGGAGATAAAGGAGCTAAAATATATAAAAAGGCATGTCCATGCTATACCAGGAATTGTTTTTTCCTTTATTATATTTTAGCCTTTCCTAATCCACTGAAAGCTACTTCCTGGAAGAAAAGGCGTAGGTGTGCCACATCTGCTTGGAAAGCTTGCAACAAGGATGGACAGAGATTAGGTGCCCTTGTCAGCCCGATACTGCCTTCTAATCCCAGGGCATTCTGCGCTTTTCTCACACCTTCACCCATTTTGAATCTGAGTGAGCAGGTGAGACAGACCACGAGGACCCAGAGACAGTAGCTGCATGCCGTGAAATCGCCATGATTGTGGACAAAGCCAACAGTACACCTGTTAATGTTGACTTATCCCTCAAGTAAACTAAGATGTTAGCGTCTAGCCCAAATGACTGTTCCCAAACCCATCCCGATGCCTGGATGGACTGAGTACGGGACTACCAGCTGTTATCCAGCCAGACGGCCCTGGTGGCTATCCAGTTGCTTTGAGAACACCAGAGTCACTTGGAGGAGGCTACACAGCAACCACAGCTGCTTGCCGCTGAGGCACAACTTTGGCTTTGAAGACGCTGTCCTAGCCAAAGAGTTCACTCTAGGTGGTGGTGGTGGTGGTGGTGGTGGTGGTGGTGGTGGTGGTGGTGGTGATTATCTTAAGCTTTTATTGCTGTGAAGAGACACCATGACCACAGCAACTTTTACAAAGGAAAGGATTGAGTTAGAGTTGGCTTACAGTTTCAGAGGTTTAGTCCAGGGTTGTCATGGTGGGAAGGCATGGAGCTAGAGAAGGAGATAAGAGTGATCCGCAGGCAGCAGATGGAGACTGCCACACTGGGCATAGCTTGAGTGTATGAGACTCCACAGCCAGCCCTTACAGTGACACACTTTCTCCAACAAGACCACACCCACTCCAACGAGGCCATCCTTCCTAATAGTGCCACTCCATATAAGCCAAGCACTCAAACGCATGAGTCTTTGGGGGCCATATCTATTCAAACCAACACAATTATGATGATTGTGATGGCGATGGTGGTGGTGGTGGTGATAATGATAATGACAATGATGACGATGACGATGACAATGAGTCGGTGGTAGGGACACAAGGGCAGCTGAAGAATCCCAGAGGAGAGCACTACCAGGAAGCAAAGACAATGGAGACAATGAGGGGGAGCGGAGAGGCCGAGATCCTAAGGATGGAGGATTTGGGAACAGGAAGACTAGAAACTGCGACCCTCATAGGTTGAGAGAACCCCCACGTATCTGCCAAGAGTCAGGGGCTGAGGGACCCATCTTGGGGCCTTGAGAGATGAGACACTGGCTGCTGTAGAGATGGGGGTCCCCCACACAAGGCCCATTTGGAAACTGAGGTACTAAAAGACACAGCTGCCTACTGCTGCCATCCACTGATGCTGGAAGCGGAGGATTGCAACAGCTTTCGAGTGCCAGTGGTTAAGTCTCAGAGCAATAGAACTCCACTTGAGCACCTACCGGCATATCCTATGACTTCAAGAGCCAGGAGCAATAGAGCCCTGGCTCTGGGAGATTGGAACTGTGAGCTTCTGGCTCTGCCTGTCCAGTCTCTAGGCCTTTGGTACTCAAGAGCTGAGGTCAGCCAGCCTAGAAGACCTCCCAAATACCCACCGGTCTGTTGTTCTGTTTTGTTTCTAAGACCATGTTTCTTCTAGCCCAGCCTGGCTTCAAACCTTCTTTATATTAAGTCCTGAGGATGACCTTGAACTCCTGAATCCTCCTGCCTCCACCTTCACAGTGCTGAGAACACAGGCATGTGTTCCCATGACTAGTGTATGCAGTGCTTGCGATGAAACCCAAGGCTTCACACTACATAATGAGTTTAAAGCCAGCTTGAGATGTATGAGAACTCGTCTTCAAAACAAAACAGTACAAACAACGACAAAAACAACAAAAACAGGGCTGGAGGAATTGCTCAATAGTTATCTCCCTTGCAGAAGACCTGAGTTCGGTTCTCAGCACCTGCATCAGGTGGCTCACAGCCATCTATCTATACGTATCTCCAAGAATGTTGTATACCTCTGGCTCTGTGTCCATGCACATATATGTACTCGTGTACACATACACATAAAAAAAATACATCATTTTTAAAAAGAAAAAAAAACATTATGAAGAAGTTCAAGGTCATCTCTGGCAATGTAGTAAATTCAACACCAACCTGGGATACATGAGATCCTATCTCAAAAAACAACTAAGAGCAAACAAATGAGAAATAGATTTGCATCTATTTGCACGTAGAATGGTATGTGCATTTATCAGAATGGACAAGGAGTCTCTTCTGTCCCTGGTTCTCGTGAGCACACGTCTGAGTACACGTGGGTGGGTGTCTGTTTTAGATTACACGTGGACAGGTGATACGACAGTATGGCATCCCATGTGATCCAGAAACACGTGGACCCAGAGCTTAGGTCACGCCTCTATTAGGGTTCTATTGCTGTGAAGAGAGACGATGACCACGGCAACTCTTACAGAGGACAGCATTTCGCTGAGGCTGGCTTACAGTTCAGAGGTTTAGTCATTTATCATCGTGGCCGGAAGCATGGCAGCACGCAGGCAGACATGGCTCTGAAGTAGAAGTCTCGAGTTCTGCATCTAGATTGGTGGATAGCAAGAAAAGAGAGGAGAGAGAGACTAGGCCTAGTTTCTGAAGCCCAAAGCCCACCCCCAGTGACACACTTCCTCCATCAAGGCCACACCTCCTCATCCCAGCCACGTAGCACCACTCTCTCATGACCAAACGTCCCACAAATGAGCCTAGTGGTGGGGGGCCATTCCTAATCAAACCACCACAGGTCACAAGTCACGCCGGAAGCCCATGTTCGTCAGGACTGCACGTTTGCATGGGGCCTCAAGTGGATATCTTTTATAGACGCCACGCTGGTGTGAGAAGAGGGCAGGGGGGTTGCTCTTGGCAGGTGCTGGCACAGGGATTCAAGATGAAATGAATGGGTCACGCGATCTCCTGCAAAGTCTAGGACACCCCACAATCATCTTTGGCCATCTCTTCCAGAGCATCACTAAGATAAATGCAGTTTTGTCCAGAGACTCTGCTTTCTGACAAGGAAGCTCTTTCCTAGGAATGAAACCATTCCCTCCTGGAGGCTGCCAGTCAAGAAGGAAACAAACAAGTCTCAGGCGGTTCCTCCAACTTACAAGCTTCACAAGGCTCCGCCCAGGGTAATAGAGACAGCAACATTTGCTCTCACAGGGCAAGCCTGGGCTAGTCTTAGGGAACTCCGAGGCTGCAGCATTCCTGAGTGTGAACATTTGAGTCATGTTCCTGTAGAGAACCCCAATAAACTCATCGATTAACTAAACTAAACCGGGTGGGAATGTTTGCTTTGATCTGTCCTCGGTCCTGTCTAGGGTAAGCCTATTGACATTTCCCCGGGGAAAGGTCCCGTGACAGAGCTAAAGGAGTCTGGCAGAGTGAGTGGTTCTGGAATATCAAGCTGTGTATTACTGAACTTCCCTTTGGCTTCTGGCAATTGTGAGCTCACATCATCCTTCTAGAACTCTCAAGAGGAAAAAGATGTAAACTCAGGAAAAAAGATTCTCACTAGAAACACACATGTACTCAGGTAAGTCAGAGGACAGGACAGGTGCTGCCGGGTGGAGCAGCCAACCCAAGCCCTCTAGCGACATGAGGAGGGTCCAGATGTGACCGCGTCTGTGAGACCAGGTGTTAGACGTCCCACACGCTTTGCCCTGCTCCCCGCTTTCTATGGTGACAATGTCCATGTCCTTCAGCTAATCAGCCCAAGCTCTGTGGTTTCCTCTGACCCTCAAGTCCTTTTCCACGCTGGCCTCTCAGAGCTCTGACCTGCAATGTGTACAGAATCTGTACCACCCCCCACAGCCCCTGTTCATACAGCTCCTTACACCCCAAACCTCACAGTGGAACACAAGTCTGAGGGGATCGCGGGTGGGGGCCGCTCAGGCTGTTCCCACACTTCCAGTGTCACACAGGATCCCCCGGATGGAGGAACCCCAGCCCTATGATCCAAAAGGCTTAGGCAGGAGTATCACAAGTTTTAACCCTGCCTGGACTATATTGTATGATCTTATGTCAATAAATTAAGACAACAGGGCTTGGGAGATGGCTCCTCAAGTAAGAGCCTCTGCTGTACCACCATGAGGACCTGAGTCTGGACCCCCAAAACCCATGTAAAAAGTCAAGTGTGGTTGAATATGTGTGTGTAATCCCAGTGCTGTGAAGGATGGGGACAGTCATGTCACTGCGACTGCTGGCTGTCTGTGTACCTCCAGGTTCATCATGAGACCCTGTCTCAAGGGGATGAAGATAGAAAATCGTAGAGAAGGACACCAGTGTCCTCCTCTGGCCTCTGCATAAGGACACAACCTTCACCCACACACACACACACACACACACACAAAGTCTCTGACTTCTACTAGTCTTGCTTAATCTCCCCCTCTGTTTTAAGCAGGTGTTAGACTTTAATTAAACAGTAAACACTCTTATCTGTTAGCAGCATTTTATTTTATTTTATTTTATTTTATGTGTTTGCCTGTATGTATGTATGTATGTATGTATGTATGTATGTTTACCAAATGTGTGCAGTACCCAGGGATGCCAGTAGAGGGCATCAGATTCCCCCTGGGACTAGAGTTACAGATCATTGTCTGATGCTATTTGGAGAACCCAGGTCCTCTACAAGAGTTGCTAGTGGTCTTAACCACTGAGCCAGCTCTCCAACCACTCTTAAGCAGTTTGTTGGTGGTGGTGGTATTGGTGGTGCTGGTGGTAGCAGTTCTGTTTGTTTGTTTGTTCATTTGTTTTGAAACAAGGTCTCATGAATCCATCTCAGGTTGGCTTCCAACTCACTTTGTAGGTGAGGGAACCTTGAACTGCCTCTTGTGTGCTAGAAGTACCTGGGTACAGCTCAATGGCATTAATGTATTCACAGTGCTATGCCCCATGAGGCTGTCAAAAATTACCACCTCACCGCTATCCCCAGCACACGAGCACCCCCACTAGTCCCCCACAGCCTCCTTTCTAACCACAGGTGCGTGTGTCAGGCACCACGAGTTAAACGGAGACATTTGTGTCACATCGATTTTTCTCCCCTAACATCCTTGGGTCCCCCTCCCCCACTGTGACACAGGCTCGATACCATCCCCACCTACAGCTGAATGGAACATACCGTGGGAAAACCATAGCTTCGGATTCAATAACAACCAAAGCCCTGGCGAAGCAAGGGAAAATAAGCCAGCTGCCGTCGGGTTTTATCAAAAAATCAAACCTGTTAAGGGGACTGGTGTGAAGAGTCCTGGCTGTTCCTTCAGAGGACCCAGGTTCAATTCCCAGCACACACACACACACACACACACACACACACACACATGGCAGCTCACGAAACTGTTTATAACTCCAGCTCCAGGGGATCCAATGCCCTGACACAGACATCCATGCAAGGCAAAACACAAATGCACATAAAACAAAAATAAATAAAACATCTAAACAAAAAAATTTTTTTAAACGAACATATCAGAGTCCACCAAGGGATGCTATGAATCACGTGGAAACACGCGTGGGAAGGAACATGGGCAGGTTCCAAGTCTGACAGAAGATCTGCATCCTTCTCTGACGCCATTACATTTTTGACAAACTACTCTATGTGCATCTTGTAGTTTGGGTCTGTGGACTCATGTTACACAGACAACTCCCCCTCTCTTCCTCTGCTCCCTGTCGTCCCTCCTGTCACCCCTTCAGGCCTCTGGGGTGATGTTATATTTTACAAATATGACTGCGTAGTGGCTCTCCTCACAAAGCAAAAGATGGCTGCAGGGTACCATCCATCTCATCTGTCCACCTCACAGTGTTCCTTACACTCTTCCCTTTGGAAATCAGTTTGGATCTCTTCCCTTGGTTCTGAGTGAGCTTGTCACTATGGGAAGGAGATGGTATCATCACTGAAGCAGAGTTCTAAGGCCCTGTTGCATCTACCTGGTCTCTCGTGCGTGGTCTACGAGTCAGACTATAAAGTGGGTAAACTTCTGAAATTAGCTTTTTCATGGGTCTTTTGCATATACCAAGAGTCCCTCCATTTTTACTGCCCATGTAGTACTCTACAGTATGGATACTACCTACTTTTTTCAACCACACATCTCTTGAAAGGCGTGTTTCCAATCAGAAGTTGTTTGCAGTAAACCTCCTCTGAGTATCTAGCTCATTTCCGGTTTCTGCATGGTTGTGTGTAAAGGTGCATGGTGGGATACGTGGATCATACGGCAATCACATGTTTGTGTGTTTGAGGCAAGGACTCGCTGTATAGAGCAGGCTGGTCTGGGATGTATGGTCCTGCCTTAGCCTACTGAGTGCCAGGGCGATAGGTCTGTGCCACCATCACTGACTACATGATTATCTTTAAAAACAATTGCCAAGTTGTTTCACAGAGGGGCTATGCACCTCATTTTCCCCCAAATTCCTGACCCCTGGGCTGGGGCAGTAGTCATGCCACCACCGTGACACAAAGTAGCAGGACCTGGTGCACTCAGGCCGCTCCAAAGAGCACCTCAGTGTCATCCACCTCGTGGCTACTTGTTGCCACAGGAGGGGTAGCTAGGTCCCAACAATGAAGAAAAGTGCTGCCCCGAACGAGAAAACTACCCAAGGCTAGCCCTGGCCTCTCATCTCTCTGGGCTCACAAATATGGTTGCTAGTCTGGCTTCTGTAGATTGTTGGAAACAAGTCCCTGAGATGCCCCCCAAGACGTCCCATCTCACCTCGGTTTCCCAATTTGACTCAGATGCTTCCTCCATATACAAGCACTTTACCCTGTCCCAGGACAGAGAGCCACTAGGACGCTCAGAAAACCCTCTGTGATGTCAGAGTGCCCGGAGCACCCAAGAGGCAATTTCTAGGCAGGGATGGACAGTGGGAGGAGGGCTCAGGATGCCAGAAGAAACCCTGGCCCTTGGATCTCCAGTCATCAGCTACCTGCTACAATGGGAAAACAGGGAACCAGGCTGGGGCAGGAGCCCCCCCATCAGCTTGGACCAGTCTTTGGACCAGTCTTTGGCTGAAAGCAGACAGCCTGTATCCTGTAGGAAAGGGGACAGCAGTTCAGTTCTCTAGGACTCCTCCCCCCCCCAACCCCTGCCCCAGCTGTGGGTGCAACAATGAGCCTAGAATCTGCAAATCCAGACTCCGTGGGCCCTGCCAGTCTCAGGGTTGGCCTCAGGCGAGGACAGACAGGGATTGCCCTGACTGTGAAGCCAGACCACCCTCCTGGTCTCCCTTGCCTGAAGGTCAGAAGGTGGCAACGCTCCCCAACTGAGCTTCCCACTCTGTGGTGGCTGGGGACAACCCCCGCACTGGGATTGGACGCCAGAGAACCAGGCGGAGCAGGCGGGGACCCCAGAAGCCCAGGCTCCCGCACCCTGCACTCAGACGCTGTTGTCCCAGCCAAGAGAACCTAGGGCTGGCCCCTGCTGCCGGTGGCCAGCACGGAGGAGGAGGAGGAGGCGGCGGTGGCGCAGCACAGGCCAGTACAGGGCGGCCACGATGTTTGACAGCTCACAGTACCCCTATAACTGCTTCAATGACGACGCTGACGACTACCCAGCCGGCAGCTCCGACGAGGAAAAGAGGCTCACAAGGCCAGCGTACAGGTGATCCCGGGGACAGGTTTCAAGGGGTCCCACAGGAGCGGTTAGAGGTCTGTGTCTCGCCAGGACCTCACCAGGACTAGGGCGAGGATTCGTTCCTTATGCGGGTCTTTAAGGAAGGACACGGTTCCAGTGCACTCTGGAGATAGCCACGGGGCGGGGGGCGGGGGTTGGGGTGGGAGGTGGAATCCTTCAAGCGCTGAACAGGCTAAAAGTACGGTCTGGGTAAAAGGGAGCGGTGACCACAGCTTCTTATGTACCCTCGATACCCCACTGGGGTCCTGCGGATCTAACAAGCCCAGGGCAGCTTTAAAAGGTCCCTCAGAGTCTTAGAGGGTATGGGAGACTCCAGAGGGCTTCCAAGGCCCCAAAGAATCTCGGGGTTCACAGGGTCTCAGGAAACAGAGGGGCTCCGGGGGTCTCTAGCTGGTGGGGAGGGGGTTCCGATAGTAAAGAGTGTTACAAAGGGGCCAGGGTGCTTCAGAGGGTCTGGGAGACTCCGGAGGATCTTGGGGGACTCCAGAGGCTCTCGGCAGAGGCTTCAAGGCAGCCTGTTGAGCCCCAGCAGGTCCTTAGGGTTCCAGTGGACGGAGGTTCCATCTGGTCTCAAGGTTTCCAGCCAGTCTCAGGGCAGGTCTGACTTCACCAGCGCTTCCTGCGGTTCAGTGCCACCCTGACTGATGCAGCCCCTCTGTCTGGCACCCCTGTCGCAGCTACATCGCTCTCATCGCCATGGCCATCCAACAGAGCCCCGCGGGCCGCGTAACCCTGTCCGGCATCTACGACTTTATCATGCGCAAGTTCCCCTATTACCGCGCCAACCAGCGCGCCTGGCAGAACTCCATCCGCCACAACCTGTCGCTCAACAGCTGCTTCGTCAAGGTGAGCCCTCTCCCCCCACCCCACCCCACCCCACCCCATCCCGCAGTCATCCCTGGTGACCAGCAGAGGGGCGGGTTAGCAGGGTGTCACCGCCCGCCCGCCTGCACCAAAGTTCCTTTCTAGCAGATTCCCGCTGGCCCCCCTACCCCCACCCCCACCCCACCCCACCCACCCACCCCCCCCGCACGCACTTGCCTGAGGCGCGTCCCGCCCCGGGTCTGGGGACACTCGCTGAGCCTCACCCTCGCGCAGGTGCCACGGACAGAGGGCCACGACAAGGGCAAAGGCAACTACTGGACGTTCGCGGGCGGCTGCGAGTCCCTCTTGGACCTTTTCGAGAATGGCAACTTCCGTCGGCGACGCAGGCGACGCGGCCCCAAGAGCGAGGAGGCCCCCGGTCCCCTCCAGCCAGCAGCGCGCGGGTCCCCGGTCCCCGAAGGTGCTCAAGCCCCAGATGGCGAGGCCCAGGCCAGCCCTGCAACACACAGAGACATCAAATTCAGCATTGACTACATCCTATCTTCCCCGGACCCTTTCTCAGCTCTCAGGTCTTCCTGTCACGCACAGGAAGCCAGGTACCCGGCTGTGCAGCCCCAGCAAAGGAGCTTCCAGTTTTGGGCAGCATGAGGTGATCTCTGATCTTTGCCCCAGTGGCTGCGTTGAGGACTCAGGGCCTGATTCTCCCCTGAAGGCAGAACTTGAACCAAGAATCTTGAATCAAGAACCTGGACATCTGCATACTTCTTCCCAGACTGCCCAGGGGGCCTCGGCCCTTCATTTGGAGAGATCTTGGAAATCTTCTTATAAAAGGTATTTATGGTGATGGTGTGACTTTATAAAGAATAAAAACAGTTCTCTCTCGGACTCAGCTCCACTTCAGGATTTGCTGTGGTCTCCCTGAACCCTCCTACATGAAGCAGTAAAAAAAATCACCCTGGGCTCTCCAGAATCGGGTAGCATTTTGTCCTCAGTCATGTGACAGATGGCTTTGTGGACACCCCATTCCAAAGTTAAAGTGTTCTCGGAAACTTATTTGTGAAGGTGGCAACGGAATTCCCTGTAGTTAAAAATAATGAAGTTTAAACCAGTGAAGACAGATGTTAATCAATCCCGTTAACTATTACTTACCCCAAGGCTTACGATGATGTCAAGCTAGGAGAGACATAACCAGAAGTATCTTGTGTTCTCAGCAGAAACATGCCTCCCAGACCAGGCATGATGACAAAGACTTGTCATCCCAACACCTAGGAGACTGAGGCAGGAGGATTACAAGTTCAAGGCCCACGTGAGCAACTTTAGTTAGACCTTGCTTCAAAACAAAAGCAATCTAAGAAATGTAAGCAGTATGTTTTCTGTACAGGGACAAGGAAAGGAAGAAAGGACGGGCAGTGGACAGGGAAGGGAACTTTAGACTGTCCTCCATCCCTACCAGCTCCCTTGCAGGCGGGGACTCTAGCAGGGGACCGAGGGGACCGGCTGCACAGAGAAGTGCTCGAGACAGGAGTCCTCCAAGTGAAATATAAATGTAAATTATTTATGGGCTGTCCTCATAGGCCCACTGCTCCCAGGTTTCACCACCCCAGCCCTCTTTTTTTTTTTTTTCAGCATTAACTGAGCATTTAGTAATCTCACGTGCTCTCTGATTAGCCCTTTGAAAGACAAAAACCACTCCCCGACCAGTCTGGCTGTCTAAATTAAGAGTTGCAATTAGGCATGGATCACGGAAAGAGGAAGGTGGACAGAGGCAGGATAGAGTCACAGGAGAGATCTCTGGGGGAAATGCAAGAGGCTCTGAGGCTCTGCTGTGGATCTCCTTTAAGGCAGCATGGCTGCTCTCTGACCTCCAGACACCCCCACCCCCCACCCCAGGCTGAGCATAGCCTTAACCTCAAGCTGTTCCCACTCCAGCCCAGCACTTTCCAAAGGGGCAGGTTCCCGCTCCTGACAAAGCCACCTGCAGAGTTTCCAGAGCTCTGCTGCTCTCACCAAAACTCCCGACACGCACATAGGCTCTGCCTGATGGAATAACACCCTATAAGCCCAGGTCACCCAGATCTGGGCTTGCTCCATGCTGGCTCCCTCCTCTGCCCTGACTTGTCTGGATGGTGTGTGTGTGTGTGTGTGTGTGTGTGTGTGTGTGTGTGTATTTGTGTGAGTGCACATGTGTGTGTGTGTGTGTGTGTGCATTTGTGTGAGTGCACGTGTGTGTGTGTGTGTGTGTGTGTGTGCACATGCGCTGAGGTCACACATCTGTCTGTGCCCTTGTTTTGCCTGTCCATCAGGTATGCTAAAAGCATCAATTCCAATCACACTGTCTCTACCTTAGACGGCTCATGCCACAGACAGTGCACACATCAGAGGTGGCTCAGACAGTGTCCAAAGATACATACTTTTTTTTTTCTGCTACCAACTGAGCAAATAAAAATTTGTCTTTGATCTTTCGGATGCCTACTTGCTCGCTCGCTTCGTACGGTCCGTTCTCATTAGCAAAGTCTGATTTGAAACAGGAAAGCCTCTTTCCCTGAACGAGACAGGGGGCCTTAGGGAGACTCTGCACCCAGGTTCACTGCCAAACGCCATCTCCACGACCACGGACGGGAGAGGTGAAACCGGTGCCGGGTGAGGCCGGTATACCTTGAGGTTTGGAGGTCACTTTGTGGAGGCTATCAATCATGTTCTTAGACGCAAAGGGACATTTCCAGTTTGCCGGCGCGTGATATCCCACGACATCGGGAGTGAGTGGCATTTAATACCAATAACATAACAGGGGTGAGGGCTGGCCGTGACCCATTCAAATGTCGCTGCCACCACGCAGGCTCGCCCGACGTGATTATAATTAAATACTTTATGCCGCTCTTGCAAATCCGCAGATTGATCATCGATACGTACATTACCGGCGCATTACCCCGAGCAGATGTCTGCCACGCGTGTGTCACGGATCAGTAGGTTTCTATTAACGAAGTTGGGAGGTGCTGCCAAGTGCAAGTTCGGGGAGGGGGGCCAGGAGGGGAGGGGGAGGGGAGAGGGGCGTAAATATATGTGTGAGTTACCATGGTCCCAACCCCAAAAGTTCCTGAGCTGGGCTGCAAATCTCTGCAGCCCCAGAAGAAGGCAGAGGGAATACAGTCGGCTTCTGAGGGCAGACCCACCTAATTCAAGGTGTGGCTCTCTGTGTGGGATCTGGTGGAAGGTCTAGCAACCTCCCTAGCTGACATCCAAAGACGGCTGCTTCCCACCGCAAGCCAGAATACACCTCCGGGTTCCTCTGCCCATCAAGGACAGCCTGCCTCCTGGAAGCTGTTGACCAGAGTGATGTAGCAAATATCCCACGCTGGCATTGCCCACCATGGGCCACAGGGGCACAGACACGGCTAAAAGCTGAGTCCCCGAGAAAAGGTATGCCTATGGGAGCCCAGCCCTAAGACTGGGAGAATCTGGGGCTTGTCGAGTAGATAAGGTAGCAAATACAGTTTTCAGGGAGACATGGAAATAGATTCCAGCTTGCCCCCAGGCCAGCCTGTCCCTTCTTTTTTTTTTTTTTTTTTTTTTTTTTTGGTTTTTCGAGACAGGGTTTCTCTGTGTGGTCCTGGCTGTCCTGGAACTCACTCTGTAGACCAGGCTGGCCTGGAACTCAGAAATCCGCCTGCCTCTGCCTCCCAGGTGCTGGGATTAAAGGTGTGCGCCACCACACCCAGCTAGCCTGTCCCTTCTTTAACCTTGGGACTGCAGCTCTTTCACTGATACCAGTTTGTCCCTCCTGACAGTCTGGCTTCCATCTTTCAACATCCATCCATGTCTGCCCTGTTCATGCCTGGGATTGAGACGAATGGATGTGGACCAGCAGCAACCAGGAAGTGAGAACTGAGTAGTTTCCCCTTTGACCTCTTGGACACGTCACTTCCTTTGAAGCCATTTCCGATCCCTCAGAGAAGCTACATTGCAGTATCCCTAGGGCAGACAGAGAGACAGAGGTGTTTGCCTCGGTCATCCGTCCGTCCGTCCGTAGCTCTATCCCAACTTTTTGGAATAGTTTCCCATTATAAATATTTCCAGTGGCTGACTGCTCTCAGGTTCCCCACCCCCACCCCACCCATCCCCCACCTCAGTTTCCTCATCAAAGCCTGGTTCTCTCCTACCTTCTGAATTATGACACTATGAGGAAATCTCCCTGCCCTCAGAGCAGGCCTGGGCTGCGAGGTCTAGATCAGAGTGTGCTTGTCTCAAAGCCTGGGTGCCAGAAGGTCTCAGCACATACAGTCTAAGCTTAGAACACAGGCTGGAGCCTGTGTCTCTCCAAACTGTAAAAATAAATATAGGTGTCATGGGACCCCTGGCAGTCCTGTGTCTCTTCCATCTTTGTTTGACCCCTACCATCCTGGATATACCGTCCCCACCTATGTCAGCTATTGACTCTACCTGGGCAGTTTCCAGGTGGTCCTCTAGGGTAGCTTCTGTTGAAATCTGCTACTCCGCCCCATGCAGAATGTCTCCCGACTCAGATCTGAGAAATCAGCTTCTGCAGCTTGGAACTCCTGGCCTTCGAACAGATGTTGGCATACATTCCTTGAGCAGCAGCTGATCGGCGTCTCCTAATCTGTGGGAGCCGTCAAGGGTCTAATGGGGGATAGAGAAGACAGTGCTAAGGCTGGGGGAGAGGCTGAAGGTGTCCCTCCTTGTCAGGCTAGAGGATCTGTAGGAGAGCTACTGCACAACAAGGCCATCTGCCCAGGTGCACGGGGACGGGGCCACCCCTGCACAGTAGAGTGCAGTGCCGGAAAGGTATCTCTTGCAGTACTAGCAGCACACAGGTTGGGAGAAGGAGAAGCGAGGGGGATCAGTCTTCCACGGGAGCCTGGAAACCCCGCCACGCGGTCCGAGGACAGGCAGACAAATCTCTCCTTGTCTCAGCAGCAAAAGCCAGCGTGTGCCAAATTTTCTCTCTGCCTGCCACCGCTCTGAGCGTCTCACCCCCAGGGCGCCAGTAACCTGGGGTTAGAAATACTGTCTGCCGAACTGGAGAAATGGCTCAGAGGTTAAGAGCGTGTACTGTTCCTCTAGAGGACCTGAGTTCGGTTCCCAGCATCCACATCCTCACGGCCACCTGTAACTACTGTTCCAGGGGACGCAACCCCTTCCTCTGGACTCCACGGGCACCCGCGCTTGTATGCATATCCACGCACAGAGAACACGCATTTGCAGAATTAAAAGTAAAAAATAAATCTATGGTAGGGCCTGGTGGTATACACCTTTAATCTCGACGCTTGGGAAGCAGAGGCAGATGGATCCCTGGGAGTTCCAGGTCAGCCTAGACTACACAGTGAATTCCAGGCTAACCAGGGCTACATAGAAAAAAAATCTTATCTCAAAAACATAACAAAACAAAAACCTGTTTTGATGGCTCGGTGGGTAAGGTGCTTGCCACCAAGCCTGGCTACCTGCATTGCATCTCCAGAAACCACACAGTAGAAGGAAAATACCAATGCCTGACTGTGTGCTGCCCCTTGACATCCATGTACTCTGTGACACATATGTACCCTCTACCCAAATACGCACAATCACACAAAATAAATAAATGCAATAATGTAAAAAAAAAAACCAACAAAGACATACTATCTACTAGCTGAAGTACTGGTCAGAGGGTAAGATGACCTTGAACAGCCCAGAACCCCCTCTGTGGCTCAGCTGCTGAGCTGCTGATGGTGACAGGGTCCCCTCTAGTGGGACATCACCAGGGAACAACCACTTTCTCAGGAGGAGTTAGATCAAAAAGGGAGAGAAGGAAGGAAGGAAGGAAGGAAGGAAGGAAGGAAGGAAGGGAGGGAGGGAGGGAGGGAGGGAGGGAGGAAGGGAAGGAGGGAGGGAGGAAGGAAGGAAAGGAGGGAGGGAGGGATAGGAGGGAGGGGGAGGGAGAGGGAGGGAGGAAGGGAGGGGGAGGGAGGGAGGGAGAGGGGAGGAAAAGAGAGGAGAGGAGAGGAGAGGAGAGGAGAGGAGAGGAGAGGGGAGGGGAGGGGAGGGGAGGGGAGGGGAGGGGAAGGGAGTAGAGAAGAGGGGAGGGAAGGAGAAGAGAAGGGAGGGGAGAGGAGGAGAGAAGACGGGAGGAAAGGGGAGGGGAGAGGAGGGAAGGAGAGAAGAGGGGAGGGGAGGGGAAGGGAGAAGAAGGATTGGCCTATGGCTTGCGATGTGACTTTTTGTTGTTGTCCAAACAAACTAACAATCTGTGAATAGTTACAAAATTACATTTTCATTTTCATTCTGCACAAAATGCCAGTCACATCCTGGGCAAAATGTGCCTGGTCCTCGCGCTCCACTGTACAGGAGGGACAGTCCCCAAACCAGTGCAGAGCTTGCAGAGGCCCAACAGAAATTAACAGGATCTCGTATGCACCAGTACAATTACATTCTGGCCAGCTTTAGGCGACTTCAAACCTAGGTTCCAAATAAGATGTGCGTTCACTGAACTGAAACACGGGGTATTAGATTTATAATAAACACACAGAGAGGTCACATGGCCCTGCCATTTCTCAAGAGGAAAGGAAATTAAATGGGAATATCGGGGTTTTATTCAGCTTGGCCCTGTGCTCTCTGTTGAATCCAGGTGACAAAGAGCCACCAGCCAAGGGTGATGCAGCCATACTCACCTGGAATGGCTGGTTTTGTGTCAACCTGACACAGGCTGGAGTTATCACAGAGAAAGGAGCTTCCGTTGGGGAAATGCCTCCATGAGATCCAGCTGTGGGGCATTTTCTCAATTAGTGATCAAGGGGGGGGGGAGGGCCCCTTGTGGGTGGTACCATCTCTGGGCTGGTAGTCCTGGGTTCTCTAGGAGAGCAAGCTGAGCAAGCCAGGGGAAGCAAGCCAGTAAGAAACATCCCCCCCCCATGGCCTCTGCCTCAGCTCCTGCTTCCTGACCTGCTTGAGTTCCAGCTCTGACTTCCTTTGGTGATGAACAGCAATGTGGAAGTGTAAGCTGAATAAACCCTTTTTTCCCCAACTTGCTCCTTGGTCATGATGTCTGTGCAGGAATAGAAACCCTAGACTAAGACATCACCTTCACCCAGTTTGGAGCACTTTCCATGTTCTGGGCTCTGTCATTGGCGCTCTCTATGAAGTCCAGGCTGGCCTCTGACTTGAAATAATTCTCTCTCTGCCTCCAGAGTGTTGATATCACAACTGGGTTTACATCTTCTTTTGAGACAGAGGTGGTCTTGAACCGGGCACCATCCTGCCTCTGCTCCCAGATGCTCACAGTACAGGTATGCACCACCGTGCCCGCTCAGCTTCAAGCTCTTTCTGACCTCCTTCCCCAGCCTGCACTAAGAATGGAATCCAGAGCTTTGCGCCTGCTAGGCGAGGATTGTGACTTTGAAACGCCCAGGCTTTCTCTCTAAGCGTCAATGGGTTCCAAGGAGCAAGGGATGTGCGACAGTGTTTTGGAGGCCACATAGACCATCCTCCTGGGCTTCTTGCAATCCCTGAGCTGGTGAGAGGGGGCCCCACTGAGGACTACTCAGCCCTCCAGGGCACATCTGCTTCAGGGCTTCCCCAAGGCCTCCCCTTTCCTACTCTTCTCTGATGTAGCTGTGGATGGTCATGGAAGGAAGAAACTGGGTAGCTTTGCTCCCCCACCCCAACCTCCTGCAGGAAGTTGAATGGGCTAGATAGCTCTTTCCTGACCAGGGGCAGCAGCTGGGACTCTGTACAAACTAAGTGATGACTGAGCCTTGAGTGGGAAGCCACTGGAAGAAAGACTGGATACTGGATGCAGGGCGGAGCGGGGCGGGGCAGGGGTGGGGTGGGGGATGGGGGTTGGGGTCACTGCAGGAACCTAGGAGTTTCAGCAAGGAGCCCAAAAGGCTTTGCTAGCCCTTTGCCTCTCTGGAAGGTCCCTGAAACAACAAAAACCAGTCCGAGGGCAGCATCAGCCAAGCAGGGACTGGGCCCCTCCTGTGGCCTTGCCTGGCACCCCAAGTACATGTTCTCCTCAGACAGGTGAAGTTGAGGCTTATGGAGATCAGCCAGGTCTCCATGTTCCCAGTCTCGCTGCATCCAAGTAGAAGAAAGAGAACTATGCTTTCTCCCACCCAGGCCACTGATTCTACTTGTCTCTAGGCAGTGTTTCCTGGGCTCTGGTGCTCTCACGGCGCCCCTGTAATGCCTGAGTGCAAATAGGACTCAGCTGGCTGGGGGGGGGGGGAACCCGCCTGTCCATCAGAAGTACAAGGGCAGGCCGAGTGGGCATGCGCCCTCAGCACCAGCACACGGGGTGAAGATTCATGTACCTGTGCATTAATACAAGAATACAGATCCACACACTTGGACACACACACACACACACACACACACACACACACACAAGTGGAACTATACACATGTGCACACAGCTATGCTCTGTCCCGCTCCAGGCTACAGAGGCCTGGCCTCGGAAGGCTGTGTCCCTGCACTTAAAAGCCACAGGGGTGTTTATGAAGCCAAGGAGAGGAGGAAGGCATTACTAGGGACTACATGTGCAAGGCAGGAAGCGTAACAGCACACACCTGTACACACACAGCACAGACACGCACACCACACACCTGCACTCATGTGTACACACACACACACACACACACAAACACACACACATGCGACACACATGATTACAGACCAGAGGCCCAGCATGTTTGAAATACATATGGCCAAGCAAGGATACCAACCTAACCATCAGGAGAGAATGGCCTCTGGTCCAGGGCAGGCTGCTGGCTCTCTCCGACCTGCTGCTGTCACGCCTCCTGCCTCACACATGCAATCCCTTGTTGTAATGCCTTTCTCCTCTGCTTGGCCTCATAAACACCCCTGTGGCTTTTAAGTGTGGGAACACAGCCTTCTCGGCCCAGGCCTCTGTGGCCTGGGGCAGGGCAGGGCTTCCAGCCCAGGCAGGGCAGTGAACAATACCAGCAGTGAGCGGTGAGCAATGAGACACTTCATCTCCTCCACAGGGATGGAGACTTGCCCCAGGGATTTGTGGATCCAGGTGAGCGATCAGCACGATTCACATTGGCTCTAGGGTCCTGGTCACACGGGACATGGGCGAAGAGAAGAGCAGGAGCCACGCCAGAAACAAATGCCCCCCGGCTTCCACACCCTTGCCATCCACACTTCCTGGACCTAGGTCTGTCCCAACGCAGGGTAGGTGCTGGAACGTGCTTTCCCTCAAAAGCCCTGGGCTCGCAGATGTGGGTCAGTGTTTCCAGACACGAAGGCGGAACGAGCCCCATGTGTTCCGAGCTTCCGAGACGTCTGGAATGACTTCTCGGTTTTCTGTTTAGATAAACTGACTGGGACAGATGTTGGCTTAGAATCTCCAGGCTCCAGCTGTCCCCTGTCAGCTCATGTGGCCCTGTCCACACCAGGCTGAAGGTCCCTTGAGGTAGAGAGATTGGTCTAAGGCTAGGTCAGGAGAGCTAGTGGCAAGGTCCAGGCTAGACCAGGAGCCATGCTCTCCCCGTGAGTGGCCCCTTAGCTTCCTAGGGAGCTCGGCTCCACTCCCAGCTCCCCATCAGAATGAGGAGCCCCATCAGCTCCCACAAGCCTCGGTTCACCTAAATATGTCCTCAGCCCTTGAAGCGTGTGGAATTTTCAGCCCTGATTCCGGCTCTGAGCCAAAAGGGAGGAACGTCTGTCCCCATACTGCAGGTGAGGAATCTTGAGGTCTGTCTGTCCAGCCCCTGCGACAACCTTCCCAGGCCGGCTCCACCCACCTTCATTCTTTGCTGGTACGTGACCACCCTGACTGATCTGTCATGCCCTTTATACTCCCACCCACACAGAATGGTTGTTATGGTTTGTATATGCTTTTCCCAGGGAGTGGCACTATTAGGAGGTGTATAAGATTAGGTGTGTCACTGTGGGTGTGGGCTTAAGACCTTCATCCTAGTTGCCTGGAAGTCAGTCTTCCACTAGCAGCCCTCAGATGAAGATGTAGAACTCTCAGCTCCTCCTGCACCATATCTGCCTGGATGCTGCCATGTTTCTGCTTTGATTACAATGGACTGAACCCCTGAGCCTGTAAGCCAGCCCCAATTAAATGTTGTCTTTTATAAAACTTGCATTGGTCATGGTGTCTGTTCACAGCAGTAAAACCCTAACTAAGACAATGGTTTAAGATGATCACATGGCCTGATAGTCATATGACCCCCAAAGCAGCAGACAAGACCCCAGCCTTAGGACTTCTACTGTGAGGATAGAGAAGGAGGATTTTCTGCTGGGTGGATTAGGGTCTGGAACTAACAGGGAAAGCCTATCAGAAAATGGCCAGCCAGGAACTAGATGCTAGATGGGGCAATGTAAGCACCTTGGTCCAGTCATACCTGAAGGTGGACTTCTCCAGCTCTCTGCCACAGGCGTTCTCTATTGGGTTTACGGCAAGTGACTCCAGTCGGACACTTCCAGTGATACCCACCAGCCCTTGGGGCTCCTTTCACCTGGAAAATGTTTATACAGTTCTAGCTACACAGGTATATAAAATAGACACAAAATTTCAAATGTATTGATAATAAATCATAGGTAAGCTTATTCTTAAACAATTCTTTGATATACATATAATATTTATACAAATATATGTATAACATATAGAAATACTATATTGGCATATATAATAATAATTTACCTTTAGCTGAAGATGAAAGCAAATTTGCATACTAGTGAAATGGTATTACTATGTAAATGGTATTGCTGTTGGTTTTGGTTTGGTTTGGTTTGGTTTGGTTTGGTTTGGTTTGGTTTGGTTTGGTTTGGTTTGGTTTTTTGAGCCCAAGTCTCTCTGTAGATCCCTGGCTACCCTGGAACTCCAGGTGTTCTGTAGACCAGGCTGGCCTCAAATTCAGAGGCATGTCTACCTCTGCCTCCTGAGTGCTGGGATTAATTTAAAGAAGTACATCACTTTACGCAGCTATATTTGTTTGTTTTTACATAAAACCTTAAAGGAACACTTGATACTTCAAGATACAGAAGTGACTTCAACAATTTTAAGAGTTGGTCAATATTTTGATTTTATGATCGTCTTTACTGAGGACAGTGAATCACGTACATGTGAAGCAGGAGTTGCAGAAGTGTGTTGGGGGCCATTTCAGAAACGGTTACATGGTCAGTCGTAATCCCAAGTCAAAATTCACTGTAATGTTTCTACATGGGACTCAGGTCAGCAACTCAAATGGGGGTTTTAAAAATCAAACATGCTAATACAAAGTAACCCAAAGATATGCTAAATTGCTACTTGCACCCAAGGAATGATGGGAGGCAAACATTAAAAGTCTCTTCTGTAATTAAATTATTACGACCCTGCAGAAGACCGCATGCGCGTGTCCTAAAAACTCTGCATTTAAGACTCTAGAGTCTGGGCTGGAGAGATGGCTCGGTGGTCAAGAGCGATTGCTCCAGCACCCACATGGTGACTGACAGTTATCCTCAACCCCAGTTCCAGGGAATCCAACTGACTCATACATGAGACACACATGCAGGATGGAAAACCATCCATACATCTACAACAAAACAAAGTTGCCTAAAAATTAAAAGAAAAGGTGTCTAGCACTCATGTCAGGGTGTGCTTGTCGTGTTGTGTTGTGTTGTGGATGGCAGTGCGGTACAGAGAACAGGCCGAGGTTCCCAAGGTGTTTGGTTTTGAGTTAATGGTGGGTCGCTGTACAGTGACTATTTCAAAATCTTCCTTCTTACCAAAGTTTGTGAGGACTCCCTCCCGTCTTTTGCTACTCTGTGGGTTCTTCTTTCTTCCACCTTTCTCTACCCTTTTTCTACCCTTCAATCCCCTAACACTAGATAAGAAATGGAAAAAAAAAAAAAAGGATAGAAAGGAAAGGGAAGTGGAGATCCCTGAACAAAGTCCGAAGTTGGAAAGGGGCAACTACTTCCTGTTGATTAGGGACGTCAAGTTCCTTGGGGCAAGCTTGACCTTCGCCGTCAGGATATCTAATTTCTTCTCCTCAATGTTTCTTCTTTGCATGTGACTCCTTAACAAACCACAACCACCAACAACCAACAATGCTCCACCCCCATCCCCACCCCCGCCTCTTGAGGCCCTAGCATTTATAGACCCTCTGAAAAGTCCCCAGAACTCCCAGTGTCACACAATCGCAAAACTATCTGCAGCTGGCAAGGTCTCGCCCGTGCTACAGCACTAGGCAAATCATAGTCCATTGCTGTGGACAATCTCAAGTAGCCCCATGTCCTACACCTGGGATTAAAACAAAAACATAATATTCTTCTAATATTTCTGTGTTTTTTTTAAGAAACCAAGATTCCAAAATTCTCACCACCATCACCCCCAAATTACTGCATATGGTGTCACAACCTACAGCTTTATAACCAGAGGTGTTGATGCAGAAGTTTCCATATTTGACTAATGATGGTGAGTGCTTTGACCAGAAAAATATGTCTTCAGTGGAGGGTTTATGGCCCACACAGTCATTGCAAATGAGTCCTATGGGCCATGGAATCAGAATTCCCTGGAATGGCACAACACCCACCCTTGTGTTCAAAGGTGTCCCTCCAAGGCTTCTCACACACAATTCAGTTTGGGCACTAGGTCCCTTGCCTCTCTGCTGCTAGGAATAGCTGTGACTGAGTATGACCTTCGTGGAGCCCTGGATGTCAGCACCTACCACATACCAGGGGTTTGGGTACCTGCAGGTGTGTGTGTGCCCACACAGGCAGGGCTGAGGGTGCACACGGTGAGTGTGGGTGTGGCCTGCACGGGTGAATGACGATGGGGTGGGATCTTAGATGGGCACAGCTCTGGGTATGTCAGGAATGCTGGGGTCTTGGTAACCCCAGTTATGGCTTTGGTGTGCACAGTTGTGATCCTCTGTCCATCGGCTTTCCAGCTGCTGATATGCCCCCAAATAGAGGCCGTTTCTTCAATCTTCTTCATTCCAAGACGTATGCTAAATCCTGCAGTTCTCAACCTGTGGATTACAACTCCTCTGGGGTGCTCAAACAGCCTTTTCACCAGGATCACCTATCAGACATCCTCCTATCAGATATTTACATTTATGATTCATAACAGTAGCAAAATTACAATCATGAAGTAGCAATGAAAGTAATTATACGGTTGGAGGTCACCACAACATGAGGAACTGTATTAAAGGGTCACAGCCTCGGGAAGGTTGAGAGCCACTGGTATATTTCTCTGGCCACAGCACTGACCATCACTAGGCGAATACTGAAACTTTAGAATAAACATCCCTGATTCTAAAGCTGTAGGTTGTGACACCGAATAAGGTTGTGTCAGTGATTCGGGGAGGTTCCCCCACAAACTTGGATAACAAGGAAGATTTTGGAATAGTCAACTGTATACTGACCCACAGTTAAATCCAAATCAAACACATTGGGAACCTTAGAGGGTCTGACAGCTCTTGCCCCAACTGTAGGGAGCAAGAGTACAACCTCTCAGTACAACCCCTCAGAACCTCGGCCCACAATACTTGTCTTCAAGCTTCCCTGGCTGGCTGAGTCACCCTGTAAGCTCCAGTCCTTGAGGCTCCTCTCAGCAGGGGTATTGTAGGAGAGCAGGGGAGGGCCTGGAGCTGCTACCCCGCTTGGCTGACAGCCATCAGCGCTTGGTGCTCGCTGTAAAGGTTAATACATAAATCACAGGGAAATGTCAGGCGGCTTTTAACACTGATTGAGATGTAATTTGGGGTGGGGGCTGTCCGAGGGGCTCACCCACGTGGATCCACAGCAGGCTACAAAAGAAATTATCGTTTGTTCATTTATGGTTCATAATCACACCAGAATTGATGGTCCTCCTCTCTGGACAGAGCTGCTCGGTGCATGCCAGGGATGGATTTATAGGGGGATGCTGGGTCTGGAGTCAGTTGGTGCTGACAGGCACAGCATCTGGACCCCAGAGAACTTTCCAAGGGCCCCAGGGAGAACAGCTTGTCCACAGGCATCCTTGAGGCTGGGCTCAGCTCACACGACAAGGCAGACCCAGGCCACACCGGGCCTTGCCAGGATAAGACCTCAGACACAGCCCCCTTCCTGGGTTACATAGAGGCTCCACATGGGCCCAGAACCTCTCTCCACATAGACAGTCAATGCTGCTTCCATCTGAGAGTGTGTCTCCCCAACACTAGGATTTAGGAGGCCCCAGGCCTCTCCTTGTGAAGAGTATAGAAAATAATTTTTTTTTTGCATGAACCCTCATGAGACTGTACACACAACACCATACGTATGTGCTCAATGTGTCAGTATGCTGAAGGTATACCTATGAATATAGGAGCTGGCAGGATGGCTCTTTGGGTAAAGCATTTGCCACACAAGCACAAGGACTTGAGTATAATCCCCAGAACCCATACAAAAACTCCAGGTATGACAGAACATGTCTATAATCCTAGCACTGGGGAAGGAGAGATAAGAGGATTCCTGGGGCTCACTAGTCCAACAAAGGAGCTCCAGGTTCAGTGAGAAGCTCAAAGTAGGATGGAGGGACTGGAGAGATGACTCAGTGGTTAAGACCACTGGATGCTCTTCCAGAGGACATGGGCTCAATTCCCAGCACCCACATGGGGGCTCACTGTAGTCTGTAACCAGAGCATCTGACGCCCTCTTCTGGCTTCCCCGGGCTCTGCACAGGTGATACACATGTAAACACGCAGAGAAAACCCCGACATACATAAAATAAAATCTCAAATTAAAAAAAAAGAAAAAGTAAAATAAAATAAGGTGAAAAGTGACTGCGGAAGACAACTGACACTGACCAATGGCCACCACCACTCACGTGCGTACGTGCACACTCACACACAAGACTGCAGTTATCCAACAGAGTGCACGCATCCAATCATGACATCATACCACCCAAACATCTAACTGGATTGACTGCGGAGTGTGTGAATTAAAGCTGGAAGAATTGTCGCCATGCTTAAAGTGTTCGAAATAGTTCTTTGGTTGTTCAGCAGTTAGCATATAGAAGCGGCCACATCCTCTCTCCTGATCATACCCTGCTCATCCTTAGCTTCCCAAGCTCTGTCTTCCCTCTGGGTTCTCTGTCACTTCCGGGGCTGCTGGGCAAGGCACCTCCCCTCCCCAGCCCCGCTCTAAGATTCAGCTCAAAGGCTGCCTCCTCTAGGAAGTCACCCAAGCTGAACTCACATCCAGCCAGAGCTCTTTCTTCAAGGCCTTTGAGTTCAGAATCCCAGTCCCTCCCCGTCATGACCACAGCAGCTTTCTGACACTCAAGATGAAGGGGGAGCCTGGCCATCCCTTCTCTCCCCTGGAGCCAACCGGCTCCGCCCCACATCCATTAACCATTTATCACCTTCAATCAGAGAAACTCCAAGGGACAATGGCTGTCTGCCTGGACGTCAAATGCAGTTAGGGTTTCTGATGTGGCTCCGTTGGTAAACCGAGCCTAACATTCAAGAAGTCTAGGGTTTCATCCCAGCATCACACGAACAAGTGTTGTGATGCATACCTGTAATCCCAACATGCAGGATGTGGAGGCAGAAGGAACTTGACCTCAAGTTCAAGGTCACCCTTAGCTGTAGAGGTCAAGACCAGCATTGGCTAAAAGGGATCTTGTCTCTAACACACACACACACACACACACACACACACACACACACACACACACGAGAGAGAGAGAGAGAGAGAGAGAGAGAGAGAGAGAGAGAGAGAGAGATGTTGCTTATATAAAATAAGTTTTAACTCTATGGACACAAAATAAAAAGACAGAAAAACATATACAGAGAGAGAGAGAGAGAGAGAGAGAGAGAGAGAGAGAGAGATGTTGCTTATATAAAATGAGTTTTAACTCTATGGACACAAAATAAAAAGACAGAAAAACATAGACCATGAAAGACATTGCGGAAGGGAGGCGGCTGGAGCATTGTCTATTTTATATAGACTATAATGGTGTTTTGTCAACTTGACATAGCTAAAGTCGTACAGGAAGAGAGAATTTTAATTGAGGACTTGTTTCTATCAGATTGCCAGTATTCAGGCCTGAAGGGGCATTTTCTTGATTAGTATTTGATGTGAGAGGGCCCAACCCATCATGGGTCCTGAGGTGTGTAAGAAAGCAGGCTGAGCCAGGTGGTGGCAGCAGAGGCCTTTAATCCCAGCACTTGGGAGACAGAAGCAGGCAGATCTCTGTGCTCCAGGCCATCCTGGTCTACAGAGTGAATTCTAGGACAGCCAGTACTACACAGAGAAACTCTGTCTTAAACCAATAGTAGGGTGGTGGGTGGTGGCACATGCCTTTAATCCCAGCACTTGGGAGGTAGAGGCAGGCGGATTTCTGAGTTTGAGGCCAGCCTGGTCTACAGAGTGAGTTTAAAAAAAAAAACTCAGAAAAAAGAAAAAAAGTTGTTGTTCTAAAAAACCAATAGTAGACAGACAGACAGAAGGACGGACGGACAGACGGACAGACGGACAGACAGACAGACAGACAGAACAAGACACAGGGAGCAAGTTGGTAAGCACAGTCCCTCCCTGGACTCTACCTCAGCTCCTGCCTCCAGGTTCTGCTCACTTTGAGTTTCTGCCTTGGCCTCCCTTACTGAACTTACCACAACCGAAATATAGAAGCCAAATACTCTCTAAGGTGTTTTGGTCATGATATTTCATCATAGGAATAGGGACTCCAAGACTCACCCTGAGTGATTTGTCTTTCCCAGTCCTAAGCTGAGATTTTAATTGGTTTTTTTCCAACTAAAGAATGGGAAGAGGGGGCTGGAGAGATGGCTCGGCTGTTAAGAGCACTGACTGCTATTCTAGAGGTCCTGAGTTCAATTCCCAGCAACCATATGGTAGCTTACAAACATCTGTAATAGGATCTGATGCCCTCTTCTGGTGTGTCTGAAGAAAACAACAGTGTACTCATAGTCATATGTCTCTGTGTGTGTGTGTGTGTGTGTGTGTGTGTGTGTGTGTGTGTGTGTGATGGGCAGAGGAGAGGGGATGGAACAGTACTAGTGACTGTTATACAACCCAGGTATCAGGATCCAAAACCAAGGCTTCTTCAAATTCACAGAGAACATTGTCATACTGACCATGTGTTTAGCAATAGAAAGCTTCAAGACACTCCAAAAGATTGCTGTCTAGGCGTAGCCTCTAAACACAATGGAATTAACCTCAAAATGAGCAACTCCCACCTAACTGAAAATATAAGCTTCATAGCCACCAGTTCGTGATCCAAAGTGGATCAGAATGAAGAGTTTAAGTAATTTTTCTAAGAGATACTAAAGACATAATGTAGAGGCACGTTTCTAGCCTTCTCCAAATATCGTTACATAAGAAAAGTTGAAAAAAAAAAGTAATGATTTAAGTGATATGGTTTGAACCTGAGGTGTTCTCCAAATCCATGTATAGAAGCTTGGTTCCCAGTGCTGCGGTGTTCAGGGGGAGTCCTTGGGTAGAAGACTGGTCGTGAGAGCTCTGACTGCATTGGCAGATTCACTCATCAGCGATGCATAGTTTCATGGACATTGGGAGATAATTAAAAACATATGAATTGGACCCAGGCACAACAGCTATTATCTGTCATATCAGCATTTTGGAAGTGAAATAGAAGAACTATGATGAGTTCAAGTTCATTCTCAGCCTGGACTGTAAATTAAGGTTAGCACCAGAAAACCAGAGAGGGGGAAAGAGAGATAGAGAGAGAGAGAGAGAGAGAGAGAGAGAGAGAGAGACTGTGAAGGTGGCTTAGTATAGCACTGGACATGCAACCAGGAAAAAAACGAGTTCAGATCCTCACCAGCTACAGAAAAGCCATGCATGGCACTGATCTGTGATCTAGCACTAGAGAAGGGAGAGGCAGATCAATTCCTGAGCTTACCGCAGCCAGTACAGCCAGCCAGTGAGCTCCAAGCTCGGTGAGAGATCCTGTCTCAAAGGATACAGTGGAACAGTTGAGGAAGACCGCCAGTATTAACCTCTGACATCCACTCACGCACATACACGCCTACATGTGCACATTCACACACAAACACACTGAGAAAAGAAAAGAGAAAGACGCTCGGAGCTCACTGAGGAGTGGATCTTTGTGGGTTCCATCTTATCATTCTCCCCCAAGATTCTGTCTACAGAGAGATGAACGCCTTTCTTCTACACACAGTTCCAAGGCAACAAAGCCAGGTAACCACACACTGAAAACTCTGAAACCATGAGTCAAGATAAATCTTCCATCCTTTAAATCAGCTTTTGCAGGAATTTTATAACAGAGACAGAAAGCTAACTAATGCGTGCATAGGTACCATATATTCGAACATAGCATATATATCATCCCTGTGGCGTTATACAACCCCACAGTATATAATTTCAGTTGCATGCAGGCATGGAACCTGGGCTTGCGCAGGGCTGGTGAGTCCACTCTACCACCGGATTTGTAAGGGATTCAAATGAGTCCATAGGTGGGAGCAGAAAAATCTATCCTCAGAAGTAAAGAGGAGATCTTTAGGGGTAAGACAGTAGGATGCTGTGCTGTGGTACTCAGAGTCATGCTATCAAAAGGGTTCAGGAAACACGGGGCCTGAAGCGGTCATAACTGGTTCATGGCAGTATCTAGGCAAGTGTTTGGTATGGGCATGGGATGGTAAACACTGGCTGTGTGAGACAACACCCACAGTTTCTCCCAAGGTACCAATGTACCCACCTGTTGTATGAGATATTTTTCTTCTAGAGAGGCACACACACACACACATTTCTTGTAAGGTGGTGTGTTGTGAGAAATATTAAAAAAAAGAACTGGAACATTCCCCATGCTTGTGCCAGCAACTCTCTGCCCCGGTGGCCTGGCCAGCCATGCACTGGAGAGTAATGGCCAACCTGTTTTCATCTCATGAAGACTCTGACTCAGAACTCCAAAATCTCTCCACCCAGCTCGCTAGGTTCCCACGGTAAGGTCACTACCACGCCAGCCCCATGCTTCAAATCCCCCACAGCCTTTGTGGTGCACATCAGGCAAACCCTTGCTTTGCCGGCCAAACCTTTCGCTCTGGAAACCCAGTCGAGTCGCCATGAGAACAGAAACAATGGTAACTCAATCTCTGGGCACAGCAGCTAGAACCCTAATCTTGAAAGTCATATTAAATCTAATTTCTCCGGTGGGGAATCTGCTGTAAGCCAGGAGACACTAATACCTACATCTTGTCCTCACACTATCCCTGTCCAAAAAGGCCCTTTCTCTCTCACCTCCTCCTCTCACCTCCTCCTCTCTTCCCCTCTCCAACCCGGAAGTCCCGCCTACTCACCCAGTGATTGGCTCCTTTATTCATTAGGGGATTGGTTCACAAGAAGTCACCTGAGTATGTGATTCACTCCTTTTCCACAGCCCCTCCCAGGAGAGCGGAATTAGCATCAAAATACAAACAGTACCAGGCCTATTCACTACAACAGTGAACAGGTGAAGAGTGAGAGGAAGCCTGGTAAGGTTGAAATAAAACTATAAGCCCTGGGGACTCTGAAGGGGTGTACGGTAGGAGCTTCACGTCCTCATGGCACCAGGTCTCTGTCATATAGTCATAGCCCCTCCAAGAGAGAATTGTGTCCATCAGTCACACAGGGGAAGTACCCCCAAGCCCTGTCACATGTAGATGGGCATCCCTAACATCTCAGACCAAGCCAACAGGAAGCACCCACTGTCAGACCCCAACCCACCACAAAACTGTGTATAAGAGCCTATCCAGAAGGAATAAAAGTGTGAGAAGAACTCCATCCTCTGTCACACAAGAGCTATAACACCGCGTGGGAAGAGAATGATCCTCCAAAGCTTTCACCACAAGCAGCTCCTGCACTCACCATATCATAGCGTGACAAGATAAGACAGATCTCCTGACGGCTCTGCAGACCACAATCCCCACTACCAGCAGTTGTTTATAAAGCTGGAGAAGGGCCTTCTAGAATCTTCCGAGTTTCTACTTTCCTAGACATGTGACCCCTCACCCTGCCGGCTCAGCCCGGCCTGATTCAGCCCAGCCAGTGCAGCGTCTTGGAGCAACAGCAGCTGCTGGGACCACGGCACCCAGCGATATCTGGATATCTGCGGATAGCCTCCAGTAGACCAGCAATTACTCACCCTCAAAAGAGGAAGCAATAGTAGAACAAAGTAATGGTTTCACCAAAATCAACTCCTATTGGTGTTACCAACAGGAATGTGTTAGGGGTTGGGGGGGAGGAGAATGTTACTTATAAAAGCAGGAACAACCCAAAAGGGTCTTCATTACTAAAAGCACACTCCAACATGGGTGACGATTCATAAAAGCCACAACCCTGGTAGTCACAGCTTGATGGAGTAAGACAGATCTCCTGACGGCTCTGCAGACCACAATCCCCACCACCAGCAGTTGTTTATAAAGCTGGAGAAGGGCCTTCTAGAATCTTCTGAGTTTCTACTTTCCTAGATATGTGACCTTCTGTTTACCTTGAAAACATCTAGGATTACCTAGGAGATAAGCTCTGAGCACACCGGAGGGAATTTGTAGACTGGATTAACTGAGGAGGGAAACCCCACCCTGAATGTGGGCAGCCCTGTCCAAGGTCTGGGGGCCTGAGGCTGAATACATAAGTGAAGGAAGCTGTTCTAGTTACTATTTTTTTTTATTATTTATTATCAGTTTCTATTGCTGTGACAAAACCACTATGGCCCAAGGAAACGTTTCAAGAAAGTATGTATTTTGGCTTAAGGTTCCAGAAGATCAGCTTCTGTGGTGGTAAAATAAAGACATGACAGCAGGAAGAGCAGAGAGCTCACATCTTGGACCACATGTGTGAAGCAGAAAGAGCTGATAGGGAATGGATGGCAGATTTTAAAGCCTGTCCCCCAGTGACACACCTCTTCTAACAAGACCACACCTTCTAATCCTTCCCAAACAGTTCCACTAACCGGGGATAAAGTATTCAAACACATGAGCCTGTGGTCAACCACCAGAGGAACTGAGCACCGACAGGCATTCATCTCTCTCTCTCTCTCTGCTTCCTGAACTGTGGATGCCATGTGAGCCGCACTCTCCTGCTGTAGTGCCTTCCCCACCATGATGGACTGTGCACCCTCGGACTGCGAGCCAAGGTCTACCCTTCTTCCTCATGTTGGTTTGGTCAGATGTTTCATTATAGCAACGAGAAAAGGGACCAAAACAATGACCTGTCCTGAATGAAGACAGACTAAAATGTCCCCCATACCCCTCAGTGGTTCAGCACACCTGAAGTCATGGGGTACCGTCAAGGTTTTCTTCATCTTGTGTGTCAGGTCCTATACTGTATCAGCTTTGGGAGTGAGACCGTTTGCGGGAAGTTTTGAGATTCAGCCATGCTTGTGCCCGTCTCTTTGCATTGCCGAGTAGTACTCTTGACGTTTTAAGTTGTGTCTGTTATCTTTATATATCACTTTCCAGTCTGGTTGGGTTTTGCTCATTTCTTGCTCTATCACACTAGCTAGGATGCCCATTTTGATGCTGAAATGCGAGAATGGACACCTTTGCCTGAGTCCAGGTCTTAGGATGGTAAGCCCTCAGCCTTTTGTGGTCAAGCATGGTTTTTATGACTATGCAGATACCTTTCCCAGACTACAGAACTTCCCGCCTATTCTGATGCTGCCGAGAAACCCGCAGTTGCCCTTACCTTTGTCCCTCCGTAAGGAGCGTGCATTCTCTCTCTCTCTCTCTCTCTCTCTCTCTCTCTCTCTCTCTCTCTCTCTCTCTCTCTCTCTCGGCTGCTTATGAAATCTCCAGCTCGTTGTTTTAAATGCTTTGGTTGGGAGGTGCCTCGGTGTGGCCATTGTCTGGTTCCTTGTGCCCGGGGCTCATTGCACACGTTCCTCCTCTTATTACTGTTTTTAACCATCACATTTAAAAACTGTATTTTCTCAGAGACCTTTCTCTGCCTGCTCCCTTTGAATGCTCCAGTGGCGTGTGCATGGGCGCCTTCCAGCTCACCTACATGCTAGACAGTTTCACTCTATTGCCAGCGGCTCCTTCCGAAGATTACAGAAGGTCCCTCTCCAGCTTCATAAACAACTGACGGGGTGGAGACTGTGATCAGCAGAGCTACCAGGAGTTCCGTCTGACCCGCTGAGCTGCCTGTAAGCTGGATAGAGAACACCAGGGTTACGGCTTTCAGGAGTCGTCAACTATGGGTATGTTTTTGCTAATGAAGCCCCTTTTGAATCATTCTCACTGCTTGGGGGGGCTAAGATAGAGCAGAAGTGATTCAGCCTAAATCCCCCAGTGAGGGAATGGGGCGTGGCTCAGTGGTAGAGCCCCTGCCTAGAGTCCCCCAGGGAGGGGCTGGGGGCGTGGCTCAGTGGTAGAGCCCCTGCCTAGAATCCCCCAGGGAGGGGCTGGGGGTGTGGCTCAGTGGTAGAGCCCCTGCCTAGAGTCCCCCAGGGAGGGGCTGGGGGCGTGGCTCAGTGGTAGAGCCCCTGCCTAGAATCCCCCAGGGAGGGGCTGGGGGCGTGGCTCAGTGGGAGAGCCCCTGCCTAGAATCCCCCAGGGAGGGGCTGGGGGTGTGGCTCGGTGGTAGAGCCCCTGCCTAGAATTCCCCAGTGAGGGGATGGGGGCGTGGCTCTGCAAAAATGTGCTAGACCCTAGGTTCTATCCCTAGGCAGGACAAAAAAATAAATAGTATAGCATATTTGTTTGGACTTTTTAAGTAAAAGTGTACATGATGAAACTTCAGTTTATAGTGTTCTTGCCACAGCAATGTATACACACACACACACACACACACACACACCTTGAATGCCTTGAACAGTAATGGCAGGTCAGGACTGGATTCAGCTCAGACTCTGGGCTATTTGTTGAGTTAATTTTTTTTTTTTTTTTTTTAGGGCAGGGCCCAGCTGTGAGGGATGATTTTTATAGAGCTAGCTCATGCTGTGGGGGTGCAACCCTCATGGGGAGGCCTTTCTGTGCTGCCTTCACAGGCCCCATTGTGCGGCACCCCATTCCGTGCTGATATTCTGTGACCAGGCAGGCTGCAGAGCGGCAGGACACAGCACCTGGGAGGAGGGACACGTCTGTGCCCACAGAGGTCTTTGAACAATTCAGCTGGTCTCCCAACCTTGCCAACAATGCCAGGCCTCCAGCAGTCACCAGGCACACGGCACACTCCTCCTCTGCACAAAGGCTGTGTTTTCGCGTCGCTCTCCTCCCAAGATGTCCACTACGCATTCCGACACGTGTTTACCAAACTCTGATCATGTCTCAGACCCACTGCTGGGCAGACAGAGGTACCAGAGACGGAGGCATCGCGGTTTTCCCTGAATGCACCTAGCATGCATCCCTCTGTTTGGTCTGGCTTGCTTCCTCTCCCCTCCCCACCAGGAGAATTTAGGAACATTCTGTGATTGTGGGATGTTCCGATTCACTGAGCTCTTACTGTGTCCTGGGTCTGGAACCTACCCAAATCTTGGATGAGCTCCCAACCAGCCTGGGAGGTCCATCTAACTACCCTATCCGGTCAAGGGCACACGGAGAAGCCAAAGTTATGTCTGTATCACAGAGCGGCGAGAGACCAAGCTGTGGTCCAGCACCATCCTAGGTGGCCTCAGCCCATGCTCTCAGCCCCTCTTCTGGGCCTTTTGTGGGTGCTGATGAGATCCAATGTCCTTCCTGCTTCAGGTGCAAGTCTAGCTCTGGAATCCCAGACTCAGATTTAGGGAGCCCACCCACCCCCGTTACAACAGTAAAAGGACTTGGCAGGGGACTTAGACCATCCCAAGGCAGGAACTGAGGGCAAAGCAGACTGCTCAGGGATGGGTCCTGCGCTGAGGACTGTGGGAAGAAGGACGGTGTCTGGGAGATGCCACCCAGTGCTTTCCACCATTTCCTGTCCCTAAGTTTTACTTCTAAGGCATAGCAACAGGAAAACAACAATAAACCAAAAAAAAAAAAAAAGCAAAAAACAAAACACTGCCCCCCCCCAAAAAAAAAACCAAAGGACTATCCAAAGAATGGCTTTTTCTGGAGACTGGTTTCTCAGGCTGCTGACATTAGCTGGGTATGAGCTTCTACTTCCTCATCCTGTGAATGGTCCAGGCCAATCTGCAGGCTCCCACCCCCGATGCCTCCCCTCCTTCCCCACAGAGACGGCCTGTGTCCCCCGAAAGCGTGAGCTACCAGGGACCTCTGCTTCCTACCGTTGCTTCTGTCAGATTTTTTTTTTATCACAGTGACCCAAAAAACTAACTAATGAAGACAAATTATCCATCTTAAAAAAAAAAAAAAAGGTAAAAGACCTGGGAAGATGGTTTGGGTAGCAATTGTTTCCTCTGAAAGCATGAGGCCCTGAGTTCAATTCCCAGAACCCATGTTAAAACAAGAACAATAAATACAGGTAGCACACACTTGTATTCGCAGCACTGGAGAGGAAGAGACAGGCGGGTCCCTGGACTCACTGGTCAGCCAGGCTAGCCTATTCCGTGAGTCCCAGTCTTATGAGAGATTCTGCCTCAAAACACAAGACTCCGAGGAAGGACACTTAAGGTGAAGAACACTCTGGCCTCCATATGCATTTATACAATATGGGCATATGCACTTGTGTACACACACCACACACACACACACACACACACACACACACACATCAATAAAAACAGACAGAAGATTTAACTACAAATGTCTCCAAAGTTGATGTACAAATGACTGATGCATTCATGAGGACTGCTCAGGATGCTGGTTACTAGGAAATATGAATTAAAGCTACCAAGAGCCACTCCCTCACATTCTCTAGGGAAAAGAGACAACTGGGTCAGGGAGACAGCTTAGTGGGTAAAGGCACTTGCTGCTGCCAAGACTGACAATGAGTTCGATCCCTGGGAACTAGGTGACGGAAACAATGGACTTCCACAAGTTGTCTCCTATGGGCACCAAGGTACAAGCGTGCCCTGCTCTCCCACAACATAAACAAATGAGCATAACAGGGTTGGTGCGGGCGTGGTAAAATGGAGACTTGGCGTTGGAATCACTGCCTTGGAAACCATGTTTGCATTTTCTGAAAAAGCTGACCTGGGGTTGGAGAGATGGCTCAGTGGTTAAGAGCACTGACTGCTCTTCTGAAGGTCCTGAGTTCAAATCCCAGCAACCACATGGTGGCTCACAACCATCTGTAACAAGATCTGACGCCCTCTTCTGGTGTGTCTGAAGACGGCTACAGTGTACTTACATATAATAATAAATAAATAAATCCTTTAAAAAAAAAAAAAGCTGACCTGAATCCTCTGATAGCTTAGCAACTCCACCCAAGGATGTATCCAAAGGATTGAAAACAGGAGCTGTCGAGATGGCTTTCCTTGAAGACACAGGGACTTGAATTATGGCGCCCAAAACTCATGTAGAATCTGGATAACGGTGGCATACTTACAATCACTGCTCAGCAGGATGGGAGGTGGAGGCAGGAGGCTACCGGGAAGCTTGAAGGACAGCTAGCGTGGTCTACTTGATGAAGTTCAAGGCCAGTAAGAGACCCCGTCTTAAACAAAAGGCGGAAGACATCCTGAGGATAGCCCAGTCCGTACTCTGATTTCCAAATACGAGTCTCAGATATACGATCCTCCCCCACCCCTTATCCATACTCTCACACGCTCGCTAGGAATCAGAAACAGGAGCTGCTCCACGAACGTTCAGAGACGCATTGTAAGAGTTCAAATGTAGGGGTCACTCAGCACCCATCAGCAGATGCCAGGAAACCAAAATGGCACACCATGGCCACACTTTGGGCTGCCACTCCTTCACAAGACAGAAATGCTCCGCGGGCCTTGAGGACATTCTGTGGGTGCAAAAGTCCACACACTGGGCAAGCTACGTACGTGGTGTAGCTAGGGAGGTAAAAGCTATAGGCTCAGTGGACATCAGGGGCTGGGTAACTGCTAAAAGGTACGTGGTTTCTCTCTCTCTCTCTCTCTCTCTCTCTCTCTCTCTCTCTCTGTGTATGTGTGTGTGTGTGTGTGTGTGTGTGTGTGTGTGTAGGGGTGCACACATGTGCACATGAGTATGGGTGCACGTAGAATGTAGAAGCCAGCGGTCAACCTGGGGTGTGGCTCCTCAGGATTCAGACTACCTTAGTTTTTGAGACAGGGTCTTTCACTGAATTTAGAACTCACTGATTGCGCTAAGATGGCTGGCTGGCCGGAACAGCTCCAGATCCTGCTGTCTCTGCTTCCCTGGAACTGGTACGTGCCGCCATGCAAGTGATCCCGGGATCCGAAGTCGGGTCCTGGAGCTTGCACAGGATAGAGTTTACTGACTAGACTGCCTGCTTAGCCTCTTAGTTTCATTTGGGGGGGCTGTGCAAATGCTGTGGGGGGATGGTCGTGTACCACCATAAACACAGGGAATACGGAGGAGGGACTATTTGCTTGTAAATGGTGAGCGTCCGCGTGCGGAGGAAGTTGCATCTTAATCCTGAAACTGTACACGCCCCCGCACTTGTGCTGTGTGACCAGGGATGAAGTCACTGCTGTTGCCCCTGGCTGCTGCCAAAACAGCAACCCGGTCACCTCCAAGCCTGCTTCCTTGTGCCTTGAACAGGGGCAATAAAGCCTTACTCACACAGCTGGTAGCGTGCCACCACCGGAGATAAGGGCCGCCTTGCCCTGGGTTTTTATGCTCGGTAACTGAGATAATGTGAGGAATGTGACACCAAGCTCAAAAAACAGGGCCATTTAAACAGTGTCCTGGCTCGGATCCCATCACACCTGTGGGTGATTCTAGCTCAACCCTGGCAGTTGGCCCTAAGCCTCCGAGGCTCCCACTCCCTGCAAGTCCCCAGCCTTTATGGCGAACTCTAAAGCCACTTCCAGCCTCTCCTGGGCCTTTCACCCCAGAGGGCACCAAGGTCACGCACCTGTTACTGTTCCCCTCCCGCCAGCCACTAGGAGACCTTTGACCTTGCTTGTGTCTCTTGCCTTCCCCTTAATAAACTTCCCACCAGGATGTTTATAAAATAAAAGCCCATTTCTGTAACTCTTCCCCTGGAGGTCCTGGCATTTCCCCTCCTTCTCTCTCCTTCTCTCTGTTCTATCCCCAAGGCTGAGGGTTCTGATTCCAGGGTGTCAGTCCTGCCTGGTCTTCAAGTCACCTAACATTCAGGGCAGCAGAAGCATCTGTGTCTTCTCCCTTTATTTGTAATTAATTAACTTTTTTTTTTTTTGGCTTTTTCTGAGACAGGGTTTCTCTGTATAGCCCTGGCTGTCCTGGAACTCACTCTGTAGACCAGGCTGGCCTCAAACTCAGAAATCCACCTGCCTCTGCCTCCCAGAGTGCTGGGATTACAGGCGTGCGCCACCACCGCCCGGCATTAATTAACTTTTTTAAGAGACAGGGTTTCAGCCGGGCGGCGGTGGTGCATGCCTTCAATCCCAGCGCTCTGGGAGGCAGGGGCAGGCAGATTTCTGAGTTCGAGGCCAGCCTGGTCTACAGAGTGAGTTCCATCCAGGACAGCTAGGGCTGACAGAGAAACCCTGTCTCAAAAAAAACGAGAGAGAGAGAGAGAGAGAGAGAGAGAGAGAGAGAGAGAGACTCACTAGACAGCTCTGTCTGGCCTAGAACTTGCTACACAGACCAGTTTAGCCACACAGAAAAGTACATTCCTGCCTCTCTTTCTCCAGTGCTAGGATTGAAAGTATGCGCTGTGATCCTGACCTTTTTTTTTATTTTTTTTTATTTTTATTTTTATTTATTTATTTTATTTTTATTTTTTTTTATTTTTTTTATTTTTATTTTTTTTTGGCTTTTGAGATTGGATCACATGTAGCCCAGGGTGCCTCCAAACTCGCTAAGTAGCTGAGGATGGCCTCGGGCTTCTCATTCTTCCTCTTCCACAATCCCGAGTGCTCAGACGACAGGCTCCAGGGTTGCTGCATGCTAAATTACATTACCAGCTGAGCTACAGCATCACCTCTGGTTTTGCTTTTTCAGACCGGGTTTTGCTACGTGTAGCTCAGGCTGGCCTGAGACTCCCCATCCTCCGAGAAAGGAGGATTACAGAAGAGCACCCCAGCTCCCACATCCTGTAATTTCTTTTGAACTATCCTTCCCAGTGAGGAAGCACTGTGGCCTCAAATCATAAGATTCGAGGGCATTCATTACCGCACACTTTCTATGTTGGCTTCCTCCCCAGGGGAATGCAACTCCACCCACAGGCGGCAGGCCTTGATCCTCTACAGCCCTCCTAGCGAAACTGATATTCTCCACGGTGGGCCAGACGACCCAAAAAGTTGCCAAGGCCATGGCTACGGACAAAGGAGGAGGAGGGATGGGGACACACTTTCTCCCGTTGCTATAAAGGGGTCAGACTCTCCAGGTGCAGAAATTTGCGATGTGGCCATTTAAAAAGCACTGTCCATATATGGATTTCAAGCCCAGTACCAGCAGGACTTTAGGGGTGCCAGCATCCTCCTCAACACACACACACACACACACACACACACACACACACACACACACCCCAGCCCGCTCTCCAGGAGCATGCGTCTATCTGCACCGCCTAAGTAGAAAGGGTGCGTGGCAGACAATGAACACCAGGTGGCAGCAGAGGGCCACCCATAAACCAAGCCCTGGCACCTCAGCCCGGTGTAGCTGCAATATCAAGGCCAAGCCTACAAAACAAGCCACACTCCCACCCTGTAAGACATACATCCTAAGCCACCCTTCCTAAGATACCCCACCAGATCTGGGGTCAGCATGTGACCCAGTAAGGATGAGATGATAGTGGAAGGGGATGAGGGGGGAAAGCTCTTCACCCCAGGATGGACCCACAAGCCCGCCTGCTTTACTAATAAGGCCTTTTGCAGAGAGCCTGGGAATTAGGGAAACAAACACTGTCTTGTGGAACACGGGTAGTGGGGATCCGGAAGGAACATGTCAGAGAGCCCCTGGGTGGGGTGAGATAGCCTTTCACGAAACCGCAGTAGGGTCAAAGCTTGTACTATCCACCCGAGTTTCCAACCTGAAACAGTGACTACTGTACGCAACGTGAGTATTCACCCTAAAGGAAGTCCTTTGACACTCAGCCCTGACCCCAAGACCAGATGAGATCATGCCAAAGACCTTACAGACATTGACCCTAGAACCCACTGGGTTCTGGGCCACGGTCAGGTGTGTCTTTGACCTTGCAAAGTTTCTGAAGACCTCATCTCATAACTTCCCTTGCTTTCTAGAGCGGGTTGTGACTGGCAGGCTCAGACCCTTGCCACCAGCTTCCTTATCTTTCTTTATTTTACCCTTGCATCTTACCGCGTCTCTCTGAGACTCGCTTAGGGTCTCTGAGCCAGGTTAGAGCTCAGGGCAGCCTCTGGCCTCACTCTCTGCTTGCCTTGAGACACTCCCTACTGACTGGGTCCTGAGGGCGTGGGAAAGAGCACAGGGGCCTGAGTTACTACCCGAGAGAGACCCCACAACATCCCTGCCTCTCCTGCTGACGTGCCGCACAGCAGCGTCCCTAAGAGGGCCACAGGGTTTGGAAAAGCAGAAAGGATCTGTCCCTAGACCGGTGGTTCTCACCCTTCCTAACGCTACAACCCTTTAATACAGTTCCTCGTGTTGTAGCGACCACCAACCATAACATTATTTTTGTTATTTAATAACTGCAGTTTCACTGCGGTTACGAATCTTCATGTAAATATCCGTGTTTTCCGATGGTCCGAGGGGACCCTCGTGAAAGGGTTGTTCGACCCCCGTCCCCCCAGAGGAGTTGTAACCCACAGGTTGAGACACACTGCCCTAGAGTAAGCCAGGCCCCTCTGAGGGAAGGCCTGTAAGCCACTTACATGCTGTCTAGTGCTAACACACAAGTGTACTCTGACACCGAATGTAGGATTTCCTTGAAAACAGAAACAACGCTGAAGAAACTTTGACCCCGAGAGGAGCTGCTTAAGGTCACGTCCACAGATGAGTGGAGGGGGGGAGGGGAGACAGGGAAGACACTTAGTGTCCTCTGTCTTTAAAGCGATGCCCACGGAAATGCCGAGAGCCACTCACACTGTAGTAAGGATGCTTTAGCCCGAAGCCGGGAAGGGACCGTTGAAGTGAGCATGAGCCGCTGAGGAGTGAAGTCTCCAGAAGGCTGCCTCTCCTCTCGGGGTGTCTAGAACAGCAGGGCAGGGCCAGCGCACCTGCAAACCCTTGCATGGCATCTTTCCAGGTTCCCCAGCCGCTACTCCAGAGCTTGGACCCACCTGGGGACCAGGTGGGTAATAAAAAGGGAAGTAGCATGCGGCTGACACTCAAGAGGTTTTGTTGGACTTACAAGGCAATGAGGAAGCCAGTAAAACCTCTGACTGCTAGCAGAGGAGGAGGAGGAGGAGGAGGAGGAGGGGAGGGGAGGGGGGGAAGGGGAGGGGGAGGGGAAGAGGGAGGGGAGGGAATGCCCTGGTGAGCTCAGGTGTGATGTGGCCCGTCTGTCCTCAGGTGACAATCACTGGGGTTCCACCAGAGACGATTCATACATGCTTCTAAGAACGTGAATCATCCGGTGACATCGGTTTTCTCTAAATGGCCACAGGAGCCCGGAAGATCCCGGAAGGCAGCGGGCACAATCAGTCCACCCATTACAGTCTTGCGAAACTTCTTGGTCTGGGTGGGTCTGCTTAGACACACCCCTCAGGTGTCTGGTGCGTCCCTGAGTGTGTTCTCTACACGTCTTGAGTGGAGCTTCTGGTGAGCCCCCCAGTCTTCCCGCACCACATGTCTAGGCTCTGGTCTCCAGCAAGCTCTGTGGCACTGGCCAGCCCAAATTTCCTCTCACCCTAAACTTTATAAGCTCTCCTCTGGGAAATAAACCCAAAGGATGGAGACGGTGTTCACATATGACCCTTTGGGCGGCAGAGGTCACTGTATGTGCCCAGCACCCACAGATCACATCCCATGTGTGCACTGAAAGGGGGGGCACCCGACCAAAGGGGCCTCATCGTGATTCTCTGTGTGAACAGTTGAAACAGATCAAACTCTCCTTCCTGGGCGGAGTGGTACGTCAATATGAAACCTGGAACTGCAGCAGCTCTTCTGTGTGTGGGGGTGGGGGACAGCTTGGTTTGGAATGAGGCCAGCTAGGCAGAAGGCAGGGATAAACAGAAATCAGGGCCGGGATGGGATCTTTGGGCCACTGATACCAAAAACTTCTGCTTGTGGCGCTGCACCCTTATGTAGGGGCTGCCTTAGTCAGGGTTCCTATTCCTGCACGAAACATCATGACCAAGAAGCAAGTTGGGGAGGAAAGGGTTTATTCAGCTTACACCTCCACACAGCTGTTCATCACCAAAGGAAGTCAGGACTGGAACTCAAGCAGGTCAGGAAGCAGGAGCTGATGCAGAGGCCATGGAGGGATGTTCCTTACTGGCTTGCTTCCCCTGGCTTGCTCAGCCTGCTCTCTTATAGAACCCAAGACTACCAGCCCAGGGATGGCCCCACCCACAAGGGGCCCTCCCCCCCCCTTGATCACTAATTGAGAAAATGCCTTACAGCCAGATCTCATGGAGGCATTTCCTCAACTGAAGCTCTTTTCTCTGTGATAACCCCAGCCTGTGTCAAGTTGACACAAAACCAGTCAGTACAGGGGCCTATCCTCTCCTTGTTCAAGGAGTTGACTCGACCACGTTTCCCTCTGCCATCCTACCTGAGGAGTGCCCTCATCATGGGCATCAGTGATGCAGGCACTGATCGCCTGTCATAACCAGCCCACCTAGCATTGTGCCCAACACTTAGTTGGCACTGATAGCCAAGTCCTCGGGGAACCTTGGAGCAAGACTGGCTGTCTGGAGAGCCCCCCCACCCCCCACCGTTCTTGGTAGAACCCATATCCCAGCCAATTGTCACACACGGTCCCAGCCTAGACAGTCGAGGCCCAGAGTTCCTAGTGTCTCCATTTCTTCTCCTTTATTCCCCATTCACCCTTTTGTGTGCAGGGGGGGAGGAAACTGGCGAGATCCCAGGAAGCTACGGGCCCCATGAGTGCTCTAACGCCACATTATGAACTTTCTAGAGTCACTGCTTTTCACTGTCCCAAAGTCCGGGGTGGAGCACTTCACAGGCCAGCCTGGAATCCTGTGTTTATGTCCAATGGGCTCACCATTCTGATAACTTCAATCCTTCTACAGTTGCAAAGTTACCTGCGTTAAAAGCCTGCGAGGCTTCCATGTTCAACAGGAGTGTTCAGCACAAAGCCATTGCTGCGGGTGGCACTCTAGCCCTTTCCAGTACGCGGTGACTCTCCGGAAGCCTTCCATTAGCCGGAACAGTCAGAAAGAATGCTCCCGGCTGTCTGTGCCCCCAACTTCACACGGTGTGTTTGTCTTTGTTTGAATGGCACTGGTGTTGTTTCCAGAACTGGTGCCAACTGACCTGGGTGGTAGGGTGGCTCCCAGGGAACTCGGAAGGCACAGGAAGCTGTCACCCTGCTCTGGCCAAGAGCTTTGCAAGAAGGCAGAAGTAAGGAGGCCAGTAAGCTGCCGCGACTGGCCCTATCCCAGTTCCCATGGAGAGCAGACTAAATGAACCCTGTCTTCCTGACCCAAGCTTCTCAGACCCCTACCTCCCTGACCCCAACCTCCTGGATCCCTGTCTTGGCTGATCCCAGCATCCATGACCCATCCCTTCTTAATCCCAGCTTTCCTGACCCCTGCCTCCATGACCCCTGTCTCCATGACTCTAGCCCCTTGGACTCTAGCTTCTCTGTAACCTTGATTCTGCCTCAAATATCGGTGACTTTGCTGACTAAAATACTGTCATATATTTAGGGAATGGTATTTAATTCCCACCACCACCACTGAGTACGGCCTTAATTTTCCCCTTCTTTCTTCTCTTTCAGGGTGGTGGATTTTGACCTGAGGCTCCTGAGGGTGAAGCTCACTCTACCTCATGACTCACTCTGTTGTCACTGCTCTCACCCTTTGTCACCCATGAGCAGTCCTTAGATGTGTGCTTGGGTGTCGTCCTGTCGTTTCCAGTCCATGCTGAACCGCTGAGTAGTGCAGATGGAATCTTCTGCTTCTCTTGCTGCAACACCTATGAGGCCCCTCATGGTTTGAATGAGAATGACCCCCATAGACTCACACGTTTTAATGCTTGCTCCCTGGTTGGTGGAACTCTTTGGGAAGGATTAGGAGGTGTGGCCTTGTTGGAGGAAGTGTGTCACTGGGGGGGGGGGGAATGAGGCTTTAAAAGCTCACAACATTCCAATGGGCTCTCTGTGATTCATGGTTGTATCTCAAGATATTAGCACTCAGCTACTGCTCCAGTGCTGTGCTTGCTTCCCTGCTGCCATGTTCCCTGCCATGATGTCCATGGACTGTAACCCTCTAAAACGATAAGCACCAAATAAACTCTTTCATCTATAAGTTGCCTTTGGTCATGGTGTCTTTTTTTTTTCTTTTTCTTATGCGTATGCCTGAATATAAGTACCCCAGACTCTTGCCTGGTATCTAAGTTAGTTAGGAAAACAGATCAAATCCCCAGGAACTAGTTTTTGGCCGCCATGTTGATGCTGGGAATCCTCTAGAAAGAGTAGCATTGGGCTCTTACTCTTGCCCCCCACTTGCTTCTCTCTTGCCCTCCCCCTTTCCTTTCCCCCCTCTCTTCTCGTGGTCATGGCCGGCCTCTACTTCTCTACTCTCTCCCTCTTTCTGCCTTTCTCTGCCTCTACTACCCTCTTAACTCCCTTCACCAGGCCCTGAATAAACTCTATTCTATACAAAAAAAAAAAAAAAAAAAGAGTAGCATTGGGTGCTTTCTTAACCACTGAGCCATCTCTCCAGCCTGTGGTCATGGTGTCTTATAACAGCAACAGAAAAGTAACTAAGACACCCCTTCACTCAAGAATGTTCCAAGGGCTGGGAAGATGACTCGGTAAGAATGAGGACCTGAGTTTGATCCCCAGCACCAGGTAAAAAGCCAGATGTGCTGTGAGCACCTGTAATTCCAGTGCTGGGTCTCAGGCGCTCGCTGGCAAACCAGCCTTTAACCAAACGGGCAAGGGCAAGCTCTAGTTCAGTAAGAGACCCTGTTCCCAGAAGTAAGCTGGAGAAGTGACTGAGGAAGGCATCTGATATCAGTCTCTGGCCTCCGTGTGCACACACTGGTGAATGCTGCTGGTAAGTGCACCTGTACGCATATGTGTGCACACATATACACACACACATGCACACGTACAAAAATAAACTAAAGAATCTCTGGAACGTCCTATAGCTGCCACATACACGCTTGCCATCAGCCCAGTAGACAGAGACGATGATGGAATTCCAGCACTCCTGGCCTCAGGAAGCAGGATGGGCTGAGACTGAAGACCACGCCCCTCAAGTCGGGCAAAGCAGCAAGCAGAGCATGTGTGACACTCATCTAGACAAGGCCACGGAGCCACGAGCCAAAGCCGAAACCCAGCCGGCCACCAGGAAAGAAAGTGACAATGAGTTCACATCCCAAACCCATGGAGTGTGCCCAGGAAGTGGTCAGGAAGTACCCAGTCCCCAAGGAGGCTCAGGAAGTGGGATCAACTTGCCTAGTCAACAGAGTGGCCTGACTTGGGGTGGGAAATGTGAACAGGAAGGAAAAGGGGACCTACTTACAAGATTGGCAAGGCATTGGCTGGTGCTGCACCTGGCAGGCCAGTGGAAACCAGACACCATCTGCCGCTGATGAGCTGTGTAACGTCCATGGTCAATCGACCAGTGGGATTAATGTCGGCATGCATACCCTTTACCCCAGCAACGTCCTGCCCCCTTATGGCACCACTGCCAGCAATCAGCCACTCACTGTGGCATTTAGAGCGTTCTCAGAGCTCACCAGCAGGAGATGGCTAAACGACTTCTAACAGCCATACAGCGACATGAAACTTTGTCATTGTCCTGAGACAGGGTCTCACGCCGAAGCCCAGGATGGTCTGGCCTTTTCTATGAAGCCTGGGGAAGGCTTGAACTCATGGTCATCCTCCTGCCTTGCCCACCCACACCCACCCACCCCCGGCATGCTGGGATTACCGGCAAGAGCCACTACGCATGGATGGAATGCAGCCTTTATAAAGAATGAGAGCTATATATAGTGTTATATGTTATAGTAGACATGCCTGCCATCTCAGCCCTTGGGAGGCTGAGGCAGGAGGATCAGAAGTTCAAGGTCAGGTTGGGCTACATGAAACCCTATCTCAGAAAAATAATTAAGAAAGAATGAGGACAGGAATGGACAGGGGGGGGTGACAAAGAGTGGATGTTTGTTGATGAAAAAGGCCACAGGGACCTGTTGCAAGCCAGAAGGTCCACAGTTTGCAGAGATGGAAACGAACACAGGGCAAGGAAGCCCTCTGGAGCCCCTGCAGCAGCTGCACATGGCTGGCCGCAGAGCCGTGGAGAAGGCACCAGGAGAGCTACAGGGCTTTGGGAGAGGAGAACGAAGATCAGGGCTCTGGCTGCCCACAGCCAGATGGGTCCCCTACAGACTGGCACACCGCCTGCTCAACGCAGGACGAGTGTAAGCAGGGGGTACAGAGACAGGCGGGAACGCAGGCGTGTCCTCTGCCTTCCCAAAGACCACTGGGAAGCACCCACCCCAACTCCGAATTTAAATGCGAGTGTGATTAGGGTGCAGGAGGATGGCTCCATTGATAAAGTATGAAGGCAGATGTTAGATTCCCAAAGTCTGGGGGCCTCCCCCCGTGCAACTATGAAGAAGTCGTCACCCATGCTGGGATGAGACTTCCCAGGCTCGGCTGCTTTGGAATCGTCCATAGTCCGGTAACCAACCCCTCTCACATGTGTTCTGCAAATAACACTAATAAACTGATGGGTTCCCCAGGTTGAGCTTGGGTAGACTTGTGCTCTGGCCTGCTTTGGGGATGCTCTCTGGAGTATAGGAGGGAATAGATTTCTCTCCTAGAAAAAGCTTCTACAACAGAACAAGGATTTCTTATAGTGAACTGATGTCTCGAGTCTAGATTTTATTTTAAAAGCTATATTTTTATTTATTGTATGTATGCGAGTGCTCTATCTGCATGTATACCTGCGTGCCAGGAGAGGGCATCAGATCTCAGTATAGATGGTTGTTAAGCCAACGTGTGGTTGCTGGGAATTGAACTCAGGACCTCTGGAAGAGCAGACAGTGCGCTCTTAACCACTGAGCCATCTCTCTCAGCCCTCAAGTCTGGATTTTATTTATCACGATTTTCTCCAATGGTACCTCTTTATTTCCACCCCTGCCAAAATTTGGCATCACGTGCCTTCCCCCACCCCCACCCCCTCCCCCATCAGTGGAAGTATTTGGCTTCTCTTCACTTGGTTTTCTTGAGACAAGGTCTCTCTATGTAGCCCAGGCTTGCCATAACTTCACAGCAATCCTCTTGCCTTCTATGTACTGGGATTACAGGCTTCCCTGCCTGACTCCAATTATTGAACATTTTAAAAGACGGCTGTGGGGACTGACACCCGGAATTTAAGAGGAAATGTTGTTCTTGCTGAGGATCTGAGTTCGGTGCATAACTGCCAGTAACTCCAGCTTCAGGGAATCTGCACACACATCCATACAGACATCCACACATACTCATACATAGACACCCATGCATAGACATCCACACATGCACAGACATAAACACACATACCCATACACACGCAGAGAGAGAGAGAGAGAGAGAGAGAGAGAGAGAGAGAGAGAGAGAGAGAGAATTAAATCTCTAGAAACAGATTCCTGGGCTCAGTCGGCAGAGCGTTTGCCCAGCATGCAGGACATCCTGGGTCCCATGCCCAGCCACATTCAAAACACGTGTGAAAGTGCATGCCTGTGGTCCTATCACTTGGAAGCTGAAAGCAAGAGAATCCAAATGTCAAGGGTTTTCTTGGAGACTTGTTGAGTCAAAGAAGAACCCTGTGCTGGCTAATTTTATGTCAGCTGGACACAAGCTAGAGTTGTCTGAAAGGGGGAAGCATCCGTTAAGAAAATACCTCTATGAGATCCAGCCGAAGGGCCATTTCTTAATGAGTGACTGATAGGAGAGAGCCCAGCCTCTTGTGGGTAGTGCCAGCACCAGGCTGGTGGTCCTGGGTTCTATAGAACTTATAAGAAATCAGGCTGAGCAAGCCAGAAAGGAGTCCCCTCCATGGCTTCTACATCAGCTCCTGCCTCCAGGTTCCTGCCCTGTTTAAGTCTCTGTCCTGACTTCCTTCAGTGATGAACTGTACTGTGAAAGTGTAAGCCGAATAAGCCCTTTCCTCTCCTACAGTTTGGTCATGGTGTTTCATCTCAGCAATAGCAACCCTAAGATAGCCACAGAGGGCTATGTGAGATTCTGTCTCAAAAACAAACAAACAAACAAACAAAACAAACAACACTACCATGTCTCAACCCCTCAAATGGCCAAGGAGTAACCTCAGAGCAGTGGCCTGGGCCCCAGCTCCCTGCAAGCCACCTGAGATACCTCAAAACAGAAAATGCCAGTCTAGGTAGGGCTACTGGAGACTTACACTGCATCTAGGATGTAGGGATCTCTTGGGCCTGGGTTCTAGGTGAGTCCTTAGCAGACTGGAGACCATTGTGAGCACTGAGGTTCAGAGGTTGGCCAAGCCCAGACAGAAAGACTCCTCCCCTGGCCAGGAATAACCAGCAAATACCAAGGACAAGGTTCTGAATAGAAGCTGCAAGAAACAGCAGAAAGGTCCCCCTCTCCCCAGCTTAATTACTAAGGCAGGTGACTGCTGACAATGAACCTTGATCCTCCCCCCCCCACACACACACACACACTGAGAAGATTGGTAGCAAGGCTTCCCAGGGGAAAATGGCATCTCCGGTGTGGAATCAACCATTCCTAGGACATTTCACTGCACCTTGCCTGGCCCAGTGCCTTGGGACAGGGATCTGAGCCCAGGTCTGCAGCCTGGACCACTAGAACTTAGCAGCTCAGCTCATATGTAGGTATCAAGCCGGCCTGATTGAACCTGCCCATGTACTTGTAGGCTGGCACATGCCAGCAGGGGGCGCCTTTCTCCAATTCTTTCCAAGTGGCCACTGTATACCTCCAGTACAGCTTGTGGCCACCTGTACCTCCTATTGCATGTACCTATGTGCTAATGAGCCATCTCAGACCCCCATACTTACAAGCAGGGGTCCCACCCAATTCTAGGATGGGTCTCTGGAGTTCCAATGTTATAACAGTAGACTGTCTTCAACCCTGCCCAGGGCCTTTGACCCCCACAGCCACTGAAGAAACTTTGGGGATACCAGGTTTTCCGCAGGTGTGGCTAGGCTCAAGCCCCAGTGAGGATGTCTACAGGGGTCTGGGTGGGTGAGCGTGGCCCCGCCCAGGGCTCTGCTACCCAGGGTAGGGCATCACAGGGCCCTGCCACCCTTCCTGCCTCTGCCCCCTGGAAAAGCCTTTGATCCCCACGCTGCTGGCCGCATCAAAGAACAACTATGCTAAGTCATATTTTTCCCCAAACCAGAGGAGTGCAAGGTCGGGCACAAACATTTGGCTCATTATTTAGAAATAACACGTCCTCTGGGGCCCAGTATCAGATCAAAGCTCAGAAATTAAACTGCAGAGAAGGCGGCGGCTACGATCAGTGGATTTGTGTTTGCTTATGGTTTTTTTTTTCTTTCTCCTCCCTCCCCTCAGCAGCTAAAAAAAGGGCCTCCAGATTGGCCTAGCGGTTTGGAAGTCTGGTCTGGGGTTCGCAGTCGGGAGGAGACAGCGCTCCGAGGCTTCTGGGCGGGGAGGCTGAAAATATTTGGTTGACATGACAATAGAGATAGTTTGGCAACAGATCAAGCCTGGCCTCCAGGGAAACCCTCTCCCCGCCTGTGCCCCCGCCCCATTCATGGACATTCGCATGCATGTGTACTATTCTACGTATCAGGGGCCCCTGAGACCTTGAGTATATATAGCACATACATACATACATGGGTGCATACAGGCACATACACATGGGCTCACACAAAGACCTACACAGGTACATAGGTACATGTAAGCACACAAACTCACAAAGACAAGACATCTACAGGCATATACAGACTCAGAGCTACATATAGGCACACAGGCACATACACACACACACACACACACAGGGGTACACAGGCACACACATCCACGGGCACACAGGGGTATACACAGACACATAGGTATGTAACACAGGTTCCTAAGGGTGCCCACAGGCACATATGAGCACATGGGTACACACAGGGTTATCCTCAGGAACAACAGATGGGCACACGCAGGCACACACAGGTGCACACTGAGGCACACGCAGAGGCGAGCGCACGGAGGTGCGCACAGGCGCACACGGGCACAAAGAGACGCCAGTGTGAGCCACACACAGATTTACAGCAACAAATGGGAAGGGAGTGGGATGGCTCACGTGACTGGGAGGACCACACGTGGCTCTGCCTGTCCCACTCAGGCAGGCTGCTTTTCAAAAGGGCATCCGTTACCTCTTGCTAACCAACCCTTCACTGTGAGGCTCCCAGACCCCCACTGTGCCCCCTCTAGCCATAGCCAGAGGTGTGGGGAACAGGAGGGACACGGGGCAGAGACTGTCATCATCCCCTGTCATAGCCTGTGACCTCTAGACTCCTTTCTGACTAAACCATAAGGGCATGGGCTGCCCCACTCAGGACCTCATTCCTCGCTGTGTCCCCATAGCCCTACCCTATGCGCCCATGTTCAGGCCTCCAATCCTGTCCCAGCCTCCAGCCTAACCCCCAGTCAGTCACTGCCTTCTCTAGGTAGTGTCTTGAGTCACAACCCCACATCCCAATCCCCTAACACTTCCCTTCTGCCCCAGACCCGGGTGTTCTGTCCCTCCTGCAGGGAACACTCCCTACCCCACCTCCCTCTGTGATCGGGTGCAGAAACTGCCTCGGCTCTAGGCCAGCCAAGATCCCATCCCATTGGCGACAAGCACCGATTCACCTGTACATGTCACCAGGACTCGGCTAATGAGACGGCATGCTGTTTCCTGGGGCTTCTGGAAAAACTTAAAAGAGTCTGTGTCCTGGAAGGCAAGTGGGAAGGATGGAATTTTAGCCTGTGACAATGTCTCCTCCGTGTGACAATGCTGTCTGGGAACAGGTCAACACTGCGGAAAGCCCAGGAAACCAGGTCCTGGAGGCTGGCACCGGGAGTCACCCTCTTCTGCCATAAGACAGATTGGCCCTCAAATGCTGCAGAGGTGACTGGCAGTATCCAAAGTCACAGGCTCTGGATGGCTCTACCTTGCAGTCCATGGGCCTGTACCACACACTGTCTGCCTTCGCAGGCTCTTGGACATCCGGGATCTCTTGCTCCTGGCCTGTGCCCCTGTTGCTGTAAGCATTGGCTGGCATGCAGCCCGCCTGGCTCTCCCAGAGACATCCTTAACCACAGCTGCAGACTCCTTGTAATGCCTGGGAAGGGAGCATGCCCAGCCCCAACCTGGCACTTATCTTCTCTGGTGGCTGGGGGGATATGCTGCCTACACACCTGTCCCCGTAAACATGCACATACACGCACACAGGTCCACATTACACAGCTGTCTGTGTTCATCTGTGTAGATGTTCACCTGTGTCCCCCCCCCCCCAGCCGCCCAAGAAGAGATTTGCGCATGAGTGATGTGTTTGGGAAGAAAATTGAGAAATCATTGTACGGGGAGTGGGGGAAGGGGGGAGTGAGCCAGAACCCAGAAGCAAAGATCAGAAGTAGCCAGGGGTGCTATGCCAATCCATGGGTGCCCTGGCTAGTTTTATGTCAGCTTGACATAAGCTCAGAGACGTTGGGAAAGAAGGGTCTCGTTTGAGAAAAACGGCCCCATAGGATTTGCCCGTGGGCAAGTCTGTAGTGCATTTTCTAAATTACCAATTGACGTACCACCCAGACTCCTGTGGAGGCAGGAGGCAGCTCACTGTGGGCAGTGTCATGCCTGGGTAGGTGATCCGACCTGTACGAGAAGGCAGGCTGAGCGAGCCATGACAGCCCTCTAGCAAGCAGCACCCCTCCACGGTCCCTACTTTAATTCCTGCCTTGGCTTCCCTCAGTGATGGGGTGTGACCAGCTGTCAGCTGGAATAAACCCTTTCAGCCACAGAAACCTTGACTAAGACGACGGGGGACCCCAGAGAGGTCACAAAGGAGTTGAGGGGGGCGGATCTCAGGTATGTTATCACAGCGGAAGATGGCTCCAAATGCATGAAGCCCCACCCCACCCCACCCCATCTTCTAGTTCCCAGCCTTGTGGTCCTATGCCTCTCACCATATGAGTCTCTGGGGTGGATACACCAAAATAGACGTGTGAACACGCATGTACCGCTAGGCACACGCTCCCAGGCTGTGGGTCCGACAGCCTGGGACACAGCAGGAGAATGTTCCACGTGGTTGAGACTTCCTTGTCCCCATCCATTTTGAGAACGGGGGTTGTGCTCCCCGGGGGCTGTCACGGGGTAGAAAGGCCTGCAGATGCTGCTGGAAGAGCAGTGCCCCTTTAATGTCTCTCCCGACCGAAACCTCGGCTCCAAGGTTAGCATCAGAACCAAGACACCTAAGAAGGGAGAAATGGAAGACAGCGGGCAGTAAGACAGTTTGACTCTTTATAATTCTCAAAAAGTGATGATGATGGACATAGTGGCCCAGGTAAGTTTCTAGGCAACATTATTTTCGGTACCAGGTATTAATGGCATAAGAATGAACACAAGCTAAGCAATTAGATGAGGTAGGCACTTAGAGAAGCAGGTGCAAAGGACCCTCGTGTTTCAGACATCCATACCCAAGGGCTGCAGGAAGAGGTATGGGGTGGGAGCCGAGCAGATAGACCCTGTTTCCTAAGAGGTCACATTCTGCACGGGCAAAATTGGAGATGGTTATTAATCTAGCATTAGCAAATTCCATCTAGGCAGAGGGCTGGGAAAGACACTAGAATCCCATGCTGAGCTTTAGGGACCCCAAGCAGGGTAGGCCACCACAGAGTCCAGAGACACCTGACGGTATACTCCTTGGAGTCAACTTTCAGTGAAGGTCCCTGTCTTAGCCTTAGCTGTACTCTTGGAATCACCCAAGAAGGACCTCAGTTGAGTAAATTATCAAGTTGGTCTGTGGACATGGCCGTGGGTTAATGTGATTGTCTTAGTTGATGTAGGAGGGTCCACTGTGGGCGGCACCATTACCTAGGCAGAGGGGTCCTAGGGTGTATGCGCATGCTAATTAAGAGCAAACCAACAAGCAGTGCTCTTCCATTGTTTCTGCCTGGTTCCTTCCTGGACTTCCTCAGTGATGGATGGCGCCCTGGGGAAGTCTGAGCCAAATAAACCCTTTCCTCCCTAACTTGCTTTGGTCATGGTGTTTGTGACAGTAAACAGAACACAAATTTGAAAAGTTTCCATCATTATGTCCCTGCCCATCGGGCGCCTCCAGCTCTGGGTCTCCGCGAAGCAAATCGGGACACCCTGAACACGAACCGGGTCCACCAGGTGGTGCCACACCCACTTCCTCCAGCTCCCTTCCCCCAGCATGTCAGCACCAATAGTTCCGGGGCTGAAGAGAAAAGAGACATGTGGGTTCTGCCTGGGTACTGCATCGCTGTTGGACAAGACCCTAAGACATTCCTATACTTCCCCATTCTGGAGAGGCTCTGGTCAGTGTGGTCAGATGAACAGGCAAACTGTCCCACGGGTCCTCTTTGTCTGTCCTCAGCTTCGTCATAGACCCAGGGTTGCCCAAGTATATATGAGACCTGCTTCTACCTACTGACCTACAACAAGCTTGAACAGGGCAGTCTGGGATCCGCTGTGATTCCTCGGGGCTCCCAGGAATGTCCTCTTTGCTCTTGCCTGTTCTAGTGACCCCCCCTCCTCAACTTCTTCAGCCACCAAATGATAGCTTGAAGAACCCTAGCCCCCCAGAGCAGCTGTCGGTAGCCTCACTGTGGTTCCTGCTTCAAAGGGTACTACGCCCACGGGTGCCATATTATGGCTATTTCTGTGTCCCAGCACAGCTTCCTCCCCCGGGTGCCTGTAGCTGTACGTGGTGAAGACCTTGCTCCACTGATGCCCAGAGCTCTGACCCTTCCCAGGCTCCTTGTTTACCAGCAGGAAAACAGGCCCAGCAGGCGGGTGGGGTGCAGGCCGTCCCTGGCCCCAGCTGTGGAGCAGCTGAGCTCACTGGAAACCAGCTAGGGACCTGAATGCCACTCTTGTCTGCTGGCCTGGTCAACAGCCTCTGTGGCTGCCCAGAGTCTCTATTGACTCAAGATAAGTTCCGGGGGCCCAGAGAACTCACTGTTTGGCCCAGTGTCCAGGCAGGGACAGCTGGGCCTGGTGAGTCCCAGGCTGGGACCCAGTGGCCGGTATTGCCAGCTCTGCAAACATGCAGCTGGCCACACACTGTGCCCCTCATGGAAACACCTATCAGCTTCTTGTGGCAATGCCAGCCATGAGGTGGGTCACATGCCCTTAGAGCTCTGTCCAGAGCAGGTGTTGGAATGACGTCATATCTTGCCAGAGATGACTTGGTCTTCCGACTCTCACCAATATTTACATTCTCAGCTGTGCAGAAAATCTAATCGGACTTCCAGTGACACGGGCCAGGTTCTGCCACATTGGTCTCTGGCTCTGCTGACCTGGGCTTTGGGCTTCTGGGAGCTTAGTGATCTGACGGGTGGGACCTGGGGTGGTGTGGGGAAGGAGGAGGGCACAGCAGCAGGGGCTCGGGGAAGATGGGCAGGCAAATGCAGCTCCAGCCTGCAGCCCCACCACCACCACCACCTCCTCAGAGGCCCTGAGGCTCCATCCACTCTGCCCAGAGCTAAACCAGGGCACATGTCCAACTCACCGGAGGCTTGGGTCAGAGACCAGCAAAAAGAAAGGGGTATGAGGAAGTACTTTCTAGAAATGTCCTTAGGGGGAAAAAATAGCAGCCCTACCATCTTGATCCCAGGCAGCAATTGCAGTTGCTGAACCAGTGAATGAATGAGTGGTCAGTATGACCACTGGTGAGTGCCCAGTACCAGGGTCTTCTAGAAGGTTATCCACAAGTCCTCCACCCCTTGCTGAGGGAGGCTTTCTTGCTCTACTCTGGCTGCCTGCCCCCCCCCTCAAGCACAAACAATGGTTGGAGAGCCACATAGACAGGGACCCTTGAGGGCTGTGTCTTCCTCAGAGCCTCAACATGGTCTATCCCATCAGCACACCTACAAGGGCCAGAGCGCCTCTGAGGGACTGTCTGGAGTCCCATTGGCTGTTAGGAACTGGAGATAAAGCCCATCTATGTCAGAACAAATAAGACCCTGAAACCAGAGAAGCCTGAAGAAGATAAACCCAGCATTCGTGTGCAGCAGAGAGAGTGTGTGTGTACCCCCTGCCTCCCGCACCCACAGCCCCAGCCCAGCAGAAACAAAGAGATCAGAGCCAGCCTCGTTAATCATTACTGCTCAGCCCAGGGTGAGGAGAGTGGGCCTTTATTTGGAGGAGGAAAGGAGGCTCCATCTACCAGCCCTATGTGGTCCACAAACCCTGGCCCCGTGCTGACCCTGGATCCCTGAAACAGAACCACCCCTGCCTTGTACGCGCATAGCTGGCCACTCCACTGCTTAAAGATCAACGCTCTAAGTCCTAAGGCCTATCCTCACTGTGTGGACACGGGGCAGCCCATCCAGGTAAGGAAGACACAAACTGGTTGACTTGGTAGCATCATCCAAACCTGAGGAACGCTGCTGTAGGTTTGCCCTGAATCGAAGCTGTTCTTAACCTGTCTGGACTGAAGAGGCTCCCACCCGCTGGGGCTCTTAGAATCCTTGGAGATCCAAATTCATGCCATGCCATCCTCCGAGCTCCCAGCAGCCACCAGAGAGGTGCAGCCTGTGCCAAAAGCCAGGCAGCAGGCTACAGCTGGCAGTCTTGATCTGGTCCCCTGCCCAGGCTTGAGTGACTGAAACCCGGGAGTGGGAGTAGTACCTTCTCAGGAGCAGGGGAGAGGCCAGGAACCGAGCTTTACTCTGTCCTAAGAGGTTGAGGCTGTAGAGTCTTCCCAGAGACAGCTGACAGGATCCAGAAGGGCAGAGGGTCCTGCCCGGTGAGGGGCACCAGGGCCACAGGGAGTTGAGAGGGACTTTGCAGAGCAGCTGTGGAGGCCAGCTCTGGACATGTCGTACCTGTGGTCTACCCTTTGTGCAACTGCTGTATGAGAAGAAATAGACAAACTTCTGGGGGAGTGGTGGGGGATTGCTGACCAGGCTGGATAGAGGGAAGCTGGGAACACTGATAAGGATGTGGAAATCCCCTTTCTCCCAAACAAGGCACAAGGTCACAGGGCAGCAAGGGTGGAGCCAAGCTCTCCAAGAAAGAAGCAAAAAAGCCGGGCAGTGGTGGCACACGCCTGTAATCCCAGCACTTAGGAGGCAGAGGCAGGTGGATTTCTGAGTTCGAGGCCAGCCTGGTCTACAGAGTGAGTTCCAGGACAGCCAAGATTACACAGAGAAACCCTGTCTCAAAAAAAAAAAAAAAAAAAAAAAAAAAGAAAGAAAGAAAGAAAGAAAGAAAGAGAAGCAAAAAAGGCCTTGTCGCTCCTGGAGATTATGAGTATGTGCTTGCACAAGCATCTATGTGCATGTGTGTGGCTTCTCACGTGTGTCTGAATGAACACGTGTGTGCTTATGCCCATATCTATGTGTTCGCATATATACACATACATGTACACGCATGTATGTGTACTTGTGTACATGTCTGTATCCACACACATGTATCTGCATACATACACATGTGTGCTTGTACACATCGGTGTGTTTGTGAACGTGTGCATTATCTGCATCTCCCATACACATTTGCCTGCACACATGTGCATTTATGAATATATGTCTGTGTATATACATGTGTGTTTGCATTGCTGCCCTAACAAGCTCTCTTTACCCAATAGAAGCCATCCTGGGTTAGCCGGCTAACCTTGACGTTAAATGCTTCTCAGTTTATTTGTTTTTTTTTTTTTCATTCTAAGGAAACAAATTTGCAGGGATAATAATTACTCTTTCATTTTAATTTCATGTTGAAATTATTTTTTTGTGCCTCCTCTCCACAAAGCAAGGTCTCACTATGTAGCCCTAGCTACATAGTGAGGATTCATTGTGTAGACCAGACAGGGCCCTGCCTCCCAAGTGCTGAGATTAAATTTATTTATTTATTTATTTATTTATCATTCTAATCACAGCCCCCTCCCCCTTCTTTCAAGCCCTCCCTCACCTTCCTCTTCTTCTATCCTCTCCTCCTTTTCTCCTCAGAGAAGGGAAGCCTCCACTATAATCATGGGTACCAACCCACCCTGGCACATCGAGTTGTAGCAGGGCTAATGCTCTCCTAGTGAAGCCAGAGGAGGCAACCCAGCCAAGGAAAAGGGTCCCAAAGGCAGACAACAGAACCAGAGTCTGCTCTGGAGTCCTGCTCCAATTGTTAGAAGACCAAGCTGCAGATCTGCTGCATATGGACAGGGCGGGGCTGTGGTGGTTTGCATATGCTCGGCCTAGGAAGTAGCGCTGTTAGAAGGTGTGGTTCTATCCGAGTAGGTGTGTCACCGTGGGTATGGGATTTAAGACCCTAGTCCTAGCTGTCCGGAGGCCAGTCTTCTGCTAGCAGCCTTCAGATGACGATGTAGAACTCTCAGCTCCTCCTGTACCATGCCTGCCTGGTTGCTGCCTTGTTCCTGCCTGATGGTAATGAACGGAACCTCTGAACCTGTAAGCCAGCCCCAATTAAATGTTGTCCCGCAGGCCCTCCTAATGTTTCCCTGTCACAAGAAGCTCAGGTCTCGGGTGAACTCCCCTCCTGCCCCCAGGGTAGTCAAAGTCTACCAGGGAGTCTGGGCTGTGACATTGTTGCTCTCAAGACCAAGGGTCTTGCAGAAGTTCTCCTGAGTTACTGATGTGATTGACTGCCACAGGTAGGATAAACCCAGAACCATCTCTTCCCGCACAGCTACAAGCTACAGTTTCACATATACCCTTGAGCCCCGCCCTCCTGGAGTCTTTCATATCTGGAACCTTCTATATTCTCGCTACTGCCCCCTCAAAGAATTGCCAGAGCCTCTTACCACATGCTGGCCCTCGGGGGTGGGGCAAAGGTCACCATGGGCTATCAGCAGGCTGTCTGAGCCTGAGAGAGGTGGCAGTTACCCCTGGGTCCTTAGGGACGGTCCAACCTGAGAAATCTACCAAGTCTTGGGACAGGGTTCATCATGGCCATCACCAGTCATCCGCCCGTGAGCACTGACTGAGTAGCTCAGGCTGGAGGCTCTGAGGTCCTGGGTTCCTTCTTCACCCATCACAGAGACTGTGGGGACTGTGATTGACACCTCAAAACTGGTTGCAGGCTGCCTATAGACTGAGGGACTCCAGATGCAAGCATGGGGCCACCCAAGGCCCCCAGCTCGAGGATGTCTGTGTCAACTCCCGAGGATAAAAATGAGTATCTTAACCTGCCCTAGCTCCACCCTGAGTATCCCTGACTCTTGGCAGCCAAGGGTGTGAGGACCTCCCACAAAATTCTCAAGTCTAGAGCAGTCTAATTTCCTGTCCCTGTCTTGTCCTTTTTAAAATCTCACCTGCTTTAATGACAAGCGAGAGGCGGGTTTCCTGCTGTCTCCCTTCCATCTCTCCATCTCTGCTGCGTGCATGCTTGCTTGCAAACAGCTCTGTAGCCTACAGCAAGGTCCATACCAGCATCCAGAGATGGGAGCGCAAGCACGGCCTGGGATCTGGTGTCAGAGTAGATACCTCCCACCCTGGAATGTGGGTCCTCTGGGCCACGTTTCTACAGTTTCCCACTCCCGGTCTCATTCCAGGTACAGAGGCTTCAGTCTAAGTCAGTCTGTGACAGATCCAAGGTGAGAGACACATTCCTGAAAGCAAAACCCCCAAATCCAGGAAAACCCTCCTGGCTATACTCACTAGAAGTTCGAGTCAGGGGCTCTCTCTCCAGCTCCCTCCTCTCCAAGCTCATGGGCTCCAGGGCTCTACCCAGAACCCAGAACCCCTGGGAACAGAAGAAGGCACCTCAAGCAGCCCCGTCACCCATTCCCTCAGAGCCTTCATGCCCACAGCTGAGGCCTAGTACCTACACCATCTCAAGAGAGCCAGACCCTCGGTGACCCTTTCCTCTGTGACACCAGATTCAAGGTCAGCACCTGCCACGGTCACGGTTTGGTCTCTTGCACATCCAGCCACCTTGGGGAAGCCCAAGGCACCCGAGGACAGGATCCAACAGAGAGCCTCCCAGCCCCACAGCCTTCAGATGGCGACCCTGAGCCAGCCACGCCTACCTGAGCTGCCTTTCAACTCATGGTCACGGAAACCATGGAGACAGAACACAGTTCCATTCTCCCGAGTCACTAAGGCCAAGCTGTTCTGGGTTTGGTATCTAACTCACACAGCTTTCAATCCCGTTAAAGGGTGACTCCTGGAAGTCTCCTAGGGGTCAGTGAGGTGGTGCAAGGCCTTGAGAGTGGAATGGAACTCTATCTGATAGAGGTCATTGAGAAGAGGAGCCTTTGGCGGCCTCTCACTTTTGGGAGCCCTCTACACAGAGAGACAGACAGACAGACAGACAGACAGAGACAGACAGACAGAGACACAGAGACAGAGACAAAGACAGAGAAAATTAGATTGAGAAGTAGAGACAGAGACAGGGAGACAGACAGACTGAGAAAGACAGACACATACAAAGACACAAATACACAGACACATACATACACTTACACAATGAGAAAGATAGAGAGAACAGAGACAGAGAAACAGACACACATACTAAACACAGAGAGAGAGAGACAGAGACAGAGAGACAGAGACAGAGAGACAGAGACAGAGACAAAGACAGAGAAAATTAAATTGAGAGGTAGAGACAGAGACGGAGACAGGGAGACAGACTGAGAGAGACAGACACATACAAAGACACAAATACACAGACACATACATACAGGTACACACATAATGAGAGAGAACAGAGACAGAGACAGAGAAACAGACACACATACTACACACACACACACACACACACACACACACACACACACACCTTTCCAGGCTATGCCTAGACCCTGCCTTGTGTCCTTCTAGGTACTGGGGGTGGGGTGGGGGGGTCTCTTGGGAGGCTCCTTGGCAACCTTTCAATTCATACCTATGCATATTTAGGACGTCTCTTACAAAGCGTTAAGGTCCTGAGTCTGTCCTAGGGGATCTCAGGAAGGACCCGAACCACAGTCCTTCCCAGGGACGGTCATACTTGGTGCTTTTGCTCCAGCATCGACCTGAGGAGGGTCATCCGTCCTCTGGCCTGCAGAGCACAAGCAGGGGCCCAGAGAAGCAACGGGACTGGCCTGAAGTTACCCAGAAGGTTTGAGTAGTGGCTGGGTGTGAGTACCCTGGCTGCCTTAACCCCGTCCTGCTCTGGATTCCTCCCCAAAACACTCATCAAAGCACTCATCAAAATGTGCACAATGGTTCAGTCCTTCTCGGAGAAGAATGTCCCCACATACCGTGAGGCCAATTGTCGTCCAACCTCCTACCACCTGGTCCTGGCCCTGACCACAGGCACCTACAGAAGAGGCAATGGTAGAGACATCTTGGGTAAAGGTCTCCCGTCCACTGGCGCTTAGTCTGTAGCCCAGGCTGGCTCTGCGTGTTTCCCTAGTGTCTCTTTCGCTGGGGACCCATGTCTGCTTGGGGTGAGGGTGGAGGTGCGGCCTGGGGGAGGGGTGTTGTCTTCCCAGGAGGCCTCAGGAAAGCGAGCTTCCAAGTAGGTGTAACCAGGCCACTTCCTGGGAAGATCAGCTTGCTTTACAGAGCCCAGGTGGGCGCTCACCAGCAGCTCTGGGCTGCCTGTTTACCCAGACTTGCAAAGAGATTTGAGGTGGCCATGTGCCTGGAAGCTGCCGCCAAAGTCAACAGAAAACCCGCACAGGAGGAAGCGAGGGTTGCAGGCTGTTTGACCTGTAGGAGAGAGGGCCCTGCACACTGCTGGCAAGAGGGGGGCAGAAGCATGAGCCCTGTGGCCAGACCTAAACAAGATTAGCAGAAAGGAAGATCGAGGGATGGGTACCCTGCGAAGCCCCAGCCCAGCCCGGCTCACTAGAAAACACAGACTCCTCCAGCAGTCTGCAGGCGGCATAGCGGGCCTCAGAAGCTCAGACCACAAGATGGAAACAGCTGCTTCAGAGGTGTCCCTGCCTCGTCCCCAGGACTTCATTCCCCTGGGATTTGAGGTGTCATTACTTGGTTTCAGTGTACTAGTTGCAATGACGGGAATGGAACCCAGAAAGTATCTTTTGCTTGCCAGAATGAAGTCTATCACCGAGCTGGACACGCAGCCCCCTCACTGGGGGATTCTACGCAGGTGATCTATGACTGAGCCACACCCAGATTTATTTTTACTCTGCATTTTGAAGCAGTCTCTTCTCTTCCACAAACTAATCTTAAACTCACTCTATTGCCCTGGCTAGTCTAGAACTTGTGATTCTCCTGCCTCTGTCACTCGTGACTCTGGGACAAATACAGCTTGGGTTTTGTCTGCGTCTTGTGGAACTGGTCCTGTCTGGGGCATGCTCCGTTACTGAGGGTCGATCAGTTGCTCAGAGATTTATTTCCTGTTTGGCTGTTCCCTGTCAGAGTCAGGGGGGTCCAGTCATCATTTCCTTGACTGTATTAATAAAAAAAATTACCAGAGCCGGGCGGTGGTGGCGCACGCCTTTAATCCCAGCCCTTGGGAGGCAGAGGCAGGCGGATTTCTGAGTTCGAGGCCAGCCTGGTTTACAGAGTGAGTTCCAGGACAGCCAGGACTACACAGAGAAACCCTGTCTCGAAAAACCAAAAAAAAATTACCAGAAATGGCATTCACAGATATGGACTCCTTCTTTTGTATGTGTGTATATGCATGTGTGTGTGCAGGATGTGTGTGTTGTGGATGCACACATGCGTATGCTTATATGTGGAGAGGCACAACCTCAAAAGTCATTCCTCATGCCTTTCGCCTTATTTTTTGTTGGTGGTGGTAATGATGTTCTGTGTTTGTTGTGTGTTTTTGTTTTGTTGCTTTTTGTTTTTCGTTTTTTGAGATAGGCTCTTTCTCAGTTTTCCATGGAACAAACTCACCGAGTAGGCTTAGGCTGGCTGGCCAGGGAGTCCAGGGGTCCTCCTAGCTCTGCCTCCCTGGCACTGGGCTTACAGATGCACTCCACCTCTCCTGGATCTTCACACGGACTCTTGAGTGTTGAACTCAGGTCCTTAAGCTGGCACAAGAAGTCCTTCAGTCACTGAGCCTTCTCAAAGGGAAGATTGCTCATTTGGGGCACGAGACGATTCTCTTTTATGGCTGGCAAGGACTCCAAGTGTCCCCTTCCCTTTGTGTTCCCTCTGTTCTTTCTGGAAACCCAAGGACCTAAGTCCACGCACCTGGACACTCAGAAAGGCGTGAGATGCCCGCGTCTGCCTTACCCCAACAGTCAAAAGCCAGGTGCTAGCCATGTGGGTGGACCGCAGAGTCAGCCTTCTGAGTTAGCTGTCTCATCGCCGTGGCAACATACTTGGGAAAAGCAACTTAAGGAAAGAGAATTTTATTTTGGCTCACGGTTCGAAGGTGCAGCCATATCATGACGGGGGAAGATACAGTCAGAGTGTGAGGCGGCTGCGGTCAGGAAAGAGAGACAGACAGATGCTGGTGCTCAGTCCAATTTCTCTCTCTCTCTCTCTCTCTCTCTCTCTCTCTCTCTCTCTCTCTCTTTTTCAGTCCAGGAGCCCAGCCTAGGGAATGGTGTCACCCACAGTTAGAGTATAGCCTCCCACCTCAATTAACTTAAGTCAGAAACTTCTTCACAGCCGTGCTCTGAGATTTGTCTCCATAGCGAGTCTAGGTCTTGTTCTGTTGACAATCAGCACAAAACCATCATTTATCACCTGGAATAGGCGCAACAAAACTGGGCTCCAGGGGATGGGTACTGTGACAGAAGCCAGCAGGTATAGTTGAAGGGGTCAGAGGTCAGCAGGCACTGACTACAGGCTTTCGGCTGCCCGGTGGAAACCTGGGTGCATCCTAGCTCTCCAATCCACATCCATGCTTCAGAATTAGTGCATTTCTTCAGCTCGACGGGTATGCATTGTTCGATCTGCAGACCCCCGAGTAAATGACACGATTGCGTGTCAGCAACACGGGCAAGCAAGGTGAGAGTGTCACTGTACACATTAGGCAACTGAGGCTTGGAGTCAGGCGACTTGCTGGGCCAAGAAGGGAAGAGGCTGAGCCTTGTCCTTCAGGCTAAAGTCCCCCACACAGGGCCTGCGCTGCAAGCAATGGCCACTGTCCTCACCTTTCCTACACACGTGAAAGTGTTCATGCTGGGCCTTAGCCTCTTCACCTGAGAAGTCTCATGCTGGGTTTTGTTTTGTTTAAAGACGACCTTTGTCTGTAGCCCAGGCTGGCCTTGGCCTTGTGATCCTCCTGCCTCAAGTGAGTGTTAAGGTTACAGATGAGTGCCTCTAAGCCTGGCCTAGTGATGGGCTTTTCAAATGACCTATTTTCAAACTGGGGTGTGTGTGTCCATGTCCATGTCTGTATCCGTGTATCCGTGTGTGTGTGTGTGTGTGTGTGTGTGTGTGTACTTGAGTATACTCATCTGTGCACACACATATGGAGGCCAGAGGTCAATGCTGGATGTCTTTCTCAAATGCCCTGTACCTTAATTCTGAGAGAAGCTCTCTCCTTAAACCTGGAGCTTGCTGATTTGACTGAGCTGAGAGGCCCACGGGCCCTAGAAATCCACCCGTCTCCATATCTCCAGTGCTGAGATTATAGGCACACCTGCCTGGTTTTCTATGTGGGTACTGGGGGGTTGAACTCAGATCCCCAGGCTTGTGTGACACTGCACAGGACCAGCTCCCCTGTTTCTCAGAGTCTTCACGTAATTAACACACTGGTTCTTTGATGGACCTTCCCCCCCCCCCAAATTCTATACCCATTTACTTTGCCATTTGGCTTTGGCTATCGGTTTCTGCTGCACAAAACCTTGGTTTCCATTTAAATGTGACTTCCAGTCTCCTCTAAGTTTAGATGAAGTACAGGTGTGGGTGGGCCCCTTCCATGTGATTCCATCTTCCTAGAGGTCTGCTCTCCCGCTTGTCACTGGGTTCTCAGTCGCATGTGCAAACTGGACATTCTAACATATATAAGGGTAGGTCATATCTCTAGGCTACACTGCCCTCCACACTCTTCAGGGGTCACAGTTTCCCACCAGGACATAGGACGGTCACTAGGAAGGGTGCACCCCAGAATCTGCATTCCTTAAACGTTCTAAGAAGAGTCTCATCATCACCAAACCACACAAGAGCCTTTGGGGTGGGTATGTAAAGACCACCCCCAAAAGGATTCTCATTTGCAAAGGCAGAGGTCTGGGGGATCCATAGGAACAGTGCCCCCTCCGAAGGGGACAAGGCAGCAGAGTCCTGCTTTGCAGGGATGTCCTGTATTGGCAGCCTGGCAGAGCTGTGGTAGGAGGAGCTGTGCAAGGTGGAGCATTTGAAGGCATCTCAAGTGGGGGTGGGGTGGTGGTGGGAGGGGCTGGAGGGGGGAACTGAGGCCCAGAGAGCAAAAGGCCTGAAGCGAATTATTCAAACCCCATGTCAGGTTTGCATCCAATTGCAAAGAGGGAAGACCCCAGTGGAACTCCATATCCCTTGGCTCCCCGAAGTTCCTCAGAAAAGAGCCCCAACCCTTACAATTTTCAGCAACAGTGTGGGTGCCAGTCTCCCGAGGCCCTGGGATTAGATGTCCCACCGTCTCCAGGGAACTTCTGTGCTGGGAGCCCATTTCCCCGTGTGTCCGGCAGACTTTCTGGCTAGCCCTCTAACTTTCAAATGGGGTCAGTAGCATTTCTCCAAGACTCCCAAGAGGAATGCTAAAGGAAAGGAAAGAAAGCTATTCTAGGCTTCTTGGTACATGCCTGTCTCTCCAGCTTCAGAAAGCTGAAGCCAGAGGGTCACAAGTTCAAGGCAAGCCTGGGCTACATAGGGAGTTTCAAGCAAGCCCGGCCAACCTACTGGAACCCTATTGCAAAATTAAAAGTAAACGGGAGGTCCAGGCATGCAACTCAGGGGTAGAGTGGTGGCCTAGAATCCCCAGTAAGGGACTCGGGTGTGGCTGGGTGGTAGACGATGTGCCCAGAATGCTTGAGGGCCCAGGTTCCATCCCCATACCCGAGAGAGACAGAAAGGCAGAGATGGCAGGGGTGGGGGTTATACAGGCACAAACACACATCAGAGCCCAAAGCTGCCTGAGGGCCACATGCCATTCTGGGAACCCAGCAGACAAGCTTTGGCCTTGGGCAGGTTTATTTCTGTGTTGTGACTTCTGCCTGCTGACCCATGCCTGGGGCTGGAAGTGTCAATTCTCCCTTCTCTGATGAGCCCTGGATCACACCAGCCATGGAGGAACTTTTTGTTTTGTTTTGTTGTCTTATTCATTTGTGGTGGGACAGGGTGATGCTGTGCCTAGAGTAACCTCCACTCAGGAGGCTCTCAGAACCTTTCCCTCAGGCCAGGCAGCATACCTTTCATGCGCCTTTGCTGATCTCCAGGCCTGTCCTGCCTGCGAGCGGGAGATGGTCCATGCTATACGGCTGCCCCTCAACCTGGTGTCACATAGCAGGGACTCTCAGAAGAGGGCCCTGGAGAGCCTCCGCCGCTCCCCACCCCCCCAGGAGGGTGGGACATTCCAGGACAAGAGCAGACAGGGCCAAGAGGAAGCTTTGCCATCAAATTCCGGATGTGGCCCCAGGCACAGGCCTGGTCTTGTGGGGACAGGCGGCCCCTCCCGGTGCTGACAGCCCAGCCCCATGGCGGGCTCTGCAGGCTGCAGGTGGCCTATCGCAAGCGGAAGATCAAGTCCCTCAGGGGTTAGGGGAGATGGATTGCATTCCTGGGGACCCACCCAGCCCCCCCTGTACGCCAGCCTCGGAGAACCGACAAGGGGGCTGGGGCACTCGGACTGAGTCTCGCAGAAATCGCCCAGAGTTATTGCGGTCTTCAGAGCTCAGTAAGTAAGCTGGGCACAGAGATGGACCAAGCAGCTACCCTGCACACGCTGGCAGATAAGACACCCACACAAACAGTGACACAAAGGCCACTCTCACGCTCCCCCTAGCAGCATGCCAAGCCCTCGGCGGGCACTTTATGGCCCTACTATCTCATCTGTACCCCACAACAACCTCACCAGGTGGGAATTCCTCTCCCTTGAAACAGATAAGGAAGCAGGCTAAGAGAAGCAAGAGGTGGCCAAGGTCACCCAAGTTATAAAGCGGCTGGATCTGGACCCAGCCCAGGCCCACCTGGATGCAGAGCCCACCTGGGCACACACCCCACGCCCCTCTACTGAGCCACGATAAATAGACTCTTTGTTGAAAGGTGACTTTTACAGCCATACGGGGATGCCGTTTCAGGTGACACGTAGGGGAGGGACTGGTCCACAAAGTCCTATGAATGTTGGTCATAGGGCCATGGGCTCAGGGACAGTGAGGGGCATGACAGGGGCAAGGGGACAGTGTGAGGCGAGACCCACAATCGTCCTGGTTGCAGGGACATGACCTGTGACAAATGGGGGCTGCAGACCGCTTGCCTCCCTAGCATGACGCCGCACAGCCAGCCCCCCTCTCCCGCACCCCCTCCCTCGTTCTAGGCGTTCGTTCTGAGAAACCAGACGTCACGAGAGCAGGGACAAGCCAAAACAACCTGGGGTGGTGGATCGGTTGGTAAAGTGCTTGGTGAACAAGTGTGAGGACCCGGGTTTGGGTCCCCAGCACCCCCATAAAACTGGACATGTCCCCACGTGTCTCTAACCCTAGTACTGGATGATGGTGTAGCAGACAGTCTGCTAAGTGCTCCACTCAGCGACACATTTTGTCAAGTCCCTTCCAGACTTGATATGTGCACTCCTGTATTACTTCTCAAAAGCATCTGTCTGTGGTGGGTATTCCGTTCTTTCTGTACAAAGTCTCTCTCTTTCCCTCCTTCCCTCCTTCCTTCCCCACATCCCTGTCCCTGTCTATAAGTCAAGGTCTCAAAAACCAGGAGTGGTGGCTCACCCCTACAATCCCAACACTTGAGGGCAGAATCAGGAGAGATCACCTCAGACCTCATATAGCAGATCTGGGCCAGCCAGGAGCATAGAGTGAGACTCTGTTTCGATACTCAAAACCAGAGAGATGCCTCAATAAAATGATGGCTGACAGCGGAAGAATGTCACCCAAGCTTGTACTTCAGTCTCTACATGCACGTGCACACACACACGCACGCATGTGCGAGCACACACACACACACACACACACACACACACACACGGATGGAACCTTCCAGAACTTTGAGCCAAAATTAAACTTTTCCTTTTTTTTTTAAAGTGTGTGTGTGTGTGTGTGTGTGTGTGTGTGTGTGTGTGCTGATGTGCTCACCCATGCATGCATGTGGAGAGGCTGGAGGTGAACATACGACATTTTCCTCAATCATTCCTCAACTAACATGTTTGTTTGTCTTTGTATGTTTTGAGGCAGGATCTCTCACTGAGTTTGAGGCTCACCATTTTGGCTACCCCGGCTGGCCAGCAAGCCTCCCCCCCCCCACCCCCCAGATCCTCTTATTCAACCTTCCCAGAGTTGCAGGCGTGCACCGCCACGCCCCTCTGCACCGCCACGCCCCTCTGCACCGCCACGCCCCTCTGCACCGCCACGCCCCTCTGCACCGCCACGCCCCTCTGCACCGCCACGCCCCTCTGCACTTGGATTCGGCACACCTCGACTCAGGTTCTGTTACTCTTGCAACAAGAACATTCCGACTGAGCCCTCTCCCCAGCACTAAGAACACACTTTATACGTGAAACTGGCGTGCGTTTGCATGGGTAGAAGCGTGCGGGTGGCCTGTGAACGCTCTTCCTGACCCATGGGCATCTTAACGAGAGGTAGCCTCAAACACAGAGCCGTGAAGCACACACAGTCAGTGTGAGGGACCCGGCCAAGCTATCGCCTCTTAGAGTGTCCATGCCCACACTGTGCTGAGGAGAGATCCTCACTCCAGGGCATCTTGCGAGTGCTTCATGCACCCTGTCCTACAGGTAGTGCCTGTGGCCCACAGAAGCGGGTCGAGTCCTTCCTCTTCTGTCCTTTCTCCCTGCTTAGCCTCCCGACCCTCCTCCTCTGCTTGCATTTTGTCATCGGTTTAGAGACGCTCTTCCTGTAGCGGGACAGTTAACCCTCTGTTGTTCACATGTGACTTTCCCTGGTGACGCAAGCCTCCAACAGGCAACTGGCCACGGACCCAAAGATGTGATTCCTCCCACATCTAGTGAACTAGTGAGTCCCTGGGGCTTACATACAGGAACATCGGCGAGGGCTTATCTTCAGGAGTATGGGGCGAGCCCAAAGCAGCTACACCACTGAAAAGTCTCCCCCAGCATGGATAACAACACCCCCACTGTGGCACAGATAGAGAGCCCCCCTTCCATTACCCTTCTACCCCCTCTGCCCTCTAGCACTCCTGACACTCTGTGCACCGGGAGCTGGGAAAAGCTGAAGGAGGCAGAGACTGTTCTCAGGTGAGGGTACCATGCCCTCCTCCTCTGAGGGAATCGACAAGCAGATCCTTGGGGTCACTCGTGGGTAGACACACTGCTCTAGTGAAGATGGCAATGGATTTTATGCTCAGAGAACCCTGCCCCATCATACTCCATATATCTGAAGGTCCTGTGCATGGTAGGTGCCCCAGAGAGAGTATTTTTTGTCATGACAGTTGCTATCGGGGCTGCTTCAGCATAAGGAGCAGGTGGTCAGACCCATAAGGCTTCTTGAGGATGGAAAGACCTTTTGGAGGGATGGCCTTGTATCCATGAAACCAAGCCCCAAAAACAAAGGCACTGAGCTCCCATATTGATCCCTTAAGTTGCCCCCATGGACCCTTCTAGATCTTCTTCAGGCTTATGACCTGACCCTTAGTCAGAAGTCACTCATAGTCCGGCCCTCATCCGTGTCTTCTGTCACCAAAGACGTCAGGGCCAGTCTTCAGAGACTCCCGGTTTCCTGACCTGGGATTCAGACTGAGCCCTGTCACAGGAAGAGTTACGGATCTCAGACGGTGGTGGTGACCTCTCTGCTTTTATTGAAGACTCAGTGGAGACTCGGGGCTTAGAGACTGTGACAGGATCTAGATCACCCAGGAGACAAGTCTTCGCGCACATCTGTGGGCAAGTTTCTAGATTAGGCTAATTGAGCGGGTACAACTTGTCCTAAATGTGGGTCTTACCCATCCTAGGTTGGGGTCCTGGCCTGCTTTAAACAAAGAGAGAGCTAAGCCCCAGCAACCATCTCTCTCTGCTCTTGACTGTGGTTACCACGTGACCAGCTGCCTCATACTTCTGCCACAATGCCTTTGCCACCATGATGGATTGTCAAACCGAGAGCCAAAATAAATCCATCCTCCCCGCATTTGGTTTTTGTTGGGTATTTTGTTACGGCAGTGAGAAAAGTAACTAGGTCCTGGGAACAATGAAGAGACATCCAGGAAAAATATACTAGAATTTGAGTTTCTGTGTAACTCTGTCTATCCTGGAACTCTCTCTGGAGACCAGGCTGGCCTTAGACTCAGAGATCTGCCTGCCTCTGCCTCCCGAGTGCTGGGATTAAAGGCATGCACTATCACCATCGGGTCAAGACGAGTGAATTCTGCTTCTTAGCCGGGACTGAAGGCTGTGGGAGCCCTGAGTGGGACTGAGCCCTGGTGGCCTCCTGACAGCAGTGGCCTCACTGTAGACCGTGGACGCATCAGAGGAAGACACAAGCACAGAGGGAGGTCGGGGTGGACACTGAACCTTCCAGTTTCCTGGGCTGAATGAAGAGCCAATTATCATCACCACGTGGGAGCCCGCAAAGAGGAAGGACAAGGAACCGCAGGGCCATACAGAACGGACACTGACCTGTGCTTGGTCCAAGAGGTGCTTGCAGTTTAACTCACTGTCACCCTGGACAGCTCCTAGGTGGCCTGAATGCTACACTTTGGGAATCATAGGAGCTGGTCATCATGCGGTGTACCTGCCTCGGACTTCAGAGTGGTCAGCAACTTAGAGACAATCCGAAGACCGATGCAAGGAGGATTTTAATGGCAGGAAGCACAGGCCCTCAGACCTCCACACAGCTTCCTGAGAGCCACTGGGTAGTAGCGTCCACGGATGAACACTTTGAGTCCATCTTTGCAGAGTGCTCGAGGGCTGGCTGAGCACAAAATCCTGAGCCTGGGTTTTCTTCCAGCTCCATCGCATGCCCCCAAACCATGGGCATACATCACATCCTCCAAACTGTGAGCACACAGATGTAATGTGCTGGTGCGTATATGCACATATGCCAGTGAGCGCGTGTGTGCGTATATGTGAGCATACACATAGTTTGCTGGCGCACAAACAAGCACATAAATATGAGTGGTGCATGTGCCTGGATGAGTATATACATGTAAGTAAACGTTGAGCACATGCATGCACATGGGTAAAGCATGTAGTATGCTAATTCATGAGCGCACACATGAGTATGGATGAATATATATGCGTGAGGTGACGTATGTTTAATATGTGGTTTGCTAGTGCATGCATATGCACGTCAGTGATTGTGGACGCATGTGCAGATAGTAGTGCACACTTTTGTGTACTTGTCACATGCATGTATTTATGGAGCCTTTGCATACATGTACACGTGAAGGCACAGATTATGCTGTATTTGCACATACGTGCTAGGGTGCGTGAATGCATGTCTGTGTGCATAAGGGACACGCTCAGCTCATCCTTCTCTGGTGCAGACCTCCCTTCTGTGGAGTACTTGCAGCGCTGCTCACACAGATTCTTGCAGCTGTTACACAGAGCCTGATGGCTCCTGAGCACATATCCTGCAGGCTGTCAGCGACTCTGCATGCGAATGGGAATCCATGTGCATTAGAAGGCGCAAGCTTTGCCTCTCCCTGTCCACAGACCTCAGCCTCCTGGCATTCTTTCTTTCTTTTTCTTTTTCTTTTCTTTTTCTTTTTTTTTTTTTTGTTTTTTTTTTTTTGTTTTTGTTTTTTGTTTTTGTTTTTGGTTTTGTTTTTGTTTGTTTGTTTGTTTTTCGAGACAGGGTTTCTCTGTGCAGCCCTGGCTGTCCTGGAACTCACTCTGTAGACCAGGCTGGCCTCGAACTCAGAAATCCGCCTGCCTCTGCCTCCCAAGTGCTGGGATTAAAGGCATGCACTGCCACTGCCCAGCCCTTCCTGGCATTCTAACTGGGACAGAACATGCCCACCACGGCATGCTGCAAGTCCGTGCAGAAATGAGGGGACCAGAGACGCCACCCCACATTGCACGATAGTAAGTGCGCATCTGTCGTACAAACGGCCTCTGTTCTTGGGATGCTCTGCTCATGGAACCTTGAGTGACCTCTGTGTGGGAGACAGCAAAGCCTCCACCATCCGGGGCTCTCGTGCTCCAGAAAGGGCCCTTCATCTTCTCTGTACCACCGAGGTCTGGCAACCTCCAACTCTTCCCTCGTGCCCTTTTGAAGGCAATGGTCTCTTTCTCTCCACGACAGTCTGAGTTATTTTCAGAAAAAGTACAGTCTAGCCATGTGCCCAGGCTGTTCCTGTAAGTCTGATAGGCCCATAAAGCCCTTTTCCAGAGAACGGGCACCAAGAACCCATGGGACAGTGCATAGTGGAGGGGCTCACCTAGGAGTTGCATGGTCTACCAAAATGTATATGCAGCTCCTTGGGACTCTCTGGTTGGGGAGGGGGGCTTACATCCTCTAGGCAATGGCCAGTCTTACTTAGACCAGTCCCAGGCACAGCTCAGCAGAGACCCCGGGAGCACACAAGAAAGCTGCTCATGTCTGGATACTCTCCCAACAGGAGCTCAATGGTGGGTCGTGGCAGGGGCTCAGCCTCGCTCCCTACTGGGGAGCAGAGGACCCCACAGCACCCTCTGTCTTAACCCAGCTCCTGACTGTATCTCTCATGATCGCCAAACAAAAGCTCAGGAATGGGATTACAAAGGCTATGAGGGGCCCCTGGCCCCTGTGCCGTAGCTTTCTTAATGGTTAACTGCTTAATAAAAAACAGGCGATAATGAGGTTTTTGATCCCTCGTCGGCCTCACGGCCCGAGGAGGCCGTGGACCCAGTAAGAGCATGCCACTGAGGCGGCCCAGGCCCGACCCCCTTTCATCTTCAGCCAAGCTGCTCCAAAGAGCCCTTTTTTCCCCCTAAACCAGATGCTTTTTTGCCAGGGCAAATTCCACAGTAAAAATAGAAAAGGAAATTCTTAACCCACTGTTTCATGTGTGACAAGCGGGTTTTGTGGTGAGACAGCGGCCTCAACAGTTACACGGTCCTCTCCGAGCCTCACCACTGTCCCCCCGGGGGCGAGCAAATGTGGCATCTCCAGGCCTTTGGTGTTCTGTGACCAGCTAGCCATGGCTCTCTGATGGGGAACCACTGGAGCTGCCCACAGCCCCTCTGCTTTGATCTGAATCTGCAGTGTGGACACAGCTGACCGCCGCAGCGCCTCAGATCCCCAGAGCCGCAGGTCATCACGGTACAGTTCATACAGTTTCATGCCAAGCCGGTAGGACATCACAGAAGAAGCTGGTACCCAAACCAGCCATTGAGGGAAAGCCTCAGAAAAGACCCAAAGCTGGTTTCCGGAGGGTGATAGGAAGGCGGCCCAACACATTTGCAATTGATGTCTACAACACACTGGAATGTCAAAAGGTTAGATATCTGAGACTGGGGGATGGCTCAGTGGGTCCAATGCCTGCATGAGAATCGAAGTTTGGATTTGCAGACTCCATAGAAAAAGTTAGGTGCGGTAGTGCACTCCCATGATTCCAGCACAGAGGAGGTGGAGACAAGAGGATTCCTATAGACTGACTGCCAGTTCATTTAGGCTTTCTCAGAAAATAAAATGGAGAGTCATAGAGGAAGACACTCAACATCAACCTCCAGACTACACACACACACACACACACACACACACACACCTACCATGTACACAGGTACATAAACACATTTAACAATTTAACACATTCACTAACATACACACACACACACACACACACACACAGAAGGCTAGACACCCCTGCAAAAGGCTGAGGTTCTAACTCTCAGAGCTGGAGTTAGAACCCTGGGCTGAAACATCCCAGGACAAGTCCCTGGTATGATCTGACTTCTCAGACCTTCAAGGGACCTGCAGCATCAGTAAAGGGCCTACAGGACTGGACCACTGGACCAGCAGGGAAACTAAGGAGCGTGTAAAGACAAGAGGAGGAGGTTCTGGACCCACAGTTCTGTCCTCTGGAGGCTGTTCCTGGAAAGATGAATAATAGCTAAAAGTCTGGGCCTACGAGGTTGCAATATTGTTCTTGAGATGAGACTCAACTTTGCACTAGGTTCATTAATCACCCTTGTGTCTGCACCCCGGAAATGCATCTTCGACCGTGAGTAAAACCTCAGCTGATGAGAAGACCCAAAGAAGGTGGTGAGAGCCTGGGCTACAGCTGGAAAAGGAGGAGGGGAGGGAAGACAACTGACCACCAGCTCAAGGCAGTGCTTGGGACCCTCTGCGGATCCCTGAGACACTCACTTCCCTAGGAAGGTGTAACCCTCCCCCCCAGCATTGTGAGGTACCATGGTGGGAGCATGTACGTCTTTTCTGAATACACAGATGCTTCTGCCATTACCCAGAGCCTGCTGTGGCTCCCTCTGCCTGCCCCTGTGATCCCCATCTTCCAGGGGAAGTGGCATTTAAATAAGGCCAGGCAGGGGGAGGAAGGAAACCACCAGAGTGAACATGGGAGAGGGAAAGCACAGAGCTGTGTGGCTTAGTGATGGCAGAAGGTGACTGGAAATAGAAGATAACGTGGAGGCTGGGAGAGATATGGTCTCCCTGGGTGTCACTGGGGCCTTGGAGGAGAGCAAAATGGTTTCCTATATGTCAGAGGAGCCTCAGGATGTGGCTACCTGACTAAGCTCCCCCTGCCCCCGAAATGAAACGAGGAAGGTGAAGCCAGGCCATAAGGACCATAGGGAAGCAGGATGGGAGGTCTCTCTGGTACACTCAGGGCAGTGCTCATCCTGAACACACAGGAGGAAGGAGGCACAGACAGGAGGCAGCGTGTTGGAGCTGGAGGGAGGCTGCCTGGCCAGGCATCTGCCATGCAAGCTAGAGCACGCCGGTCAGCCCCCTCATTCCCTATCACAGCCTCAGGCCCCTGCTCACCCAGGCCCAACCCACCCCCTTCCTTGGTCCCAGAAATTCCTGGCTACACATCCGATTGTTGCTGTCTTTCCTGCAGGTCAGGGCACAGCCCAGAGGGAGAAGGGGTCGCTGCTCGGATGACTCGGGTTTGCAGTTTCAGGCCTGCTCTGAAGCCAGCCCAGTGCTTGGGCTGTAAGGACAGAGATTACTTCTCTGCAGTGTGGAGGTTCTGGGACATCTTGGGGAACAATGATCCAGAGAGAGAAGATGGAGAATGTCAGCAGCACTCCTGGAAAGCGTACAGAGTACAGACACTGGGATTAAAAGACCTTCTGTAGCTTTGGCAAGTCCCTTGCCCCACTAGAAGACTCAGACTCCTTGTCTACGCAATGGAATCAATAGTCTGCTATAAGATGCATGCAACTCAGAGCCAGTAGACACAAAGTCTCACTAGAGGTTGTAAAGATGGGTGTCTAGATAGATGGATGGATAAAAAGATAGACGGATGGGCCGGCAGTTAGATGAATGGGTGGGTGGATGGATGGATGGATGGATGGGTGGGTGGGTGGGTGGATGGATGGATGGATGGATGGATGGATGGATGGATGGATAGGTGGATGATGGATGGATGGATGGATGGATGGATGGATGGATGGGTGGATGGGTGGATGGGTGGATGATGGATGGATGGATGGATGGGTGGATGGGTGGATGATGGATGGATGGATGGATGATGGATGGATGGATGAATGGGTGGATGGATGGATGGATGGATGGATGGGTGGGTGGATGATGGATGGATGGATGGATGGATGGATGGATGGGTGGGTGGATGGATGGATGGATGGATGATGGATGGATGATGGATAGATGGATGGATGGATAAAAGGATGTATGGGTACGTGGAAGGGTGAATGAATGGATGAATGTATGGATTGGTGGATATGTGGGTGAGTGGATGGGTGACTAGGAAGTTTAATTGCTACGTGGTGGGTGTATGGTTAGATGGATGAATGGATCTATGCATAGGTAGATTAATGGGTAGGTGAGTTGGTAGGTAGATGAATACGTGGGTAGGTAGATGATGAGTAGATGGGTGGGTACAAGCAGCCCCAGCCTCCTGTCCATCAAATTCAGTCACCAAAGACACCAATCCAGTTATAAAGATAGCTACTCGCGATTCACAACAATTATATCTTGAATGAATTAAAATTCAATCAAAAGTCAGTTTCCAGTGCTCCCCGGTGCCGTGCTTGACAGCTCATAGCAAGATCCACCCAGTCCTGACTGGGCTGTTCTCCCTCCAATCCTTACTGGCTCTTCCTGTTTACCTCTGCCTAGTGCCTAACACTCACTTAGCTCCTAGTCTTGACCTCCCTGTTCAGTTCTCAACGCAACACCCCCACCCTATGTACAAAACAGCCCCAGAATGTGTCACAGTGGCAGGGCTAGCTTAACTGTTGGTTAGTTGGGGTTCTAATGTCCAAGAGCTCAGAGTGGGCTAGAGGTGTGGCCCCGCAGCCTAGCACAAAGTAGAGTACGTGTAAGGGGCTCTGACTGTCAATGATCCAACTACAGGGAGAGCTGCCAGCTATAGAACTCAGCCTTTGTGCCCAGAGAGCTAAGAGAGCCCATGACCTACAGGGGTCTGGGCCTGCAGAAGCTTCGCCATACCCACAACTCTATAATCCTCCACTTCAGAAGGTTCCTATACCCTGCCCCCGAAAGGTCAGACTCAGTGATTCTGCAGGGTGTGAAGGGGTCACATGTATAGACGTGTATGTTGTATATACATGTTATGGGGAGTGGAGTGGCAGAGGACAACTTTGGGTTCCTTAGGACTGGTTCACTTGTTCTTGCTATTGTTGCTTTTTTGAGTCAGGCTCTGTTACCGGGAACTAGGGCTCCCTGTAAGGTCGGCTGGCTGGCCAATGAGCCCCGGGCATCCCTCCTGCCTCTTTTTCCCCAGTGCTGGGATTACAACAAGCATACACCTCTATACCTACTTTTTACATGTATCCGAGGACGGAGTCAGGTCCTGATGCTTTCCTCTCCCCAGCCCCAAGCTTGGCACTTGCTTTGGACCTTAAATGAAAAACCCTCCCCACCTCAATCGCAATGACCTTAACGGCCACATGGGACCCTGGCACAGCATTCACCTGTCTGGGTCTCAGTCTCCAACACTGTAGCATTTGGTAAGTGTCCAAGCCCTGCTGGGAGGACCACATAGCCCAGGGTCATGACTGAGGAAAGCATATTGGTTCTCAAAGCCCTGGAAGGGTCCATCATTGTCATTGGTTCCACAGGAGGAAAAGAAATCAGTCCTGACAGTCTAGGAGGCCACAGAGGCCACACCAGCCCATGCCCTGCTCCAGAAAAGACAATGGACACGGGGGAGGCCCAGCCACAGGTGGGAATCCCCTGTGGAGGACACAGTGGAGACAAACAAGCGATCCCTAATCACCCCACCCAGAGGGCCAGATTCCAACTTGGCACGGGGTGAGAGATGAAGCTTCTGCTCCCTGGCAGGAGCCACAGCCTTTTCTTAAGGAACAGGAAACAGATGTCTCTGCAAGGTGGGCTCCACCTATAGAGGGGGGATAGATAGAGGGACGAGATCCTTGAAGGACTCGAAGCAGGTCTATGTAGGCCTCTCTTACAGGAGAAGCTGGTCAGGCCAAGAAGGGTCTGATCAGCCTGTGTGAGAACAATAGCCCCAAGATAGACAGACGCACAAGGAGTCAAGTGTCAGGGAGGGCATAGGGACTGAGGAGCTCTGTGCCTAGGCCCAGCAGAGAATATCCTATGAAGCCATCTGGGCACGCTCAGCAACCACTCCTTCTAACAAAAGACAGTGAAGGGACTTGGGGCGTTCAGCATGGCCAGACAAGTGGGATGAGGCCAATACCATGATAGCACTGGATATAAACCCACGCAGTACATTGGTGGCCAGAGCAGTTGGCCTCATTCCAGTTGGGTTTATTTTGCATTGCAGTTCTAAGGTAGGGGCCATCACGGCAGGGAAGGGCCAGCAGCAGGAGCGTGAGGCGGCTGGTCACACCGCATCCACAGTCAGGAAACTGAGCGAGATGGGTGCTGGTGCCCAGCTTGCTTCCTTCTTTCTATTCAGCCTGAGACCCCAGCCAAGAGATAGTGCTGCCCACATTCCCATCTTAATCAACCCATTTTAAAATGTCCCTCACAGACATGGCAAGGGGCTTTCCTCCTAAGTGACTCTAGATCCAGTCAAGTTGACCACCAATAATGATCATCACAAGGAGTGACATACCTGAAGGACCCCAGAGCCTCATAGCTAATGCATGACCCAAGCAAGAAGCATCTTAGAGCCTCCGTTTGTCCTCTGTGAAATGGGAAAATAGCATGCCTCACTCATCAGGTCAACGAGAAAATAATCCAAGAAATTCACATGGACCGGAATGTAAGAAGCAGTTAGTATGTGCTGCCATCACCGCTACCACCAATGCGAATTAATTTTCCAATCAGTGCAACTCACAGGACTCCAACCAAGAGAGAAGAATTGTGGAGGTGCCTGCAAAGCCTGGCATCTGTCCTGTCTGGGTCTCAGAAGCCCACTGGTGTTTGATGGCTTTATCCCTGGGATCTTGACAGAGACCCACCCATTCTAGCGGCAGTGAGGGGCAGGGGGGCTGGTCATGAGCGCGTTGCTATTCCTTGAATACAGTATGGGTGTCCCCGGGTTTTACGTACTGAAATCAAATCCCCACTGTGGGAAGGAATCCTGGTGACTAGAGATAGGGCCTCAGGGAGTTACTAGGGCTCGGTGTCATCAAGGTGGAACTTGGCTGACAGAATCCTGACAGCTTTATGAGAATAGAGCACCACAGAAGGCCCGTGGACATGCATACTTCCTCTCTCTCTCATCGTGTGAGCCACCAAAGGCTGGGCGTGTCGCTCAGCTGGTAAAGCACTTTACTGAGAAAGCATGAGGCCCTTAGTTAGGTTCCCAGAACCCACAGCGAAATGTTAGACTTGGTACTGTGTGCTTGTTATCCCTGCTCTGGGGAGGTGGAGACAGACAGATGCTGGGGGTGAGCACCCTAGACTACCCAGCAAGCTCCAAGCCAAAACTCTGATCTGGGGTAAACCTCTTTTCTTTGTGACTCACCCAGCCTATGGTATAGCAGGCTAGACAACTGAAAAAACAATCTAATGCAACACCAAGGAATGGAGAGAAGACCCTTCCAGTTCCTTTGCTGGGCCTGACAGAGAGTGTGGAGCCTCCTGCTGGATTCTGTCCCCCTCCTTACCCAGGTCTCAGTCTGTCTCTATGCTCTCCGAGCAGAACAGACCTGTCTATCTGTGTGTTCCTGGCCTGGATCACTAGCCGCTTCAGGCTCCTCTCACAGGTCTCTATGGACAGCTCTTGTCCCTGATACTATAGAACTCTGGCTCCCATGGTGATAACATCCAAACCCGGTGAAGTCCAGGGCAGGTAGCCCTTGCTGATAAGCCAGAGCTCTGGACACTGAAAATAGGCCTTCAAGAGGGGCTACTGGCCCTGACCTCTCACAACACTCCAAGGCCCTGTATTCCCAGGTGTGGAACGCTGGGCCCTGAGGGTGTAGGAAACCTGGACCTCTGCCATGGACGGCAGGGTATTTTTACCTTATTTCTTCAATGGCTGTTGGGAAGTCCACTTCCCTGCCATGTGGAGCATGTGACCTCAGGTGGATGCCCCTATGGTACCCAGAGCCAGAAAAGATGTCACATTGTATGTGAGTGACCCTACATTGTAGTTCTGAGCAGATCATCACAGGACCCTAAAGGTGAGGCCTGAGGCTCTGGAAGGGCCCCTGTAACCGCTATTGCAGCAATAGGGCCCCACCCAGACCTGGCCACAGCCTACAGGGTGCCTCAAGTTTCAGGACTCGGCTGTAGAATAATGGTGGATGAGAGGAGAGACCATGGCGATCCGTTACACGGCTGCTGATGAGGTTGACCAGGTCCTTCCTAGCTTTCCTACCTCAGTCCCAGCTTCCCAACTTGTACAAAAAGAGGCCTAAGGCCCAGAGAGGGGCCTGGCCCAAAGAGGAAAGTTCATTGTCCAGCCCTTGAGAGAGACAGGGATATCCCTGGCAGAGGGAGGGCTGGAAGACGCTGAGCTGGCTGCCCCCTGCTGAGAGACCATTCTCCAGGAGGTAGGGGGAGGTAGGGTGGGTCTCCCTGTGCTGGCAACCTCTTCAGCCCTGGGCGGCCCTGGATGCTGGGTTAAGATAAGTATCTTCAGGAAGAGGGAAGGGCTCAGCCCGGACACAGGAACCCCGGGAATTGGAAAGGGAGGTGTCAGGAGCAAAGGCTCCCCCACTTCAGAGGTGATGGCCCCGCCCGGTGAGTCAGCTGGATGCTGTCTCCCCTCCCTCTCAGGGACTCATTCCAAGTGCCCCCACCCAACCCTGTACACACGCAAATTTTCCCCTTTTCACAAGGACACTGCATACACCACGTGAGGGCCATCTTCTCCAGAAAAAGGCCATTCAAACCGAATACATCTGTAATGACCTCACTGTCACGTAGAGGTGCTTCTAGTGTCTTAAGACCTCAGCTCGTGACTTGTGAGAACAGGGCATTCCAAAGGCCGGTAGTGGGGAGAACACAGCTTTACAGAGGCTAGGGTTGGGGTGGAAGGCATGAGCTGTGCAAGTTTTCATTTCTGTTTAGTTTCGTTTCTTTGCCTACTTGCTTGCTTGCTTTTTCTTTGTTTTGAGACAGATCTCACGATGCAGCCAATACTAGCCTTAAACTCACTGCAAAGCCCACGGAAGCCTTGAACTGAATCATCCTTAATCCCAAGTGCCGGGATTAAGGGAACTGCCACGCTCAGCTAGGACAAGGCTCGCCTATCCCTCAGGCTCCACAGTCTCTAGGAGAACCAAAGGATTCCCTCCCACTTAGGAGGCTGGGATGTATCCTGCCCTAGCTATCCAGAGAGTAATGTTGTGGCAAAGATGCCGGGCAAAATCCTTATAGGAGGATGAGGTGCCAGGCAGGGAAGTGGGTCAGGAAGCAAGCCACCACAGACCCCAGCCATGAGGACCAACCCGAGTAGCTCTGTGGACCCCTGGCTTTCTCACAGGAGGGTAACTCCCTGCTTAGCCTTTCTTGCCCCATGGATTTTTACTGGGAGGGTGGGTGGTCTTGGGGTGTGATTCCCACAGCCTGCATGTGGGCTAGTGAGTCTTCCAGAGCAAGTCCCAGGGAGTGGAGCCCAGTGGACAGCTGAGCCACTGTCACGGTGGGAGCCGCAGAACGCTGCCTTCCCTGGAAGTGGGCCTAGGTTGTCTAGACGCCTCTCAGGGATAAGGTCGAGGCAGATAGGACTCCCACAGGAAGAGGGAGGCTCTCCCAGCCATGCTGAGCGGGCCACCCCGAATGGTTCACATCTGCATTCCTGAAAACCCTGTTCCTGTGTGGCCACTGAGGCCACCCCTCTCCACCTATCTTCTCTGTTGGGTCCCAGATCAATGGCTGCTTTCCAGGGCCTGAACCCAGGCTCCTGAGGCTCCACCGGGGCTCCTGCCAAACTGGGACCAAGACCAGGTTTAGGACACATCCCAGTCTCCTAGGCAGGGAAGAGGGAAGCCCTGGGTTCTCCTAGGGACTGGAGATCTTGGGAGGTGGGGGGAAAGCCTTGATCCATCAGATGTGGTAGCTCTTACTCGTAATCCCAGCATGTGGGAGACCAAGGCAGGGGTGCTATGGAAACTCTGAGGCTACCCTAGGCTGAGTTGGAGGTCAGTCCAGGCTACACAGGGAGACCATATCTCAAAAAGCAACGCAAAGAACCTAGAAAGATGGCCTCTGCTGATACAGCACCTATTGTGCAGACAAAAGGATCCGAGTATCGATCCCAGTCACTCACATAATAAGCCAGTGGGGTAGCTCTCTCTTAGCAACATCATTCTGATGGGGCAAAGGGAGGAAAATCCCTAACCAATTAGCCCAGCAGAATCAGAGAACTCTGCCTCAAAAGCCAGCCAAGAGCTCTTACCTGGTGCTACCTGCTCCCAAACCCAGCCAGAGGAACCGTACCCAAGGTTGCTCTCCTGCCTGCACACGCATGTCACATAGACACGTCACACACATGCTCACACACTCTTCTCTGCTCCCCCAAAGCACGGCTAGACTCCAGAAAGCAACACAGACAAGCAAGACAGGATTTCAGACCAAGAACCTTCAGGAGCCTCAAGCAGTTAGATTCAGGCTCCTTGACGTGCCATGTACCCCACAGGGGAGGGCTCGTACCTGGCACTGCCTGCTCCCAAACCCAGCCAGAGAAAGCATTAGCTAGGGGCCATGCTTTTCTACAGGTGGAGCGGGCACCCTGCCAGGCACACCTGGCAAGCTGGAGGCCAGGGGCTGGCTCACTGACTATAGCCAACACTCATGCTATGAAGAAGCCCCTTTGTGCCATGGGCCTGAGACCCTCCCCAATCGTAAGATGGGGATCGACGGTGGTAGTAGTAGGCCCACAAGAAATGCCCCCTCAAGGGGCAGAAGTCTCCCCAGGGCCGTCACAGAACCTGGAGCAGCCCTTGAGCGGAGTGGGGAGGGGAGTGAGGAGTGTGTCAGGAAGCAACATGTGGGATACCTAGCCCCGAACCAGCCAGATACACTGAACAGAAATCCCACAGAGCCCAGACAACCCATCATTGAGAGCAGAGCCCTTGTAGGCCACGCCCAGCCTGCTCCCTACCCCCACGATCAAAGCAAAATACAAACACGCTTTGAAGATGGGCGGTCCTTCCAGATTCAGTCCCCAGACACTGGCATTGTTTTGGGAGGTAGCAGAAATTTTTGAAGGAAGCCTTGATGAATGAAGGGGTCACTGGAAACAGACCTTTGAAAAAAAATGTTTCTCTCCCTACTCCCTGCTGTCCACAAGGTGAGCAGGCTCTACCACCATAAGGTCTTATCTCAGAATAAAGGCATGGACCGAGCGTGCTGGAAGATCTTCAGATATGAGGATCAACAGGATCACACATTAGCTAGACCTGGTGGCTCAGGCGTGTCATAGAGGCTACTCAAGAGCCCGAGGCAAGACGATCTCAGATTCAAGGCTAGCCTGGGCTACCTAGTAAATCGAAGCCTGGCCTGGGGAATTTAGTGAGACTCTGTGTCTTAGTTAGAGTTCTATTGCTGTGATGAAATACCATGACCAGTATAACTTATAAGAGAAAGCACTTTAATTGGACTTATGGTCCCAGAGGGTTAGAGTCCATGATGACTGAGTGAAGGCATGGTCCTCTGAGTTCACACACTGATGCATAAGCAGGAGGCAGAGAGAGTACACTGCAAGTAAGGTCTTTTAAAACTTCAGACCCTTCCCAGTGACACACCTCCTCCAGCAAGGCCACACCTCCTAATCCTTCCCAAACAGTTTCACCCACCGAAGGCTAAGTATTCAAACGTGTCAGCCTATAGAGGTCATTTGCATTCAAACCACTATACCCTGTCTCAGGAAGTAAAGAAGACTAGGAGGGATAGAGCTTAGTGTTGGTGGCCCTGCCTAGAATTCCCAGTGGGGGACTGGGGTGTGGCTCAGTGGTAGAGCCCCTGCCTAGAATTCCCAGTGGGGGACTGGGGTGTGATTCAGTGGTAGAGCACCTGCCTAGAATTCCCCAGTGAGGGGCTGGGGTGTGGCTCAGTGGTAGAGCCCCTGCCTAGAATCCCCCAGTGAGGGGCTGGGGTGTGGCTCAGTGGTAGAGCCCCTGCCTAGAATTCCCAGTGGGGGACTGGGGTGTGGCTCAGTGGTAGAGCCTCTGCCTAGAATTCCCAGTGGGGGACTGGGGTGTGGCTCAGTGGTAGATCACCTGCCTAGAATCCCCCAGTGAGGAGCTGGGGGCGTGGCTCAGTGGTAGAGTCCCTGCCTAGAATCCCCCAGGGAGGGCCTGGGGTGTGGCTCAATGATAGAGTCCCTGCCTAGAATCCCCCAGTGAGGGACTGGGGGTGTGGCTCAGTGGTAGAGCCCCTGCCTAGAATCCCCCAAGGAGGGGCTGGGGGCGTGGCAGAGGCCTAGCATGTGCAAGTGCCTGAGGCTAGTGAATGACTCAGTGTGTAAGAGTGTTTGCCACCAAACCTGACAACCTGAATTCAATCCTCAAATTTTACATTGTGGTGAGAACTGTTTCCGACAAGTTATCCTCTGGCCTCTACATATGCTAGCACATCCCACCCCTCACACAAAATGAATAAATGTGCACTGTTTTTAGAAAGAAAAGGAAAAAAAAGAAAAAAGAAAAGAAACTCAAATAGCACGTTGAGAAGCAAGGAGTCATTACAGTCTGTCAGCTCCTCTCTGTCCCGCGTTGTCCCGGAGGCTGTAGACACCCTCCCCATCAAGCTGTTCCCATGGTCTCCACTACCCTGCATCTCAGAGAGCGGCCACGTAGAAGCCTGCTCATTTCTCTGTCTGTTACTCACTGTCGCTGTCTTATAAGTTTCTAGAGAGGTAGGACACATCATCTCAATGTCCCTAAGTCTGTGGTGACAGACAGAACCAGACAAATGGGAAGTCAGTACATTATTTATGTAATGTATATATTTATATATAATATAATATATATTACATATTTATGTATATATACACAATATATTTATTATCTAATATATACATATATTATATATTTATTATATATACATGTATGTGTATGTATATGTGTATATATATATATGTATATACATATATATATATATATTAGCTGTCTTCAGACACACTCGAAAAAGGCATCAGATCCCATTGCAGAAGGTTGTGAGCCACCATGTGTGTGCTGGGAATTGAACTCAGAACCTCTAGAAGAGCACTCAGTGCTCTTAACCACTGAGCCATCTCTCCAGCCCCGAGCATTGACATGTATTGGATGTATAAATAGATCAATTAATGTTTCAAGCAAGGAAGTGGCCGTCTGAGTCACATTTTTAAATTTCTATTTAATTTTTATCTACGTATATGTCTGTGTACGAGTGTGTGTCCGTATATATGAGCTTCTGTGGGGCTGGAAGAAGACCCTGAGTGCCCTGAAGCTGGAGCCGTGGGCGGCCGTGAGCTGCCAGATGTGGGTGCTGGGAATGGAATTGGGATCCCCTGCAAGAGCAGCAAGGGCTCTTAGCCACTGAGTCATCTCTCCAGCTCTCTTGATCTGTAGTTCCACGTCTCTTGGAGACAGTCTTGGAAATGGTGATTGGTCAGAGGTCACCACTAGTCCAGGGGGAGGGGCATGTGGGACACCCAGGGCAGCTGAGCCCCGCTGTAGCCAGTAGTACGTACAATGGTGTGAGGAAGTCATTTAGATTCTTGCTGTCCTTTCCGCCACCTGCTGGGACTGCCCGCCTGCACCACCATGTTTAAGTGGTCCCAGGAATGTAGCCCAGGGCTTCATGCATGCTAGGCAAACACTCTACAGGTAAGGACCCAGCATCATTTTTTTTTTTTTTTAACAGAATGAGACAGGCTCTTTCTATACAGCCCAGGCTAGCCTTAAACTCAGATCTTCTAGCCTCGGTTGTGCTGGGATTACAAAGGGATGGACCACACCCAGCAACAATGTATCCGAATAATTCATTACTGTTACAGTATGTTGCAAACTATGAACAGGAAGGAATCTTGTTTGTATGGGGATGAAGATGAGCATTTTGTTTGTTTGTTTGTTTGTTTGTTTTTTGTTTTTTTTGTTTTTTTGGGTGTTTGTTTGTTTGTTTTTGATGCTTCCTGCTCAGGTTTTCTATACAAGTAAAATGGTTCTGGGGGTTAAAAAAAAAAAAAGATGTGTTAATTCAAAAACATCCCCTGGGAACCCCAACAAGACAATCATGCACCCACGATGGCTAAAACGAAAACAGGCAAGAACAGGCGTGGGAACAGGAACCCTACTTTGGCTCGTGGAGGGAAGCTGGAAGTTGGGCAGAAGCAGGAGCCAAGTATGAACCCACGGAAGCGTGCACCCACGGGAGTGCGCGGGTGTGCGCGCCCACAGGAACCCATGCTGGGTGCAGCACCTGCTCACAGCGTTTCAGGCTCCCATAAGGAAACGACCCCTCGCCTACCATGTGTGAGAGGAGGGAATAAGTTGTACCTGTAGCAGGCAGTGGGGGTGGTGCTGAGGCGGAGCAACACGTATGCTATGGGATTCTCTTTATAGAAAGTAGAGAAGCAGATGCTGGCCCAGCAGGTGATTCTACAAGTGGCAGGGAGGGTCTTTCTCCACAAGAGCTAGGAAGGAGGCAGGAAGTAGTGGTCAGTTCCTGGGAGCTGGTGATATGTGGGCTCTTTATAAAGAGCTAGACTTTTCTTTTTACATTTATGTAGGAGGGTCAGAGGTACTCTGGACAGCTTTCGGTAGTCAGTTCTCTATTTCTACTATGCTGGTTCCAGGGCTTGAACACAGATGGTCATCAGGTTAGACAGGAAGTGCCTTTGCCCGTTGAGCAGTCTTACTGGCCTGAGCTCAACATCTTTATGAAATTTTACAGTACACTAGGACCGGGTAAGCTAATTCAGCCAGTGCAGTGCTTGCCACACAAGTGTGAGGACCTGGGTTCAATCTACCGATTCTAAGTAAAAGCCTCGTGAGGCGACGTAGGCTTGTAATCGCAGAGCTCCCAAGCAGAGACGGGTAGATCCTCCAGGTTCATTAGACATCCGCAACAGACTTACTTGGCTGGTACCAAGCCAGTGATAGTCTCTGTCTCAAAATGTCTAAAATGGAACACACACACACACACACACACACACAGAGTTAATTTATAAAATAAAAGGTAAGAGAGATGGGCTAGTCCGTAAAGTTCTTGTCACAGAAACATGACAACTTGAGTCGGGGTTTCAGCGCTCATGTAAAAACAGTGATGTGAGTCTGTAACCACAGTTCTGGGGTAGGCTGAGATATTTAGATGCCGAGAGACCACTGATTGGTCCACCTAGATGATTCTGTGTTCAAGGAATCTCTTACATTTTTTTTTAACGTTTTTTCTCAGTAAAAGCTCACAGCAGTGCGTTGCCACCACAAATGTCCTGGCCTAAATCTGGGTACTCAATCGGCTTGTTCCCCCTTCCTGCAGACCAGTCCTAGCACCCTGTGGTAAAGGGACACACCGTCACCTGCATCCGGGGAGAGGGTTGGAGCTCTGTCCTAGCCTTTCCACGGAACACACATGTGTTTCCTCCCAGACTTGTGAGAACAACAGTCACCTGGTTGGAGACATGAATCTTACCCACCTGCGTATCTCTGGTCACACATTGACATGGCCACATGGGGACAGGGAAGAGGACAGGTCTGAGGAGTGCCTGACTTGGGACAAATTTCATCTTCACTTTTTTTTTTCTCCTCGACCCCCAGGTCCCACCATTCAGGAAAAAAGCCAAATTCCACTACATCCGGTCAGATGCGACCCCAGCAGCCTACTCCTCATGGAAGAAAGTATCTCGACTCTTCCTCAGCCGTTGGCCCACTCGTAGCCCTCAGAGGCAGGTGCTGTGTCCATTCTGCATTTGAAGTTGCATGGAGACGTTGGACTGTTTGTCTGCGGTCACACAGCTGATGATGAAGCGCTAAGACCTGAACACAGGATAGCTGGTTCAGAGGTCAGCCTCAGGACTGGCTGGTTCAGAGGTCAGCCTCAGGACTGGCTGGTTCAGAGGTCAGCCTCAGGACTGGCTGGTTCAGAGGTCAGCCTCAGGACACTGATTTTTTTTTTTTTTGAGGTGGGGAGGGAGACTGGAAAAGGCTTTGAGTAGATGAGTCGAAGTTAGAACGGAGTCTTGGGAGAATTCCTATAGACACTCGTTCCAGCGTGAGTGGATGTGAGGAAGTATTAGACAAAGTAAGCCACATATGGGAGGACCAATGCCACTCGGTTCCACTTGTGGGAGGTCCCCAGGGGAGTCAGAGTCATGGATAGAAAGTAGCATGGGAACCAGAGGCTGGGGGATGGGCAGCCAGTGTTCAATGGGGACTGATTTCTGGTTGTACAGTAATAATAATGGTCCATATGTAAAAATGGATGTGTGTGTGTGTGTGTGTGTGTGTGTGTGTGTAAAACCCAATTAATTCAATTGTTAAAATGGTCCTGTAGCTTCCTTGCAGGCCTGAGACCAAAGAGAGCAAAGACCCCTAGCTTTGGCAGGGGCTACCCTTCGTTTATTTAAGTGCCTGTTCTCCATGATGAGGACCTAAGATTGCATTTCCAGCACCCATGTTACAAACCAAGTGTGGTGTGGCGTGGGCTCTGATCCTAACACTGGGAAGGCAGAGACAGGCAAGTCTCTGTGGCTTCCAGCCAGCCAGCCAAGCCAAATGACCAAGCTCCAGCCTAGTGAGAGACCCTGCCTGAAAATTAAACAAAGAAAAAGTGTCTGAAGAACAACACCTAAGATTGTCCTCTGGCCCCACATGGATTTACCTGCTAGAACGTGCGCGTGCATACACACACACACACACACACACACACACACACACACACGTGCATGCACATGTCCCATAATAGAAAAGAAGTCAGGGCAGTTTGAGTATTGTTCATTCATTCATTCATTTACCAAACAAGTTCTTTACCCCTAGCATATGACAGGGGACAGGTAGAGAGCCCTGAGAAAGACACTGGAGAGGAAAAAGAACCTGGGCGTGAGGTAGGGAGGTAAGAAAGGCAACAGGAAAAATCCATCCTCAATCTGAGGATCACCCTAAAACAGTGTGTGCGGTCCCAGGGTAGAGGCAGGGCTGCTGAACAGGAAGTCAGGGAAAGAACTGACCAGTCGCTGAGACCTGAATGATGGGGACCAGGTGGTATGTGGATCTGAGAGACGTGTGCAGCAGGCAGACAGCAGACGGCAGGTGCAAAGGCCTAGGGCCGGAAAACATGGGGCATACAGAAGTGAGGGCCAGAAGGGCTGGTTAGGGTTGTAGGCTAGGTGAGGAGGTAAGTGGGTTAGAGAGAGAGAGTCTGGCCAAGGCTGCAAGACACACAGACACATCAGCCAGCAGTGGGCCTCTAGAGAATTCACTCTGGTTGGGCAGAGTCCAGGTCCTCTGGCCTCCTCATGCCTCCCCCATCTTTATGGGACCCAGTGATAGCCATGTTTGAGGCCTCTGGCGAAGGCCACACTTGTTCTGGTAGATTCCTCTTCTGGAATCCTTTGAACCCAGCACACACTGGAATTTTTCCTCTCAGAATAGAAGGGAAATGTCTGCCCCAAAGTTAAAGATAGAACCCTGTGGCAAGGCCCTGGTCTTTGGTAACAACATCTGTCCAGCCGGGCCAAGGAGAGGGTGTGGACTCTGCTGGGCACAGCTCCTAAACTTTGAGCAGCTCAGAGCTCTGGACCAAGCAAGGTTCCTAGTCATGAGGCCAACAGAAGCCAGGAAGACAGAGTTGGGTTCCAATATAGGGCATCACTGTGGCCCACACCGTGGCCCACCGCTGCCCTGTTATAGGGGTAAAGGTCTTGGGCCTTCATTAGACAGTGGGCTGCCTGCCACAAGGCCTCAAGGGAAGATGTTTAGAGCCCCATGTTGGTTCAGAAACATTTTCCAGGTGGGCACGACGGCCACAGGACCAGCCCTACACAGAGCGTGAGACTACTGGGGGGGCCTAGTCTGGAGTGGGGTCAGACTACAGGCCAAGGGGTGGGGCCCGGACGAGCCTCAAAGGAAGTAGCTATTATCAACTGACAAGACAGATCCTCAGGTTTCACATTTCTAAGAAAGCCCGGGGGCCACCTGTGGATGGGCCCCAATTCCTCTGTGGAGTGGCCATCGCTGGGCTGGGCGGGCAGGAACCAGCCCAGCCGGGGGGTTCCTCTCACCTCCTACATACCAGGCCATAGACAGTTGGAGACTGCAGCAGATCAACTGGCCCCAGGACACAACCCCCTTGCTTTCCAGCTGTGGTGACCTGACCTACTGTCATTGCAAGTGTCATCGCAAGTGAGGACAGGTCTACCAGCAGCTCCTGCTGGAGGCCCGCTGATCTCACTGCTGCGGAATGTGTGCTTGTCTGCAGGGAACAGCTCAGGTGGAGGACAGGACAGCTGGGACTGTGCCATCTAGCACTGCTCTGAAGCCAGGCAGTGCCCTCCAGAGTACTGATGAGACGCCTCAGACTTCGCCTGACCAGAGCGCTCTGTGCTTGTTACCGTGAGCCTGCTCAGGCTTTGAACTGAGTGAGCATGGCCGCTTTCTCAGTGCAAGGTGGGGTACCTGAGCTCACAGAATGAACTGGAGGTGACAACAGAGAGGGTCTGACCTATCACTTATGCCCCTTGGAACTCACTTCCCGTAGCTCTCTTCACCCTGAGGAACCCCTTGTGTTGGTGCTCGGCAGCCCCGTCGAGTAAGCTCCGTGGTAGACTCAGGGTTCAGTCTACCAGTGTCTGTAAATGAAGATTCCTGTTGAGCCAGGGTTTCTGAGGCCATGAATACCAACCATCCTCCTCCAGGGCGACTGTCCATGGGCGCGTACCAGTGAAGGGATGCCTTCATGAGTCCAAAGTCATAGAATATCCCAACCAAGCAGGGAAAAGAGCGAGGTGTCTATTCAAAGTCTCAGAGTTGGCAAGACTCGAGCTTGGACCCTGAAGAGCTTGCAACTGCTCCTGTGGAGACCCTTGGAGGACACATGGTCTTTGCAGGGGCTCTGACCAGAGCTGGGGAAGAGAAGCGAGTACCTGCTGGAGCCATACAGGTGGGTGACAGGGGCTGGAAGATACTGAGAAGACAGAGCCCCGGGCCTCAAGCTGACATCTACCCCAGTGTCTCTTGGACAGGTAGTTTCTCTGCCATACATGCCTGTCACAATGCCCACCCCTACCACCCTCATGGTAGAGTCTGCTCCAAGACAGCCAGGCTTCAGAGAAGATGAAGATTTAACTGCCAGCCCTGGGGGAAGGGCAGGCAGGGTGTGTTGTCTCAGTCAATTGCTGAGGTGTCAAGAAAAAGCTCCTGACGTGCCTGAACTTAAGTCACAGGTGACGTCCTTACGTCAGGGTTGGGAAGTGATACACGGTAGCACCAACAGACAGCATCTTCATCCTGTTCACATAACGCACGTAAATAATCTTAGGAATAGATGGAAGAGCGTCACACCATGAGCTAAGCTGTGTCTGCTCACAGGGGACAGAACCTAGGACCTCACGGGTGCTCTACTGCCAAGTCACACGTGTCAGCCCCTCACTGGGGGATTCTAGGCAGGGGCTCTAACACTGAGCCACACCCCCAGCCCCTCACTGGGGGATTCTAGGCAGGGGCTCTACCACTGAGCCACGCCCCTAACCCCTTATTGGGGGAAACTAGGCAGGGGCTCTACCACTGAGCCACACCCCAGCCCCTCACTGGGGGATTCTAGGCAGGGGCTCTACCACTGAGCCACACCCCCAGCCCCTCACTGGGGGATTCTAGGCAGGGGCTCTAACACTGAGCCACACCCCCCAGCCCCTCCCTGGGAGATTCTAGGCAGGAGCTATACCACTGAGTCACATCCCAGCCCCTCACTGGAGGATTCTAGGCAGGGGCTCTACCACTGAGCCACGCCCCCAGCCCTCACTGGGGGATTCTAGGCAGGCGCTCTACCACTGAACCCACAACCAGCCCCTCACTGGAGGATTCTAGGCAAGTGTTCTACCACTGAGCCACGCCCCCAGCCCCCCATTGAGAGATTCTGAGCAGATGCTCTACCATTGAGCTACATTCATGAGCCTGTCCTTGTTTACTTTTCTGTTTAAATGTGTGTGCATATGTTTTGTGTTGAGTTGTGCATGCATGTAGAGGCCAGAAAACAACCTTAGGTGTCATTCCCACAGGTTCCATATACCTTGTGCTTTGAGACAAGGTTTCTAATTGTCCTGGAACCCACAATTAGTCTAGTCTGGCTGGTCCCCAGGGATCTGCCTGTCTCTTCCTCCTGGTCACTAGAATTACCCATGATACCACGCTCATCCCTTAAAGTGGGAGGTGGGGGTCTAAGTCAGGTTCTCATTTTTCATAACGAGCTCTTTACCTCCTAAACTACCCCCCCACCACCAAGGGCTGTTCTCATGCTTTTTAGATATACGTGTTTGTGAACTCACGAGTGTAAGCGCATGCATGGGCAGGAACATATGTCCATGTGTCCGCATGCATATAGAATGCACAAGTTAGTACTTGATGTCTTCCTCGGTTGCTCTTCACTTGATTTATCAATACGGGGTCTCTCACAGAACCCCGGGCTCACCAATCAGGCAGTCTAGCTAGCCAGCTTGCCCCGGGGATTCTTGTCTCTTCCTCCTGGGCGCTAGGGTTACAGGTGGGCTGCCATGACTTCCTGGCTTCTGACGTGGGCAGGTCCGATCTCTGGCCTCACACTTACGCAGCGAGTGGTTCACCCACTGAGCCATCATCCCCGTGTTTACGCTTTTTTACTTTGAGATGCTCTCCTTCTGTGGCACAAGCTGGCCTTGAAATCATCCTGTGTATCTTGAGTTGACTCAGCCGTCGTAGCAGTGGGTGTGATTGTGCCGGAATAGATGCAGGAAGGGATCTGTTTAAATCTTAGCACCTTCCCACAAATGACTCAGGCGGAGTGGAATCGTACAACGGGCTGCACGTGTAAAGTTCAGAATTGATCAGCATGGCCGATAACCAATGCCCATACAGCCCTGGCAACAGAGCAAGCAGCCCACGCCCATGCAGGCCGTGCTACTCGGCATACCCAGAATCCCCGCAAATGGAATCCCAGCCCCGCCCCAGCACCGTGGCCCTTCCTGCTGTGTGGCTGAGCGCACAGATCCTTTCTGCAGACAACCGCCCGACAAGACAAACAACGGTGTTCTCCCGCTCGCGTCTTCTGGTTTGATGGGAATTTGGGTTGCTTCCGGTTTGAGACCGATCCAGATAAACTCGGTGTGAACATTTGTGCGCAACGTCTTCTTATGAATGTATGTGTTCATTTCTCTTGGGTGAATGCCTAGGAGAGGAACAGCTGGCTCTGGTGGTTGGGGATATTCAGCCTCTGAGAAATCGGCCAACTGTTTCCCAGAGTGTCTCTTGTTTTCTTTGTTGTTGTTGCTATTCTTTCTTTCTTTCTTTCTTTCTTTCTTTCTTTCTTTCTTCCTTCCTTCCTTCCTTCCTTCCTTCCTTCCTTTCTTTCTTTCTTTCTTTCTTTCTTTCTCTTTCTTCCTTCCTTCCTTCCTTCCTTTTCTTTCTTCCTTCCTTCCTTCCTTCCTTCCTTTCTTTCTTTCTATTAACATTCCTGTCAGCAATGGAGAAGCACGTTGGCTTCTTCACGTTGCCCATTACCGCCTACACTTGGGATGGGCAGGTCCTGGTTTTAGCCACTCTGGCCAGTGTGTGCTGGGACTCCACTGGCTTCCAGATGTTTCCCTAGTAGCTAAGGTAGCTGATTTGCCACCTCTCCATCTGTTTCCATCTTCTCTTCCTACTGTTGTTTGTTTGTTTGTTTGTTTGTTTGTTTGTTCTATTACTGCTTTCATCGGTGAGTTTTCAGAAACCTTGTTTTGTGGTGGTTGTTCTCTCAGCAAGGTCGTTGGAAAAATAAAAGCCTTGCTTTTGAGGAAGTCAGTGTGTTGACTTTTATTTCTATTGGTTTGGTTTGTGGTGCCATATCTAAAAAAAAAAAAAAAAAAAAAAATCTTTGTCGAACCCCCAAATCACAAAGATGTTTTCTTCTTGTGATCTTCCAGAATGTGGTGTGTGTGTGTGTGTGTGTGTGTGTGTGTGTGTGTGTGGTGTACCTATTGCAGTGTTTGATTAATCCACTCTATACTTTCCAGCAAGTGTTCACAGGCTTCTTGCTCCTAGCCTAATGTTCTGGATCCCCCAGAGAAAGGCACCCATATACATCCCTATATTTTATATACCTTAAGCAGCTCAATGGCTGGGCCACTCACTAACTTCACATGGCTAACAGACACTCCCCTCGATATTCCTGAGTTAATACTTACTAAATCTATATCTCATCTTTGGTGTCCTGGACCCTGCTGGGTAGCCCTCCTGGGGTGCTTTCCCCTTATACCTACATGTCCAATGTCTCCCCTCCTGCACCTTTCCGGTGTGGTCTGTCTCCTATGCCCTCATCACGGTGGACTCCCCTCATCCTCCCTCCTTGGCTGCTTCCTGGGAATCCTAAAAGTCCCGCCTCTGTCTCCCTGCCCAGCCATTGGCTGCCAGTAATTTTATTGACCAGTCAAAAACCAACTGGGAACAGGTTTCCTTTAGTCCTACTACCTTGATGCTGCAGACAGGTTTTTGGTTTAGCATGAGGACACAAGCCCACAAGCTGCTACATGTGAACACACATGTATAGAGACATCAACATTCCTCAGTTACTTTTTTTTTTAATTTAAGTCTTGTTTATTTACTCAACTTCTTCTTCTTCTTCTTCTTCTTCTTCTTCTTCTTCCTCCTCCTCCTCCTCCTCCTCCTCCTCCTCCTCCTCCTCCTCCTCTTCTTCTTCTTCTTCTTCTTCTTCTTTGGTTTTTTTCGAGACAGGGTTTCTCTGTATAGCCCTGGCTGTCCTGGAACTCACTTTGTAGACCAGGCTGGCCTCAAACTCAGAAATCCGCCTGCCTCTGCCTCCCAAGTGCTGGGATTAAAGGTGTGTGCCACCACCGCCCGGCTCCTCAGTTACTTTCTACCTTAAGTTTTGAGACAGGGTCTCTAGATGAAGCTGGAGTTCCCTGATTTGTCTAGACTGGCTCACCAATGAGCTCTAGGGATTGCCCTGTCTCTGCCCCAGTACTGGAATGACAGCAGTGTGTCTCTGCACCTGGCTTTTATCTGGGTGCCAGGGATCCAAACCCCGGTCTCCATATCCTCAGCCCTTTACTGGCTGGTTCGTGTCCCCAGTCTCTTCGAAAAGTTTCCAAGGTCCAAATCTTTCACTTAAGCCTAGAATCTACTTTGAATTATGTTTTGTCTATCGTGTAACAGATGGATCAAAATGTAGATAAAAGGAAGACAGATTAGTAGAGCTGGAAAGTGGAAACAGGGGCAGGAAACAGATGTAGGTAACGTGTTGGCCACACAAGCACGAAGCCCTGAATTCAGATCCCCAGCAGCCATATAAATAGCCAGAGGCAGAAGTGCACACACATAGGGGTCAGTGACTGGAGAGCTTAGCCAAATCTGGAAGCGCTAAGTTCAGTGAGACCTCGCGTCAGAAAGGAGGTAAAGAACAAGTGGGGAAGTCATTCAATGTTGAACTACACATACACACACACACACACACACACACACACACACACGTAGCCACATGAATATACTCATGAATATATATATATATATATATATATATATACATATCAATAAACATATAGATAATAAATAGATGGATGATAGGCATAAATTGATGATAGGTGATGATAAATATATAAATGATAGGTACATAGATATAAATGATGGGTATATAGATATTAGGTAGATGAGTTAACACATACAGAAGATGATATATACACAGATGGCTGGCAGTGGGTAGGCAGATAAATAGATAAATCAACAATAGAGATCTAACAGCTCTGGCATTGTTGATTTAAGACTGTCCCTCACAGAATGGCCTTTATCCATTCTCCACAGTTAGTGGTCCACGTGTGTGAGTTTCTGTTCTGTCCCACAAACCTATTTGTCTAGCTTAACCTTGACACGCTGTCCTGATTACTATTAGTCTGCCAGTTCCACTGTTACGTTTTGAAGTTTTCTGAGCTCTTCCGGGTCCTCTGCAATTTCACATGAACACAGGGAGGACGTTATTTTAGATATGATGCCTTTAACAGTCGCTGAGCTATGTGGGTCATCTTCTTTCTTCTTGAGGTGGTTCTGGTAGTTTATGTGCTTTCTCTCATTGTGGAGCTCAGTGACACACAGGTTGTATATGTTCTTCTTGTTGTCTCTTTATTCTGTAGAGTTTGTGGTGATGTCTCCTTTCTTGTAAGTTCATTGGCAGAAATCTTTGTCTCTTCATTGTTGTTTTGTGTGGTTGGCTCTGGTTTTGCTTTTAGTTGTTGGTTTATATGGTGTGTGTATGTGTGTGTGTGTGTGTGTGTGTGTGTGTAAGCCTGTGTGTGTGTCCATATGTCTGTGTGTGTTTCTGTGCATGTGTGTGTAAGTCTGCATGTGTATCTGTGTGTGTCTGTGTACCTGTGTGTGTCTATGTATCTGTGTGTGTCTATATGTGTATCTGTGTGTGTCTTTGTATTTGTGTATCTGTCTCTGTGTGTGTGTGTCTGTATCTGTGTGTGTCTTTGTCTGTGTTTGTGTATTGTGTGATGCTTTGGTGGACTTACTTTTTGTTTTGTTGAAACAGGATCTCACTATGAGGCTCTGGCTGGTCTGCAACTTGCAATATAAACCAGTCTCACCTTGAACTCACAGAGATCTGTCTGCCTCTTCCTCCCTAGTGCTGGGGTTAAAGGCATGTGCCACTCTACCCTACAAACAGTCAGTTGAGGAGTTTGTAGGTTTTTAGGTTTGCTTTTCACGATTTATTTTTATTTTATGTATATGAGTGTTTGTATATGCCACAGAGTGACTGGCATCCATAGGGTCCAAAAGAGGGTGTCAAATTCCCCAGGTTCGAGCCACCATATGGAGGCTGGGAATAGAAACTCAGCCCTTTTCAAGAGCAGCAAGTGCTCTTAACTTCTGAGCCGCTCTCCAGTCTGCCCATTACATCTTGGAGGCTGTCGGTTCTGTGGTGATGTCTCCTCTTTCATTTCTGAACTTGATAGTCTCTTGTTTCGAGTCAGTCCACCTAAGATGCCAATCAGTTTTATCCCCACGTGCCACCAAGCCTGATGGCCTGAGTTCAATCCCTGGGACCCCCGTGATGGAAGGAGAGAATCGACTCCTGCAAGTTATTCTGTGACTTTCACATGCAAACTGTGGTACACCTGCCCTAACATAAATAAATAATAAGTAGATATATGATGATGATGATGAAGATAGTTAATAGAAACATAGCTACATGATAGATGATAGAAACATAAGTACATGATTGATAGATAGATAGATAGATAGATAGATAGAGATACATACATGCATGCATACATACATGGATGTGTAGATAGATACATACATACATAGATACATACATAGATACAGAGATATAGAGATGATGGATACATAGATCGATACATAGATATATGGATGGATAGATACATACATACATGCATACATACATACATACATACATACATGATGGATGGATAGATAGATAGTGTCTTGGTCAGGGTTTCTATTCCTGCACAAACATCATGACCAAGAAGCAAGTTGGGGAGGAAAGGGTTTATTGAGCTTACACTTCCACACTGCTGTTCATCACCAAAGAAGTCAGGACTGGAACTCAAGCAGGTCAGGAAGCAGGAGCTGATGCAGAGGCCATGGAGGGATGTTTCTTACTGGCTTGCTTCCCCTGGCTTGCTCAGCTTACTCTCTTATAGAACTCAAGACTACCAGCCCAGGGGTGGCACTACCCACAATGGGCCCTCCCACCTTGATCACTAATTGAGAAAATGCCTTACAGCTGGATCTCATGGAGGCACTTCCCCAACTGAAGCTCCTTCCTCTGTGATAACTCCAGCCTGTGTCAGGGTGACACACAAAACCAGCCAGTACAGATAGATAATAGATAGATAGATAGATAGATAGATAGATAGATAGCATACATACATACATACATACATACATACATGGATAGATACATACATACACACACACACAGATGGACGAACAGACAGATAGATAGATAAATGTAATAAGATTGTTTTGATTCTCTTAGTTGATTTCTTTAATTGGGTTTAGAAAGTTATAGAGAGTTAGTTTCACACCTCCCCACCACCCCCTTTCAAGCATATGAGATAGCATTGTTCCTTATGGCACTTTGATACCTACTAGGGTTTGGTTGAAATTCCCCCATCTCTCCTCTTCCTCATCTCCCTCTCTAAAGCTGGATTCATGCACATCAGACAGGTGTGTTCTGAGCTCCGTGCGGCCTGAAGAACGCCCTGTAGCTTTTCTGTACCTGCTCTCTACCTCTGTGGACCACTGGTAGCCAGACAGCCCCATCCCACTGACCAAGGCCACTGAAGCTGAGCAGGTGTGAGATGGGACCTGCAGCATGGGCACAGACTGGTTGGTGAGCCCCACCCTCCAGAGCTTTTTCAGAAACATGATTACAAAGACACCAACACTCAGGAAGAATAGTCCCCTGAGGAGACCCCTGTGCCCTCCCCAGAGGGAGATGGGCTACGCTGAACTTCCAGAGACCCAGGCAGCTGCTTTGGCAACCAAGTGGCACACATCCAACTATAGTGGAGACCGCCACCCACGGGCTCTCATGGCTTTGTCAAGTCACTTTGAATCAGACATTGGAGCTAGACCTCATGGTTCAGTCCTGCCGTTCCAGTTTCTCAGGAGATTGAGACAGGTAGGGGTGGGGGTGGGGGTGGGGGGTCTCATAAATCCAAAGCCAGCTTGAATACAGACTGATTTCAAGGTCAGCCTGGCAACTTAGTGAGACTCCTGTCACAAAATAAAATATCTTTTTAAAAAAAAAATAAAGTCTGGGGATGTAACCTAGCAGTAGAACACCTACCTCGAATCCCCCAGTGAAGGGCTGGGATGTGACTCAGTGATAGAGCCCCTGCTTAGAATCCCCCCAGCGAGGGGCTGGGGGCGTGGCTCAGTGGTAGAGCCCCTGCCTAGAATCCCCCAGTGAGGGGCTGGGGGTGTGGCTCAGTGGTAGAGCCCCTGCCTAGAATCCCCCAGTGAGGGGGCTGGGGGCGTGGCTCAGTGGTAGAGCCCCTGCCTAGAATCCCCCAGTGAGGGGGCTGGGGGTGTGGCTCAGTGGTAGACCCTGCCTAGAATCCCCCAGTGAGGGGCTGGGGTGTGGCTCAGTGGTAGAGCCCCTGCCTAGAATCCCCCAGTGAGGGGGCTGGGGGTGTGGCTCAGTGGTAGACCCTGCCTAGAATCCCCCAGTAAGGGGCTGGGGTGTGGCTCAGTGGTAGAGCCCCTACCTAGAATCCCCCAGCGAGGGGCTGGGGGTGTGGCTCAGTGGTAGAGCCCCTACCTAGAATCTCCCAGTGAGGGGCTGGGGGCATGGCTCAGTGGTAGAGCCCCTACCTAGAGTCTCCCAGTGAGGGGCTAGGGGTATGGCTCAGTGGTAGAGCCCCTGCCTAGAATCCCCCAGTGAGGGGCTGGGGGCATGGCTCAGTGGTAGAGCCCCTACCTAGAATCTCCCAGTGAGGGGTTAGGGGTGTGGCTCAGTGGGAGAGCCCCTGCCTAGAATCCCCCAGTGAGGGGCTGGGGCTGGGAAGCACCTACATAGGTTTCACATACAAAAACTAAGAAGCAATATAATTGTCCAGTAACAAAAAAATTTAAAAAAAAAAAAATCCAGCAACTGGGAAGTGTAATGGGTCAGGCCTCAGGCTGAGGAGGCATCCAGCTGCCGGCCTATACCACCCACAGTGAATCTCAAAACATCGTGATGTATGCACGGAGGAGGGCCCACAGCCCGTGTGGGATTCTGGAAGGAACGAAACTGACTAACCCAGCCGCGGTCGGGGCGGTGAGCAGGAAGGGTCACTGGGAGACCTTTGAGAAGTGCATGTGCTATGCCTGGACACGTTCTGTCAGATCCTGTTGAACAGTGTCCTTGAGATCTGAGCACTGGCGAATCTAAAGTGGACATGAAGAGAATCCCTTCAGGCCTCGTGAAAGTAATCAGCATGTCAGGAGCTGGGAGGCAGCCGCCCTTGGAGGGAGGATTTGGTAGGGGCTCTTCCTGGACGCTGGTCTTGGTTTTTGTCCCTGGCTAAGCCCTAGTTCCCTTAACAGGCAGGCTTTGTGACAGAGACTAAGCTGCGTGCTTGAGTCATGTGCCCCTTCGTGTGCATGAGGTACTCGGGGGAAGCGTCCCAAAATCAAAACGCAGGCTTCCGCTTTGACAGGGTGTGGCCACCACCATCAGCACTATTTCCAGTTCCTGTCTCACGTTCCCTCCTGGAGCCTCATAGCCTCTGCCGCACTACAGAGCCAGCACCACCTGGGACTGGCAACTGAGACATAACATCTCCCTGGTAGACTTCTCAAATGGTGTTGGGAAGACCCCCCCCCCCCGTAGTAAAGGGAGTAGGGATGATCCTCCACACCACCAGGACCCAGCAAGAGCTGCGATCTCTCCTACGGTCGTCGTAAAAGTCTCACCCCAGCATTGCTCAGGGTCTGTCCTCTTGTCTGTCTGTTTCCTCCATGAAACCCAAGCCCAGCATCATCAAGGCTATCCCTAAGCAGCAGCGCTAGGCCCCAGGACTGGGGAAGCTGATGAGAGCTCTCGGGTAGGGGGTGGGGTGGGAATGGGAGCACAGGCAGGAGGGGATGGGCACCAGCTGGTGTTTTGAAAGAGTGGTGCCCCAAGCTCCAGGGGTGGTGGGCCAGATGCCAGCCCCTCCCCCACAACCCCTCAAGGCACCCCACAATCCTGCCCCTCTCCCTCCCACCTCCAGACCACCCTGAATTCACAGACCTGTCTTCAGTCGCAGACAGCTGGAGCGTCGAGTCACGTGACCGGCCCTGGGCTGGACCCCCCACACCCAGGAAGAATGGGCACCCAGGCCTCTGTCTTCCCTTTCCTGGTGGGGCCAGAACTTTCTCCCTAAGGTCCTCCAGAGACAGTGTGGCACAAGCCTGCTTTGAATATCAAGGTTTGCAAAGATCAAAAAAAAAAAAAAAGCAAGAAAGAAAAAATTAAAAACAAGGTATTTTGGAAACACAGAGTGTGCCAACTAATTAAGGATCTGATTATTAGGGAGCGCTCTCTCACACAGGAGGAGGGGGAAGGCAGGCAGCCAGTCCCCAGCCACTTCAACAACAGAGAGAGAGAGAGAGAGAGAGAGAGAGAGAGAGAGAGAGCGAGCTATCAACAGCTTCAGCAAGGAAACCAAACCAGATAAATGGGTCTGTACCACTGTACAGCAAGGAAAACGATCACTAGCTGGAAGAAACCCCCAAAAGGATAGGGAGTATCTGTCAAAGCAGGAGCTGTATAGGGGAAGATGTTAATCTCCTGAACAAATCCTGAAGTCCTTTGTTCAAGGATGTGACTGCTGAGCCTGGTTAAACTTCCGTTGAGAGGCTGGGGAGATACTCCCTGGGTAAGGGTACTTTGCTATGGGAGGATCTGAGTTCAAATGATCAGCACCCACTTAAAAGAGGAACACAAAAGGCGCCAGTGCCGGTGACCCCAGCACTGTTGTGGGGAAAAGACAGCAGGATCCCTGGAGCTGGCTGGCTGTCAGTCTAGCCAATGAGCTGGACAGACAGGATGACTGAAAGATGGTTCGAGAATGACCAGCGAGCGCAGAAAAGGAGTCCCGAAATTACACTGTGAGGGAGATGTCGATCAGAGCCACAGTGAGTACAAGAACACAGGCCTGCCATACCAGCTGCTGGGAGGCTAAGGCAGGAAGATGCCAATTCCAAGGCTAGCCCAGGCTATCCAGTGAGTCGAGGCGAGTCTAGAAACCTTAATGAGACCTTGTTTCAAAACAAAAAGTAAAAGGGGGCTAGAGATATAATGCGGTAGAAGAGCCCCTGCCTAGAATCTCCCATTGAGGGGCTAGAGGCATGGCTCAGTGGTAGAGCCCCTGCCTAGAATCCCCCAGGGAGGGGCTGGGGGCGTGGCTCAGTCGTAGAGCCCCTGCCTAGAATCCCCCAGTGAGGGGTTGGGGGCGTGGCTCAGTGGTAGAGCCCCCCTGCCTAGAATCCCCCAGTGAGGGGCTGGGGACGTGGCTCAGTGATAGAGCCCCTGCCTAGAATTCCCCAGTGAGGGGCTGGGGACGTGGCTCAGTGGTAGATCACCTGCCTAGAATTCCCCAGTGAGGGGCCTGGGGGCGTGGCTCAGTGGTAGATCACCTGCCTAGAATTCCCCAGTGAGGGGCTGGGGGCATGGCTCAGTGGTAGAGCCCCTGCCTAGAATCCCCCAGGGAGGGGTTGGGGACGTGGCTCAGTGGTAGAGCCCCTGCCTAGAATCCCCCAGGGAGGGGGCTGGGGGCGTGGCTAAATATACAAGGTCTTGAATTCTATTCTCAGTACTGAGAGGGAAAAAAAAAAAACTGGATCCCCAATTAAGCTCTGGGAGGGCACCAGAGACAGGAGGATCCCTAGAGCTCACTGAATCGGTGAGCTCCAGGTTCAGTTGGAGACACTGTCTCAAAAAAAATGGGAGCCACGAAGAAAGACACTCAACATATACCTTTGACCTACACACACACACACACACACACACACACACACACACAAACTCCTGCATATACACACATCCTGCACACACATAAAATGTAATCACAGAAATAGACACCTACATGTACACATACATACACACACCTGCACATACGTTCACACACACATCTGTGCTGCACACACATACATACACACATACAGACAGATAGACACACACCTGTGCCATACACATATACATGATATACATACATACATACATACATACATACATACAAAAACGCACATGCACACACACACAAAGTAAGATGGGGTACAGCACTGAAGAACTTCGGTGACTGAGAACCCTAGAAGTGCCACTTGAGGCCCCTGTGATGTCAGGGGTGCCAGAGCTAAGTCCTGACCCCGGAGAGAGGGTGGGAGTTGTGGAGAGGTCATCAGACCCTATGATAGGGGGCCAGGGGATGGTTTTTCCAGTGCCCAGAGGGGCCTGGGGGCCTCTCTTTGCATAAGGCTCAGGGTATAACCTGGCCCAAGCCCCTCTTGCAGGTTGGCTGTACTCTGCAAGGAAGGGCTCTGGTCCTGGTTTTGCCCTGTCACAAGCTGTCCACTTAGAGAGGGGTTTTGGGGGGTTATTAGCCCCCATGCTGGAGAAGGCCTGAGGTGTTTGTAACTGACCAGAAACATCTCTCTTCCTGGACTAATCACACTTCAAAGGAGGCCCAGATCCAGGAAGGTGGCCTGGCCGGGCAGGAGAGCTTACCTGGGGGAGGGGTGACAGGCTCGCTAATCCCCACTGGGCAATTAGGGGCCAGATAATGTTTCCTAACCACTCCCCTCTGCCTTCCTGGGGCTTGGAATGCACCCCTGGTCTTTGAAGCCATCATTAAGGTGTTTCAGCAATGACCAGGAAGCCTGGGAGAGGTGCCCTGTCCCCAGGCGTCCCAGCTGGCAAAGCTGAGGATTAGCCACAGTCTAGCCCAGAAGCTCAGCTGCCTCCCTTGTTCTTGGCCCTGGGTGGCCAAGAAGAGTCTCCCCTAGAGCCAGGCCTAGCTGACCCACCCACTCCTCCCGCCTCCCTCCACAGCCCCTTCCTCCTCAGGGGCCTCCGTCCTGGATGAGTGAGTTTGTCAGTGCCCAGGGGTCGAGATGGAAGCCTCACGCCCTGGTTCTGAAGATGTCAAGCCATCTCCCCTTTGGCATCCGATGAAACGGAGCAGGGATGGCCCTTTCATCTCAGAAGCCTGGTTTAACACTCGGCTGCCCCTGGCTGGAGTTTCCACGGCATTGTCTGCAGGGCCGGCCGGGGATGGCCTCCTATCTCAGGAGGCCAGGGCCCAGGGAGGCAGAACCGTGGCGTGGCCTCCCTGCTTCTGGACTTTGAGAGACCCAACTTCTGTCCTCCAGGAACTGTGACCATAATTTTTCAGTAAAAAAGCCTAGAGACTCTGAAACGTTCTAACTAGCTGGGCCGGGCCCTTTCTCTTCCATACATCAACGAAAGAAACCAATCATAAGAAACAGAGAAAAAGATTTAATCAGTGTGGCCATGTTGAGAATGGGAACTAATTAAAGAGCCCAGTGACTTCAGAGTCCATCGTCCGCATCCTAACAGGAAGGCAAGAGGTTTGCATAGTCAAGCGGTACCAGTCACGGTGTCATCCTTCCTGCAAGGTGTTCTAACAAGTTGTCAGAAACCTGTGTACTCTCATCCAGAGAGACAGACCCTCTGGCTGGCACCAGACTTCAGCCTGTCCCTTTCCCCCCCACCCCCCCATGGGATTCCTGGGAGATTTTAATTATTTAGGGCCCCATTGTTTCAAAGGCCTGACAGCTCACAGGAGGAACACACGTGTGTCTCTAGGATGTCTCCTCCAATGGTCGCCCCTCGGGCGTCTTCCCCTTCATCTTTCCCTCTCGGGCCAAAGTCACAGAGGCATAGGACAGAGAACGCACTGTGTCCCCTTTATTCAGCCCCTCACATGGAGAGCCCTGCCTACCCAGGCCCAGGGCAGTAAGTAGGCCCAAAGCAGCCGTCCAGTCTTGAGGTCGTGGGCCTCCTAAGAGGACATTCCTGTTCAGAGTGGCTCAGAGTGCATTCTGGGATGTGGAATTCATCTAGATACTCTTTACTCCCCCCAAACTTTATACCCCGAGGCTTCTGGCTCTAGAAGACTACAGAGTCCCACCAGAGGGGGTGGGGATGGGATGGCTGGCCAGCCCAGTCTCCACTTAGTCTAGAGCTCTCCAGGCCCAGGGAAGGACTTCCAAACATGGTCCAGGACCAGGGTTGTAAAACTAGATGGAGATTTGGGGTCCTGGGATGGTTGTGGGGAAAGTGGTACCTGGCCAGTGGGCCTGGAGGAGGGGCTGGGGTGGGTGGGGAACAGAAAGAACAGAGAGAAAGGGTGGATTAGGGAGAGACCCAGAGCTAAATTGGGAGGATAATAGCCAGGCCTAAGGAGCAGTGGAGACAAGGGTATGTCCCTGCTGCTCCTCTTGACCTCATGCGGTATTGTCTACCCCAGCTGCTAATGGCACAAAAGGGCACCTGTCAGCCCAGGACTTATCTGGATCTGGGGAGATATTTAGAGCCTCCAGATAGCTGTCCTGGAAATCTGAGCTCACCACAGTCTTCTTTTCATCTCTCCATAACCTCCTCTGTTGTATGCAAGCGTGTCCTGGAGCCGTCTGTCAGTCCATCAGTCTGTCAGTCTGTCACTGTGCTTTCCCGAATGAGCCCAGGTTAGCAGGACAGACAGGGATTGACAACTTCGCTAACTCTCTAAAGAAGTTGTTTTTTTAACAAGCACGGAGGCCTGGGTTTCATCCTCAGAACCCACAGAGAAGCCGGCATGGTGGCACACACTTAGAATCCCTTGCACTGGGGAGGCAGAGGCAGGAGGATTTCTAAGACAAATTCCAGTGACCTCCCCCTCCCACTCCCTAAAGTCTCCACTTCTTCTCAGAGGGGGGCCAAGCCTTCCCTGCACTACCTTTAGGGGATATTTAAATCCCAAGCCCAGCTGTCTTTTTAAGCATTTATTACTTATGTGCATTTATGATAGTTACGTAAGGGCATGCATGTGTCATAGAGGTCAAGGGACAAACTTGTAAAGATGTTCTCTCCTTCTAGCTTTATATGGTTCTGGGGGTCAAACTCAGGCTGTCAGATTTGCACGGCAAGTGACTTTACAGTGACTTTTTTTGTTTTTGTTTTCCTGGGGGGTGTTTTTTGTTTTGTTTTGTTTTTTGTTTTGTTTTGTGGTTGATACAAGGGATCATTATATTGGCCAGGCTGGCCCTAGAACTGTCAATCCTCCTGCTTCTGCTTCCTGTGTGCTGAGAGGACGGGCCTTCACTACTGCATACAGCTTCTAGAAATTTCTATTTTTAATTTTTTTAAAATTTACACATTTACACGATCATCTGTGTGCGCATATGTGCGTGTGAGGGCAGGGAAAGGCCAGAAGCATTGGATTCCAGTGGAGCTGGAGTTACTGACCGTTGTAAGGTCCCCTACAGGATGCTGGGAATCGAACTTCAGGAGCAGAGTGGATGCTGGGAATCAAACTTGAGTCTTCTGCAGGAGAAATACGTACCGAACCTCTCCAGACCCAGCAGAAGGTTTAACAGACCCATCTCTCCTAATGCAGCCTGGCTGTCCCTCCCATCATGGGTCAGAGTAGATCTGACCTAGGATAACATATATATGACCTGTATTTAATTGGTACATATGGTCAGATATATAATTGATATATATGATATATATGGTTATACTTCATGATTATGTATTGTAGCTGAGCGCCACGGTGTGCACCTGTCATCCCAGCATTCAGTAGGACTGAGAGTTGGAGACCAGCCCAGACCACATAGTGAGACCCTGTCTCAAAAAAAAAACACACTCAGATTGGAGTCAGTTCAGCCAGTAAAGCCTGTTGTAAGCTGGATGCATGCAGTGAAGAGCATCTACTATCCCAGTGATGGCGAGATGGGAGGCAGAAACGGACGGATCCCATGGAAGCCTGTGGGCCAGCTAGTATGGTCTTTTTATCAAAGTTAAAAGATGAGAGACCCTATCTTGAAGGAAACATGTAAGACACCTGAGGAGGGAAATACACAAAGTCATCCTCTGACACCTACATGCATGTGTAACTGCATACCAGCATACACACACACACACACACACACACACACACACACACACTCGTGTATATTAGATAAGGGGTTTCTTTTGGTAAGCCTAGCTGGCCTGCAACTTATTCTGTAGACCAAGCTAGCCTTGAACTCACAGATCTGCCTGTCTTTGCCTCCTACCTGCTGGGATTAAAGGCATGCACCCCCCCTCCCCCACCTGGAACTCACCAGGTCAGAGAGCTCCAAGAATCTTCTAGTCTCTACTTCCCCAGTGCTAGAGTCGCGGAAGTACAACTGCCACACCCAGCTTTTTCCATCTGAACTCAAATTCTCGTGTTTATATGGCAAGTATTTTTACCAGCTGAGACATCTTTCTGGCCCAGCATCCTAAAATGCAGACCCAAGAAGCCCAGCTATGAAAGGACCAGATACCCCTAACTCGAGTCAGCCTCAGTCTGGCTATGTGGCTACTGGACAGCCCTAGCGTCAACCTCCCAGTTTCCTTTATCTCCTGAACTCTCCTAATAGTTTTCTGTGCCATTTCGCAGATGAGAAAATAAGTTGCCCAACTGAACGAGCACTTAACCTGGAAGATAGGCAGACGAGGCGGGTGTTCAGCCGTGGAAACTGAAGCATTGCTCTTCCCTGAACAACCTAGTTCTGTACAACCAGTACCGAACTGAGAACCCTCACAGGTACCAACCTGTGTCTCCAAGCCAAAGCGGGTCCTGTGCCTCTCTGTGACTTCTCCTGTAAGGCTTCCCATCATGCACCTGGTCCTCTGCGTTCCTATATGTAAAATGAAGCATGTGAATGTTCTACGTAGCTCCTGTGTCTAACCGCTACTGAATTAGGGTTTCGTTAGACGTCCACAGGGCCAGCCAGATCACTCCACATTCATCAGTAGCACTAACTTGTCACCAGCCGCTGAGATTCAAATCAGCCCTCAAGAATAACTCTCTGCACTACTGTGAAGACAAAATGCGATTTGGGTCCGGCTTAGAACAATTTAAGAGGCATTGATGGTAGAGTCCTTTTCTGAGTTGACATCATCTGTCAAAGAGTCAAACAAATTGAGCCTAAGAGGGCTCAACTTTTGAGGGTAAAAACACAGGAGAAAGTTGGGCCTTCATCTGTTAGACACCAAACTTTGTAGTCAACTTCCATTTACCCCATTGTGTTTAGTCCATTTACATTTATTGTAAGCTTCGGTATAGCTGTATTGAAGTGCCAAATTTTGCTACCTGATTTTTGTCTCATTTTGTGGTTGTTCTGTTGTTGTTGTTGCTGCTGCTGCTGTTGTTTTAGCATGTTTCCTGCCTTCTTTGGTACTAACCAGATAATTTATAGCCACAGTTCTCAAAGTGTCCATAGATCCATTCAAGTACCTATGGGAGTCAAAGCTCGCCACATTCATTAGTAACACTGTTCTTTGACTCTCTTCCTGACATCTTTGACTCTCCCCTTATGTGTGGTAACAAAGTGACTTCCCAGGGACTACATGATATCATAATGTAGCATCAGGAAAGAATGAATGTAAAAACAGGTGTGTGGATTCAGCCATTAAGGAAACCATTGAAGGACTTTCTCTGTTAAAGAAATCAACAACACTATACAGCAATGCTACTTCTGTCATTTTCTCATTCTAGAGAATAGTTTGGAGGAGTTAGTTGTGTTTCTTTTTGAGACAGGGTCTTGCTATGTAGCCCAGGCTGACCTGGAAGTCATGATCCTCTTGCCTCAGCCTCTCAGTCTTTCTCTTGATCTGTTTGTCTTAACAACACTACTTGCATTGTATATGATGGTCTCAGTGCTAACCTGACTAAGGGCTAGGCTCTCCGATCCTCTCTCAGAAGCTGAACTCGTAGCGGCTTTCCTCTCACTTGTAACCTTGGGCTGAGCTGGCGGTCCACTGGCCTTGGTCCCTGACCCCAGGAAAGAAGTGTTCTGCCCTCTTGGCCACAGCTCCATCCTGGCAAGTGGCCTTTGCTAGCACCCCCTGACTACCTCTGAATCCGCAGGAGGCATGAGGGCAGAGAGAGGGTGTTTGTTGGAATCCCATCCCAATTGGCCAGCAACAACACTGGTTTGTCCAGAGAGCCTTTTGGCTCCCTCCTCCTGGAACCCTGCCCCCTCTTGGACTTGAGTCCAGGCCCGGAGGGGTAGCCAGGAGTGAGCGGATGGGCTCCTGGCCAGGCACGTGGCCCAGGAGGGGCTGGAGAGCTGACTCTGCAGCTCGAAAGCCAGGGCCACTCTCCTCGGCTCACTTCACAGTGCCAGGAGGCTGAAAGAGCCCTTCCCATGTGAAGATGAAGTGTCCAGCCCACCCAGCTGGGGCACCTTTGTGGTTGTCTCCTGGTCCTGTTTCTTTCAGCCACAGTATGGCCCAGGCCCTGCTCCTCCCTGAGTGGTGGGGAATAACTGGATAGGGAGCACCAGAGAGTAGGAAGCCAAGCACCATCCAGCCTAGCCAGCAGCATCAGCCTTGCCATATATCAAAGAGCCAGGCCAGCTGGTGCAGAAGCTGGGCTAGCTAGTCCAAGATCCAGGCCTTTCCACTTACAGCCTCTGCCATCTCTATCCACAGCTCCAGGATCAAGGGGTGAGCTGTGGGTCACGGCTATTTTCAGTGCTAGCTCTCTTTTGATCCCAGCACTCTGGAGGATGAGGCAGGTGGATTTCTATCACTTCATGGCTAGTGTGGTCTATATAGCGAGCCCCAGGCTAGCCAAAGCTACATAGAAAGGCCCTGTCTCAAAAAAAAAAAAAAACACCAAAATATCTAGTAGTAGTGGCATATGCCATTATGCTAGCACTGGGGAGGCTGAGGCAGGTAGATTTCTATGACTTGGAGGCCCAGGCCAGCCAAAGCTACATAGTAAGACTCTGCCTCAAAAACACCAAAGTAAATAAACAGCTGAAAGCCGAGCTTCCAGACTTCAAACACCAATGTTTTCTGAGGCATCCAGTGGCCTTTGTGGAAGCCTTTGGTATTTCTCAAGTGTCACCTGTGAGAGGGTTAGTATGTACCTCTGGTCACACACGAAGAAACCAGGATCCAAAGCCTGAAGGCTGCTCCAGGTTGCCCCTGCAAAAAGCTGGGGCCAAAACCAGGAAGGTCAAGGTCTGCATAAGAGTCCCTGTCACCTGGAAGCCTCCCTCGGGATCCCTGCCCATGTCCTGCTGCAGAGAGACAGGAGCCACTAAGGTTCAGGATCTGTCCTTGCCATAGGGACGAGCCGGAGGAACAGCAGCACTGGACACCTGAAAGCTGCCGTGCCGCCCCGCCTCTCGCCATCTTTCCCACCCCTCTTCACCCCTCCCATACCTCCACACCCCCTTCCCACCAACACCTCAGTCACGTGCTCATTAGTCACGGGTCTGGGTATGATCACATCAATAATGCTCCCGGCTTGGGTGGTGGCACACACCTTTAATCTCAGCACTCTGGGGGCAGGGGCAGACAAATCTCTGAGTACAAGGTCAGCCTGCTCTACAGAACAAGTTCCAGGACAGCCAGGGCTGCACAAGAAACCCCTGTCTTAGAAAACATGAGAGAGAGAGAGAGAGAGAGAGAGAGAGAGAGAGAGAGAGAGAGAGAGAGAGATTGAGAGAGAGAAAGATTGAGAGAGAGATTAAGAGAGAGATTGAGAGAGACACAGAGAGACAGAGAATGAGAGACCCCAAGAGTAAGCTGGGCGTGGTGGTGCATGCCTGTAATCCCTGCACTTGGGAGGCAGAGGCAGGCAGATTTCTGAGTTCAAGGCCAGCCTGGTCTACAGAGTGAGATCCAGGACAGCCAGGACTACACAGAGAAACCCTGTCTTGAAAAAACAAACAAAAGAGAGAGAGACACAGAGAGACAGAGAGACGGAGAGACAGAGAATGAAAGACCCCCAGAGTGAACCCTTAGGTAGAAGGTTTTCTGGAACAGCCCAGAGTCTTATGCCCTCTACAGCTGCTTATCGTCAGAGAACGAAAAGCCATCAAGTGGAGACCCTCTGCTAACATGCCGGTAGAGGGAACATCAGAAACAGTCTTTGATTCCAGACTCAGTACCCTCCACACAACTAAGGATGTCTGGTGAGTCTTGATACCCAGCTTCTTTGCAAAGAGCCCCAAGGGATTCTTGACATCCCTTGAGGGGTCTCTCTCATGGGGCAGGTCTGTTTCTGGTTGGTGTGAATTCAGACTCCCTCAGGCAATACCATATCCCTGCCTTCCAGAAAAACAAGGCTCATGGCACCCTGCCCGGCTCCCTGCTGCCCTGCCTATGCCCTGCTCTGATGTTCTAATTTCATTCTGTTGCTGTCGTAAAACACTGTGACCAAAAGTAATTTAGGAGAGGAAAAGGTTTATTTGTCTAGCACTTTGAGCTCACAGTCCATCATTGAGGGAGAGAAGTCAGGGCAGAGACCCAAGGCAGGAAACAGGAGGTAGGTCTGCTCGCTCTTCCACACAGCATGACTTCCAGCCGGGAACTCTCTCACAGCCAAAGTACAGCGGAAACCACAGAGGATCGGTTTGCTAGCTGGGCCACAGATTCTTATGGGCCACAACCCAGCATAGGGAATGCTGCTGCCCACAGTGGACTAGACCCTCCACATAGTTATGAAGGCAATCCCCAACGAATAGACCCAAAGAGAAATCTAACCTAGACAATGTCCTGAGGGGAAGATTCAGGACTGGATTTGGAGATCTATGGAGTCAAGGTATTTATTTAGAAGAGAGGGGAGGGGGCAAATGTCAGCCCTCGATCGTATCACAAGTGGATGGGACGTGAAAATATCTTCCTGGCCCTGCCTGCTGGAGTCTAGCCTCACAGGTTTGTACTGAGGGTGATTTGTGCAGTGTGTGTGTGGGGGGGGGTGTCAGAGGAGAGAGCCACTGTGCTCAGTCAGCAACTATGTAACTGGGCAGGGAGTCTCAAAAGACAGTGGCAGAAGACTTTGCCCCATATGGAGAGAGCACTGTTCTCCCCTCTCTGGAGACATCCTCTCCCACCCACCCTGATTCTGATAGGACCACGTAAAACATCTCCAATGGTAGATGGTTCCAGGAGGCAGAGGTCAAAGGTGCAGATAACCTCATAGGCTTTAAGATAGTCCGCATGTGTAATGCCAGAAATGAGGAAACCGAGCCATGGAAAAACAATACCCACAAATCCCAGTGCATACTCCTGAGTACACGTATGGTCTATAACTCTGGATATGGGGAAGCTGTAGCCTGAGGTAGCACTCATTCCACTGTGCTGGAACCGGGCTCTCAGTAACCCCTCTACCCTGACCCAGGACCTCTGGCTCAGACCCGTATGGCTGTGCCCACTCCTGTGGAGGCAGGCTCCAACTTTCTTCCGAGCCCTGGCTCAGCGCACAGACCTTTTCAAAAATGCACCCAGCACTCAGCCAACAAAGGCTCTCATTCAGCCCAACCCTCCCCAGCGCAGGGAGGAGGACATGCTTTAAAAGTGTGTTCCTCTCAAAGACGTCCCAGAAAGAAAGGCAAGCTGGCCATGCTTGTATGACCAGACGCTCTGCCTTGCTGTACCAGAGGCCGCTCGGCCACAACCCTGACGGGACGCAGAAATCATGCTAGTCTTGCATCTGGGGCTCAGGCAAGCAGATCCAGGGTGTCTTGTGACCCACTCCCCTTCTGTCTCCAAGCCGGTCCAGAGGCTGTCACAAGTTCCTCAAGCACAAGGGGAAAAGGATGGTCTGCAATAGAGCCACCTGCATGGGGAAGCAGAAAGGGGCTTCTGTAAGTACATTGGAAATGCTGGGTACCCTCTCCCTGTGCCCAAGTCTGGGACCCCTGGAAGTCACCCTGAGGGACTCTGGATGGCTGTGCTGGGCTATAGTGTCTTCATTCTAGTTTATACCAGTTCCTTCTTCCCGGAAGTGGTGGAGAATGTTCCCACTGCCAAGAGACAAGCGTGGTACCAGCGAGGTATACGAGGCCCGGCCATGTGTGCAAACAGTGGGCGCACGGCCTAGGCAGAACTGAGCTGCTTGGGAGAGGAAGCTCTGTCTCGGTGTGTTCTCTGTACCACCAGCACCCGCTGAGTCGCCCAGGAGAGGGGAGGGGCTCCCATAGGGGATGGATGATGCTGTAATAGCCGCAAGACCTGCCTGGGCTGCAGACAATCTCGGGAGACAAAGAGGAGTGGAGACAGCAGTAGCTGTGCCGAGAGAGAAGGCTCGGTGGAGTTTTAACGCGTTTGCTGTGCGAGCGTGAGGACCTGATTTCAGATCCCTAGAACCCACCAAAAAAAAAAAAAAAAAAAAAAAAAAAAAAAGTCCTTCAGTGCACAGCTGTAACACCAGCACTGGCCAAACCTCATTGATCAACACAGTCTAGTCTAGTGAGAGTCCCTGCCTCGAAAGAAAGAAAGAAAGAAAGAAAGAAAGAAAGAAAGAAAGAAAGAAAGGAAGGAAGGAAGGAAGGAAGGAAGGAAGGAAGGAAGGAAGGAAGTTATAAAGGCAGACATAAAAGTCTGACTTTAGACTGACACACATTATACCTGCTGATGCACTTGTACACATATATTGTGTGCACAAAGTACACATGCCCCTCCAAGGCCAGCTAGGATAGACCTGGGGAATATAGTCTTGCCTCAAAATTTCTCCTAAATGTTCTTGGAAGGCTAAGGATGCATGACCCCAGGGCCATCCCATAACTACCCATGTGGACAAACCTAGAGAGCTGGGATGGGCCCAGCAACCACCTCCAAACCTAGGTAGCCATGGATATAACCCTGCTGGATCTGCTATGGAGACAGACCACAATGGACAGTGACCTCTAGAGCCAGGAAGAAGAGACCCAGAGCTGGCTGACGAAGGCCTGGCTTTTTAGCCGCTTAGCCAAGATGATGATGGGTTTGGTGCTGGACCCCCTCTGATTACATGCAGGAGTGACCACAGCCTCTCACTGTCAGACCAGAGGAACCCCTCATCCTCTCCACCCACTCCACCAGAACCTGTGGTCCCCTGGCCTCGCATAAACTGAATGGTCACCACTACGGGGGTCCTGTGCAGGGGACTGAGGTTGTATTCCTGCCCAGTTCTTTCTAAGTTCTAAATCCGCTCACCTCTGCCGGTAGCATAGACGCTCCCACTCCATGATGTCAAGGAACATGGAATGAGGTGAGGACTAGCTGGGTGCAGCCCCACTTCTCTTTGGGGAGCTAGAGGCTCAAAGGAAATAGAATACACTAGCTCGCCACACAGGGTTTACTTTTCCACTCTTTTATTAGTAAAGACTATATCCTTTGCCTGCGTTTTATGATTTACACCGACTACAGTTTCCTTATCGCCTGATAACTACCTTCCCTTATCAGTCCACCCACCTGCCTATACATACATCCATTCATCCACCCACCGACTGATGTGTCTAGCCATCCTCCTGTCTAACAATCATCATCTAGCCAAACAACCATCTATCATCCATCCACTGATCCACACACCCATACTACTATGTCTTCTATCCACACATCCAGACACCCATCTGTTCATCCGTCTCCTGCTCATCCATACACCCATCGACCCAGTCATTCACCCACCCACCCACCTCCTCAGCATCCAATTTTCCTTGTTTTTGCATTCCACAGTAAGTTACGCGCCTCCTCATACCTCAGTCCAGATCCTCAGTACCGAGTTTCAGCTGAGCGCAAACCCCTTCTACACCTGCTCTCTTTTAGGTCCTCAGTGAAAACCACCATCTCCAAGACGCCACAACATAAGGTCGCTGGTGTTCTGTTGTTTTGCGTCTCTCTCCACGAGGCAGTCTTGGCAAGAGCAAACTTTGAATAGCCCAGTCCCTGATCAAGGATTTTTGGGCTGTCACCAATTTGGACCAATCTTACCTAACACACTGTAACCAGACCCAGATGGCTCCTTTACATCTCAGATAGTTCAAACTAGATAAGGTTAAATGTCAACCTTAGTGATGTCACTAGGCAGCAGACATGCTGTGTCCGCCATCACAGGACTCCCTCACCTGGTGTTGCCCAACACATAAGATAGAAAACAGATCTTGGACTGGCGAGATGGTTCAGCAGGTAAAGGTGTTTGCCCTGCAATCCTGGCAATTTGATTTTGATCCCTGGGCCCGTCTAAAGGTGGACGTAGAGAACTAATTCTACAGAGTTGTCCTCTGACCTCTACAGGCATGCTAAGGTATGTATGCACCTCCTATAGATAATAGTAATAGTAAATTAAATTAAAACAGGATCTTCTTACCTGTTTTGCCCCCAAGCGTCTTCTCAGTGGGGCTCCCTGATGACATCTTAAACCATTCTCATCCAAAGTGATACAAACTTCCCCTTATCCTCAACTGGGGTAGACCACTGCCTAGAATTCCCCAGTGAGGGGCTGGGTGTGACTCAGTAGTAGAGCCCCTGCCTAGAATCCTCCAGTAAGGGGCTAGGGCAGTGGCTCAGTGGTAGAGCCCCTGCCTAGAATCCCCCAGGGAGGAGCTGGGGTATGGCTCAGTGGTAGAGCCCCTGCCTAGAATCCCCCAGTGAGGGGCTGGGGGCGTGGCTCAGTGGTAGAGCCCCTGCTTAGAGTCCCCCAGGGAGGGGCTGGGGGTGTGGTTCAGTGGTAGAGGCCTGCCTAGAATCCCCCAGGGAGGGGCTGGGGTGTGGCTCAGTGGTAGAGCCCCTGCCTAGAATCCCCCAGGGAGGGGCTGGGGGCGTGGCTCAGTGATAGAGCACCTATGTACAATCACCCAGTGAGGGGCTGGGGGAGTGGCTTAGTAGTAGAGCCCCTGCCTACAATCACCCAGTTGGGTACTAGTGGTTCAGTAATAGAGTTCTTGCCTATCACTGTTCCTTCTCTGTACAGACATATACATGCATACATACATACACACACACACACACACACACACACACAAAAATTGGAGGGATAACACTAACACAGTGGGTAAGAGTGCTATGTGTGCACCCATGAAAATATACCTTTGATTCCCAACACCCACGTTAAAAAATTAAGTTATGTGAACTTAAAAAATAAAAGCGAAACATTTAATGCTTCATTTAATCTTGCCATTTTCTCTGAAATTTTCTAGATCATATTATCAGGCTGGGTTCTCATATCCTTGGAACCGTGGTGTATCAGACGACCCTGTGGTCACCTGACCAGACACCATGGGACCTTACGATCCCTGTTTGCCAGGACTGCCCCATCCAAGGCTTTGGTTGTCCAGCAGCCACCAGCACCCTGAATCCTACCAGTTCCTATGACATCACAGTCTCCAGTGACCTCTCTCTGGCTCACCTACCTTCTCGCATAGGGCTGAAAACATCAGAAAGATTCTGCCTGAGTACCCAAAACAATCCCTGTCAGGACACCTCAGCCAGACTAGGCGTCCCTCACTACTGCCCGGATGTCAGGTGAGGTCTAGCCTGGCCTGCAAGGCCTCTAGCTGACCCAGCTGTGGAGACTCTGGCCTCCTACTTCCCCAGCTCTCCAAGACCTGTAACCGACCAACAGAAAAATGGAAGACAAATCTGGGCTGGTCAGCCACAGTGGGCTAAGGACAGTCTGTGGTGACCAAGCACAATACCCAACCGTGAGGTGTTCTGCAGGTTTGCCTGAAGGCAGACCCATGCTGACAGGGCAGTGTTAAGGGAGGCAAGTGGAACAGCCCCCATACAAGTAGCAGCTGACAGGGCAGCCTTGGCCCTTTCCCTGGCAGCTTCTTCAAACACATCTCTGGCTGGCCTTTGAGTCCTGTGTGGCCTTCGAGGGAGGTCGGCGCCCACTCCCTTTGACTGGGCAGCTTCGCCCGGTCCCGTGGTCCTTAGCAAAGAAAGACTCAGGCTGAGGACCCAGAAAGAATTGTATATTGAATGAGGCACGGGGCCAGCAGCAGCTGTGAGGTGGAGACAGGCAGGGGCCTCAGGCCAGCGGGGTCAGCAAAGGTTGGAGGGTCTGGAGACTGGGGACACAGGGGATGCTGGGCTAGAGGAGAGAGGGAGAGTGTGGATCAGCCAGTCATCCCAGAGTGTCTTTGTGCTCTGTAACCAGCACGCCATAGACCAGGGGGAAACAGAGTCGGAGACCAAAGAATAAGAACTTCCGTCTGTGTCTATGAGGGCCATGAGGACCTGAAGGGACGCCCCTCAGGACATCCCTGCAGGGAACCCCCCCCCCAGGACATCCCTGAAGGGCTAGGAAGTTGATCAAGTATTTATCCAGCACACACAAGGTCCTAGATTTTATCCTGAATACCACATGATCCCAGAACTTGTGAGGTAGAGGCAAGAGGATCAGAAGCTCAAAAGTCTTCCTCAGCCACACAGCAAAATTGAAGGTGGCCTTCAACCTTTGAGAATAGTCAAGATTCTAAACGAGGGGGGCTGTGTATGTGGTTTGTATGAGGGAGTCAAGAGTCCCCTCGCACAGAGGCAATATTTTCTTCCCTTCCTTCCTAGTGTCCTCCCCCTCTGGAGATGTCCCACACTGAGTTGCAGCCCAGGACGAAGAATACCACGCTGCTAGGTCCCCCAGGGTTGGAGGTATACAACTGGACTTGAAGCTTCCAAGCCACATGGCCCTGTGAGGAAATGGTCAGTGTCTGACCAGTGACGACGAAAAGTTCCTGTCCCTGAGATCTCCCATTAGGTGGGGTGGAGGGACAAGACCTCCTCAGAAAGGCTGAGCTGCCTGTCGTGGGAGGTAAAGAAGCCATCCATGATGTCGATGACCAAACAAACCTCTGCCACTTCGTACCCATAACCTGTGACAACTCAGCTGGGCTCAGCCTCCTCCTCCTCCTCCTCCTCCTCCTCCTCCTCCTCCTCCTCCTCCCACTATTTTGGTTCCCAGGAAACCCAAGACCTGCAGCCTAAACCAGCCGCTAGCAAGGACCTCAGAGTGGGCCAGGGCATCCACATGATGTCACTCAGGCTCTACTGTGGACAGTATCCTTAAGAAGATTCACTTAATGCTAAGCAGGAGGGAACTGGGAACTGGGGTCGCCTCGGCCGTGTGGAAGGGCCTGCCTGAGACTGAGGCTAGCATACAGGAAAGCCGATGTGAAATAAGGCCAGCCAATTATATTGTTGGAACACCTGGATCTAACCGTACCTGATGCCAATAGAACTGCTGGGCTCAACAAGAACCAGAAAAGGTCCAAACCATCTCGCCAAGGCCCCTTCCATCCTAGGAGTTATGCGGTGATTCCACAGCTCTGCTGGTTAGCTCCCAGTGGACTTCTCAAGAGCTGGGGCAGCATGGACCCTCCCCTCCCCCAGCCCTTGCCAAGGCTCTCACTCTACATACCAAAGAACTGGACCCACAAGAAGAGTTTCCGAGTCTCTACCTATCAACGGGAAGAGAAAAGAGGCAGATCTTCTCTAGCTTTGTGACCTGGAGTGAGTGACTCAACTTCTCTGAGCCTCATGGGGGTAAAAATGGGGTCCACACTCAGGTTCAACACCCAGAACCACATAGAGGCTCACACCCATCTCAAACGCTAGTCCCAGAAATCCAGCACCCTCTTCTGGCCCCTGTAGGTACTGCGTGCACACAGTACACAGACATACACGCAGGCAAAACACCCATATACATTTTTTAATGGGGTCTATGATCCCCAGCCCCAAAGGTTGGAGCGAGTTGGGGGATAAGTTTGAGTTTGGGGTATTGGGAGGATCCCCTGCTAGTCAGTAGGGCTATCTACCTGTGGTTCCTTCTGCTTTAGGGCCCAGTGCTTGGCTGTTCTGTACTCCCAAAAGGCTCAAGATTTACTAGGGAACTACGTATGGTACCCCCCCTGCCCCCCCGTAACAGCAGCTACATATATATCCAAGGAGAAGGGATACTCTTCACAGACCTAGAAGGGCAGGTTTTCAGCACCAACTAGGTCCTGCTTACTAGAAAGATCTAGTTAGCTCCCAGTGGTAAAACACAAGCCATGACTTTTACCCTGGGTCACACACCCCATCCTAGGCCTGGAAGTGTCATTCAAGTCACAGGGGCAGCTCCACTCCACCACCCATCAGCTGTAGCCAGCAGAGTGGCAGGTTTAGCACCAGCAGCCAGCAGCGCTGAGATGGCCCTGCCCTCTGTGGGAAGCACAGGCCACACCACGCACGGAGTCCCATTCTTAGTACGCCTCTGGCAATTCAAACGAACGCCATTCTTTTTGCTCGACAGGGACCCAAAGGTCCGCGTCTGTCTTCGCTGTGTAGGGCAACCACTGGAGATGTCCCAGGGATAACCTGGGCACACACTGGGCCTCCTAAGGGCTCATTCCCTGGGCCTGCCGGGAACCTGGCTGGCAGCCAACAGGGTCCCTGCGGCGCCGCACCTGGCTCTCTGGGGATTTGTTCTGAGTGACACCTTCAGGTGACAGATCTGAGATCTGAGTCCTAGACAGGCCTTACAGATGGCTGAGGGCAGGTGGAGGAGCCATTGGGGGCAGGGGGGGAGGGGAGCCAGCCCCTTTGTGAGAACAAGACCCCTGAGGCCCCTTTTCTAGGCATCCTCATTTGACTGGACGAAAGCTCCCTTGCCCTCGCCAGGGCGTGCAGGGCTGAGACTGGAGTCTCAGGTTGCCGGATCACATATTTTCCAAATGACAGTTGCTACAGGCACAGGCTAGCACAGGTAGGGGCTGCTGGCTCTGCTAGGGTAGGGAGGGGGCCCAGATGCCCAGAACTGCCTGGCTTGGTCTTCCTCCTGGTCCTAGTGGGAAGGAAATAACCGTTCCATGTGGAGCCAGTCTGCACCAGTGCCCACTCTACGACATCCATGAGGCAAGGAGCAGGGGACCATCAGTGGCTCTGCGGTATCAGTGGGGTCAGCCAAGTTTGCTGTGTACCTGCCCCTGGACACCAACTTACACAGTTCAGGCTCAAAGCTACCCGCACAGCTGGATTCCTATAACCCATACCATCTGCTAGAGGAAAGGACAGGAACTCCTCTGACTGCCAGGAGAGGACATCTAGAAGCTTCTCTCAGAGCTATTCTGGAGTTTGCATGTGACATCCACTGTGTTTCCCCCAGCAGGGTCACCACCTCTCAGAAAGACCTTGGCGGGGGGGGGGGGGGGAGAGGAGTGTTCAACTTTCACAACTGCTTCAGACCTCTCCGCCTCTGGCGCCTTTTCTCGCTTTTTAAACTTACGTTTTTTAGGAGCCTGTAAGATGGCTCTCAGCAGGTAAAGGTGCTTGCAGCTAAGCCTGATGACCCGAGTTCAAATCCCACAGGACCCACGCGGAGACGATTAATTTTCCTAAATCGGTCTCTGATCACCACCCGTACACCGCTGCATGTGCGCACACACACACACACACACACACACACACAAATACATAAATAAATGCAAAAATAATGTAATTTCATTGGATAAGAATAACGATGCCACTCCAACATTTCCACACATCACTGCGCTCGGCTCAGACACAACCCCACTACCCACCTACCATCCCCCACTGCTAACTTCCTGTCCGACTTTTCCTATAGATTTCCGGGAGTCTGTGCAAGTGATGTGTTTGAGCTTCGCTGTGGGGTGTCTGAGGCCCAGACCAAAAATCAGGCTATTGGGGAGGGGGTGTCTAGAAAATGCCTCCCAGGTTCTCCCTTGGTCCTTAAGTGAAGTCATGGTTTGTCCCCGTGCTCTCCTGAGAAAAGATGTTATGTCTTGAGGTTGTCAGATCTGGTGAAGGATCCAGTGTGAGGCAAGAGTCAGCCCAGACGCTTCAACTCAAAGGAAGTCTCAGGGCTGTCCCCACCACACCCCCAAACCCCTCACCCCACCCCCACCCCGCAATGCAATGAAAAGTGTTTGCCCTGAGCACCTTGGCTGGCAGAAGCCCATGAGCGGTGGGTGGGTGGGTGCTCTGGATTCCTGGTCCTGCCAGCACTGGTGCCGGTGGGGACCTGGCAGGTGAGTCTCCCCAGGAAAGGCTGTACTTCTGGACTCTGCAGTGGTCCTGGCTCCCTGAGAACCGAGAGCAAGCAGCCTGTACCTTCCAGAAAAACACCCACAAGTAAAAGATGCCCTAAACCCTGGGATGAAGAAGGAAAACAAAACAAAACAAAAACAACAACAACAACAAAAAAAAAAAAAAAAAAAAAAAACTTCATCCAGAAATGCAGTCGCCCCATCATGGAGAGAAAGGGGGGGTGTGCAGTGCAGGTCCCCACCCCCACCCCCAACCCCCCGCAGGCAGCCCGGGGCACACAACAGGCTGGCTACTTTATGAATTGATTCGAGACTCGGGCCTGATCTCCGGTGACATGTTATTTGGGTAAGCTGCAGTTTTCTATCCACACAGTAATTTTCACCTCCCTCACTGTCAAGCAGAAGACAAGCTTTCACCTTCAGTTGGGACTGCTACCAAAATAGCAGGCGAGGCCTTCTAAACGAAAGTAATCGCACAAAGGGCCCTGACTGACAGGCACACAATGGGCGCCCGGGTAATGTCCGGGTGTTCAAAGAGGCCCAGGTGGGCAGACGGGAACGGGCTTGTACCCAGGCGCTGCTACGTCTCCCTCTCCCTCTCCGATTCTCAGGGGAGCCCAAGGCACGAATTAGCAGAGCCAGCCATCGGCAGCCCCTGGAGTTTCTAAACCCCAAGAAAAGTCTGAATACAGTTTAGTTGAGATGGAAAGGCAGAGAGAGAGAGGGAGGAGGAGGGGGAGGGGGAGGGGGAGGAAAAGGGGGAGGGGGAGGGGGAGAGGGAGAGGGAGAGGGAGAGGGAGAGGGAGAGGGAGAGGGAGAGGGAGAGGGAGAGGGAGAGGGAGGAAGGAACTCAGAGATTGAGCGATTAGGATCCGTTTCCTCTCCTGCTTCCACCTTTCCTCTGCGGATGCCGAGGATACCCTCTCATCCTTCAGTTCGGTGTAAACAAAATGCCCCCTCCTGGCGACATCAAAGGCAAAATGTAAGTGAAAAGTGGGGGTCTGCAGCGGCGGCAGCCAGGCCTGGGCTGACCCCTCAAAGGAGCTCAATTCTGTTTCCTGGCAATAAAAAAGGGGGAATTGAAGATACGTGGAGGACTGGCACGAAGCCCCTGGCGGAACTTAGCTGTGCATGGGAGAGAACCGCCAGTGGGCAGGCAGCTGGCATAGCTGTAGGCCCGAGTGGAACGGCCTGCCAGACCCTATCAGCTCCTACACCTCCAAGCCGGCCCCTCACCTCTCCAGCGGGGGCCTCTCTGCGGCTCCCTTGAGCTGTGCTCCTACCTAGGATCTCACTGTGGCTCGGTGGGTGGCCCCAGGGAAAGCAGGAACAACGAGGAGGCTCAGTCTCCCTCCCACAGAAGGGACCCTGCTCCCTCCGCCTGTGCCTGTTTCTCGGGGGAGCCCTAATGAATCAGTGTTTGTAAAAAAGATGTGAGCGTCAGATGAAAGGGTTGCGGAGGCCTGCTTGTTAGAGAGGGCCAGCGAGCGTGCCAGCACCCCAGAGCACCCAGGAGCACTCTGGAACACCCAGAGCACACACACACACACACACACACACACACACACACACACACACACCTTGCCAGAACACCCCAGAGTAAGGCACAGCCAGAACACCACTGCCAACAGTTGAGGCAACAGGGGGGGCCACGCGGCCGGACCAGTCCATCATTTGACAAACCCGCGGCAGGACAGAGGGCCCCACGCCTAAAAGGGCAAAGAGACAAGAGAGTGGGTTGACTCCCGTGTCTCCCCCTTGTGCTCGGCACCTGTGTTTGGGCGACGGCTCCCCCACCCAGGTTTCAAGTTCGTGCTTGTCAGTGGGAAAAGATCCACAGGAGCTCCTCCGACCTGGAGGGTGGGCATCTGTAAGAGACCGTTCTCTGTTCTGGAACCTAGCCTGAAGGTGGGCAGGGGCATGGCTCGGCTGCAGCCCGGGGGCTCTGACTTGCCAGACCCAAAGGACAGGACCCGAAGCCATCAGGTCCAGCTGGCAGGTTTACAAGAGTCAGGTGAGTAGGCCTCAAACTAGCTGGAGCCAGCGACTACATGCTGTGCCCTGAATACTCCGCCCTACACCCCCTCCCTCTCCCTCTCCTCTCCCTCTCCCTCCCTCCCCTCCCTCCTCCCTTATCCCTCTCCTCTCCCTCTCTCCCTTGCCCCTCCCTCCTTTTCCCCTCCCCTTCCCCCTCCCTCTCCTCTTCCTCTGCCCCTTCCCCTCCCCTCCCTCTCCTCTCCTTCTCCCTTTTCCTCTAACCCCCCCCCCAATACAACTCCTCTATCTACAGCCCTAAGTCTCCATCACTGGCCTGTCCTTGTCACAGGTCCCCAGACATCAGCTCAAACCTCTCAGAGGTACTAGGTCACACACAGAAGGCCATAGCTGTGGTTCCAGATCCAGCCCAGCCCTGCCAAAATCCCAAGGCCTGTTCTGGGGAAAGGAGCAGGTACAGTGGAAACTGAACTCACACACACAGACACACACACACACACACACACACAAGTGCACAGACACACATATGCATCTACACACAAAGCCAGACATGCGCAAGAACATCATGGCACACGTACATCATCACATGCATGCACACACACACATGTATACGTACTCACACTTCAAACCACGACCACAGAACGGGCCCAGCTTCTTTGTCACTGGTCTGGTTTTCTGAGTAGCCTGCATTGTCGAACTAGGATCTCACCTGCTCCTGTCCACAAGTTCGATTCAGACACTAACCATTGCTTTAGTTTGCTTTGGTCTTTTGAGGCAAGGTCTCAGTAGGCAGCCCCGGGGTTAACGTTGAACTTGAGGCCATCCTCCTGCCTCAGCCTCTCCCGTGCTAAGGTCACAGGCACGCACCATCAGACCCCAGCAAGTTTTGAATCACACACGTGCACGCAGGCTGTGTGTTCTGACGCTCACTGCCCAGAGAGAGATGAAATCCTCATCTGGACTGAAAAGGAGAAGCAAGCACCCAGCTGTGCTGAGTGACGCTCACAGGTGGACTACAGCCAGCCCCTTAGGAAGAATGAGTTCAAGAGGCAGGTGGCCTGAAGGGCACACATGACAAGAACACAGGAACTAGGGCCCCGCCGGTTATGCCTTCCCCAACTGACACTAGAGGGCTGGACAGTCTGGGTCTTGGCAGGCATGCCAGCACCGGCAACCCGTTTTCATCCTCGGCAGGCCCCGGTGTGAAGCGGAGGAACACGGGTCACTCTCAGAAACAAGCACGGAAATGCCAACTCAGCAGAGCAGTCCCCACCCTGGCTGAGCAGGCTCACCCTCACCCAGCGGCAGCCCTGAGGCCCTGGCCATCCATCAATGTCACCAGCTCTATTCTAAAGGCCGCCTCTGGCTGCAGCTGCTTCCGCCACACAGAGGGTAATGGGGGGGGGGAGCTCCATGTAGGGGCTGGCTGATGGCAAAGGTGCCCTGGTCAGGATGGAAGATCCCCAGCCAGAGGCACATTGCTGGCCAACGGCAGTCCAGGCCCTTTCTGAGGTCACAGCCAGACAAAGGCTTGCTGAAAGAGAGTTCCTCTCTGGGCTTGCCTCGAACCAATGGAATCAGCTAGAAGCTAGAGTTGATCTAAAACAAGGGACCAGGACACAGGGGTCTGCAGTAAGTGTGGATCCAGAAGCTTCAGGGCTAGGGTGTGGCTCGGTGGTAGAACATTTGTCTAGAATCTCCCAGTGAGGGGCTGGGGGTGTGGCTCAGTGGTAGAGCCCTGTCAAGAATCCCCCAGGGAGGGGCTGGGGTGTGGCTCAGTGGTAGAACCCTGTCAAGAATCCCCCAGGGAGGGGCTGGGAGTGTGGCTCAGTGGAAGAGCCCCTACCTAGAATCCCCCAGGGAGGGGCTGGGGTGTGGCTCAGTAGTAGAGCCCCTGCCTAGAATCCCCCAGGGAGGGGCTGGGGCGTGGCTCAGTGGTAGAGCCCCTGCCTAGAATCCCTAATGATGGGCTGAGTGGGAGTGAAACTCAGTGCTAGAAGCCCTGCCTAGCATATTTGTAAGGCATTGGGTTTCATTTCCAGCACTAGGTTGGGACCATGAGTTGGGGAAAGAGCTCCCTCAGTGTCCCTGACTCCTTGGGTCCAGGTGCTCCAACCTCGTTTCTCTGGGTGAGAGCCTGCAGTCAGAGGCCAGAGCGACCCCTGCCTCTCTGCATCCATGTTTATTGCTGGATCTGTTTGAGAGCTCTGACCTTGGGTTATGGACCTTCTTTTCTGCATGGCCCATTCTTCTGCTGTGTGTATGGAGGCATCCTTGTGGATAGCATTGGGGGAACCTATCCCTGTCCCCATGGGGTCACTCTAGTCCAACCCTTCTGTCCAGGGCTCTTAGTTTTAGGACACCCAGGAACAGAGTCATGGCAGTAGGTCTCTTTGAGAGGCAATCCCAGGCACTGCTGGAAGGGAATAGTTGGGGATCCTCTGTGACTGCTTTGTACTTCCAGACACCAGCTCTTAAGAAGACTCCAGAATCCTGCACCCAAAGTGATGCTTTCTGTACACTAATGAACTCTTGGTGGCCGAGGACCTCAGGTGACTATTCACCAGAAGCAGAGAAGTTTAAAGTTCTGGGATCCAGAGGGGAGAAGAGCTAAAGGCTCATGGGTGGCCAGTGAGGGAACCAACCACGCCCATTCAACAAAATCTAAACCACATGTATGCCTAGATCTCTTTTTCCTCCAGGTACCAGGGATAGTGGTGGGTGGGACTAGCCATGTTTAAAAAAGGGACTGTGCTGATTTCCTCAGGGATGGCCGGCCATGTTCATGCCTGGGACTTCCATGTCTACGACTCCTTTTTAGCCCTCCCCCAACCCCCAGCAGCTACCATCAAGGGGAGGGACAAGCTCTTCCCAGAGCTGCAAGGCATAAAAGGCCAGTCACTAGCCTCAGCTGTTCCCCTGGCTGACACTTGAGAGCCGGACTTAGTTATTTTTTATCCATTAAGTAATCCTACTGGAAGCCAGAGAGAAACCGAGCCTACCTTGAGCAGGGGCCAGGAGGACCGTTGAGATAAAAGGTCACGCTAAGAGTGTCTTCAGGCTCTGCCATTGTCCCAAGCCAGCTTCTGAATGGAATCAGGACTTGGAAGAAATGCTCAGGTATCCAAATTGGGCACTTGGCCACTATGCAGATCTTGGGGGCAGATCCTCGTTGAGAAAGACCAGTAGGTACTCAGTGCACCTGGGTCTCAACCCTGAGGCCCCCTTTCCCAGTCAGGCTCTTCACCCACCCAAGGCTCTTGTCCTATCTTCTGAATGAGATCTGCTGGCTGGAGCTCAGGTATGTTAATTACTGGTTAAAGAACCCTGGAGATGCTCACAGCACGTGTTCAGCCAAGGTGGCTTTCAGGTCGTGCCTGCAGAGGATGGGTAAGAGACCTGAGGTTCTGGGTAGAATAGCTTGGTGTCTAGGAACTCTGCAGTCAGGACCCCTAAGACTCATCCCGGAAAGGCTCCACTTCTGGCATTGTCTTCGACTGGATAGAGCCCCAAAGCAGAGGCACGTTGAAGACAGTACACACACACACACACACACACACACACACACACTAGAGAGAGAGAAAGAGAGAGAGAGAGAGAGAGAGAGAGAGAGAGAGAGAGAGAGAGAATGAATCCCAGGAATCGAAGACTACAGCGTGTTGGCATTTCTGTTCTCTCTTTCTCCCATGCATTAAAGTATTGGGGCTACCAGCTCCACAGCATGTAACTAGGTCTTCAAATTGTCAAACCTTTTAACCCAGAACTTCACTCATCTGGCACAGAGAAGGTAGCCATTTGCTGCATGGATGGTGAGTGCATAGGAGGAGGAGAGGGTGTGCAGACAGATGGATTGGTCAAAGGGATTGGTCAACAAGTACACGAGTAGATGACGGGGGGGGGGTAGGAGGGTAGATGTATGGAGGGTGAATGGGTGAATGGGTGGATGGGTAAATCAATGGATAGTTGGATGGTGGGTGGGTGGGTGGGTGGGCAAGTGGGTGAGTGGCAGATTAATGTATGGGCAAATGGACAGATGGATGGTGGTGGGCAGGTAGTTGCTTGAGTGCTGGATGGTTAGATGGCTATGAATAGATGGATAGAGAGAGAGGTAGTTATGTGGTTAGTGGGTAAGTGGATGGATGGGATTGGTAGGTAGGTCAATGAATGGAGAGAAGCAGACTTGTCTAGCCCATATGGGCTCTGAATACTACGCAGATAACCTTTCAACTGAGCCATTGGAAGAGGACTCTTAGTCAACAGATGCCTGCCTCAGTTTCCCTACTGAGTCTTATACCCTTTCTCCAAGTAGTTCCCCTCCCACTATCTAAACTGAGCCATTCCCTCTTGAAAAAATAACCAAGGCATCCTATTTTGTCTATCTCTCTTTCCTCACTGCCCTGTCCTCCTGTCCTCAGGACAGGAGCAAACCACATAGATAGTACTCTCCCCACTTGTAGATTAAAGGTCAAGTCCCTCCCACAGCCTTGACCTGTGCCCCTGCCCACTGGGTTTAGGCCTAGCATGACCAAGATGGGACCTTCAGCCTTTCTCAAATGTTTGAGCCATACCCCCTCTTCCCTCCTCCCACCTGCCCCACCAACAGCTGCATCCTCAGTCCTGTGATGTTTTGGGAACATCTGGAGAAAGACACAGAGACTGAATCCCATGAGCCTAAGGTGTCAGTCAGGATCAGTTCAAAGTGTTCACAGAGCCCCAACCTCAAACCGCCAAGCAGGTCCCAGCCGCCATGGTGGGAAAGGGATCTGAGCCCAATCCTGAATCTTCCCTGCACTGAAGGAACAAAAAGTCCGATGTGGCCTCCAGTTCAGGACACCCTGCACATAGCCTCACAGCCCCCAGCCCTGTGGCACCTCGAGGTAGCAGTTTGAGCCATAAGCAGGTATATTTAGAACTACTGTCTTGTGTCAAGGTGTTACAGAGCCCTGTTCTGATGTTCTCTGCAAGTATTCATTCATGTGCACATGTGTCTGCAAGATCATGTTCGGACGTGCATACGCGCACCTGAGAGCCAGAGGTCAATATTGGGAGACTCACCACTGAAACCGGAGCCCACTGATTGGTCGTTTGGCCATCCATCCCCAATGACCCTCCCTGCCTCCCCATATCCAACACTGGGATTACAAGCATGTGCTACCACCGCTGGTTTCCCCCCCCCCCCCCCGCATAGCTTTTGAGGGGATCAAGCTCAGGTCCCCATGCCATTTCCCAAGCCCCTCCCTTGTCTATTTTCCAACTGGAGCCAGCTGGCTACGGCGTCAAGCAGGCTTTTCTGAATTACAGAGTATTTTTCCCCAGCGAGCTCAGCCTGTGTGTCTTGGCCCCAGAAATAGGACACTGCTCAGTGCCCCGCCCTGAGGCCCCCTGGAATCTAAGGTATGTGGCCCGGAGTCAGGGTCCCAAGGGTCCTGATACCCCATACCCAGCCACAAAGCCTTCCAGCAGAGAGGCAAGACCCCGCCTGCCTCCAAGAGCAATGGCCGCTTGCGTTAGGAAAGCTTGGGGTCCTAGCAGGGTGGGTGGCCTCTCTGTCCAGCTGCTCTGAGCCTTAAGGGTAAGGGGGACTTCACAGAGTGACCACAGAATCATTTGCCCCCTGCCTGTCACTCTAAGAGTGACAGGACAACACCAGTGAGTCGAAGAAAGACAACAGACAGCTGACATCTCCGTGTTGTAAACTCAGGACCCCCAACAAGCTCCCTCTCAGTCCCCACTCCTCCAGAAAGCAAGTTCTCACTGCCACCTTTAAGTCTTGGGCTGAGACCCACAGTCCTCTCTGGCTAGCCAGAGCCACCAGCATCTGGGCCGGTCCATGAGACGAGGAGGGAGCACAAGGAGTCCCATGGGGCTGAGGCTCCTCCTTCCCCAGGGCCTGGGCCATCTAGTCTAAGGTCAGAAGATGCTGGATTTGACATGTAAGGACCTGAGACACAGGAGCTGGGAGAAACCCCCAGAAGGCAGAGCAGGATACTAGGCCGAGCTCAGGGACATGATGATCTCGTCTGTGTCCCTGGCCTGAGGGCCTGGATCTGTAAGATAGACCCATGCATCTCAGGCAGGCCACAAAAGGTCCCCTGAGCACTCTGGGTCGGCTGAGCCATTGAACACGAACCAAAAAGGGAACTGAATGTCAGGTATCCACTGGGTCCCTGCTTCTCACACCCTGCTGGGTTTGTCTTTGGCAGGAGCCCCACCCCATGCAAGCCTCATCCTCTGTCTAGCCTCCTACTGATCCTGAAACCTTCATGTATCTACCGCGGTCTCCCACAGCCTACGGAATGGGCAGGTGAGGGACTTCATCATGTGCATAGCTCCGCTTCATCCTAACTAATCTAAATTAAAATGGGAAACTCAAAACAGGAACATTTCACGAGCGAGCCTTCTATGGATTTCTGGAGACCTAAACACAATCAAAGCTCAACTCGTGAAAGCCAGAAAGCAGAGCCAACCTCATCACCCACAGTGGGGGAGGGGGGATACAGAAGGAAGGCGCGGCCATGTCTACACCAGGGACTATTACTCAACCCTGAAAGGAAGGAGCCTGCAGTGTGCTGGGAGAAGACAGATTTTTTTTTTTAATGTCTTCATGTACAGAGAAAAAAAAAAATGACAGCGAGGTACTTGCCTAACGTGCATGAATGTTGTAAAAAAAAAAAATATTTAACAGATCCTGGTGAGGGGTTCCTTCCCACCTTAGACCATTTATGTTCCCAGATGAAAGAAACACACACACAGCCTTATATTTTAATATGTCTTAAGCAGCACAATAGCTGGGCCCCTGCCTACCCTCCACGCTGTTAGAATCGACCACCTATCCATAACCCAAGTTATTGTTTACTACGCTTTGTTTGGACAGCTCTTGGATAGCTCAGTTGGGCAGCCCTGTGCGCCATGTCGTCTTGGCCCAGAGGCCATGGTGACTCTTGTTTCTCTATCCCACGGCTGTCTTCTCTTCCCTTCCTCGCTTGTGTTCTCTCACCCAGGAAACCCCTATGTCTCTTCTCTCCAGCTGTTGGCTGCCGGCATCTTTATTTACCAATCAGGATTAACTGGGGAGGTGGGGAGGGCAGGTTCTCTCAGGTTACGTGCAGACTTCAAATCTTAGAGGCCAGCACTTAGCATGACAATAAAGAGTAAAACACAGAAATCTCAGGGCATAAGAGATCCTAAGTTTGACTCCCCAGCACCACATAAACTGGGTATGGTGGTTTACACTTATAATCCCAGCAGGTAGAGGCACAGACAGACGAAGCAAGGGCCGGGCCGGGAGACGGCTCCGTGGATGAGAAGAACACTTGCTGTGTACATTTGAGGGCCTGAGTTTGAATGCCAGCACCAACATAAAGGGCTGTGCATGGTTACACACACCTATTATTCTAGTGGTGAGGTCAGAAAGGCTGCAGGGCAAGTTGGCTGCCGGCCCAGCTCCAGACGCAGTGAGAGATCCTGTTTCAAGGGAATAAGGCCTAGGGATAGAGCAGAGCACAGTGAGCACTGGGCACTTGCACGCATGAGCACATGTACACATGCAGGCACAAGTTCAAGGTCATCCTCATCCACTTAGAGAAATTTGAGGTCAGTCTAGACTATATAAGACCCTGTCTCCAAAAAGAAAATAAAAGAGAGAGAGAGACAGCAGGGGCACACCCTTTGTGGGGACACAGGATTGTAAACATGGGTGGTGCTGTAAACTGTAGCAGGGCAAGTGAGTACTATAAGCTCATCCCCCCTCCCCCACTGAGTACTGGTATATACATGCACTGTTGTGTATATACATGTCAAAGTACATGCATTAAGTATGAGCAGAATTTAATGGTTAAGAGTAATGTCTGTTCTTCCAGAGGATCCAAGTTCCAGGAACCCATATGGCGACTTGCAACAGTCTATAATTCCAGTTCCAGGGGATCTGATCCCCCACAAAACACTCACACTCACACTCACACACACACACACACACACACACACACACACACGGCTTCTGTAGGCATTGGACAGACATGTGGTGCACATACATATATGCAGCCAAAACACCTTGTGATAGCTCTTCCTGACTGTCAACTTAACTACATCTGGAATGAACTACAATCCAGAAACGGAGGGCACACACCTGTGATCCAGATCCTGTGGCTGGAAGACACAGGCTTCTCATCTGGATCTTGATATGGGATGACACACCATTTTGATCCAGATCTTGAGCCAGAGTGGCCATGAAAAGCTTAGGTCCAGGCAAGGTGGTACACATCTTTAATCCCAGGAGACTGAGGCAAGCAGATCTCTGAGTTCAAGGCCAGCCTGGGACAGAGCAAGTTCCAAATCCAGGTGTGGTGGTCCACAACTTTAATCTAGGCCATGCCTTCCTTCTCCTGGAGGCCTACATAAGGACATTGAAGGAGGGTTCACTCTTCGCCTGCTTACACTTACTTTCCAGCACATCTGTTGGAACCTACTTGTACAGAAGACCAGCTGAAACAACTAGCCTCGTGGGATGGAGCAACTACTAGATTCTTGGACTTCCCATTCACAGCTGCCCATTGTTGTGTTAGTTGGATGGCAGACCAATAAATTCTCTTAATATAGAGAGACATTCCATAGGTACTGTGACTCTAGAGAACCCTAACGCACACCTAGATACATACAATAAAAAAAAATAAATCTTTTTTAAAGAGAAGTATGTGATGATTGCTGTACATCAATTTCAAGCCGATCAGTCTGCTTTTGAAAGGGACACGCTCCTGGGACAAGGGGTGGAGATAGGAAAAAGGACCACAATCTTTACTGCCGCAGCTCAAACAGGCAATCACATAAACACGGGCAAACAGGTGTGGACTTTGAGGGTGGGACATTTACACAGCACCGTGCAGTGGTAAAACGTCTCGATCGGGAAGCTGGGAGCTGTTTCAGTGGATTGAGCGCTTGCCAAGCAAGTGTGAGGATGTGAGCCCAGATGCCCAGCAGACGAGTAAATACCAGGTAGGTGTGGCAGCCTGCCTATAATCCCAGCACCCCAGAGGAGAAGATGGGAAATCCCCAGGACAAGCTGGCTAGCCAGACTAGCTAAATCCAAAATCTCTAAGTCCAGCTGAGAACCCCTGCCCGAAGCATCAAACTCTGGCTTCCATGCACACACGCATACACATACACACACACACACACACACACACACACACGCACGCAAAATAATCCACATCACACAACTACTGTCCAGTGCTTCATTTGAAACAGTGTTAGGACCTCCCTCCCTGGGCTCTTATAACTATTTCAAAATAATTAAAAAAAAAACTTTTAATACATTTATTTATTTACTCATTCATTCATTCATTCATTTGCATGTGTGTGTATATGTGTGCACATGTGCACAGGCACTAGTCACAGTGTGTGTGCAGAACTAGAGACTCTCAGAAGTCAGTTCTTTCCTTCCATCTCAAACTCGGCTCAGCTGGTCTGGGCTCAAGTTGAGTCGCCTCACTGGCCGACAAATAAAATATATTTGAAATGTACTTAAATACTTACATACTTATTGTATAACTAAGTCAGATATAAAAACCTAGAAAGCACTGGGAAGGGCTTTCTACGGTTTCTGCATAAACACACAAAATTTTTTTTTGTCTGACAAAAAAATTTGAGGGATTAAATAGATACGTAACAAAATGAGCAAGCGTTTTCACATTCTCTGGCAGTCAAAGGGTTAATGGCTCCTGATATATAAATAGGTTCTACAAATAAAGAAAAGGGCAAGCATTAAAAGAACAGAATGAGCCAAAGAAATGAAGAAATGACAGAAAGAGGAAATGCCAACAGTCTTTAATCATACAAAACATGCTCAGAAAATAGCCTGTGGAAAAAATTTTAAAACTGAAGCATTTTTGTCTTTCAGAATGTGAATAAAAATGAATATTTTGGTGTTAAAATTAAAAAAAAAAAAACCTTTAAGTGTGGTTCAGGGCACCAACTAAGTGATTTAGTTTTCAATTATAATTTTTATGAGAACTTAGTACATGCAAGTATTTCCCAAACTGAGATGCTTAGCAGTACAGCACTACTGGAGGCAGGGAGGGGCTGGGGGCGTGGCTCAGTGGTAGAGCCCCTGCCTAGAATTCCCCAGGGAGGGGCTGGGGGCGTGGCTCAGCGGTAGAGCCCCTGCCTAGAATCCCCCAGTGAGGGGCTGGGGGCGTGGCTCAGTGGTAGAGCCCCTGCCTAGAATCCCCCAGGGAGTCTGGGGGCGTGGCTCAGTGGTGGAGCCCCTGCCTAGAATCCCCCAGGGATGGGCTGGGGGCGTGGCTCAGTGGTAGAGCACCTGCCTAGAATCCTCCAGGGAGGGGCTGGGGGCGTGGCTCAGTGGTAGAGCCCCTGCCTAGAATCCCCCAGGGAGGGGCTGGGGGCGTGGCTCAGCGGTAGAGTCCCTGCCTAGAATCCCCCAGGGAGGGGATGGGGGCGTGGCTCAATGGTAGAGCCCCTGCCTAGAATCCTCCAGTGAGGGGCTGGGGGCGTGGCTTAGTGATAGAGCCCCTGCCTAGAATCCCCCAGTGAAGGACTGTGTGTGTGTGTGTGTGTGTGTGTGTGTGTGTGTATGTGTGTCAGTGGTAGAGCATCTGCAGAGAGTCAACTAGTGAGGGGCTGGGGGCGTGGCTCAGTGGTAGAGCCCCTACCTAGAATCCCCCAGTGAGGGAATGTGTGTGTGTGTGTATGTGTGTCAGTGGTAGAGCATCTGCAGAGAGTCAACTAGTGAGGGGGTGGGTGCATGGCTCAGTGGTACAAATACCAAAGATTATTTTTTTTAAAGAACAATTTATCTTATTTTTAAATTTTAACTGCAAGTGGCAGTATATTCAATTCAATAAATATATGACTAAGCTTAGCATCACCTGCTTCTTTCTAGCTTTTTAATGCGAATGTGAGACACCTTATGTCAGCTATCAGTCTGTTTAAAAGATCATTTAAAAGATTATCATTCTTAGAGATTATGTATCCATTTATTGGTGTGTGCATGTATGCATACCTGTTTGTGTGGGTGTGTGCTCGTGCGCCCGCATGTACAGAAGGCAGTTGTTGATTTCAAGTGTCTTTCTCAGACTCTCATCTTTTTTGAGACAGGAGCTCTCAGCGAACCTGGAGCGAAACTGTAAGCTGGTCAGTAATCTCAGAAATCTACCTGCCGCCCAAGTATGAGATTACAAAGCCATGCCCTGACACCCAGACTTTTATACAGGTGCAAGGGATTTGAACTGGACGAGCAAACCCTTTACCCACCCAGTCACCTTCCCAGACCTCATGTATCTATCAATTTAAATCATTCTCTCCTTCTCACAATCTTTCCTCTCCTTGGGAAGAAAACCTAGCTTCGGGAGAGCCTGGCTGTTGAGTGAAATTTCCAAGCTTCGAGCCCTGCTGCCCATCCATGCTTCCTAACGATCCTGCAAGGGTGGGAATAGGTCTCCTGCTCTAACATCACTCAGAAGGAAGTGGGTCTCCCAATAATGGCCTTTACGAGCTAAAAGCTTGCGTCACCTAGACTTGACCTGTTCCTGAGGAAATCTCATTGCCCTCCGTCCCTCTTGTCCTCTGAGGGGTGGCCCCTGCGGCCTCCCAGGAGAGATGACCAGATTGGCCATTTGACTGGACTCAGAATCGCATCCAAAGTAAACAAACCTCTTGCCTAGAGTTTCTGATTTTCCCAGACTCGGTGTCCAGATCCTCGGAGCAAACTTAGTACCCAGAGCCAGGCAAAAGGTGACCAACCTGGGGTCTCCAGGATTCAGTGGCCATCCCACAGCCCAGAGGACACTGAAGTCACGCCTCTAACCAAGCCCAGCAGAGCCCTTTTCATTTGCGATGACATCACCCAGCCATGTCTGGAGAAAAGTCCCTGCTCACAGGAAGGTGACATTTGTGGTAATCCCAGAATAGTCCCAAGAGCTGTTCTCCACCCTGAACCCTCCTGGAAGCCACGCCTATGAGGACAGAAATCTCAAAGCCCCCAGAGCCTTTGGTGCTCCAGTGGGAACATGAGGAAACTTCCAGAAGAGCCATTAAGTCATAGCATCTAGGATCCTGTGAGAAACATTTGCACAGGGAAAGAAGGGATTTAAAAAAAAACAAAAAACAAAAACAAAACCCTAATGGGTTGGGGGGTGGGGATTTTGCCCTAGAGCTTCAGAAGGAACCAATCCCAGGACACTTTAGTGAGATGTTCTGCCTTCAATGAAAGAGGCTCAGTTCCTGTCACTTGTAGTCCTGCTTATAACAGCCTGGGAAAGCATATACAGTCACCACAGAGCACTAGCCTGTGTAGGAAGGACCCCAGCCACTATGGTCCACATCCAAACAAGGAAAAGACTATTATTGCTGTCACTGAGAGACCCTGAGCCAAGAACTCAGGATCTGTCCAAGGTCCCAGCTGCCCAGAATAGGGACATTATAAAGGGACCTTGGGCAAGGAGCTCTGTGTCTTTGTGCTGTCCTGTGTTCATGGAGTACTCCGGTTCTTGCGCCATACTCCTGGGGTGCTCAAGAATTGAATGGAGTTTGTAGAGGACTGCCTGGTACAGGTCGTAGTAGGCTTGGAAGGTAGAAAAGCTGAGATCGGCCTGTACTACCAGGGCCCGGCTGCTCAGCAGAGTCCCTTGCAAGTCTCCTCAAGAGTCAACAGCTTTTGTAAGGCCACGAGGCAAGGACTGGCTATCCATTACTCCTTCCTTGTTCAGCTGACCCTACCCTGGGCCCTAAGGGAAGACACGAGTATTGAGAATTCCCTACCCTGCATATGGAAAGAGAGGCACAGGCTGGCTTAGGATGGTGCTGTTGGGAACAACATTGTCCCCTGCCATCCCTCACTTCGAGGGAGGAACACGGGGAAGAGGCAGGAGACACTGATGAGAGAACAGGACATGAGTTCTACATCAGTCCCTCTCTGGGGACCTTCATGTTCTCTTCCAGCCAGGCTTTTGCTCTGAGTGCACACAGGCTGGGCTCAGGGCCCCATTCAGTGATGTGAAGTGTTTGCAGTTTTCCAGGACCACGCTCACAGGAGCACAGGATGTCTCTAAGAGTACCTGACAGCCGAGAGGAGGAAGCTTCAGCACGTAGGATGCCTCCACCGAATCCGCCGAGGTATGTGGTAGTCAGTGCCAGGATGGCCTCAGCGCTGGGCTGGCCCCTTTGGGCCATTACCTCTCCCACCAGCTGTAGTCCATCCATCCAAGGGACTACCAGAGCCCTGGAAGACGTGCAGACATAAGGCACACATGTGCAGATATGCCTGTGAGACACTCCAGGGCCCACAAAGAGCCTACTTTAATAAAAGCAAGCTTGTAAATTAGGTACCATGCTCATAGGTACCTATGGAGCTGTCCTGAGGTGTTAGATATACTCTAAACACAGTACTAGGGATTGAATCTAGGTTCTTACACATGCTAGTCAAGAGCTCTACTACTGTGCTTTCTACCACAACCCCTAACTATCTAAGAACGTGTGTGGTGTGTGTGTGTGAGTGTGTGTGTGTGTGTGTGTGTGTGTGTGTGTGTGTGTGTGTGTGTGAATGCCAGAGGTCTATGTAGGGTCACTTCCTTATTTCCTGATGAATTGCCCTGTCTCTGCCCTCCAGTACTGGGATTGTAGGCATGCACGGCCAAGCCCGATTTTTACATAGGTTTGGGCGATGCAAATTGAAATCCACATGTTTGCCTGGCATGTGCTCTACTGATGGAGCCATCTCCCAGACCCTTCAAAGCAGCTTTTGCATACAAATTCATGCCCACATATATGTGTGAGAGAGGTCTGGCAATCACCCTAGGTCCCTAGGTAAATGGAAACATCAAAAAAAAATAAGGACAAAGTCCCCAAGGCCACATAGGCTGGTGACAGAATTGCTAGCACCTGACCCTACATCAGGCTGCTCATTATTTAAATTAAACAAATTCACCTCGCAGTTTTTGGAGTTTTGTTTTTAATTAGTCCTGAAAGGCACAGGCCTAGGCTGAGAAGATTCGTGACTATGGGGCTGGCAGATGCCCAGTGGGAAGAGGCCCGTGGTCACGGGGACTTCTGGTACAGCCCAGCTCTGCCCCTCAGACCCCACACAGGGCGCCGGCTTCTTCACAGAGAAATCTGTCTGACATGGATCCACCAGACTTCTTACATCAACCTAGCATCCCCTCAGAGACTCTCACTCGAAAGCTCCACGCAAAAACCTCTCACAGAGGAAGGCGCTCACTTGGTGTCTTAGTCCGGGTTTCTATTCCTGCACAAACATCGTGACCAAGAAGCAAGTTGGGGAGGAAAGGGTTTATTCAGCTTACACTTCCACACTGCTGTTCATCACCAAAGGAGGTCAGGACTGGAACTCAAGCAGGTCAGGAAGCAGGAGCTGATGCAGAGGCCATGGAGGGGTGCTGCTTACTGGCTTGCTTCCCCTGGCTTGCTCAGCTCTTATAGAATACCAGCCCAGAGATGGTACCACCCACAAGGGGGCCCTCCCCTCCTTGACCACTAATTGAGAAAATGCCCCACAGCTAGATCTCAGGGAGGCACTTCCCCAACTGAAGCTCCTTCCTCTGTGATAACTCCAGCCTGTGTCAAGTTGACACACAAACCCAGCCAGTACGGTTGGTAAAGTGCTTGCTGGGCAGGGCTAAGGATCTGAGTTTGATTCCCCAGAACCTACATAAAGATGCCCTGCTAGAGTGGGTAGACACTTGCTATCCCATCTCTGGGATGGTGAAGAGAGGAATCTCTGGGGCTCACTGGCCAACTTTGCTGGCCTGCTCAGCAAGTTCTGGGCCAATAAGAAACTCTGCTCCAAAGAACATTAGATGGTGCCTAAGGAATGACACCTGAAGTCGTCAGGCCTCCACACACATGAAATGAGTACACTCAGACACAGGTACACGAAACTTCCCCCTGGAAGCTTCACTGAGGACTTCAGCTAGACTCTAAAAACAGATACAGATATGCCATCACCTGAGCCTCAGAGTCCCCACATTGGAGTAGGGATAACAAGGAAGCTAATGGTGCTTACTGATATTTTAAGCCCGACCCCCCCCCCCCGTCCCATCCCTGGCAAAGGCAACCGAAATAGCTTCGTGATGCAGAAGCTAGGCTGGAGGGTTGAAGGGTTGACCATCCTTTTGGTTGGAGATAAAAAACCTCCCATGGGGGCTCCCGGGAAGGAGCCCACTCCTTACCTCCTCCCACACCCCACGGGCAGCCGCAGGGACATGTCCTGGCCACCCGCCAGCTCCCAGACATGCCTGTGGTGATTCCTGGAGCCCAGCCAGATGCTGTCACACGCCCCAAGGGGCCCCTCCGCATTCTTGGCTTTTGTTTCCAATGACGTGGGATGCTCTGGGAAGGGGGAGTCTGCAGGGAAGGGGGGGGGACTCTAGGGAGCCTCTTGCAATGACAAGACCTGGGGCTCCCATGCTTGCACCAAGAGGCCCAGCCCACATACGATCGCTGATTTCCACTAGGGAAGTCAATACTGGTGGCAAAGAGACAAGAGGGAGGGGCGAGCACTGGGTGTCACTCTGCGCACTCATGATAAGGCACAGGCTAGGTGTAGAGAAAGGAGATGGGCCCGGTGCCAAGCCATAGGGGCTCAGTGGTTGGCAGGGACAGGAGGACCAAAAGATGTCCGGGGGCTCCAGGCCAGCTGGACCCAGCTGCTGGCAGAGTCACCAGGAGGCTTCCTGCTGCTCCAACATGGAGGGGATTAGCTTCATCCCTGGCCGCCCCAGCTGGTCAAGGGTGAGTCTTCAAGGCCTGGCAGGGTCCAACTTACCCCGCTGGGCCTCCCTTCGGCACTTTGGTTAAAGACAGGAACAACTATGCCCTATTTATATCCCCTGGCTTCGCCACCCAAGGTCCATGTCCCCGTAGCCTGTGAAAGAATTCCACTCCTATCTGTTTACACCTAAACTAAATGTTTCCTTAGCCCCGGTCTGCTTGCTGGCAGTGAACTTGGGACTTGGGCACCTGCGAGTACAGGTCCAGCTGCTGGAGTGAGTCCTCCTCCTTGGCCACCAAGGGAGGGCCTGGCCTGAGCCACCTAGGCAGTGGGCAGAAGCGGGGCTGTGCAAGTGACCAATCTCACCACCACCACCACCCCCTGGCGCTGCCATGGTCCCACGACTTCCTTTAGGTTTTCTGTATCTGGTTTTCTCTCCTACAGGAAACCTCATGCCCAACAGGACCAAATTCTGGGAAAGGGTGTTTAGGTGGGTGTTTAGCTGCTTCCTGGTCCAATCTTTGATCACAGATCTTCTCCCAGTGAGAGCTTTGGCCTTTCTGCTCCTTGAAAAAGGCTCTCTCCTGCTCTGCCTGCTGCCACAGACCACTCTGGAAACCCCCCAAGTCAGTGGGATGAAAACACAAGCTTTGACCCCAGAGGCTCATGGGGGCAAAATGAGATCTTCCAGTTCCCCCCCCCGCCCCCCGCAATCCTTCACTCTTGGCAGGTGGGATTTGGAGAATGGGATGTTCAAAGCTCTTTGGAAGACTAAAAACCGAGCCCCTTCCCCTGGATGGGGACCAGCCCTCAGCCTGTCACACTAGGCTCAGGGCGTTCCCTCAGAAGATACATATGGAAGAAGGGACCAAGAACTGAAGTCTGGGGATAAGGGTGCTGATGAGTGCTTTCCAAGAGGATGCTATCCGGAGAGTCAATCTCGGCTACATATTTCCGCACGAGTGTCCATGAACCCTAGCGTCGGGGCTTAGACATTCCTCTCAGAAGGTCACTAACAAGCCTTGAGGTGACCAGAGGAGCTGAACTTGAAGCATGAGGCAGAACATTGATAAGATGGCGAGCCTGCCCAGGGCCATTGAAGATGCTCATGGGATGATCTCAGATGAAGCTGGCCAGCCCTGACATCCTCTCTTGCCTCTTACCCCAGCCTCAGAGTCTCTAGGAGAATCTAGAAATGCCTGGGAGGCCTGGGCCAGGTACAGGAGAGTCTAGAGGTGTCCCTTGGCTACAGCTGCTAGTTACCTCCCTGGGCCCTGAGTGAGCACCTTGGACCCACTTAACTCAGACAGAGAGGCTTGGGGACAATGTGCCTATTGCACAACCACATCGCTAGTGGCAATGTGAGACCGCACAGCAGCTGGGTAACCAGCCTGATCTCTCTCAGAAGCCTACAAGTGGTCCTGCAGGCAGGACACAGAGGCAGACATGCTGGATACTGGGCTCCTAAAGCTGACACATGGCTGTAAGGTGTTTAATCCCCAGCCCGGGCAGCTCCTGCTCACTGGTGTATCAGTCCCTCCATGCACTAGAGACTACCCTGGGTCCACAGGTCCACCCGACACCCCAGCCCAGGGCCTGTGCCCCCACGCAGAGCTGCAGAGAGAGCATGACTCAACCTCCACACACCTCCTCCGGGGCAGGGCTCTGTCTGCAGTGCTCAGGCACCACTCAGCCCTGTGGAAAGGAGAGAGGGAAAGAGAGGGAGGGAAGACAGAGGAAGAGGCAGGAAAAAGAGGACAGAGAGATGGAAGGAGAGGAGGAAGAGGGATGGCGGGGGAGGAAAGGGGATAGAGGGGGAAGGAGATGAAACAGAAAGAGAAGGAGAGAAGGAAGAATTTGGAATGAGGAGGCAAGAAGAAAAAAAAAGGCAGAGGAAAGGCAGAAAGACTGGCTGCCGGTTGTGGCCCCCGGTCCTGGTGGACACATCGACAATACACTCCCAACCAAAAACTCAGAGAACATAGGGAAAAAAAAGAAGGAAAGATGGTAAGAGACAGAGGATGGGGGAGCTTGCTGTGAGATCGTGTCTCCTAGGAACTAATCAGAAGCTACCCCTAGTCTCACCAATGTGACCATCCAACCACGAGCCGAGCCAGGGTGACAACGGACATGCCAAACTGGACAAGGAGGAGCCTTTGAGGCCACAGGCAACTGAGGAAAACTGAGTGGGAGAGGTGGTCTTCCCTGAGGAAGAGCACACCAATCGGTTGTTTAGTGCCAAATGGTCAGCCCTGAGCGTATGCATACAAGTAGCATTGTAGGGACTCAACAGGTTATATTTAGGCAAATAAATGTACATAATATATAATATATAATATATACATTAATACATACATGTATATAAGTATACATGCATGTGTGTAACATATACACATACATATGTTATATAATATACATACATATATGTATCCAATATACATACATACATACATGTATACATACGCATGCAATAACAGTGAGAAAAGAGTCCATGAATTTGAGGGAGAGTACTGAGGGGTATGTGGGAGGGTTTGGCAGGAGGAAAGGAAAGGAGAAATGTTATAATTAAATTGTAATCTCAAAAATAAATAAACGAACAAAAAAGAAAGTCTGGCTACTGGCCAGGGGTCCCGTACGACTGATCCCTTTGGGGGCAGGTTAAGGGAGTTGGTTGCCTAGCAACAGTAGAAAGTCCGAGGTCACCAAGCAGAAGGTACAATTTTGGGGGACACAGGCCAGGTGAGGGCAAAGAAGCCCCAGCCTTCTTTCTCTCTCTCCCTCCAATAGAGCTGCTATGGGCTAGCCTCAGTAGGGGCCAGCACCTCCTGTTGGCCAGTCTCAAAAGAGCAGGGCTGCTGCTGGCTGGCCACCATGGGGAGAACAGGTGCAAGGTGCGTCTGTCAGAGCCCACAGCAGAACAGGGCCAGTGCCCCCACCCCCACCCCTTCAGAGACGCCAAAGATCAACCCACATCCAGACACTCTTCGAAAGGTCAACTGTAACCCCAGAGTGTTACCTGAGTCAGCTCAGCTCTTCCACCGCCCAGTGCAGAGAGGTCTAGCCCTGCCAGGCACCCCGAATCCCACAGGACCCCACAGGGTGTACCCTACACCCTACTGCAGGTAACAGGAACTGCCGGCTACGCCCACCTCATTGAAAACTCGATTCCCCAACCCTGCTCCCCTGAGCCAGATGGTTCCCATCGGACTCTGAAGAAAGATAGCAACTCCTTCATCGATGACTATGCTGAAGCAAAGCACTATGGGACAAGGCCAGAGGTACAGCTGTGGAAGGAGGTGGCGCTCAGGTTAGGCCTGGCATCCTTTCTGAGGGACTCTAAGGAGCCCGTGGTCCAGGGATGGAATGCTAATCACTCTCTCCACGAGACAAAAATGAGGGGAGGTGGGACAGCCTTGGATCTACGGTCGCAGGGCCCTTCTCTCTTTGGTCTCTGAGCCAAGGAGCATCTTTGAGGGGGTGGAGATGTACTCCAGTTCTTGTGAGTCTGACCTTAAGGACAAGGGACCTGGCTCCCCACCGACCCTGACCTCGGGTCTCCCACCACTCCTTGAAGAGGAGGAAGCGCTGTGTCCTGTTCAGAGAATGAAATGGAGGTCCTGGAAACTGCAGGGCAGAGCTGGGATTCAAACCCAGGCCCCTAGACTCCAAGGCTAGGATGTGAAACAAAGAAAGAAGCCGTGCACAGAGTAACAGTGGGGGGGGGGCATAGCCGCCCACGCCGCCCCCAAGAGCACAGAGAACATGCCACAGCCTGATTTCCATTCTGCAGTGCCTCTCAAGCAGCCGGATTAACTGAAGTGACAGGAGCCGCCTTTCTAAGCCCAGCAAACATCTGTTAGCAAGTGGATGTCCTGTTGGATACTGGGGTATTCTGGAACCTTGAAAGAGTCCAATTGGAACTCTTATGAGGGAGCACCCCCCCACACCCCCACACCCCCCACCCCTCACCCCCGCGCAATCCACAGAGACAATACAAGCGTAGGTAGATGGATGACCCCACAGAGAAGGTCTGGACTGTAAGATTGGGGAAGGGACACAAACATTTGAGGGATGGAATGCGTCAGGAACAGCTTGATCCAGGAGCTACCATCAGGATGATATTTTTAAAAACTGAGTAGGAGTTTTTCCACTGTGGCAAAGAATCACCACAGGTGGAGAGGCAGTAAGCTTATGGCATCTGAAAACACACAGTCACCTCAAGCATAGAAAGTCTGGGTGCTCAAGGAGCCCCATGTGCCCAGCGGAGCAGCTGAAGGAGCCCCCATGTGGAATACCTTCAAGGAAGTCCTAGCAAGGGCAGGACTCTACTGTCCCAGATGGGGGTCCCAGCTCTCTCTGCTGTTCATGGCCCTTGCAATTTATTTCTAAGACTCTCCCTAAAAGTCTATGGCTGGAGCCGGGCGGTGGTGGCGCACGCCTTTAATCCCAGCACTTGGGAGGCAGAGGCAGGTGGATTTCTGAGTCCGAGGCCAGCTTGGTCTACAGAGTGAGTTCCAGGACAGCCAGGGCTACACAGAGAAACCCTGTCTCGGAAAAAAAAAAAGTCTATGGCTGGGACCGGAGGTGGCACTAGGCAACCTCCTGCCCAGCAAGGGCAAAGCTCCTTGGCCAAGACACCAGGCACTTCCTGGCTTGGCTCCGCGTCTGGGGGTTGGGGCGGGGGGTCCGGGGGTGACATTCCAGCTCCTCCTCGACAATTTGTCCATTTCCTGCCTTGGCTGCAAATCCCAACCATTTCCTTCTCGGCCGCCTCCGGCCTCTGCCCGCTGCCTGGCCCTGCGCTGACCCTGAGGGACAGAGGACCGTCTTGTCCTGCCAGCTCTGACTTTGGAAGCAGCGCTGCCCTCAACCCAGCGTCTGCCAAGGAGCCCTAAGCGTGGGGTTGGGGCTGGAAAGCAGCGCGAGCCACTGTGGAGGACAGCCCTGACCTCCCGGGCCCCTGGGTCACTCCCCTGTCGATAACCTAGCTCTGGTTGGCATCCCGTGTTTGTAAAATCTGCTGTGCGCATCTAAGAAACTGAGCGGGCGTGTGGGTGGGGGACCAGCACCTGGCCACCACAGCCCTCGGTGGACAGAATGCTGTGTGCAGTGCCTTCTTGGCCTGGGGAATCCTATGTTCAACATGGAAGGCTCAGTACCCAGCTTGAGTCTACAAATGCTGGGAAGAACTTTCCAGATGCATAGATGTAGGTTCTCAGAGGCCAGGAGGGGAAGGGGGAGGAGAAGGAGGGAGAGGGGAGGGGAAAGGAAGGAGGAAGAGGCAGGAGATGGCTGTTCCTAGAAGGAACACAGGAGCCTGGGAGTGCCCTACAAGGGTCTTCTTTAACACCCCAAACCTGGGCCAGAACCCCAAGCATTCTTGATAGCAGACACATCCTCCACTGAGCTCCTGGGCCTGGCAAATAATACGATGTCTGAACACATGCACACACACACACACACACACACACACACACACACATACACAGACACACACACACACAGACACACACAAACACACACACACACACACACACACACACACACACACACACCCTACATGTGACCCTGATACAACAGGGTCCTGGATGCTCCTGGGGAGGGAGTTACCCTCATGCTGGCATGTACACAGAGAACCTTTAAAAAAAAAAAAAAAAAGCATACTCTTGCCCTATGTGGGTAAGTGTAACGCTTGCCTCTTGCTTCCTGCTAGTGCGTGGCTAGAACTCATCCCCGTCCAGGGACATCAGGATTCTTCCTTAAGGGGTACAAGGAAGATTCCCTGAGATGGAGCAAGACCCCCTGACCACCGAAGGTCCCTAGGGAACGTGAGGTCAGAGGTCACCCTGAGAGCCTCCCCCCAAGGCATTGCGGGGGGGGGGGCTGTTCTTCCTCACCCATGTGACTGCACCTCGGATGGTGCCCTTTAGGTTGGCAGCATGCGCCTCCAGGAAAGCAGGGGACACCCCAGGAAAGCAGGGGACACCCCAGGAAAGCAGGGGACACCCCAGGAAAGCAGGGGACACCCCGCTGTAGGGGAGCCAGGAGAACACAGGGCAAAATGTTGGTGACCTTCACATATAAAGGGTGTGTTCTTCATGCCCACTCTGGGCTGGGCAGCCTCCAGTAAGAGCTAGAAAGGTCTTTTCCCATGCTGCATCAGTGTCCTGTTAGTGAGAAGTATCAAAGCTGAGACCGCCGCTACGCTACAAGCTCTGGTGTAAGAGCCGTGACGTGATTTAAAGGCGAGGGAGCACCCTGTGCCAGGCCTACTTGAGAAATGCCTCCATAGTAGAAAGGGTTAATGTGTCATCGGAGGTTCCTCCCGGCCTCACCCCCACCCCCACCGCCAGCACCAACCACTCTCCAAAGCAGAATCCTGAGAAAATCTCATTTCATAGTTTCCCAGAAAGCCAGGTGCATGGCAGCTGCGGCATGCGTGGCGGGAGCAATTCCGAGGCAGGGGAGAGTGAAATGGAGACCAGCCCCAGGCCGGCTGCTGAGGCCAGGGTGAGTGCTCAGGTCCCCTGGAGCCAGGGAGAGCTTCGTGGTCCCTCCCTATAACCTCTGCCCAGTGCTGTGAAAGAGCATCACACATCCAGGACCGCGGCCGGATCCAAACCTGAGCCCGAGGATCCAGAGCTCTGAGCAACAATCAGCACAGAGGAAGCACACGTTCTAAGAAAACTGGGTTCTAGCCGGAGAGTGCTGGTGATGTCAGCACGCCGTTAATCCCAGCATTTGGGAGGCAGAGGCAGGCGGATTTCTGAGTTCGAGGCCAGCCTGGTCTACAGAGTGAGTTCCAGGACAGCCAGGGCTATACAGAGACACCCTGTCTCAAAAGACCAAAATAAGAAAAAAGAAAACTGGGTTTTAGTTTGTAGCATTGCAGAGGTAGCCCAGGGTCTCCCTGAAGCTATCCCTGAAGCATGCCTTTAGCCCCTCCCAGGGGGATTCTAGGCAGGGGCTCTACCACTGAGCCACGCCCCCAGCTCCTCCCTGGGGGATTCTAGGCAAGGGCTCTACCACTGAGCCACGCCCCCAGCCCCTCCCTGGGGGATTCTAGGCAGGGGCTCTACCACTGAGCCACGCCCCCAGCCCCTCCCTGGGGGATTCTAGGCAGGGGCTCTACCACTGAGCCATGCCCCCAGCCCCTCCCAGGGGGATTCTAGGCAGGGGCTCCACCACTGAGCCATGCCCCCAGCTCCTCCCTGGGGGATTCTAGGCAGGGGCTCTACCACTGAGCCTCCCCTTGCCCCTAGCTCCCTCACTGGGGGATTCTAACTGTACTGTTAAGCTCTATCTTCAGTCCTCTTTTTACTTTTTGAGACAAGGTCTCCATAAGTTACCCCGAGTGGCCTTGAACACACTCGGTTCTCGGATCTACTTGCCTCAAGCTCTCTCCCAAATACCTGAAATTATAGACATGCACCACCATCCATCCATCCATCCATTTGGGGCCTCATTGGGGGCCGATGAGATGGATCAGCAGGTAAAGTCATTTGCTGGACAAGCCAGATGACCTGAACTCAATCCCCAGAACCCATCGTGGAGAGAACCAACCCTTGAAAGTTGTCCTCTGATGTCCATATATTTGCTGTCACACACACACACACACACACACACACACACACATGCACCAACCACCACCACCATCATCAACGACAATAATAATTCATAATAAAATATAGTAATGCATCAAACCTGCTTTTTAGTTAAATATCCAAATACTATTCCTGGACCAAATCTGGATCCCAGTGAAACAGCCAGCCTTCAGGGTTTCTTCTCATTCATTCATACCATCGAATCCTTTCAGCCCAACCTCACCCCAACCTGCTGCAGGAAATGAGCCTAAAGCCTTAGATGTGTGTGGTGCCGAGCTGCGCACGGCGGATTACAGACACCTTCGAAGGTCTGACTAGGAGTGATCCTTCCTCATGTCAGCCGAAGGCGCAGAAACCTGCACAGGGATGGTTTTTGTCCGGGATCCCCCCAACTGAAACTGTGGCGACAGAGCTAGCACCCAGCTACTAGAATCCAGCTAGAAGAGTCACTGGGTCCCCTCCCTCACCCACGCTCATTGCCGAGCAGATGTGGCCAAGGAGGTGGCCCGTGGTGGACCTGACTGTCCCTGTTCAGCAAAGCTCCCTTGCATCCCCTCCAAGAGTCTAGATCAGGCTGGAGCCCACGTGGCAATCAGCCCAAGTTGAGGAGTGGTCCCCAGCCTCACCCATCTGCACACACAGAGAATAAAGCAATTGAGCCCACGGCCATCGCAGGCATCTGTCGGCCTCCCCCCCCCCCGCCGCCCCCCGGGGGCCTCCGGGGCTGCCGGTTGGTAGCAAACACTACTCTCCTCTAATAAAACAAATCATCCGAAGCTGTGGAAGCCACAAGAGGAAACAGCTGTGCGCTGCTGGCTGTGAACACGTGTTTCGACACCCATCTCAGCTCGCCTGTTTCACTCCTGTGGAATTCTGGATGCCTGGCCGGGTTTCCGAGTGCTCTGGATTGTCACGCGTGCACATTGTCAGTTCAATAGATCGCGCACCCACCCCCACCCTCCCCCCCCCCGGGCACCTACTGTATACAAGACACTGTCACCAACTCATAACCATCACGTCCCCATGGTCGCTCCTCCTCCACCACCTCCCGATGACTACTCGTCACAGCCGTCACCCCTCCCGACTACAACCTCCCACAGCTGTCACCTCACAACCACCCTGTGGCAGACATTCCTCATGAGGACCACAGCGTCAGAACCATCACTTCCTTGCGACACCCCCACAACTGCCACCTATGTGCCACCTCGTGACTGACATCCTCAGTGCCAGCCCCACCACCGTCTGTCTCTCACTGCGCCACTGTCCCTGTCACACCGTCATCATGCCCATGGACCTGTTCATAGTATAAGAAGTTATAAGTTGTGAGTGGTGACACCAAGCCACCTCTAGACTCCACCCATCAACCCTCCCCTCCCCTAGAACCCATTCATTACCCATGGTCTAGCTGGGGACTCCCTCCTCTGGTGCTCACACCGGGACACTAAATGCACAACCAAGCCCCGCGTATAGGGAGACTCTTCCCTACCAGTGACCCCAAAGATGTCCACTACACAGTAATGGCTTAACCACATATTCCTCTGGCTCCCCAGAGTTAGTTCAGGCTCTCCCCACAAGTGGAGCTCCTCCTGATCGGTATTTATGTAATCTCAAAGGAGGTCCAGCATGACTGACTGCAGCCTGTAGGGATGGCTACAATCATTAAGATTTGTATAGTCTTCTTGTCAGTCTTGGGAAGTGGGTACTCATGGGGGGGGGTGTCTTGAACAGCTTATCCTAAAAGTCAGTTTTCTGCAGTGCCCTGTGGTATGATAGACACAGATGAACATGGAGGAAGCCAGGTCGTTTTCACTACAGCTTAACTGGAGGCTTCTACTGGATACCCAGACGCTGAGGGCATAGACAAGAGTCAGAGGGGCCACTGTAGTGCACCCCAAGGATCTGACGTAGAGCCCCACTTCTCCCCGTTGTGACACTTTTTCTCTGGCTGGTATCCCTATGGTAGGAGTGTCTGAGAACATAACCCGTCATCCTGAGATTCAGCAGTCACAGAGATGCGCGTGATTCTAAAGCTGCCTGTCTAACAGGACAGCGGTCAGCAGCATGTGGGCGCCCAGCTGGTATTATATGAAACACGGTGCCAGCTGCCTGTCAAGTGCCCGGTAGACACAGTGGCCATTGGCTGCCATCCTGGGCAGTACAGGTAAAAAAAAAAAAAAAAAAAAAAAAAAAAACACATCAGTCGTGTTCATCAGTCAGCACTGGGTCACAGGCAGGAGCCCTGCCAGATTGTTCCCTACAAAGCCCAGAGCTACAAGGCCCGTGCCACAACTTACCACGGAAGGCGCGGCCTGGATAGCACATTTTTGTGTGTGTGTCCTAGATGCCAGAGGCCCAAGTCTAAGCTGTCAGCTAGGCTGACTGAGTCTCCAAGGGAATCTGCTCTGGGATCCACTCCAGCTACAGCTAGGATTGCATACATCACCCCCATCTGTGGGCCTGGGTGTTCAGACCATGTTCATGCATGTGTGAGAGTGTGTATGTGTGTGCGCGTGTATGCACGTGCGTCTGTGGTTGTGTCTCTTGCCTCTCACTAGGACAACAAGTCACCACAAGACGAACTTCTCTCATCTCAATGCACCTAATTACATCTGCAAAGACTCTGTTTTCAATAAGATCCTTTTGAGCAGTGGGTCTCAACCTTTCCTAAAACTGCGATACAGCTTTAAGCCGGTTCTTCAGGTGGTGGTGACCCACGCCCCCAACCATCAAATTATCTCATTCTAACTTCATAACTGCAAGTTAGCTACTGTTATGAATTGTAATGTAAATATCTGAAAGGCAGGGTATCTGATACGAGACCCTTGTGAAAGGGTTGTTCCATCCCCGGCGGGGAGGGGGGGGCGGTCATGCCCAAAGGTTGAAAACCGCTGCTTTGAGGGTATTTCTCCATAGCAAACCCCTTCCCACAGTTCCTGCCTGGCTAGCTGGGTCAGCTGGCTCTACCTCAAGAGCATGAGTTCCCAGGATAGACATAAACCTTGATCACCAGCGGCCAGTAAGGCCTGGTCCTTGATACACACACCCCCAACCCTTGATAGTAGATAGAGAAGTAGGTGGGTGAACACGAGGGTAGGGTAGGTAATTGGATGAACTGATAAGTCAATGCGGAGGCCATAGGGGTTCTGGCTTCCAGATTTTCAGGGACCCTCAGGCATGTCTACCCCAGCAACAAACTTCAGAATCTAGGACAATGACAGAGGCAGCCTGGTCACAGTGTGGCCACTCATCTAAGACCCCGTGTCAGTGACCCGCAGTGCAGGCTTATCTTGATACAACCCTTCTGCTCTCCCAGGTGACCTGTGTAGGGCTGCATAAGTCGATGACCAGAGCTATAGAGGGGTCCCCTGGGTCTCCAAAGTCTCCCTAGATCAAGACAGTATCAGAGAGAGAGAGAGAGAGAGGGAGACAGAAGCCCGGGGCATCCCTTCCACCCGGACCAAGGCTGTAGGGTTACCAAGATGAACAACCCCAGGGACCCCGCTGGCAAGCTCAGCCAGGATCCTCCTCCTGCCCTCTTCCCAGGATCCTTTGGGAGCTTCATGGAGGCAGGCTCCTGGAGGTTACATGGAGGGCAGCTAATCCCCCAGAAGCTTCCAGAAGGCAGTCACTCTGGAACAACAGTTTAAACTTTCTCACATGGTCTTGTCCAGACCAGACCCCATCTCTCCCTCTTGAAAACAAGGAAAAGCCAGACCAGTGGCAGGGGGTGGGGAGGGGGGGTCACTGGCAGTTCCCTGGGGGCTCCTGGGCAGGCTGGAGGTTCTGAGGAGCATAAAATATGTCTAACAGATTAAGATGGTGGCTAAAATGAGAGGAAAAAGTCCAAAATAGCTCTGCTGACTCAGACCCCGCTCAGAGTTCTGTGGGAAAGTGCCACGGGACTGAGGACTAACACCCCCAACCCCTTAACACCCCACAGTTCCCCACCACCACCACCCCACGCTCCCCCACCCACCAGACTTCACGCTAACTCTACCACAGCTTAGGAAAGAAGTAGGAGGGATTTTGGTCGTGCGTGCGTGCTTGTGGAAGTACCGACCGAGGACAGATATAAACCGAGTCGTGGATCACATCACGTGACAGGAGACTTGAGATCCTCTTCTCTGCTATCCTCGCTTGACCTCAGACATCAGCCTCAAGACCTCATGGATGCAAAATGATAAGCCGGGCTTCCAGCCATCACCTTTGTATCCACCAATCTCCAAGGGACGTTGTGTTACCTGGTGAGATCCAGGAAGATGTTTCCAAACTCCTCTCTGGTTCTATTGGTGGACAGAGTCACTGTGCACACTTCTCCAGGTTTTCCTGGAGACGTGTTTACTCTTGGGTGCAATTACTAGGCCTAGGCTGCCTGGTCCATACTCCTAGGCTCTAGAGGAGCTGGGTGGGTAGGAGGAGAAGCCTGGGTGTGGCCAAGGAAAAAGCCAGGGCTCCACTCAGGTAGTTGTAACTCGGAAGGAATGTGGTAATGACTCTACCCCTGAAGAGTGACACCAAGATGGAGTTGTCACTATGTTTGGCCACCATGAGTACTTCCCAGGAGGCCTGAACGAGAGACCAGTTTCAGGAGAAAAAAAGAAAAGACTAGAAGAGCAATGTGCCCGTGCAGCAGGTTTTAGACAGAAGGACTATGGGAGTTTGTTCTTTTTCAGGTCACCTCGTTGAAAATAATAATGATGGGAGAGGGCTGGCTTATCTTTTTGTTTTTGCTTTGCTTTTTTTTTTTTAATCTATTCCTTGCCTGTTTCAGACAGGGTCTCATGTAACCCAGGCAGGCCTCAAACTGACTGTGTAGCTGAGGTTGGCCCCGCTTCACCTGAGCGCAGAGATGCCAGGCCACCGAATGCCTCTTTCTGCATCTGTAGATGACACGGACCAGAGCAGTTTCTGAAAGCAGCTAAACTGGGTGAGGATGCTGGTCCGGGGGCTTCGCTGTGCTTGGCTACAATGTATGAGAACTGCTCTTTTTATTTACATAGTTTGACTGATCATGGAAGTGCTTACTTATTTAGACAGAGTATCGAGTACCCCAGGCTGGCCACAGTTTCACCATGTAACCAAATGATGGGCTTGCACTACTGATCATCCTGCTTCTACCTCTCCAGTGCTGGGCTTACGGGTGTGCACCACCATAGCCTGCTGAATGTGAAATCTCCAGTGTATATATGAGGGGCATGCATGTATCTGCAAGGAGGTCAAAAGGGGGGGGGTTATGGGTGCTCTGCCCCATCTCATTCCCCTGAGTCCTGTGGGAAAGCACAGTGGGCTAGAGGGCTAAACCTGGAGTTAAGCTGGAAGCCAGCGAGTGATCCTCCTGTCTCTGTCTCTTATATAGCGCTTGGGTCACAGATGGCTGGATGGCTGCACCTAAACTTTTATATGGGTATTGGGATTCGAACTCAGGTCCTCATGTTTATACAGCAAGCTCTCTTATCCCTGGAGACACCTCTTCAGCTACTGAAGCAGCTCTCTGATCCTAGAGCATGGAATCCAGAATCAAAAAAAAAAAAAAAAAAAATACCATGAGCCCCTTTCAGGGCAATTCCAGGGTTTGCAGTGGGGTGTGGGGTAGGGTGCACAAAGCGGTGTTGGACTGTGGCTCTCTATTCTATGCCCCAGCACCTGAGGTAAGACAAAAATACTCTACCCCACCCCACCCCACCCCTCTACTAATGAGCCATGTAACTGTTTCTGAAAACAAGAATTACATTCTTCGTCACCCGTGAAATGGATCCTTGTCCAACCTCGATCCCAGATTCTGTTTATAAGAAAACTAATGCTAGCTGAGTCGGTGAGAAGCTTCAGCAGGTGAGAGGTACCTGGTACCAAAGCCTGCCCACCTGAGGTCCGTTCCCAGAACCCACAATGGCAACAGGAGAAAACGGACTCCCTCAGGCCAGCCTCTCACTCCCACGTGTGTGCCACTGGCACGCTCGCAGCATACACTGATATAAATAAATAATTAGCTGATCTACTTAAAAAGTTAATAAATTAATAATTACCGGAACCCTAAATCTCTCAGAGAGCATTTTTTTTTCTCTCACATCAAGAAAAAGGGAACAGCACTTGAGAGGCAGAGAGGGAGGAGCGTTACAAGTTCAAAGCTTAAGCAAGAGAGTGAATTTAAGTCCAGCCTAGGTAATGTGGCACCCACATTAAAAAACAGAATAGGAAGAACAAGAAGAAGAAGGAGGAGGAGGAGGAGGAGGAGGAGGAGGAGGAGGAGGAGGAGAGGGAGGAGGAGAAGGAGGAGGAGGAGGAGGAGGAGAAGGAGAAGGAGAAGGAGAAGGAGGAGAAGGAGAAGGAGAAGGAGGAGGAGAAAAGGAGAAGGAGAAGGAGAAGGAGACGGAGAAGGAGACGGAGGAGAAAAGGAGGAGGAGGAGGAGGAGGAGGAGAAGGAGAAGGAAGGAGAAGGAGGAGGAGGAGGAGGAGGAGGAGGAGAAGGAGAAGGAAGGAGAAGGAGGAGGAGGAGGAGGAGGAGGAGGAGGAGGAGGAGAAGGAGAAGGAGAAGGAGAAGGAGAAGGAGAAAGAAAGAAGGAGGAGGAGGAGGAGGAGGAGAAGGAGAAGGAGAAGGAGAAAGAAGGAGAAGGAGAAGGAGAAAGAAGGAGGAGGAGGAGGAGGAGGAGGAGGAGGAGAAGGAGAAGGAGAAGGAGAAGGAGAAGGAGAAGGAGAAGGAGAAGGAGAAGGAGAAGAAGAAGAAGAAGAAGAAGAAGAAGAAGAAGAAGAAGAAGAAGAAGAAGAAGAAGAAGAAGAAGAAGAAGAAAAGAAAGAAGCCGGGCAGGTGGTGGCACACGCCTGTAATCCCAGCACTTTGGGAGGCAGAGGCAGGCGGATTTCTGAGTTCGAGGCCAGCCTGGTTTAGAGTGAGTTCCAGGACAGCCAGGGCTACACAGAGAAACCCTGTCTCGTAAAAACCAAAATTAAAAAAAAAATTTTTTTTTCATATGTCAAAGTCCCAACCCACTAGGGCCTAAAAATGTCACCTTGATGGAGATGGGGCTCAACTGAGAGACCACTGAGGGTGTGTCCGGGAGGTATGGGAAGGAAAAATTGAGACACAGGACAGTCACAGACCAAGGGAAGATGATATAAATGGCCAGGAGACAAATGAGGCATAAACACTTGCTCTGCAACCATGAAGGACCCTTGCCAGCCCACACTGTGACCTCCGACCTCGGACGTTATGGAATGCCGTTGGTTTTAGCCATTGTTGTTGCTCTTTTAGTTCATTTTATAGTGTGTGTGTGTGTGTGTGTGTGTGTGTGTGTGTGTGTAAAGGCTCTCTTTGTTGCTCACTAGGCTAACCAGCCCATGAGCCTCCAGAGAGTCTCCCATCTCTGTCTCTTATCTTGCCTTAGGAGCCTGAGGATTAGAGATATGTGCTACCACACCTGGGCTGCCACGTCTGGCTGCACATGAGTTCTGGGGATCCGAACTCAGGTTGTCCTGCCTATGTGGCAAGTGTCTGACCTATTGAACCATTTCTTCAGCCATGCCTGCTGTTTAACCTGAACTCCTTGGCAAAGACACACCCCAGGAGACATACAATTTCCGTCTTCTCATACCTCCTCACCTCAGCCCAACAGACACCTCTGTAGCCCTCAGGACACTAACAAGGGAGTTCCTGGAGCATGGAAATTCGTGCATTAGTCATTGATTGGGAGTTCAGGACTTGGGGTCCCAGTGCTCAGAAAGTGGCAGACACATCTCCAAGGTTATTTCAAATAAGAGAGGCATAGGCTTGTAGAAATCAGAGCCTAGGTATGCTTCTTCCCTAGAGCCTGGGTCATCTGGTCCTTCAGAGAGAGCCAGAGTCCTACTACCTTCTTTTCCAGGCTACTAATCTCAGCAGGGTACCCTTGGTTTCCCCTACACTGACCGCAGGCATTGTCAGGTCACAGGTCACAAGGTGATGATGTCATCAACTGACTCGTCCACTGGAAAGTTCAGAGTGGATGGGCAGCTAGGAGGTGGGACCGGATTGGAGGAAGGTAGGTGGGTGGATGAGGTGATCAAGGGTATGCCTTTGAAAGATATTTTTTTTCTAGAACTTTCTGTCCTGCCTTTGCTGCCTGGTCACTACGGTGCCATCCCCATTGGGTGTCTGGGACGATGGGGTGCTGATGGAACTAAAGCACAGCTTGTGACCGTGTTTGTCCCACTGAAACACAAAATTAATTCAGCCTTTTCTCCTGACCCGAAAATGTCTGAGGAATAGAACAAGAGGCGCGATGAAATATTCATAGCTTTGGAGTCTAGTCTCCCAAATGCGTGCAAATATAAACTGGCTGTTCCTCCTGAGATGGATCTATGCTGCCCGAGGGCCATGAGTCTGGGGACAAAGGTTGTTGCGGGCACACGCCACGGACCCCCCCTTGAGGCTACACAGCCACGGAGACTGACCTGGGGATCAGATGCTAGAGGTTGCAGAAAATGAAGTCCTGGGGAGGGGTGCTGAGGCCAAGTAGAGAATGAGGCCTGAACCCTTCAGGTCTCCCAAGGCCAGCCACCATGTGGCCAGCAAGTCTTCACCCAGACTTTGACATAAAACGACTGACAGACAGGGGTTCAGTATCAAATCTAGGGGTGGAGGTCAGAGGTTTCTGGTGGCGAGCTGTATGCTGCAAAATTGGTAGAGTAGCATGCGAAAAGCCCTGACTTCTATCCCCAGAAGCACATTCTACCCCTGATGGTACAGGCCTGTAATCCTAGCACTGAGGAGGTTGAGGCAGGAGAATCATCAGCTCAAGGTTATCTTGAGCTACACAGTGAACCCGAGGTCAACCTGAGCAATATAGAACCCGAAGGTGAATCTGAGGTCAACGCAAAAGGGGGCGGGGAGCAGAGTAAAGCTCTTCAATGGCTTTTATGAGAAAGGACTTGGTGGCCCTAGTGTCATTTATTTCAGCCATTCTAAAGGCCACACGGGGGTCATGCATCATAGCTGTTTAATGTTCATAAAGAAGTGTCCCCAAAGGCTCATATGTTGAAGGCTTGACCCTAACTAGTGATGCTGAGGAAAGGTGATTGGATCACAAAGGCACCAGCTTCATCAATAATTCATCCATTCATAATTCCAGGGCTAATCTGGCTATTAGGAGGCTGGTCCTGGTTGGAAGCTGTAGATCATGAGGGTATTGTCTTACAGATATAGCTCAGGTTGGTGAGATGGCTCAGGCGATATCTTAGTTGTCCCATATGTAAGGAGCGGCTGTGAACAGCACCTACCCCATGGAGGAGCTATAACAATTCAGAGAGCATCACACAGCAGGTGGCCCAAACAAGCCATGTTATTGAAGCCTTTCGCCTTGGTCCATACTAAGGTATACATATGAGTGACTGACACAATGAGCTCTTGTTTTCCCCTTTATGGTTAGCATCAGAAAGCAAGGACTCCGGGCATAGTGACCAGCCATTGGGAAGTGTTTGAAAACTTGTGGTGGATGAATGAATGGCTGGGTGCACAGGTGGGTAAGAAGATGGATGAGTGGATAGATTGGAAGAGATGGTCGAATGGATGGATGGATGGATGGATGGATGGATGGATGGATGGATAGATGGATGGATAGATGGATGGATGGATGGATGGACGGATAGATGGATGGGTAGTAGATGAATGAGTAGATGTGTGAGTAGGTGGGAAGGAGGATAGATGAATGAATAGACAGACGGATGGATGCATGCATGGAAGGATGAATGAAGGATAGTCCCAGTAAGTAGATAGTGGGTGGGTGAATGGGAGAGCAAGTAGGTGGCTAGGTGAGTAGATCAGTAGATAGGTAAAGAGTAGATGGGTGAATGGATGGGTAAGTGGGTGGATGAGTAGATTGAGAAATTGGATGCTGTGTGGGTGGATAGAAGTGGTGGATAGATAAAATGGATGAATGGATAGGTGGATGGATGGATGGATAGATGGATAGGTAGACAGATGGATGGGTGGGCAGACAAATGGATAGATGGACAGATAGATGGACAGAAGGATGGATGGATGGACAGATGGATGGACGGACAGATGGATAGATGGGTGGATGGATGGATGGATGGATGGATGGATGGATGGATAGATGGATAGACAGATGGAAGGGTGGGCGGACAAATGGATAGATGGACAGATAGATGGATGGATAGATGGACAGAAGGACGGATGGATGGATGGACAGATGGATGGACGGACAGATGGATAGATGGACGGATAGATGGATGGATGGGTGGATGGATGGATGGATGGACAGATGGATGGATGGATGGATGGATGGATGGATGGATGGATGGATGGACAGATGGATGGATGGGTGGATGTGGATGGATGGATGGATGGATGGATGGATGGATGGATGGATGGGTGGATGGATGGATGGATGGATAGATGGATGTGAGGCTTGTGGGTCCAGGGGCATTCCTCCACTCTGATGCCCTGATGACTGAGGTGCAGATCCCCCTCCCCACCCCACTGGTATCTATCTCCGTGCTGGAGCTGGATAGAATTCCCCCTCCCCTGGCTATTGGGAGCTGCTTGGTGAGGTTTGCTTCCCAGGCTTCCTACGGGACGTCCAGAGAGCACATGCTCTCCTCCGCGCCTCACACCCATTTCCCAGGCAAGGAAAGCAAATGCCGATATGACTTTGGCAGAGAGCAGGAGGGGGCAGCTGCAGGAAGGCTGGCATGCTGCCTGGCCCTGTCGGGTGCTTCTGGGAGGGGCCCTCTCCAGCAGCTATGCTGCTCAGGATGATCAGAATGAAGGTCTTAGTGTTGGTCTGCCTTGTCCTTTCCCTATGCCCTCGCCCCTCATGTCCCGGTCCCCTCCTATACTGCAGAGAGGGGGCAGACTTTGCTCTCGGCTGTTTTGGGATGGGGGGGTGGTCCTGATCGTCTTTCCTGCTTGGGGAAGTTATGATCTGAGACTGCAGCTTCCTAAGGTGTTGCCATGGAGACGGATTTTCTGTCATAAATAAAAGCGTTCTGGGGTCAGGAGCTCTCAAGCATAACTAGGCCAGATTTTGAGGGGGGGGAATGCCAGAATTCCAAGACACACATCAGAAGATGCGCCAGGCAGGCTCTTCCCTGAGGCTGTCCTTGAGGCTGTTAAGCAAGTGGCACAGAAGAATCCTTCTCCACTTCCAACAGCACCTGCCCTGCTTCTTCCCCTCCTCCACCTAAAGCCAGATTATGTTGTCTGGTGAGATCTGAGCGGACCCCCCAAAAGGGAGTTAGCTCCTGGGGGTTCCTACTGTCCTCTGGAAGTCCCCCAGGGTTGTGCTGAGTAGCCTCAGACAAGTCCCTGCCTGTCTCTGGCCCTGGACCCTGCCTGGACGGGAGCCCTCCCTGCAGGATTCTTGGTGCATTCCTCTGGCACCTCTCCAGTGGCAAAGATAGCTCAGGAATGAGCTTGGAGCAGGGCAAGGGACCCTCCAGCTGCCATGCTGGTCTCTTCTGAGGCTTGACACCCTCCACCCTATCCCACCCCCACCCCCACCCCCACCCCAACTGGGCTGCTTTCCCGCTGGCCCTTGGTAAGTTTGCTTTAGGGATTTCCTTCTGTTGGGGGTCACCGCCAGGCAGTGTTTAAAAAGGGGAAAGGGGGGAGCCTGCATCCTGCAAAGAAGGTATGCAGGTCTGAGGGGGCCCCTGGACGCCACCCAGGCTAGCTGCCCAGGGCTGTTTGCCAATCTCCCTGCCCCCACCCTCTCACCCCCTACCCTTTATTAGATAAACAGACTCCTCACTAGCTGTAGGCAGGGCTCAGTACCATCCCTTTGCAGAGGCCCTGGGGTCCTGAGCAGTTGCCAGGTACCCCCATTTCCTTAAGTGGCTCTAGGTCCCCTCTTTTAAAAAAAATTGCAAAACAATGGATGTGGGAATCAGGAAAATAGGGAAGGGAGAGACGGGAGCTTGGAGCTGAGGCGGGGGGGGGGGGTCCCTTGGAACATCGACCCACTAGTCTGACTGCTTTGCACCAGAACCCTTCCTCAAGCCAAGAGGTTCCCAAAGGTGTGACATGAGGAGAGCCCTTTACCTTTAAAGATGACTTCCCTGAGGCCTAGGATCAGCCAAAGCACTAGCCAAGAGTCTCATCCACCTATGAGGATAATATTGTGTGCCGAGGCCTGTATGTGTGCTAATGAGTATGCACAGGAATGCAGGTGCATGCTCATGTATGCAGGCAGGGGCGAGAAGAACTGACATCAGGATTCTTCTTCCTCTGTCGTTCTCCACTTTATTTTTTTGGAGGAAGGGTCTCAGCCCGGACCCCATCATCTTAGCCAGGCTGGCTACCAGCCAGACCCTATTGGAGCTTTCTGAACGCACCTTCCCAGCTCTGGGGTTGCAGGTGCATGCCCTGTCCCTAACTTCTTACGTAGGTGCTAGGGATCCAATCTCAGGTCCTAATACAGCAAACACTTCACCGACGGAGCCGTCTCCTGTTTCCTCAGTCCCGATGGCACTTCAGTGCTCAAACCCCTGGGGAGGAAGATGATACAACCCAAGGCAGGTAAAGACATGTTCCCCCACACCACCCAAGGCCATGTACGCTGCTGGGCATGCATTGCTGTGGCAGGAAGCAGGGGCTGTTCCCAATCTCTGAGACTGAGATGGCAGGCTGGGGCATGTCCGAGCCCACATTTGCCACAATGAGAAGGGATTGGGACCAGGTACACAGGGCTGCCAGCCCCAGGGATGCTGCCATGAGAGGGGGCATGTGGCTCTCGGCTCAGGGTCCTAGCTTTGAAGAATATCTACTAACCTAGAAGGTCATGAGTGCATAGAAAGTGTAGCTGGCACACAGATGTACCCAGGAGCTATAGGACAACAGGATATAAGATCCCAAGCAGGCATCCACCAGCACTTCTGAGATCCCGGATCTGGTGTATAGCATGTGTGTGTGTGTGTGTGTGTGTGTGTGTGTGTGTGTGTAGACTCTCAACAAAAGAATGCACATTATCTCCACAATGGACAGTATGCTAGGCCCTAAAACAGGTCTCAATATGTTCAAAAGAATCAATAGCACGCATGCAGTTATATTATATTCTTCAGCCATATTGGAAAAACATGGCTGAGGAAAGCACTACTGGGTGGGTGGGTGGGTGGGTGGGTGGGTGGGTGCACGGATGAGTCTAAACGGGTGGCTAGTGGGTGGATGGTTGGATGCGTGGAGGGTGTGTGAGAGAATGGTTAGGTGGTGGCTAGCCGGGTGCACTGATAGGTAGATGGGTGGATGAGTGATTGGATGGGTGATGGGTTGGTAGAATAAATGGGTAAATGATAGACAGGTGGGTAGATGGATGAGAGAGTGGATTCTAAACGGATAGGTGGTAGAAAGACGGGTGGGTGAACAGAGTTATAGTTAGGTGGTAGGAGAAAATGGATTAAGTAGGTAAGCGGATAGATGGATAGATGGTAGAAAGATAGATGGGTGGAGAGTGTAGATGGGTGGGTGGGTGGTAGATGGGTGGGTGTGTGGTAGATGGCTGGGTGGGTGGGTAGATGGTTGGGTGTGTGGTAGATGGCTGGGTGGGTGGGTAGATGGCGGGATGGATGGTTGACGGCTGGGTAGGTGGTAGATTGGTGGGTGGATGGGTAGATAGATGTAAAGAAGATAGTAGATGAATAGATGGATGGTGGGTGGATAGATAGATGGCGAATGGGTGGGTCACTGGGAAGATGCTGAGTGGTAGGCGAACTTCTTGAAATCCAAGCACCATAACCTCTATTAACTCTGCAGAGTCTAGTACAAGTCTTCGCCATCCATTATCCCTGGGCATTCTGGGAAAATACTACTGTCTGGATAGTTTCTCCGAGCAGCTCCAGGATTGGGCTCTGGAGGTCCAGAAAACCTGGGAGATAGTCAAAGGCCTGACTTAACAAAAGGTGAAAGTCCCTCTGGGGGGGGGTCATGGTAGTGTTTACAATGTGTCTAAATAATGGGCTTTCCTTCCCTATATGATCCCGCCTTTGTGAGATCAAATCCCAACAAGTCTGTAGTGGCTGATTTCACTAGAGAAAGGCCCAGGCCCTGGAGACCAAGTGAGACTTCAAACCCCTGGCTGGGTGTAGCGAGCTGGGGGAGGGGGGCACTGCTTGCCCGTCTCTGGGCACCCACAGTGCCAGGGGACCAACAGAACCAGGCTAAAAACAATAGACTTCAGAACTAGGGGCTGCAGAGGAAACTTTAAACAGGCCAGAATGCCAGCTGACCCTTGCCAGCCAAAAGTTGTCTCAGGCCACTCCAAACTGGCACAGTACAAGGGTCTCGCAGGAAACAGCAGGGTGGCTGCCCTGTCTGGGATTGCCCGGGGGGGGGGTCGGAGCGCAGTTTTTGTCCATGTGTTCTTTCCTACACCCTAAAAACACGCCTTCCAGGCAGTGCAGCTCTAGCACGGGGACTTGGAGCACCTGTCCAGACGGGGCACAGGAGAGACTTCTGTCACCCTAGTAGAGGCAGGGACCCTGGGCCACCAACACTATGGAGACGGATGCCCGGTGCGTGGCAGGGCAGTCCTCTAGTCAGCCCTCTGAGGAACGCTGCAGGCCGGGGGCCAAATCATGAATACTCCACATATTTTGGCGACTCAAAGGCCTGGCTGGAAACAGTGGCTGTTTTATTCTGTAGAACTCTTACGATTTTCGTCGTCTGAGTGCCTGCGCCTGCCTGAAGGGAGAGAGAGGGTGGACTCAGGCAGCTGGGGGTTGGGGTTGGGGGGCAGGTGGCAGGTTTCTTGCATACTATGGCTATTTCCCAGGCCAAGCTAGGCCTGGCTCCCATCCAGGGCCAGTCAGAGTTATGAAAGAATGCTGAAGGACATGCCCAGGAATAAGAACCTAGCTTTGAGTACACTTGGTTCTTGGAGTCAGTTTATTCAGAGATGCTGGGGGAATCCCAGACTTTCCTCCACCATGCCCCGCCCCTCCATAAAAGCTCCAGTGCTAATACATAGTCAGAGGCCCAGGACACTAGGAGATGATGTGTGAAGAAATTTCCAGAACCCTCTATCTAAAGGCTGACTATCCCAAATCTGTCCTAGGAGAAATGTGCACAGGGGCTAAAAGCAAGGGCCTCTCCTCATCCTCCTCCTCCTCCTTCTTCTTCCCTATGCTCTCCCATGGGGAGGACCTATCTGCCTGGTCAGCATCTTCTTGGGACCAAACCCAGCACATTAAACATGGTACCTCATCCAGCCCAGGTCACAGCATGGTCACCAAAGGGTTGCCCAAGGCCACAAGGAGATAAAGTAAAGGTGAGTTCATACAGGCTCACAGTGAGGTCACCTAAGGTCACAGAGAGGTGGCCAGGATCAATCCGTGGACCCACCCCAAGTCACAATGTCACCTAAGGTCACAGTGGGGTTACTTAAGGTCGCAATAGGGTGTCCTGAGGTCAGAAAAGAAAGTTTATTCAAGGTTGGGTCACGGTGATATCACCGGAGGTCACAATAAGGCAGCTCAGGGATTCACAGAACTCTCTGGCCCAGTCAGTCCTCAGTGGCAGGCTGAAGAGGATGGAAGGGAGCCTAGTAGCTCCCAAGTACCTCCTTCCTTGACCCAGTTCAGATCTTCCCAAAACAGTCACAGCAGCCTCCCTGGGATAGCCCAAAGGCGTGGGGGTCGGGGAGGGCGGAGGATCCGTTCATCCCATGATGTGGACATACCCAGTGAAGGGTCTGGTTGGGGTCAGGACCCCCGTCTGCCTGGCCTGTGCCACAAGCCAACAGTTTCCACACTTGCTTCCTCACGGACACCACCCTGCCACAGAACAGCCACACGGTCAGGTTGACGAGGACTGAGGCAAACACGGAACTGGAGAGGTTCCCCGTCAGGCTGTGCCAGGAGTCATCCATGTCCTCAATGGGGCTGAGAGGAGCAGGATTAAGGGGTGTGGCCTGGAGAGGGATGGCCTGCAATCTGGGTGTTCGGTGGAAGGTGGGCCCATATGGGCCAGAGTCCTCCAGGAAGGGGTAGCCATGATAGCAGTGTGGCTCGAAAGCTAACGAAACACACACTCGAGGTGATGTTAATCATCCTCTGGATTGCTCCTGGCCCCAGGGTACTTTCCCCACTCAGCCCTGCCACAGGGAGGAGACTAGAGAGATAACCACTGGGTTTCCCCATCTTCTTGCTTCTGGCCGCCTCAGCTGGGAAGGGAACCCTGAGGATACCACAAGGCTAAATTCACCAAAGCCTGCATGCTAAATGGTATATAAATAACACCTTTTGCCCTCGGGTAGAACAGTCCTGAGACTCCTCAGAAGCTGACTCAGTTTCCCTAGGCTGGCTGTTCCTCTCCTTGCTGGGATCTTCACCCATCCCTCAGTCTCTGTCTTAGGGCCTCCAAGGCCAGTGTACCCCAGGAGCCCAGTAAGGAGCCTGCCTTCCATCCCTGACTAGGAACCGTGATGATCCCCTCCCAGGACCTTTTCCAGGACTCTTTGAGCAATCCTATGCTGCAGCCGGGATGTTCACAGTGTCCCCTGACACTCTGGTGATAGGGAAAAAGCTGGTAACAGCATTGGAAGCCATGTGCCCAGCACAAGCAATGCCTCTAGATGGGCCAGGCAGGAAATTGGGATACGAATGATCTTTTCTGACAACCAGGGAAGCAGACAGACACCCCCCCCAAAGTGTGCACCCCTATGTTGTAGAGACAGGAAACCACTCCCCAGAGGTTTACCCTGGAGACATAATTCAAATTCAAAGTAGCATGAGTGTCCACGGAGAAAGGCATGAAAGCTGGTGGCCCTGTAGCCACGCGGGACAAGACTGCGTGGAGACGTCTGTCTGATTGAGAGGCACAAAGCAGTGGGGTACCAAGATGCTAGAGGGAGGTTGGGGTTGGGGGATACAGAGGCAGCCCCAGCCCAAGACAGAAGTGGATACTGTAAGCAGCCTTTACTCTACCCAAAAGTATTCCCCAACACACACTCTCAGCGTGTCTTTTCTCTAGAAATCTACAGCCCAGATAGCCACGCTCAACCCAGAGTGACCATGATGAGGTATGGAAGCTTGGAATGGGTCCACGTGGGGCTTGAGCAGCCGGGGAAGGAGGGTCTAACAGGTCACACCTAGGAGTAGCCATCTCCAGTGTTTCCTCACCAAAGAGCTTCACAGGCTCAGGAAGCCTTGGCAGCCATCTTAAAGCCACCATCACTTAAACGATGGTGGGGATACAAGTCCTAAACCATTAAAGGATGCTCCGGGTGAGCACATTTAAGTCCTCACACAACTGGGCACCATGTGGGTCCTTCCCGGCCCACAATCTGGACATTGGTATTTGAAGCGATCACTTCCGTTCCATCCTGAAGATGCTGGCCTGCTGTGGGAAGACCTCTGACCCTAGCTCTAAGTCACGGTCATGCACCCAGCAGGTAGAAGAGTGGTCCTGGCTGTCCTGGAACTCACTCTGTAGACCAGGCTGGCCTCGAACTCAGAAATCTGCCTGCCTCTGCCTCCCAAGTGCTGGGATTACAGGCATGCACCACCACGCTCGGCTCTACCTAGATTCTTCTTGAAGTCAACATTCGGGTGAAAGAGTGAAACTATTTTAAACTTCATAATCGGAGCCAAAAAAAAAAAAAAAAGAAAAGAAATATCACAACATGGATGCTAGTTAGATATACAGTGTGGATGCTGAAACCAACCATGGAGACCCAAAGGTCTCTGGGAGGTGGGCGAGGGAGGCATTCCAAGCTGAGTGAGATCCGGGCTGCATTATAGTAGAACATCCAACATAAATAAGCACTGGACCTGGAACTGTGCTTTGATCACTCCAAGGTCCCGAAGCAGCACCATAGGCTATCATGCTGGCTAGTGTCTTGCTAGAGTCAAATTAGCAGAGGGAACCTCGATTTAGAAAATGCCACACACACACACACACACACACACACACACACTCAGATTGGTCTGTGGTACATTGATGATTGATGTGGGTACGCTCATCCACGGGGGGGGGGGGGGGGTGATGTTATTCCTGGGCCACTAAACATCTCCTCCGTGACCTCTGCATCAGTCCCTGCCCACACTTATCTGGATGGACTATAGCCGTAAGCTGAAAGAAACCCTTTCCTCCCCAGGTTGTTTTGGAGCATGGTGTCGTACCAAAGAAACAGAAGGCCTAATTTTAAGGCCTGCCAGCAGCTGAGGCTGGATACAGCTGGAAGGTGGCTGCTGTCCAGAGACTCCCCTTGACCCCTGCCACCCCAGGACTTGGGCATCGTGTATCCAACATGGCCATGCTCAGACCCTACCTGTAGCATTCTCTGAGCCCCTTCGGCCACTGGTAACCTCAGGGCTGAATATACCACACCCCACCTTCTAAGCTGGCCTCCATGGGCCCTGGAGACTGTTTCAGTGAAATGGGAAAGCGCCTGGCTAAGGGACACCAGGCTTCCTGGGTAAAGAAACAGGGGTAACCCTACCTACAGCCGCTGCGCGCCTCAGCCTCCCACCTGTGGGAGCACCCCTAGGTGTCCTCCACGGGGGTCCCGGTGGCCTCCAGGCTGCAACTCAAGCCATCCTTTCCCTCTGATGTGCAGTGTGTGGGCTCTTGGGGCTGTGTCTCCTGGGAGGAGTCAGGTATCAGTCTCTTTGGACCATGGAGCTATTAGTAAAGGGCCCTTGAGCCTAGGTCCAGCCGGAGTCGCTTCACATGGGGCATGCCACAGTTTCAATTTCCTGGGGCCAGGGAGGGGAGCCAGCCTCAGCATAATCTCCTCTGCTGCCCCCACACACACACAAACTGTGTCCATATAGGAAGTGTCCTAGGGGGGTTCAGGGTGTGGTGAGGGGTGTAGCCACATCTTTAAGACAGAGTGACTCTTAACCTAGGCCAAATTTTCATCCCCAGAATTCTCGGGGGGGGGGGTGATGGGGGGGGGGGACATGACAATGAGGAGAAAGGTGGCAGGGCAATCCTGGAGCCCAGGCCAGGAAAGAAGACCTAAAACCTTTATGGTACATGGCCCTCCAAAAAGTCTCAACTATGGGACTGCAGTAGAGACCCCAGGAAGTGGTCCAGCTGCACCTGCTGCTGCTGTAAGAGCTGGGTCTGGTCAGCTGAAGGCAACTGTCTTGTGGATAGAGCCCCATCTCACCCACACAAGGGGACCAGGGAGGAGAAGCCCCAAGACAGAGGACTCCAGCCAGGGAAGAACAGATCTCACAAACCCAGCTTTCGTCACAATGAAATGTGGGGCCTCAGGGCAAGTGTAAGTGCCTGTCTCCACAGAGGAGCTGTGTGTCAGGTGATGGGGACAGATGGGACACTCACCCCAAAGACACAGTAGACACCAGAGACTCTGGAGCCAACAGATGTGCCTTACAGATACACAGTGGGTCTGGGGAGCAGAAAAAGGCCAGGGAACTCATGAGAGGAAACCTAAAGATCATGACACAAAGCTCAAGGTAATAGGCATCACAGAGAACCCCAAGGTCATAGGAGAAATCATCAAGGTCAAAACCCAGGAAGAAAAACGAAGAGCACACAGCACAGGAGGAAAGGTCACAGGGGGAAATGGCAAGGTGGCGAGCTTCAGAAAGAACGTGTGAGGTCACAGATCCACAAGACACCTCAAGGCCCGAAGAGAAAATTTCAAGGTCACAGGAAGAATCCTGAAGGCCAAGAGTCACGTTCAAAGTAGGGATGCTGGAGGTCACGGGTTCAAAGCAGCAAGGTTCAAAGTCATAGAAAGAAATCCCAAGGTCAAGGGCAGCCAGGAAGAAATCCCAAGGTCACGACACAAAAGCTCAAGGTCACAGAGCAGACCCCCCTCAAAGTCACAGTTCTGGAAAAAACCTCAAGGTCAAAAATGAGAGTTCAAGGTCACTGGGGAAACATCAAGTTAACAGGAAAATTCAGTCACTGGGGCCACAGGAAGCTTAGGTCATAGGAAGAAACCCCAAGGTCATAGAAAGAGCCATCAAAGGTAATACTCAAGGTCGTGAGGACTCTGAAGGCCACAGGATCAAACAAGTTAACAGCTGGAAAATGGAAAACTGAGAGACTCATAGAATAGCTCCGATGCTCTCAGCCCACACACAGGTGGGGCTTGGGGAGTGGCGAATAGCAGAGATGCCCCAATCAGGCCAACATGTAACTCACCAAAGCCCACAGCTCACTTGGGTGTGCCTATGGAAAGGGGGGGTTGGGCAGATCCAGGGTCCCTTGTCTTGTGGGATGGACGCCACAAAACAGGCCCATAGGCCAGTTCCCAGGTGTCAGAGCCGCCAGACTTCATAGCATATGGAATTTCCCATGAGCACCACCAGGCTTCTTCTGGCTTTCCTGATTTAAGGGACGTTGACAGTGGACGAAGAGGCTTCCTGTAGATTGGCCTGAAGGGTAAAGGCCTGGCCCGAGTCGCAGCCCTCCAGCCTCTGACCCACGCAGTTCACCTGGATCGTGCCCAACTACAGCTCAGTAAGGGTGAGGGGCTGCACTGCTCAGTTTCCAGGAGAAAGCACAGCCTGTGGGCAACAGGGACCTCTGAGGGCCACCGAACCACAAGCTGCTCACGTTGACACATCCGGTGACTAATACCCCCCAGCTCCTGGCTGGCCGACACCCCTTGGCATCTGGCTCTGAAGAGGGTGTTCTCAAGCTTGAAGACAGGATCGTCCCCTCCGCTCTGTCCCCATTCCATTCAGGAGCCCAGGGCAGACAGCCTGTCCCTTTGGCAGCCCCCAACCCCGCTCTCTGACACACACCCCCCAAGTTTTCACACCCTCAAATCAACCATGGATGGAGCGACTCCAGGAAGCAACCAGACAAACAGGACCACAGGATGCATCCGACGTGCATGAAGTTTGTTGATTTTTTTTTTCTCCTTTTAGTTCAAAATAAAAAAAAATATATATATAGCAGGCTCTCAGGTATATAAACTGATAATATTAAAAATACAAAGTTCACCTTTACAAAAACAAAACAAAACAAGGAAACCACGCAAACACAATTCTGATTAACAGTGAAACCCAACAGCTTACTGTAAAATAACCTCAGTCATGTCCCCTCCACGCCGCCATAGACGCCATTTAGCAGTGGGGGGAGGGGGAGTCCTGGGGGGGGGGACCCACAACTGAATGATTCCCATAGTTCCCTCATATGTCTTAAGCTAGAAGATAACGTCAAAGGGTCTGAGGAACACAGGAAGGCAGAGGAAATGATGTATAGGTAGGTATATCATGTTTATTTTAATACACCTCATTAGTTTGGCTAGGAAAAAAATAACCGTCTCACTGTCCCGACTTACAGCAGCCTCGTGCGTGTTATCGACAAAAATGTCATCCAAGAGATTTAAAAAAAAAAAGAAAAAAGAAGAGGAAAAAAAAAAAGCTAGGCAGAGAGTAATAAAAAGGAGAAGCTTAATCACTTCATGGTGTAAAAAAAAAAAAAGAAAAAAAAAGAGGAAAGGAAAAAGAAAAAGATAAGAAAAAAGAAATTCCACGTAAGGCCATCAGGAAGGTCCTAGGCAGACTCAAGCGAGGTGGTGGCTTCCAGGCCCGTGGGCGTCTCCCACTTGTTCAGTCCCTGTGCCTAGGGGGGCTGGCAGGCAGCATCCCAGGCAAGCTCCGGGCGTCCTTGGCGAAAAGCACCTGTGCCCACCACTCGAGGGTCAGTCAGCCCTGCAGGGCGGCCCTTCCGTCGCCCACTTCAGTCTTTTTGTTTCTTCTGGTGGGGCTTTTTTTTGTTGTTGGGTGTGGTTTGGGGTGGTTTTTTTTGTTTTTTGTTTTTTTAAATTTTTTTGTTGTTTTTTTTTTCTTTTTTGTGGTTTTGTTTTCGCTCTCTGTGACAAGGAAGCTTTCTCGCTGTCTCTCCGAGTGCTACAGTACTTGCTTTTGATGTCACACTGAACAAACGGACACTGTCTCTTTGTCCTCGGACACAGTTTTTCACGGAGGAGAACAAAGACCGTACGCACATTGGCAATGAAGCACCGTACATAGTATGTTCAGGAATGTCACACGCCACGTACATCCGTGTCCCGGGAGAGGGCAGCCGGCTCATCTCACCTCACATCTGCGGGAAAGCAGCGAGAGTTGAGGCTATGACCACAGAGAGAAACACCAGGGCCACAACATATGTCTTAAGATACAAAGTTGATATATGTAATTTAAATTAAAAAAAAAAAAAAGTCCAATTTCCCCACAGTTTAAGTTTAATCAGATCTTCCCAATTTAAGAATTGGTACTAGGCTGGCTGCATTTCATAGAAGAGCCCATGCTCCCATTGCACAGATGGAGAAACTGAGGCATAGAAAGGTTTTTTTTTGGCCTTCCCCCTATCTTTATTTTTCTTCCAGCCCAAGGCCTGAACTTGTTGGAGGTTGGCAAGTTCAATCTCAAGGAGAACAGATGCCATCAGCCACCCTGTATGTGGCTCTCTGTGATTAATCAGAACAATGATTTCGTGTGGCTGTTTTGGTGCTGGTGATCAAATACTGGCCTATCACAAATCTATACCTCCCAGTTCCATAACAAACCAATGCTTCCAGGTTGCCAGCTGGACGCCGGCAGTCACCCGGCAGTCACGGTCACACCTGCCTGTCACTTGAAGGGGGTCCCAGTCAGCATCGGCCTCATCAGAGCCACATGGAGCAACCCCAAGGTCCTGCCCAAGGAGACACATGCCCGAGTCAGGCATCCCCGGCCACCCTCGTGTGGGAGCCAGGCCTCTCAGACACCCTATCTCTGAGGACTCTCTTGCCCAGAATAACTGTTTGTCTTGGATGCCCCTAAGTCCCCTGTGCCAGGAGGAAGGGCTCAGCCAGACAGGCTCCAGCCCTCCGAGCCAGACAAGCTGACACTCAGGACAGGTCTGGGAAGTGACATGCCCCACCCACATTCCCTACACTTCCGGGGAGGGGGGGAAGGGCGGGAGGCACAACCATCATAGGATGGGTTTGCAACAAGTATTCATTCCTAAGAGGCTCTACAGCCCTTCTTTACCCGCCCTTGAGCAGGCTCCGTGGGTCCTGAGGATAACTTGAAGGACAGACTCCACAGTGCCCAGTACTCCTCACAGTGCCACCCCTCCTGGTCTTACACAGATTGTGAACCCCCACCTCCTTTCCTGCTATTGCTGCTGGTTTACAAAAGCTGATGACTGCTCTGGCCTGGCCCCTTAGCTCTTCAGTACCACTCAACCTCCTCCGGCCTCATCATCTAGAGACGCCTCAGTCCGTTCATCAGTCAGCGCAGTGGGCAGCCTCCCCAGATAACTCCAGCAGAACCACCAGAAGCCCCGACCCTTCCCGCCACGGGGCACTCAGGCACCTGATCAACGACCAACAGAAGGGCAAAGCTGTAGCTGTAGCTGCGAGGAGACCCAGCCCAGCAGTCCCAGGAAGCACACAGAACCTTGAGCCAATCAGGGCCCACGGAAGCGGGACTCGCCGGTCTGATTGTGTCCCAGCCCTGCGAGGGAGTCCCCAGCTCACCCGGCAGGGGGGGCAGGGCCTACCTGGTCGGCCGCCTTAGGTGGGTTTTAACCTTTTTCTTTTCCGCTTTTTACCTGATTCCCTACGCCTTCCTGTCAAGGAAAGGGCAGGGAAGTGAGCGGCCTCCGGGAGGGCCTGGGGTGGGAAGCCGCTGTAATAAATACTGAAAGGTGTTTATCTTTCAGAAAGAAAGCGTGATCCACCCCGGTGCGGCCGTAGATACTTCCGGGTCTGTCTCTGCACCTGGGCTGCCTGAAGGCTGGCAATGTACTAGGTGGGTTGGGCAGGATGAAGGTCAAGACCCTGGGCCGCTGGGCACAGCCTGCAGGCAGGATCCCTGACTGTGGCTCTAGAAGCCAGTGTGGACAGCTGGGAAATCCAGGCCCGCTGACTCCTTCACTCAGGCAACTTTTCCACATCACGCTGTGATGGACTTGGTTAGGTCCGAGGTGACAGATCCCTCCTCCCATATCCCTCGGGAGACACACACACACACACACACACACACACACACACACGCCAACTAGACAGTGCAGCCACTCACCCGTCTCCTCCTCCCGATGGTCTGGGTTCAGGCTGGAGGTCGCACATACACACTCCAGGTGTTCCTCTAACCTCACCTGGACCTCCTTCAATTTTGGCTTCTTCCTGACATACTCCACTTTGGCCACCTGCCAAGGGGAAAAAAAAAAAAAAAAGCCAGGGTCAATACCATGTGCCCAAAGGGGACCAGCCTGCCGCACCCCAAACCGGGACTCAGATATCTAAACCCTTCCCAAGGCATCTGCCCTTGAGCTCAGGTCTGCTTCCACTCGAAATAAACCCCCCCAATGATGCTCGGCGTACAGCCGTCACCCCAGCACACCCACAAGTTCAAAACTTCAAACCCAGCCAGGACTACTCGGCAAGGGCTATGGCTGTTACCAGAGTGCTTCTGAGACCAGCACCCACAAAGCCCCGAGCCCCATCCCCAGCGCCATATAAACTGAATGAATGTGACGACGGCACAAGCCGTCAGGACGTGGAGGCAGGAGGACTAGGAACGTAAGGTCATCTTTGGCAACAGAGTGCTGAGGCCAACTTGGACTACAGGAGACTCCCAATTGCTCAAAAGATCTGAAGGAAATCAGCCAAGAAAAGGGTGAGCTGGACACAGGATGGCGGGGCGGGACATAGTACCACTCCGGTGTCCGCGCTGTCGTTAGTAAGAAACCGGAGCCTCCGCACGCCTTTAATCCCAGCACTTGGGAGGCAGAGGCAGGTGGATCTCTGAGTTCGAGGCCAGCCTGGTCTACAGAGTGAGTTCCAGGACAGCCAGGGCTATACAGAGAAACCCTGTCTCGAAAAAAAAAAAAGAAAAGAAAAGAAACGGGAGCCTCAGCTAGAAACAGCAGTGTGGCTACGATGCTTGCTGAGGGAGGGGGGGGCTCTCCCAACTCGTGGTCTCTGGAGAGACACGCCAACATAGCAACACACCTTCAGGTGGTAGAGAAAAAGTTCATACCGGACTCTAGAATCCCAGGCAAATCCTTCCGCGGTCCTGGCCAGATGCTGAGGCCTACAGGCTCACAACTCCACAGCCACTCCGCCATGAGTATGCCAACTCCACCCCCACACAGACGTGAATGTGAGTGGTGCTCCCAGCAGAGGAATGCAACTAACTCCATACCCTCCCCCATACCCATCCAGCAGTTCCTTAACCCGCCCCCAGCCCCCATCAACGGCTGCATCAGGAGGCAGCTTTGCTCTGTTCCAGCATGAGCAAAAATCCTCCAGGTCACCTCCCTCAGGGAGGAGTCCAGACACCAGCACTCACTGAACCCTCTTGGCCAGCCAGTGAGGAGGCAGGATTGTCACCTCCGCGGATAGAAAAGAAAAATCGGGCACAACAAGTCCTCTCCTGAGGTGACCCGCAGAGCGCGGTTGGGCGGCTCGTCCCAACCTCGATGCCACCTGGAACGTGTGCCAGAGAAGAGTCACCCTCCCGGCGCTGCAGAACTGCATACAACCAGTGCCAAATCTGTGTCCAGCTCCCAGAGCAGCTCTAAGAGATCGCTACCTCACATCTCACCATTCACTAGGGAAACTGAGGCTACAGCAGTGCTGAAAACCCACCCCAGGTGGTCTAGAGCACCTAGCGGTGGCAGCCTTGTGATATTCAATAACGGGGACAATGCGTGGCCCACCCAGAATAACTGGGGGAGCTTGGGCAGGGGAACATTCCCCACTGTTCTCCCAAGGGTCTTAAAGCCTCGGGAGCCAAGAGGACCCAAGCTTCAGAGTCCTGGGCACCAAACTCAGCCAGACTCAACTGTGGCTACCAACTTGGCTACATTAATGGTTAACATGGGTGCAAAGGGTGCCAGGTGCCCGGCGGGCGTGTGAAGTAGAATGGGTGCCTCAGGTGTGAACACAGTCTGCCAAGTATGAGCTCAGTATGTAGGGCGTGGGGCCAGGGGTCAGGGGTCAAGGGCCAGCCCAGGAGGTTTCGCTGCGTCAGAAAGCAGGAGGGACAGCAACCAGGGACTGTGAAAGCCAAGGAGGGCTTCCCCTGAGAGCCGTAAGCATGGTGCTATGTGGCAGGCTTCTGCCCAGGGGTCTTGCTCAGAAAGCTTTGGTGGCATACTAGGCCAGCCTGGGCATCTGTGTCGGGCTATGTTGCTGAGATACCTCCAATCTGACCTGTGAAATGGGGACAGGGGTCACACCCACCCAGGTAGCTCACGAAAGAACCAAGTTATCTCTGCAGAGGTACCCAGAGGTCAAGTGGGTATGGTGGGGCAGGCTGAGGCAGGAGGATTGCCTCAAGTTCAACCTGGTCTACATACTGAGTTCCACATCAGCCCAGCTATAAGACCATGAATCCAGAAAAAAACAAACAAAAGACACAACATTAAAGAATCACCTAGAAATGGGACACGGCCACCTTACAGGAGCTAGCTTCAACAGGAATCAATATTTGCACAGGATTCCTTTCTAAAATTAGGCCCCAAGTTCTGTTCAGAAAGTCACCATGTCTCCAGAAGCATTGCAACCCCTGGTCCCTAAGCTCAGAAATGTGGTCTCACACGCCATCCCAAGGAACAGAAGGGCAACCCTTCAAGGGTTCTGTCTCTCCCTTCAAGGGTCCTGTCTCTCCCTTCAAGGATCCTGTCTCTCCTTCAAGGGTTCTGGGGTCGGTCTGGGAGGAGGAACAACTTCTCCCAAAGGAAAAACATCAGCCAGTCCCAAGAGGAGCTGTAGACACAGGCGCCACAGTCCCCGACTTCCAAAGATGTCCACAGTCTTCGGTGATCCAGCAAACTTCAAGACTGCGTAGATAAGCCCAGGCCTGAAAGAGACCATGGCCACAGACACCAGCAGGTGAGTGCTCTGCCCCGCCCACCACAGCCTCTGTGGTTGGAACCAGGTGGGCCTCATAAGGTCGTCCAGCCTGACCCAACCCCTGACTGCAGGGCAAGTACAACCTTCTAGGTTGAGTCTAGGGGTCCCCCCCCCCACGTGAAGAACTGACGAACCGCTCCAGCTGGGGAGCCCTGTTCTTCCAGACAGCCCCATGGTTATCAGACAGAAACAAACAGTGGTTTATAGTAGCACCTGCCTTGGGAATGCAAGGATTCCAGCCGCTCTGCCACCTCTGTCTGGCCAGGAAATGGCTACATTTTTCACCCCGCAAAGAACATGTTATGAATAGTAAATTTTCAGAACTGCCTCCATGAAAGCAGAAAACGAGATGGTAAAGTCCCAGGAACCCCCCCCCCAACACACACACACACACACACACACACACACACCCCGCATTCCAGAGCTCCCTCAAGTTCAGAGTGAGTGTCACCTGGCCAGGCCATTATCCAATCACTCCCGTGCAAGGAAAGGGGCGGAGGGGGGGGGAAGGGGGGGAGGCTTGTCTTACTAGTCCAAGCCTCACGACAGTGGTGTCTATGATAAAAGCCACTGCTGATTGAGCAAAACACGGGGCACAGTCCCTCCTGCAGGTCAGCCGCCTGGACTCGATTATAGCCTGTTTTAATAGATGAGAAACCAGGTGCTGGCTAGTGAACAGTTTAGCCAGGTCCCACCCCCTTCTGCTTTCTAATCACCCACGCTTAAAAGGAGTGAGCCCCCAAGGCACAGCCCCCAGCGACCTGGGACCTTCCCAGAATAATCCTTTAACGTGACCAAGAGGGCACTAGGCTCTGGCTTCCAGAGTGTCCCACAGACATCCAGTGGGGGGTGGGGGGGGGCGGGGAGAGCTGGCGCCCAGGTCTTAAAGGCGGAAGACCCCTGTCCCGCCTGGCTGAAGGGATCGCAGCTTGATAAGCGTCTGAGGTGTTTTCTGTCATGCTGCCCCAGCCTCCTTGGGCCTCAAGCCCCTCACCAGAGGAGGGACCATGAGACTTGCTCCTTCAAGACTAAAGCCTGCCTGGCCACCTTCTCTGAAATCTTTGCAAAACCACCTGACAGAGCCCAGCTGGGACTCTCCTTAGAACACAGCTCCAGACCCTACTGAGTTGGGGGATACCTTCCTTCTAGAAGCCTGGAGCCTAGCCCAGCAGAGCCCCTACTTCCTGCATGTTAGAGACCGAGTAATGAACCTTCTTATCCAGCTCAGCAGCCAGGTCAAATGATGGCTCAGAGCTGACCTGACCCTTTGGCAACCCTAACCCCTGACCCCTGACCCCTTTGCAATCCCATGTAATGTAGACAGGAGAAGCCTCGCCTCTGTCCAAGCTAAACGCTTCATGGGCTCAGCTATGCTCCACTGCGCAGGCCCACAGGGCATCCTTTTCTCCACAACAGGGTATGGAGGACACAGCTAGCACTGGGGTCACGTGGTACATGCTGAGCACAGCAGGAAGGGCACAGGAGGCCAAATAGGGTACGGTCCTGGGCTGCTCAAGGATCATCCCAGCCAGCAACTGAGACGCGGAAGCAGGGGTTCAAGGCCTGCCTAGGCTACAGAGGGATCGGCCTGAGTGATCTAATTGAACCCTGTCTCACAATAAAAACCATAGAGAGCTGGGGGCGTGGCTCAGTGGGAGAGCCCCTGCCTAGAATTCCTCAGTGAGGAGTTGGGGGCGTGGCTCAGCGGTAGAGTCCCTGCCTAGAACCTACCAATGAGGGGCTGGGTGCTTGGCTTAGTAGTAGAGCCCCTGCCTAGAATCCCCAGTGAGACACTGGGTGTGGCTCAGTAGTGGAGCTACCTAGAATCCCCCAGTGAGGGGCTGGGGTGTGGCTCAGTGGTAGAGCCCTTGCCTAGAATCCCCCAGGGAGGGGCTGGGGGTGTGGCTCAGTGGTAGAGCCCCTGCCTAGAATCCCCCAGGGAGGGGCTGGAGGCGTGGCTCAATGGCAAATGTTTGCTTGTAATGAAAAGTTCTGGGCTTAACCTACAGCACTTTCCTACAAAGAAGGAAACCACACACACACACACACACACACACACACACACATTGGGATCAGGCTGAGGCCACATAACATAGATGTGGCTGTTATGAGCTTCATCATCAGCCCCACCCCTGCTGACCAGAGTCTGGGACTTCTGCGTCCATCTCCCTCCATCCAGGTCAGCACCAGCCTCTACCCCAAATGCTGCAGGCCTGGCATCCACAATGGGGCTCCTGTTCCAATGACCTTCTGTCCCTTCTACCAGAGCCTGCAGTGTCTGAGGCCGGATGCCAACCCCCCAACTCCCCAGCTCTGGGTGGGCGGCAGTGGTGGTGAGTATGGGTGGGTACTTACAAAGGACTAGGGAGAGCCTAGCCCAACCAGGACTAGATCAGTCCCTTTCAACTGATCAGGACCCTGCTGAGTCCCGTATAGCACACGGAAGAAGCAATCATCAGGAATGGGTAACAGTGTTGGTGGGAATGAACAGTCCCTGTCCCAGAAGCTGGAGACTCTGAAAACCTCCAAGTCAAAAGCTCCCCCCCCACACACACACACACGGTCACCCATCCTTTCAACCCTGTTTATTCCTACACCCACATTTCAATAGCTCCCTCTCATAACCAGCCCCACCAGGCAGAAAGCCGAGGAAGGATTACCTCAAATTTAACACCAACCTGGGCTACAGAGTTCTAAGCCAGCCTGGACTACACAAATCCATGGCAGACAAGCAAGGAACAAAGCCAGGCAGATTGAGAAAGAGAAAGACCTACTCTGAACCGAATCTACCACCTGTACCCAAAAGAACAAGATGGCAGGTTTCCAGAGGAGACTCCTCCATATGCCATCAATGGGAACCCTGAGGCCCAGAAAAAGGGTGAGGCTGGTCCAGGTGACACAGGCTGCCAGGGTGCTGGAGCCACCTCTGATAGCATGTCCCTGCGGCTTTTACATCCTGCTCAATCTCTGAGGGTGGATGGCAAGCCTAGTGAGCACCCCAGACAAGTCCGGAGAACCCTGGGAAAAGTCCGTGGCTGTCAATAGGGCATCCGGCCCCAAAGATGCCTGCAAAGATGCGTGGGGTTTATTCCATCAACTCCCTGTAGAACTCTCTAGAAACCAAACGCCAGACATTAAAGTCAGTTCCAACTAGATGCCTGGGTTGTGGGTCACAAATGAGCTCGTGAGTGTAGTTCCTTACCAAGAAAGGTGTTCTCCTGGTACCTACCCTCCACTGGGGCCAAGGGTCACAGCAGGGTGGGGGGGTTCAGATAGATTTACTAGGATGGAAGAATGGGGTCTGAAATCTTCACACATGATTCCAGGGATCCTGGTGCACGCACACACACGCGCACGCACACACACACGCACACACACACACACACGCACACACACACCCAAAGCATCATGGCTACAACAGCCAGGCTGAGTCAGAAGTAAACGTTGTCCTCAGAGGCATTCTAGACCCTCGGTTATTGAGAGCCCAGATCCCACGGCTGGTACCCTCTCAGTCACCCAACGGTCCCATGTTCAGCAAAAGGCCTTCAACCTGTTGGAGCCAGTTTTCAGACTGCAGACCCGGCTTAGAGCATTGGTTCTTAACCTGTGGATTGGGACCCACCCTGGGGGGGGGTCACATCAGAAATCCTTGTATTTCAGATATTTACATTGTGATTCATAACAGTAACGGTTATGAAGGAACCGACGAAATGATTCTGGGGTCTGGGGTCACCGAAGCACGAGGAACCGTATTGAAAGGTCGGAGCATTGGGAAAGGCGAGAACCACAGGTCTGATGGACGGAACTGCCAAGGCGACAAGTATCACAGAAATGCACACACACAAGAAAGACAACCAGGCTTCAACCACGTTCTTAAGACTCATGGCCCCGGGGAGGAACGAAACCTCTGGTGGATGGAAACCCTCCATCATCACACACGAAGGCCAGCACAGAGGAACCCAGGTTCAGAGAAGGGAACAGACTCGATTTCCACTGTCACCTCTGCAGACAATAACCATGCATGGCAAATTACGGGGCCCCAAATATCCCTCATGGTGATATTTGGCTGAATTAAAAAGCGCCCTCAGCAGGGTGGTGGTGACACACGCCTTTAATCCCAGCACTTGGGAGGCAGAGGCAGGCGGATTTCTGAGTTCGAGGCCAGCCTGGTCTATAGAGTGAGTTCCAGGACAGCCGGGACTACACAGAGAGACCCTGTCTTGGGGGGGGGAGGGGAGCGCGCCCTCATCGAGGGAGCTAGGAAGACCGAGAAAGCTGATGAAACTTACAAGGCTTGGGAAGCTCAGAAAATTACAAGATTCACAAGTGTCCCTCCACATACACAGTGAAGTAGTAACTGCTACAGAGGGAAGACTCTCTGTCAGAGAAGCGGAGAAAGTTCTAGAGATGCAACTCTCGAACTTCAGTCCTCGTCCGTGCTAGGGTGGGCGCTCCGTGAAACATCTGCCTTTGAGTCACCCGCACTCCTGCAAGGCTTCCAAATAACCTCATTGGCTAGTAAGCTGGACGGCGACGGACCGCCCTCAGGGCCCAACCCAGACGCTATCCTATCTAGGATGGAGAGACATTTGTTCACAACTCCCCAGTGGCGCAATAAGGGACCAGAAGCACAGCGTGACCACTGAGTATCCCACAGTCCAACATGGAGGCCACTGAAGCCCGGCCCCCTGGCCTACACGAAACGGCGTGCTGACAACCTTAAAGCCACACAGGCCATTCCCGACGCCGCTTCTCAAACCATCCCATCAGCCCGGGAGCATTCTGGGAGACTGACCACGGGAAAGGGCGGCGCTCACCTTGACGCTGCGGTGGTGGACCCTTGAGGGCTGGCACTTGACGCTGCTGGTATTACAGCAGCCGGTACAGCGCTTCACCTCCACACACGGGGGCCAGATCAGGAAGTTGGCCGATGTGGGGTCCACCTGGCTCCGAGGTATCTCATAAATGACCGTTCTGGTCTTGCAAACTGCGGGAATGGCTTCCTCTGCAAAGGCAAGAGGACCGTGAATAAGGAAAACTAGGAATCGACCTGCAGTGCACAAAAAACATGACCTCTGATCTCCCAACCCAGAGATGCCCACCCAGGGTGCACCTGGGCAGGACTCACCCCTGCGACAGCTCCCAGTATGAAAGGACATTCGTTGCCAATAGCCCCCCCCCCCCCCTGAAAGTACAGGGCTGAAACTCACATCAAAGCTACAGACATAGTCCAAGGCCAACCTGGGCAACTTAAGGAGGTCTTGTCTCAAAGTAAAATGTGAAGTCAGCTGAGAAAATGGCTCATGGGTACAATGCCTAGAATCCCCCAGTGAGGGGCTGGGGGCGTGGCTCAGTGGTAGAGCCTCTGCCTAGAACCCCTCAGTGAGGGGCTGGGGGCGTGGCTCAGTGGTAGAGCCCCTGCTTAGAATCCCCCAGTGAGGGGCTGGGGGCGTGGCTCAGTGGTAGAGCCCCTGCCTAGAACCCCCCAGGGAGGGGTTGGGGGTGTGGCTCAGGGGTAGAGCCCCTGCCTAGAATCCTCCAGGGAGGGGCTGGGGGGCGTGGCTCAGTGGTAGAGCCCCTGCCTAGAATCCCCCAGTGAGGGGCTGGGGGCGTGGCTCAGTGTAGAGCCCCTGCCTAGAATCCGCCAGGGAGGGGCTGGGGGGGCGTGGCTCAGTGGTAGAGCCTCTGCCTAGAATCCCCCAGGGAGGGGCTGGGGGGCGTGGCTCAGTGGTAGAGCCTCTGCCTAGAACCCCCCAGGGAGGGGTTGGGGGGTAGCTCAGTGGTAGAGCCCCTGCCTAACCCCTCCCCCCCAGTGAGGAGCTGGGAGCCTGGCTCAGTGGTAGAGCCCCTGCCTAGAATCCCCCAGGGAGGGGTTGGGGGCGTGGCTCAGTGGTAGAGCCCCTGCCTAGCACCCCCCAGGGACGGGCTGGAGCTCAGTAATAGAGTATTTTCCTAGCATGCACAAACCCTTGGTTCCACCTCATGCCCTTCCTTGATTTTGCAAGCCAAAAAGTGGGACATCAGAGGAGCAGCTCAACCCGTCTCCACATAGCCGGAGGCTGGGGACCTGTCTATGAAAGCCAGAAAACTACACTTATTTGTCGCCCTGAGAACAGCCAGTCTGGGGCCAGCTGCTTGGCAGGTGTGCATAGCAGATAAGAAATCCCCTCAGGACCCTGAGATACACACCCTTCTCCTCCTCAGGCAGTCCTCGTTAACCCCATTTAACCCTAGACCCTGTTGCTCACTATAGAGTGGCTGCCTGGTAATTGTCTTTGGGACTACCCAGTGTGGGGAGGCGTGGCTGAGGTACCAGGAAGGCCCTGGGGCCTTGCCACTGACTGTCTCTGCTGACCTATCAACACTGAAGGGGGCGGGGCTGGGACGACTCAGAGCTGGAAGGGGTGATGGGTCAGGGAGACAGCTAGCTATACAGGAGTGAATCACTCCTAAGAGACGCTAGAGATATGCACACCGCCAGCTGCCAAGGAACGCCAGAGGAGCTGCACAGGTGTCTACAGACTCCCCGGGAGTGAGAGGGGAAAGCGTGAATGAACAGGGATGGGGACCAGACTCCTCCCTGCCCTCAGGGGCCAGCATTGATCTTCTGGACATGAGTCCCTCCAACACAGAGGCCCCAAACACTGGGCCGGGCACACTGCTCTGGGCTCCTGGGCTTGGCCACTCTGCTTTTCTCATGACAGTCCTTGTGGAGAGTCGTCTAAGTGGGTCTCATGTAAGGGCCTTCGATTGCCGTCGGTACCCCTCAGTTCAGTTGGGAGTAGGGATTCTATAGTCCTACTGGGATGGCTGAGGGTTGGTTGGAAACTACCATCCTCTCACCTCAGGAATGCTCCCTGTCAGAAGCTAGGAATCGATAAAAATCTACCTTTATACCAGTAACTAAATCTCAGAGACAGGGATCTGCTTGCACAGGATCACACAGCAGCCAGTACCTGAACAGGACATAGGCTGGGCTGGGACTGGGCGGATCACACCTGAAATTCCACCCTTTGAAGAAAATATATACATCTTGGGAGAATGAATGTGTGTGTGTGTGTGTGTGTGTGTGTGTGTGTGTATTTTCCCCCCAGAATGAGGGCGCCAAAAGTGAGTGAGTGAGGTGGGGTCTCTGGAAGAGGTATCCTCCCTCCAGCTGTGGACCCCAGCACACTCCAGCCTGCACCCAGTCCCCAGCTGAAGCCCAGAAACATGCTAGAGCTCACATCAGGAACTGAAAATTAAGCATGGCCTGCATTTTTCCAACGAAGCCTCCTGGTAGACAGGCCCTGACAAGACTGGGCACTTAAGGAATTTATAATGTTCCCTCCTGGAAACTCTTGGCCCAGGCACAAGACTGCAGAAGGGCAGGCGGGAGACACTCTAGAGAAAGAGGGCTGCCTCCACCACGGGGAGGGCAGGAGGCCAGCGAAGCCTTTGTCTGGTGGAGGAGGGATATGTGCCCGAGGCCTCTGAGTTAGCAGGGAGCACTCAGCTCCAGCAGGGAGCACTCAGCTCCGGCAGGAATCTGCCCCCCTCCAGCTGCCGTGCTCACCAATACTTCTCTTCCTGCGAATGGGCACAGGCCGCTTCTCCGGCACATGCTTAATGGCGTGGGACCCATGGGCTCTCAGGCTTGTCTCCAAGGCATCCTCAGCCCCTAAAAGTAGAAAAGAAAAATATGGTAAAGTGCCCACATGTATGCATCACATCCCGGGACCTAAACAGCTGGGGCTTATACAGGTTTCAGAGCGGGAGGACAAAGGGCCCAGTCCCCAACCCCAGACCGCACAGGGCGCCTTCAACCAACTCCCTGTATCCCGTCAGGATGCATGTCTCAAAAGCGCAGCTTTCCTGTGAAATTCTGAGGTTCTTTCAGGAAAAGCATTCAGGTTACTCTCCCTTATGACCCTGAAAGGGAACCCTTGGAGAACTGGGTCAGGAAAAGTCCCAAGGCCACCCAGCTGGGCCCAGTTCTGAAGCAGTACCACTATCACAGCCTAAGTATAAAATGGGAAGGGCGGCTGCCTCTCCTGCTGTTGTGTGTGCAGCGCCTCCCTCTTGTAAAGCAGGCTTTTGATGAAATGCCCTAACCTCTGAGGGGGCATCGGAAGCAACGCCAGACTGGGCGGCAAGCCAACCTCCAGTGTTCCTGAAATAAGCCTGCTCAGAGGGCCAGAGGCCATGAGAAACTGCAAAGGGGTGCGGCTGGTAGCTGACAGAGGAGTGAGGCTAGAGTCCCGAGGGCCAGCCGGGTGAATAAGGCAGGGGAGACATACAGAAGAGAAGAGGGGAAGGGAAGCACCAGTACCTGAAGGAGCGAAGTGTTCACACCTTGAGGGCCACCAGGCGCTCAGCAGAGGCAGAGAGCCCCCGACTTAGGACAGAGTTGAGGTCAGCCTGGAGAACCCAGCCCCTGAGATACACTGGCCCATAACAGAGGAAGAGGCTGCTACACTGGCCCCCAAGTTCTACGATTCCACATGCGGTGCAGACATGACCAGTCCCCAAATATAATTAATCTACGCCTGGCTTCCCCAGCCTATACCATGGAGAACTTCAAGCAAAGTTGAAGTCCCCCTCCTTCCTGTGCCACTTTTCCCCCAAGGACACTGTCCCCTGCGCAATCTCCCTTTGGGTCCCAACATTTAGTGACATTCGGCCCAAGTAGACAGCCCTCCTAGCAGGCAGGTAGGAAGCCTACTAGGTACCACACCATCCACTACCAACAGGAGACATGCCAGCCTCCTCCACCCTGAGACGTCTCCTACCCACACATTTAAGATAAAAAGCAAAGCCTCGCCTAAGGTGTGAATGTCAACGATGAATCCGAGCCCAAAAAACTATTTTAAAATGACTCAATGTTCCAATGGCACCGATTTTATTTTAAGACCCAAAATAAGATCAGAAACTGCTCATGCAGTAAAAATTTCCCATCAACCCAACGGACACAAAGAAGCATCTCTTCACAAAAGAGTGACATGGTGAGTCACGACCAATGACCATCCTGCTGAGACCGATCCAAGAAGAAATGAATGGGCCATCCACTGACGGGGCCTGCGAGAGTGTGGGGTGGTACCCACTGTGCTCCTCCGATGCCTCACCTGCCTCGACATGCACATAGTAGGTGTCACTGACTTTGCGAAGGCCAGGGCACTTAAGAGTCCAGAGAAACCGAACAGACAAGGACAAATCAGGCAGGCAGGGTGTGGTGAATCCCCTCACTGGAGAGGTAGAAGGATGTGGAGTTCAGAGTCCAAGGTCATCCTCAAGATACAAAGTAAATTTGAAGTCAGCCTGGGACACACAAGATCCAGTCCCCCAAAACACACAAGATCCAGTCTCCAAAAAATCAAAACAAAACAAAACAAAACAACCACTCGGAAATAAATACCGAAAGAAAACGCTGGGATCCTCCAAGAACCAGAGATCAATAGATCCAATTCCCCAACCCAACGTCGTCTCCTGACTGAACTTACTACAGACAAACTCAGCCACAGAGACTGGCCACAGATCCTACTCAGACAAGCGCACTTTGTACCTCCCAGATCAAGAGAGGTGGTCATGAGCCGGACGGGGCAGCCTAACAGGAGGATCTGAAGTGCAAGGCCACCCTTCTCAAGAAACAAAAACAGGCTGGTGATGTAGTTTATCTGAAGGAGAGTCCAGAACACACAAGACCCTGGCCTCTGTCCCCAATGCTGCGTTAGGTAAGTATGGTGATGAGTGTTTGTAAACCTTTTCCCATGGAAGTAGAGACAAGAAGATATCCTTGGCAACTTAAGGGAGCTCAAGGGCAGCCTGGGCTACTTGAGACCACAGCTTTAAAATAAAGAATAAATAAGTAAACAGATAAATAAGTCACAAGCTCACTGTTGATCCACCACCATGGAATCTTTGATGTGTGGCAGATGCTTTGAGACGATATCCTGTGTGACACAGCCGAATCCATCATGAATTGGTGGCTCAGCCCCTCTCAGGTCAAAGTCACCTCCCTTTATCCTATGCAGATGTGTGAGTGACAGTGTCTGATTACTAGATGAAGGACAGACAGTCCACTAGCCCTGTCCTGGCTACAGTATTGTGAGTAGCCTGGGATGGGATGTTTATGTATTAGTTACTCAATGACCCATGGGCGCCTGGCCAGCAGCTCTAGAGAACAAAGCTCCCGTTACACCACACACACACACACACACACACACACATACACACTCACACACGCTCACGGTCGACCTGAACTTCTGAGCTGTGTAGTTCACAGCAAGGCAGCATGCCAGTAATGGATCTCCGGACCTAAAAGCCACACTGGAAAGACCACTTAAGAGATCCTTGACTGCCATGGAATGCTCTGGGCTCAGGGACATTCTTGGCAACGCACTGGAATCCTGCCACCTCTGGAGCTGGGCCACACAGCCAAGGAGCTGCAAGGTTGGGAGGAGATGCCTTCAGGGTTTCCCCATCTGGAAAATGGGGATGCTGCCAGCTCACTAGACAAGCCATGTGCCAATCACAAAGCTCCACCCACTTGGATGAGAAGCTGGCTGGGGAGCCTGGGACACCCCTAAGTCTTTCTCTCTGCTGTCTGCGACCTAGATGTAGAGACAGCAAGAATTCCCCTGGAAAGGTCATCCTGGGGGAGGTCCCAGTGAAGACCCCTTCCAGCTGACTCTAAAACTGACTACCACAGCAGTCTCCAGCCTCCTCTAGCAGCCAGAGCCACAGGGCTCCTCCCTCCAAGAAGAAGGGGCAGAATATGAATGAGAAGCAACCAACCAAGACTAGTTTCCAGGTAGTTTCCACAACCAGAGCAGGAGGATAGGCCCAGCAGCAAGGAAGACCCCACTTTGGGGTTGGTATCACCATGGGTCCCCTCCAGCCCTATCTTCAAGATGAGGAAGCCAGGACGGCAGCAGAAGTCCACACTCATACTTGGCTTCCAGAAGTTTCCATGGGAGACCCCAAATGTCTGACAGGTAGAATGAGGGTGGGGATGTTCTAAATGTGCACACACACACACACACACACACACCAACAACAACAACCATTCTTTCAGAAGCAATTTGAAACCTCCAGGGGCCAGGGACAGCTTTTGCTCTCTTTGGACCCTCCCAAGGAGGAGGCCCTGATCCAGGAGCTTCCAGGCCCCCCCATTGGGCACATCAGCTTAATCTTAACAGAAGCTCGGTGCTAAAAGCATTAATGGTGGGGGGTGGGGGAGGCGTGGCTGCAGGGAACAGCATAAGAATGGTCCCAGCAGCAAGTGAATGGCCCATTTCCCCAACATCCCGACAGCAGGAGGCCTGGCCCTAGGCTTAGCTAAGGCAGGAAAGCAGTCTGCCTTCTCCAAAGCCTTTGGGGGATCAGAAAAACACTCTGGAAGTATTTCCCCGAAGTGACCCAAGCCAAGTCCTCCACCCAGGCCTACTCAAAAAGGGATCAAATCAAACCCCCTGACCCAACTCTTGATCTCTAAGTGAAATCCTAGGCCTGCCACTCCTGATAAGGATCAGGCCAAGGATTTCCTGGGTCAAGAAACTACTGAAACGGGGCCGCCTTGTTTAAAAAAAAAAAAAAAATGATTTTGGCATGCAACAAAAACAGTTCAGGCCTCTCCACCACCATAATTAGGTACAAATTTCCAAATGGCTAGACCATGTGATTTTACTTAATTCTCTCTCACCACTCGCCCTTTCTGAAGTTTTCAAGGAGGGGGAAAATCGTCACTTGGAATTCTTCATTTTAGCGTCCTTTAGTTCCTCCTGACAAACTCCCTGGGGCCTTTTTTTTAAGCTGGTAGATTGTATCCCAGTGTGTCAAAAAAAAAAAAATATATATATATATATGCATATACATACTTACCCAGGCTAAGTGTTCATTTTGAAAAGGTTATCTATCACAAAAGACAGGAGGAGACCACGTCCTCCAGCACAGAGGCCACCTCTCCCATCCCCATCCATCCCCATTTATTTTTTAGCCCTCGTCGATCCGGATCTAATCCATCTCTGCATTTACTAATTATTTTCTACAGTGGCTTGGCTCTGGCCCGAGGCGGGAAGCCCCCAAAATAGCCCCAAGCGCCAGTATCCCAGGCGCGCCTTTTTACAGGAGGGTAAGGAGAAAAACATCGGCCTCCTGCGGCCACCACAGGCACCCAGCCCCGGGCGATCAAGGCACCAGGGAGTGGAGTTTACAAAAGGCCCCGACCGACCAGCTCCCTTAAGCCCTCTGGGGGCCCTCGCCAGGAGAAAACTAGCCACAGCCACGCTCCCTCCGGGCCGGCTCCCGCGCTCCCGGGCCAGAAGCAGCCACTGACCCGCACATCTGGCAGGGTCTTTCGGCACACTCTAAAACTGAACTTTCAGTGACACACCCGCTGCGTTTCCCTTAAATGCAAAAACAACCCCCCGGGCGAGCGAAGCAACCCTCGGCTGCCGCCGGGAGAGAAAGTGGCAACTGCAAGAGAAACGCCTGACTCATACGCCTGGGCGTTTATGGCCGGCGAGTGGAGTCTGACCTTTCGGTGCGCTCCTGCGCAGCGCCCGGCCCGGCCGAGCGCGCAGGGTACGGTTCCTCCCGCAGCCTGCCCGCCCCGCCGCACGCGCCCTCCTCGTAGCCAGGGCAGGGCAGGGGCGCGATTTACCTACGGAGTCTATCTCCAAGAGTCGCTGGAGGTCCCGGATGCTGTGGATCTGACTTCGAGCCAGCCGCTCGATCAACTCCCGGGGTATCTCGGCTTCCTGCAAGCAGACCACACCGTCAGGACGCGCCTAGGGGTTCCAGCCCGGACCCCAGAGGCCACGCGGCCCGGCCCGACCCTCGCCAAACCCTAGAGCCAGAGAATCGGGTGGGGGCTACATGGGACCCCCTAAGTCCTGCACACTGTTCCTATCTGTCTGACCTTGGTAAAAAATACCCCAACACAACCTTTGACAGTTCAGACAAAAAACACCCGCGGTCTAGCCCTCTCCAGGGTGTCTGGGGGCAGCCAGGGACCCGAGGAGTTTCTGGTCTAATAGCTAAATCCACATGTAGAAACAGAGGGTCGAAATGCGTCACGCATCCACGACTGGAGTTACAGCAGCCTCAACACTTTAATCTAGCCTGAGGGTTCAATTTCACTTCGGGAATCTTGAGCCGAGCCCGCAGGGAAGAGGGTCTTCGCTTCCCCCGCCCCTACAAGCACGCGCTCCCGGTCGCCCCACCCGGCCCCGGCCCAGTCACGGCCCTAGCGCCGACTAGGACGCCCAAATCCATCGGGGCTTAGAGAGGCTGCAGGGAACGCAAGGGGTTAAATATCCACCTCGCGCCTCTCCGGTCCCTGCCCAGACCACCCCCACCGTTCAGCCTCCCCCACTCTCCCTCCCGGTTTTTAAAAGGGAGTCAGGGTCGCTGGAGGACTCAACCACGAAGTTCCCACGACAGGGGCTGTGGAAAGTCATTCATCACGGCAAAGCTCCCGGGGAATGGGGGGTGGGGTGGCGGTGGGAGGGCGCGGGCGCCTGGCCCGGCCCCAGCTGCCTGGTTCAGCCACCTGTAAGCAGGCCCTGGGCGGGCGGAGACTGCTCCAGCCCTGCGTCGGACTGGGTTTGGGGACCGGGAACTGGGGACTGCGGCTGGGCGCTGCCCACCCTGCCCAGTCCCGGGCTTCGGCCGCACCCTCCTCTACCTGCTTACTGCCCGCCCTAGTCCCCTCCCAGGGCACGGTCAGTTTACACACACCCCCTTTCCCGCTGCCCGCACCCCGTTACTGCATTGTCCGCTGCGTTCTGGCTGCCCCTTCTGGAAAGGCACCCAGAGCCCCCCGAAGTTTCTGCCCACGGGTTCACCTCGCGGCTCCCCCGTCCCCCTCCAAGGCGGAGCGACGCAACGCGCTGGAAACTCACCAGACACACTTGAGCATGGCAGAAAATAGAACCCAGTTGGGATTTTTTTTAAAAAAAAAAAAAATTAAATTAAAAAATTTACACCAACCCTGACATTATCAAAATGCTCTTTGCAGCGCTAGAAACAGGTAGCCGAGGGGGGCGTGCGCCGAGGGAGCCGAGTGGGGACAGAGGCGCGGGGGTGGCACCCACCTCGGCCAGGGCATGGGCGAGGTATCCGCAGCCGAGGAGCAGCAGGCAAGCCCAGGTCCTCATCGCGTCCCGAGGCGCTGGAAGCTCGGCAGGGAGGCGAGGCCGCGGGGCGGGCGCTCCAGCCGGGCTCCTGTGGCGGCGAAATTCAGTACCATCCCTCAGGGAGCGCGGCCCGGAGGAGGGTGGCGCGGAGAGCAGAGAGCCTGCGGAGCGCGCTCGGCGCGAGCAGCGAGTGCAGAGCCAGCGAGGAGGAGGAGGAGGAGGAGGAACAGAGTCGCGCCGGGAGCCTCCTGGGCCGCCGGGTAGGGGGTGGGGACGGAAGGGGCGGAGGGCGGGGGCTGGGCTTCTTCCTTGGTGCCTTCCCCGTGCTGGCCGCCGCCGCGCTCGCTCCCCGTCGCAGGCTTTAGGAGCGACCCGGCCGGTAAATCCGCATATTTGCTGCCGTCAGCCCCGGGAGGGGGACCACGGAGCGTGGCTGCAGCTCCCGCCGCACCACCGATCACCTGTCTGGACGCTCGGCCCGGTACCAGCTACCGCCTCGCTTCTCCCTGTGGGCTTCGGACAGCCCCGAGAGCCTGTCCCCGGGCCTTCCTCTCGCCGCTGCCGCCCCGGGCCGGGCACGGCGCGGCCCAGCACGGCGCGGCCCGGCGGCCTGCGTGCGCCCCTCCGCGGCGCGCCCTCGGCTACGGCGCGGCGCTCCGCCCTCCGCCCGCCGGGGCCGGGCAGCTCCCGCGGCCGCGCCGCCTGGCAGCAGCCAACCCGCCCGGGGCCTCGCTACGCCGCCTGAGCGGGCCGGAGGACGGGCGGAGGGCCGAGCTGGCGCCGCTGCCGCCGCCGCCGCAGCAGCAGCAGCCGCGGGAAGACCAGAGGAGGAGGAGGAGGAGGAGGTGGTGAAGAAGGCGCAGGCAGGCCGGGCTCCCGGAGTTGAGCGGGCTCCGCAGGACGCGTGTGTGGAGCCGGCCGGCGACAGGGAGGGGGTTATAGCGCCGCCACCGTGCCCCTCCCCCGCCCCCGCCCCCCCCGCCTCCCCCGGATTCCGGGCCCGGGACCCGCACCTCGGAAGCGCTCAGGGGTCTCGCGGGCCAGCTCGGGCCCGGCCGCCACCGCCACTGCAGTGGCCACACACGCGCTCACGCAAGGCAGCTAAATTCATCCAAGCTCGGCGCCGGCGGCACGGAGCCCACAGGCGCCGGGGCTCCCGGAGCGCCCCTCCCTCGAGCTTGCCCACCCTTCAGTGCCAGCTGCAATCCTGCGGCACCGGGCGGGGAGGGGAGGAGGCCGCTGCAGAAGCACGGCCGTCTCCGGCTCGCCTCTCTCTCGGGCCCCAGCGGCAGTAAAGGGCAGCGCCCAGAGCTGCTGCGCCAAAAAGGGCATGAGAGTCGACTTGGCCCCCTCCCGGCGCTCGGGCCGCTTCCCACTGTAAGGATCCAGTGCTCCAGCCTTCCCCTCTCCATAAAAGGAGGGGGAGTGAGTCTTTGCGGAGAGGCGGGGCGGGTTTAGGGGCGCGTCTAGGGCACTCACCTGACGGCTGCCACGCGCCCGCGCCCCAGAGCCAAAGCCTGGGACACCTGATTGAGGAACTTGCACTCTGGTGTGGAGGTGGGAGCGAGGCTAGGGTCGGGGAGGAGGCTGCCGCCTGCCTCATCGCCACTTTGACACCCTGCGCCCTCCAGATCCTTAGCCCCTGGTCGAAGGCCCGGCCGCACCCTGAAAGGGGAGCCGATGGGATTGAAGGAAAGATAGAAAAGAAACCGCGGGTGAGGAACTCCTGGGTTCTGCTTTGAAAGCCAAGGGAGCGCAGAGCGCCACCTCCGGCCAATTCAGACGGGTGGCGGGGAAGGCACATGCAGACAGAAGTCTGATCAGGGCTGGAAGGTGATTCCTGGTGGGGATGTGACTCGACGGCAAGGCAAGGCCAGTCCGGTCAACTCCTTGACATACACTGGAGATAGAGGATTGTGGACCTTTCAAATCCCAAAGCTAGATAGAGCCTAGGGCTCTGGAGGCTATGGAAGGCTCTAAGGGTCCGGGTGCAATGTAATACCGCCCTTCCAGGTCACTCCCTTTCTTGTGAATTAACCTGTGCACCCAGCCCGGGCCAAATCCCCCACCAATCTCCTTTGTCCCCAGACAAAGGCGCAGCGGGGCAGGAGCCTTTCATCCCCAGCTCCCCAGGTTCCTGCATTTCAAAGGCCGAGCTATAAGGGCCCTACGAGGGCGGCTCACCTAGCCCCAAAAACCTGGTGGGCGTGGAATGGAGGGGAGTTGCTGAGGATAGTTGGAGCCCAAATCTACAGACTTCCATAGGCCTGCAGGCCCCCTCGCCACGCCCCAGCCCTAACACCTCGGGATGCTTAGGGGAATAAGAGGACAGCCTCTCTTGGCCTAAAGAGGGAGTCTGGAAAACGTTGAGAAGCGCCCCCCATCTCGAGGTCTTCGAAAAGCCCAGGCCTGGTGAAACTTTGTGCTGCTTAGAAGAGGGAGACTCACTGGATGGCTTCTGGCGGCGATCACCAGGACCACGCTGGACCGGAGTTCCTCACCGTTTTGTCCCGATTGTTCCGCGCGTCCTGTTCAGCCAAGCCCTCGGCCTTCTCCCAGGCAGAGAGGACCAGAGGACACCTCTTTGCTGTTCGATGACCCGGTGTGACGGTGGATGTGAGAATCCAGGAAGAAGATCGGGTTGCATTGCTGAGGGGATGCCGCGCCCGCCCGTCCGGCCACCACCTCCGCATGGAGGCTGCGGGTTCCTGGGGACCCCACCTAGTTCGGTGCTTTTTTTTTTTTTCCTCCCCTTACTCTCTTGGCGCTGCAGGGACGCCCAGCTGGAAATCAAAACGGGGCGGGAGGGATTCTGAAGACGCAAGGGGACATCAGGGACCAGAATGAGGCTAGGCCTGGATGCATCGCCCGGGACGCGGGAGCCACGGGGAGCTGGGCGCAGGCACTGCTCTAATCGCCGACCGCTATTAAAAATAAAACCGCGACCCGTCGTCATAGCGACCGCAACAACAGCGGCCGCGCGAGGGTGGTAAGAGCTTGTGCAGCCGGGCGCCAGCCGCCTGAGGGGACTAGGGCACGGGCCCTTAAGCTTACAGGGTACTCTGATGTGAGACAACGACTCCTACACCCCCCCCCACACACACACAGCCCCCGCTTGCTGTTATTCCTGGTTCCCGTTAGACTCCTGGTCTCTGAAAACTGGGACTGTCATGAGGTCAAGAGCGTAAAGGACCCCGCTGGCTCAGACTACTCTCCTTCCACCACCCCACCCCCGCCCCCCCCAATGCCTCGACTTCCCTTGGGACCTTGACTGTTCTCATTTTAGCCTCTGGAGAAGGGATTGAGTGAGGGGGTGAGGTTCAGGTGTCAGACCTCCAAAGAACACCAAGAGACCTAGCCGAGCTGGAGGGATTGCATGCGGTCGAGGCCACCGCACCTGTCCCGCCCGCGCCTCCGTGATCCTTTCTGGTGGGAGAGATCACGTGCTTCCTTCTGGCTGGGATTCGAGTTTCACTTCCAGCCGCTATTAGGCGGTTCACTCGGTTCACTGCAAACATTTGATAATGAGGCTAAATATACTTTAGAGTCGGAGGAGGTGTGGGCGGCTGCTGTCCTAGCCTGTAGGTGCGTCGCTCCAGGCTCCATGGGGGTATCCCCGCCCCAACAACCGAGAACAACCCCTAAGCCGGGTGCGAGAGAATGACCCGCACCCACCCATCCCCCAAAATCCAGTCCCAACTAGAACGAGTATCTTAGGGGACTGTGGGCGCCTGCTGTCAGCTGGAGGGTCCCTGGAGAGGAGGTAGGCGGCAGACAAGCAGCCGGGAGCTTAGAAAGGTGGGGAAGGAAACCAGAAGGTGCACCTGGCGGTGACCCGGGATGTCCGGTCGCCCCCAGAGCGGATGCTTCCTGCCTGTCTCCAGTGCCCCGGGCAAAGCGCGACCGACGTGTCCTCCCGCCCATAATTAAAGTGTCAAGTGTTTGAAATAACTCAAGAGAGGGACTGCGCAGCTGGAGTGACTAGGTAACATCTAAACCTTGATGGTGCTCTCTCAACCCAAGACCCGGAGTACACAGGGAGGCGTAGACACGGCTTCGAATGCAGGGAGACCATCCAATTTGCTCAGCGTTTTAAACCTAAAGCACGCCTTTCCACCAGAGACTCATCCACCTAGCTGGTGCCCTTCCATTGCTTGGAACTCAATTATCCGTGCTCAATTATTACAGCCATTGTTACTCATTAGCTGCAAGGACAGATACTGAGCCCTGATACCGATGCCGGGTCTTTTGCCCGGTGAAATAATTTCAAACAGCCACCCCGAGGCAGAGGGACTTAGACCCCCTTCCCATCCACATAGGGCAAGTGAGACTGAGTCCCAGGCACCAAGGCAAAAAAATCATCCCTTGGGAGATCCAAGAATACGGAGTGGCCCAGGTTGCATTTGCCTTAGGCAAGAATGTAAAGGCAATGTAAACGGGCAGCTCCTGGTCTGCGCACCATACCACTTGCCACACCCCCCAAGAAGACGCACAACGAAGGTCCCTCTGCTCTCTGCTGCTTGACTTTGCTCTTGGTGTGATCTGTCCCGGGCTTGCCCTGAATTCCGTTCCTTTATCTGGGGGAGAAAAAAAAAATCAAAAGAGGAAGGCAGCGCTTCGCCCTGCAGGTGGTCTGTACACCTAGGCGGCTGCAGCAACCCACGGGGACCCTCTCTGTAAGGGTGGGGCCAGCTGGGCTCTGCCAGAGCCATCCCAGAACAATTTGTAATGTTGAAACACCAGTTTCCCTTTATCTCTGGGCAAAGCTTTCTTGGTTCTGGGCAATTAACCCAAATGGAGCCTCAGCCATGTGGGCTCTGGTCCTTGAAGATCAAAAGTGCCTGGCCACAAGCCTTAATTATGTCATTATCTTGCCCCCCCCCTCCCGTCTTTCCCCCAGGCTAAGGATCAGACCTTTCCAGTTCAGGCTCCCCAGAAAACAAGATAAGTCTTTGCTGGGGTGGGAGGGCACCTCCAGGCTGCTTTCCACTCCCTGGTAAGTGTTTTTATTTTCACTTTTACATACACAAACAGAAATTATGTTTAAAATAGCATGCAAGCCCACAATAGACTCGTGAATGTTTTGTGAATGAAGACTCGAGTGAAGGAATGTATAGTGGCTTTTGAAAGGAAAAGCCTTGGAGTGCCTGCCTATCATACACAAGGACCTGGGTTGTGCTCCCAGCACCAAATAAAAACAACTCTGGTAATGCATGCTTGTAATTCCAGCTGTTCAGGAGGCAGGAGTTCAAGGTCACCCTTGGGACACACAGTGAGCTCAAGGCCAGCCAGGAATACATTGGACCCTGTCTTAAAGAGAAAGGAGAAGAGCCGGGCGTGGTGGCGCACGCCTGTAATCCCAGCACTTGGGAGGCAGAGGCAGGTGGATTTCTGAGTTCGAGGCCAGCCTGGTCTACAGAGTGAGTTCCAGGACAGCCAGGGCTACACAGAGAAACCCTGTCTTGAAAAACCAAAAAAAAAAAAAAAAAAAAAAAAAAAAGAGAGAAAGGAGAAAAGCCCAGCCAGGCATGGTGGCGCATATCTATAATCTTAGTCCTCGGGAGGCTGAGTATTGCCTCAACTTTAAGGATAGCCTGAGCTATCCTTAGAGTAAGATCCTGTCTCAAAAAAACCAAAGCAAAAAAAAAAGGAAAAAGAAAAAAGTGGAAACCCAAAGAATAGATTCTGTCCTGGTCAGAAATTAAAGTGTCTCATGGCTACCAGGCACTTAGGAGTGTCTGGTCAGAACTGTTACCCGCAAAGCATTGGGGCCTTAAGAAAACTCAATACTCTAGATCCTACACAGGGTAGAGAAAAACATTTTAGCTGTGTGTGTGCCACATGCGTGCCTTCAGAAGAGGGCGTCAGATCCCATGAAACTGGAGTTATAGACCCTTGTGGGCCGCCTTGTGGATGCTGGGAATCAAACCCAGGTCCTCTAAAAGAGCAAGCAGCTAGTGCTCTTGACCAGTGAGCCGCCTCACCAGCCCCCAGAGTCAAACTTTTTGATAGTGACTTTTGTACTATGGATTAGAATGGTAGCATTTTGCAGGTATGAAGTTTAATAAAGTAAATATGGTTACGATTCATTGCACCTCTCTTTTTTCCCCTCTCTGTTCAACGTGATTCAAGTCGACTAAAAATGAACTATAGACATCAGTTCTGGTTGAGGCACTAACCTGTCATCCAAGCACTCGGGAGACTGAGGTAGTAAGCTCGCAAGTTCCAAGCCAGCCTAGGCTACACAACCTGACCCTATCTCCAAATAAATAATTTTTCTTTAAGAAATAAAAATAGAGCCGGGCGTGGTGGCGCACGCCTGTAATCCCAGCACTTGGGAGGCAGAGGCAGGCGGATTTCTGAGTTTGAGGCCAGCCTGGTCTACAGAGTGAGTTCCAGGATAGCCAGGACTACACACAGAGAAACCCTGTCTCGAAAAACAAAAAACAAACAAAAAAAATAGGAAATGGTATCTGGACCACTTTGTGATGGTTTACGCCTATAATTCTAACCCTTGAGCCCAAGGCAGGAGAATTGGGAGTTCTAGGCCAGCCCAGGGTACATAATGAGTTTAAAGCTAATGTGGACAACCTCACGAGTTGTCTCAAAACAACAACAAAAATCCCCAGAACTTGTGTTCCCGTATTTCCTCTTTGAGCCAACAGGTGAGGCTTCTAGTTTGGGAATGTGGCCTGAGGAGGAACAACCAGCAGGGCTCAACCCTCTCCCCTTCCTGCTGTGTTATGCTGGGTAAACCGGGCCTCTCCGACACTCAGGTTGGCTGTTTCTTGTCACAGGCAGCTCTGAAGGTAGCCTTTAGAAACGCGCATGCTCAAAAAAAAAAAAAAACAAAAAAAAACAAAAACAAAAAAACAAAAATTGGGAGGCAGAGGCAGGTGGATTTCTGAGTTCGAGGCCAGCCTGGTCTACAGAGTGAGTTCCAGGACAGCCAGGACTACACAGAGAAACCCTGCCTCGAAAAACCAAAAAAAAAAAAAAAAAAAAAAAAACCAGAAACGCGCATGCGTGCCAGGCATCTGGTGGATAAACACCGAGGGGTGGTATAGCAGGCCTTCCTGGAAGCCACAGTCTCTAGGAAACCATCGACCAAGCAGCAAGGGCTTGCCACGTCAGGTGGCTGGGAAGGGATCGTTTATGAAAAGACCCGGACCAAGAATTCCAAATCAAGATAACAGGAGCAAGTGCTAAGGCCCCGAGGTAGGAACCTGCTCCACAGGTCCCAGGTTCGGCAAAGAGGAGAGGAGGATGGGAGGAAACAGGTTGGAGCAGTGAGTGGGATGACCATGGGCCTTTGAGGTCAAAAGAAGAAAATGGAATTTGTTTGGGTTTTCCCCACACAGGCTTGGGTTTATTGTATTGAGTCAAGGTGTGGCCTCAAACTCATAATCCTTCTACCTCCGGGCATAGATATACTCAGCTGAGATTTTTTTTTCCTGGAGAGGATGAAGCCATCAAGGAGAATACAAAGTGTAACACCATAATGGGTTGCCAGCCACTGTCCCCGAAGATTCTTACACAGTGAACCAGGAAGTGTCTCGGAGGGAGTAGGGCTCTTTGTGACCCTGAATGTATGTTCAGAGCTGGTGTTGCATTATCTTGAGCCCAGACAGACCAGCAAGGCACAACCACCCCCACCATGGTCCCCAAGCCCAACCCCACCACCACCTGGGACACATACCAGTATGGTGGAAGCCGTAGCCCCGTCAGGACAACCTCCCTATCCGTCCTTTGGTGTCACAGACCTCGGATTTCATGAGTCTCGACTGTGCTCAGAACACAGACGACTCACATGCTGAGAAAGGAGCGGTGGCTTTGCGTGAGGGTGTCTCGTGTTGGTTGGAGAATGCGCCCAGGGAAGAGAGGGCTGTTACAAGAGGGAAATACTGACCAGGGTCCAGATCTGCAATGCCTCAGTAGGGACATAGGCACAAGGTACGCTGTGAAGAAGCAGATGAAAGGTATAGCTCCATGCTCTTAACCCTGACCATTTGCTGTGGTGTAGACAGTCCCTGTGAGAGGAACATCAGGGGCCAAGATGAGGCCGTGGAGTGGCACTGAGGGCTCCTGGTGCTGGACAGGACCGCTTCGATCTGATGTCTGGCCCTTAAAGCAAGTCAATAACAGGAGAGTGATTCACGCCAACTGCTATTTACCCTCTACTCCAACCACTCCCCCAAGCCAGCAGCAACACAGAAGGCAACGGAAACCACCAGAGGTGCTGCTTGATCCAGGGATCGGTCTCAACACTGAGTTCCTAGAGTGTGCCCATGGTGTGGCCACCATGCACCCCGGAGAAGCTCACAGAACTTGGTGGGGGGGGGTCCTAATGTCTGCAGCAGGCTTTCTATTGACAGGGAGAACATGGAGGAGGTGGTGTTGGAAGGAAGAAAAGAGAAAGAGCAGAGGAAGAATGATCGACAGATACTTAAGCAGATAGGTGGATACGTAGCTACGTAGGTTATAGCCACTGATAGATGATAAGTATGTAAATACAGACCTTATGGACACAGAGGATAAAGGGCACATAGACACATACATCAGAAGCACAATAGATACATGATAGATGATCAATAAATATATGATGCCTTATTTGTTGAATGATGGATAACAGATGGTAGATGGTTGATGGATAGGTAATATATAATGATAAAAGATAGGTAGATAAGCCAGGAAGTGATGGTACAAGCCTTTAATCCCAGCAGAGACAGGTGGACAGGTGGATCTCTCTGCAAGTTCAAGGTCAGCCTGGTCTACAGAGCAAATTCCAGGACAGCCAAAGGTATACATTTTGTCTTGGGAAAAAAAAAAAAAAAGGTAAAAAGAAAGAAAAGGGAAAAGGATATGTAAATAGAAGAAAAGGAGATAGATAATAGACATCCGATAGTGGGTTAGTTAATAGATATATTATAGTCAAATAGATGAGATATATGTATAACATATAGGGAGAAGACTGATAGCTAGACAGATATGATACAGGGAAGATTAGACAGACACACAGATGATAGATGGGTATAGGGACAATTGGTAAAGTGAGGTAACAGGTGTACCATTTGCACTATTTATTATTATCATCCTGTCTTGTTTTCTTTCTGATACTGTCTCCTGGCCTTTTGTCTCACTAGGTTGCCAACGCTGATGTCACGATCCTCCTGCCTTCCCTTCCTGAGTGCTGAGTCTGCACGTGGGATCACGTATGCACCCCCACACACACATCCAGCCTATGGCCCGCTGGAAATGGATTCCAGGACTTGTGCATTCGAGACAGGCACTGTCCCTGCTGAGGCACACTCCCAACCCTCATTGTCCTGTTTTTACTTTTCTGCAAAATGGAGAATTTTCAAAAAATTTAAAAAAAAATAAAAATTTAAATTAAAATTTAAAAAAAAAAAAGGATGATGATTCCCTCGTCACTATCAGTGTCCCAGGAGGCCAGAAGCTTCCGGGATGTAGAAAAGTCAGAGTAAGTCACAGGTCAATAGAATGGCACTGGTTCATACTTTTAAGCAAAAAGACCACCAGGCTGAGTGTGGTACGGATGGCAGACCTGGCGCTCAGAAGCATCACAGAGAGCTGCTACCATCCCGGGCTACACGATAAGACCCTATATCCAGAAAAAGAGAAGAACTGAGAGAGGGAGAGAAGGAGGAGGAGAAAGAAGAGGGAAGGGAGAGGAGGAGGCAGAGGACAACAGTGACTGGGACTCAGGGATAGAAAAATGTCAGACATCCAGGACAAATGTAAAAAGCCTGAACAGTAGAATCCTTTAACCATGTGTTGCCGTGCCGTGGAGTTTCACTGTGTGTTGCATCTGCATGTATAGCATATTAACCAGACTGCCAGTCCTTGGCCTCATTACATGCTAGGCCAGCCTTCCACCTCTGAGCCACACCCCAACCGCTCACTGGTGGGTCCTAGGTAACAGTTGTACCACCTCTGAGCTACAGCCCAAACCCCTCCCTAGGATTCTAGACCAGAGCTCTACCACTGAGCCATGCCCCCAGCCCCTCCCTGGGGGGATTCTAGGCAGGGGCTCTACCACTGAGCCACACCACCAGCCCCTCCCTAGGATTCTAGGCAGGTGCTCTGTCACTGAGCCACACCCCAGCCCCTCCCTGGGGGATTCTAGTATACAGCAGAGTTATATTGCCAGACTTTTAACTTTTTTATTTTGGAGACACGGTCTTGCTAAATTGGCCAGGCTGGCTCTGAACTCACTTTGTAACTTAAGCTAGCTTTGAATTTGCCATTCTTTGACCTCAGTTTCCCAAGCAGCTGGGATGGGAGGCCCTATTAATGGTAGCCGGGTAGCCGTATTTAGGAGCATGTATTTGTTTATTTGCTTGTTTATTTAATGTGCGAGTGTGTGTGTGTGTGTGTGTGTGTGTGTGTGTATACATGCCATGGTGGATGTTGGGAGGAGAATAACTTACAGAAGTTGCTTCTCTCTGTTCTGGGCGTCACACTTAGGCCCAACAGCAAGTGCCTTTATCTCATGAACCATCTTGCTGGCCCACGAACTAGATTTTCACATGCATATGTGTCCTGATTCACACAGAGGAAGAGCGATGAGCACATGCAGGATGTGTTGCCTGAAAAAAAAAAAAAAACAAGAGCAGGTGGGAGCACGGGGATGCAGCTGCTTCCCAGCCTTGGCCAAGCAGCCAGAGCTGGCCACCACAGAAGAGTGCCTTCCAGAGCAGCTGCGGGCTTATGATCCAACACCTGAGCGCCAGCCTAGCAAAGGGCGCCAAATATGGAAACAGGCTCTTTTCTCAGAAGGCCTCACACGGAGTGATTTAAAATAGCAAAGCCAGGTGTGGACGTGTACACCTGTAATTCCAGCACTCAGGAGGCTGAGGCAGGAGGACATGAGCTTCTGACCAGCCTGGGTTACAGCGTGAGAGCCTGTCTCAATGAGGCCGTATATAAATCATGAAGTGAGATCACACAGACCAGAGATAACCATATTTCCAGCTTCGGAAAATTCTCATCTTGTTTTCCTAGGGATTCTTCCATTGCCTGAGATCATGGCTCCCGTCCATCCCTGGATGGATGGTTCGGGAGTCAGGGTGCAGTGCTGGTCCACGCCTTCTCTCCTGCTTCACACTCCCCGGAATGAGATTATCTCTACAGGGGGCTGCTTGTCTGCTATAACGTTCCATGTAGATAATCTGATCTGCATTCACAGGAAGTGTGTGTGTGTGTGTGTGTGTGTGTGTGTGTGTGTCTGTGTTGTTCAGAAGAATACTTGAAGAAGTGTCCTATTTTCTTCCCACAGTGGGTTCTGGGAATTGAACTTGGGCCATCGGGGTTGTGTGGCAAGTGCTTTACCTGTTGAGGCACCTGGCTGGCCTTCCGCTTTCTATATTTTTGAATCAGGGTTTCTCCCTGGATCCAGCCTTCACTGATATGGGCTAGACTTGCTGGCCAGTGAGCTCCTGAGACACTCCTGTCCCTCCCTGTCCCAGAGCTAGGGTTACAAGCTTGGGTCATCATGCCCGGTTTCTTAGGTGGGTGCTGGAGATTTGAACTCACTGGATTGACTGAGTCATCTCCGTAGCCTCCAGGAATTCCTGTTTTCAAAGCTCTGTTCCCAAGCGTCAGCCCCCTCCCCGCCTCTGAACTATTACCCAGTGACTTGTCCTGCTATTCCTGAAACCCCTCAGGCATCTTCAGCCTGCTAATGAGGCTTCAGAGATAGCCTCTGCTAGTGCTAGGACCCCGGAAGCTGGAAGAAAGGAAGCTGCAGACAGGAGAGACAGTTGCAGCTCACTGCTTCTTGGCTGCGCCTTCTCCTGTAATGTGCATTCTGTCTCTGGCCTGTATTTCCTAGACCAAGGCTGCTCTCTGCTCCCTGGGGTGTCCCCTGCCACTGAGCTGCACCCCTGGACCACAGGAGTCCAACCAAGCAGGCCCACACACAAAGTACTGGGGAGACTCTGTTGCCTGTAGCTGTGCCCTTGGCCTGGGAGACTGGCACTTGGGAGTGATCCCAGACTGGTCACACTCTGTTGGGGACTGGTGAGGTGAGGGCAAAGTCTTTCTTGTAAGAGGCACCCACACATAGCTTGAATGGCCATGGGGTGGCTTTCTCTGGGCCTAGAGACCTTGCCTTAGCATAGGGAACAAAGGAGTCAGACAGGGATCTTCAGCGAAGCCAAAAACGGACATATGGTGAGACTTCCATGGAAGAACTATAAGAGGAAGAAGATGAAATTGGGCCTATCAACTCAGCCCTCAGATCCAAAGCTGAGGCAGGAGAATAGCGAGTTTAAGGTCAATGTAGGTAATTTAGTGAGATCTGAGTCAAAATAAATAAATAAAAATAAACAGGCCGGGGCAAAAGCTCTTGAATTCAGTACCCAGCGTACATGTAAAAAGTTGAGTGTGATGGCACGTATTTGTTTTGTTTTTTTTGGGGGGGGGATGGTTGTTTTTTGTTTTTTGTTTGTTTGTTTGTTTTTGAGACAGGGTTTCTCTATGTAGCCCTGGCTGTCCTGGAACTCACTCTGTAGACCAGGCTGGCCTCGAACTCAGAAATCCACCTGCCTCTGCCTCCCGAGTGCTGGGATTACAGGCATGCGCCACCACCGCCCAGCCAATGGCACGTACTTGTAATTTGGGTGCTGGATCAGTGGAGACGGGGATCGGGGGGCTTCCCTGGCCAGCCAGCCTACGTTCCTGGGCAGAGTCTAAGCCAAGGAAGAGACTCTATTTAAAAACAAAAACAAAACATAAAAGCAAGGCTTTTCTAGCCTGCATTCAACAACTACACATACATATACACATGTAGAGATAAACAACTTTTTAAAAAAGAAGAGAGTCCCCTGTCATTTCCCTGTCTGTGGCTGTTTCCATCCCCCCGCCCCACCCATAGTCTAAGGAGATCACAACTCTACAACACAGTAGAAACAACCCTACTGGCCAAGGGAGCTGGAGACGGCAGACCCGTGGGGTGTGAGTTCCGATGCTACTGAGTCAGGTGCACTCGGCTGCACCTAACGGCTCCATCGTCTTACTTCATCATAAGCATCCCGCACTGACTGGACGGACAGCTGTGCTTCTGAGGACACTGTGGCGAGCAGAAGACAGGACTGTGCAGCTGGCCAGGTCTGAATCCGATGTCTACCCCGGCTCGCTCACCAAGGAAAACTATCCTCAGATAGTGAGGCCACCCCGGCCTGTCTGAGCCCCACACCCTACCCTCAGCCTCTCTCTCTCCTGGTCATCTATGTGTCCTGTTTTATTTTGGCAAGGTAAACCTCTGCTCCTGCACCCTGGACCACTCCGGCGAGGGGGGACTTGGGTCTCACATCTCCACTGAATGAGCACTCTGGTGAGGGGGAGTTAGGACTCACATATCTCCTGAGTGAGCTCAGGGCTGTATCATTCTGCCTTGGAGACTGTGGACAGAGCCACAGTCCTGCCTTAGGTCCTCCTCTTCCCGTCAGCTGGGGAGGCTGGGTCACCCAGGCGGCTCCTCTAAAGCAGAAGGGCGAAGTCCAGCCAGGTAATCTCATCCTCATCCCATCTTAGAATAGGGAGGCCCCGGCATCCCGGTAGCAGCCACCTCCCTCTGAAGGAAACCACGTGAGCTTACTTAGAAATGCCAGCAGCCTCTTTCCTCGGTGTCTACTTGGTCCAAAGGCCTCAGAGGTAAGAAAGGGCTCTGGCCCGGGGGAGAGGCAACCACTCTGCCACCTGCTGGCTATGCCTTCTTCCACCTGCTGCTTCACCTCTCTGAGCCTCTGCTGGCCTCTACGATAAAAAGATAGCGAAGCAGAAATAGCTGCTAATTAGGACTGCTGCAGGATCTGTTAAGGCAGAGAGCCTGGCATGGAGCCCAAATGCAGCCAGCGCGGAGACCGCCTGGTGGCAGAGAAGGATGAATGCCATGGGCCTATATATGGCAGACCTCGATGGATCAGCTCCACCCAAAGGAAGAGGGGCTCACACCTCTGGGTGACAGGAGTCCCAGGGGGACACCGCAAGCAGGGTAGCCCTGTCCATCTCTAGGTCAATCTCTAGAGTTAAATGACTGCAAGCAGCCCTAAAGGATTCTAGGCAGGGGCTCTACCACTGAGCCACGCCCCCAGCCCCTCACTGGAGGATTCTAGGCAGGGGCTCTACCACTGAGCCACGCCCCCAGCCCCTCCCTGGGGGATTCTAGGCAGGGGCTCTACCACTGAGCCACGCCCCGAGCCCCTCACTGGAGGATTCTAGGCAGGAGCTCTACCACTGAGCCATGCCCCCAGCCCCTCCCTGGGGGATTCTAGGCAGGGGCTCTACCACTGAGCCATGCCCCCCACCAGCTCCTCACTGGGGGATTCTAAGCAGGGGCTCTATCTCTAAGTTATAGCCAAAGCTCTTCACCCTATTTCTTAAAGATGAGGTCTCTTTCACATAGTTCTTGGTATATTGAAAGTCACTGGAGCCGGGTGATGGAGGCACACGCCAGTAATCCTAGCACTTGGGAGGCAGAGGCAGGTGGATTTCTGAGTTCAAGGCCAGCCTGGCCACAGAGTGAGTTCCAGGACAGCCAGGACTACACAGAGAAACCCTGTCTCGAAAAACAAAAAAAAAAAAAAAAAAAAAAGAAAGAAAGAAAGAAAAGAAAAACAAAGAACAAAACAAAAAAAAACCTCACTGTGTAGAGCAGACTGACCTTGAACTCACAGAGATCCACATGCTTCTTCTTCCTAAAAGCTGGGTTTTAAAGGCATGAACCACAATGGCCAGCATCAAAGCCCATTTTTTCTTTCTTTCTTTCTTTTTTTTTTTTTAATTTCATATAAGGTCTCATCAAGATTCCCAGACTTGTCTTAAGTTCATTCTGTAGCCCAGGCAGATCTTGAACTAGCAATCCTCCTGCCTCCTGAACTGCTAAGATGACTGTCCTGTGTCACGAGGCCAGGCTAAACTTGGCTTTGCTCTGTGTTGTACTGGTTTTTTTTTTTGAGATAGGGGCTCGTTATGTAGGCTTTGGCTCTCCTGAAACTCATTACGTTGTAACCAGGCTAGCATCGAACTCACAATGATCCACCTTCTTCTGCCTCCCAGTGCTGAGATTAAAGGCTTCAGCCACCATGCCCGGCTTGGCTCTAGATAATAACTTACTTACCAAGCCACTCTATCCTAATAGCTCCAGGGGACAGAGAAGTTCATCAGCCATAGCTTCAAGGGGTGTGAAATTGACTGGCTGGCTCAAAACCAGAAGAACCAACCGAACTGCCCACACACTTAAAAAGGTCTCTGTTCAGCTCTGCCTGCAGTACTCTACAACACTCCTTGGACAAGACATATGGCTACTCCAGCCCTCTGTTTCTCAGAAACGGTGGCACTTGCTGTCAGAGGTATCCACGGCTACAGAACAAATGGCCCCCAAACTTTAAGAGGCTCAAAAAAAAATTTTTATGGCTTTATGATTCCCGGAACTCTGAATTTGGGATTGGGTTAGCTGGGTCCACAGAAGGCCTGAATGAACCCCACGCAGGAGGAGATCAAGAGACCTCACAGCTCTGCCTCCGGGTACCATCCTGCAAGCTGATCACTCACAAGGCCGCAGAACCCCAGAAGGGGCATAGATGCCTGGGGACTGCCTGACTGCTGCTTGTTGAGATACCCAAAACTCATGGCTATTCAGTACAAAGCCCCAGCAGCCTGCCCATCCCCCTTCAAGCTGTCAAGGGCCTGTAACCCAACAGAACCTTCCATGAAAGGACATCGGATCTGCTATGGGGGGGGAAAGACAAGAGCCCTGTGATTCAAGAGAGTGGCCTCCTAGGTAATAGACGTTCCAGGGAGGGTGAATCTTATTTGATATCCTCTTAATGGATAGTCCCACCGAAGGGCACCCAGCACCCAGTTTTTCTGGAATCGCAGAGGGTGACAGCCTCTAGTTAGGACAGAGAAGGGGTCCACTTCTGTGGCCCAGTTGCCCCCATCAAAGCCTGATTCAATGCCTATAATAAGCCTTGACCTTATACCTATAGTCTAGGGAACACACACTATGTGCTTGGAGGTCCCAAGACCTAAAACAAATACTGTGGGAAAGACCATAGCAACACAGGTTAGCACAGGTTAGCACAGAACACAGCTGGTGGAGAACAGCTAACCTAAGACTCATCCCCAGTCTCCTCCCTCCCTTCAGGAAGTCCCACCTCTTAGAGTCGACCTACCAGGGCCTCCCACAAGGGCGGTATGAACCATCCACCTCACCTGCCACAGGCTCTGGACCCACAGAAAGTACATCCTGGTGAAGTAATAAGGTAAAGAGAGGGCCGTCCACTGTACCCTAGACTAAGCTAGGCAGTTGTAGGGAGCCTGGGTCCAGAGTTGTGTGTGCTGGGGAGGGTACCTGAGAAGGCTTCCAGGGAGAGGCGGCCTTTAAGGTTGGCTGTACCCTCCAGGGCAGGAGTCTTCCCCCATCTCACCACTTACTGTTCTCTCCTCTTCTTCCTCAGGGGGAAATCAAATCTCAGGCATCTTCCAGAACAGCAGCTCAGCAGATGCCCTCCCTGCCCTGGGGCCACTGGGCTGTGTCACCAGTCTGGAATGCACTTTCAATTCCCCTGCCCTCTCCTGTCCTGCCCTCCCGACTAGAGGCCAGCTCATCCTTTCCCCATGGAGAGGTAGGGGAGGGTGGGAACAAGGACTCTAGGGGCTCTGGGGATCTGGGGGTGTCCTGGAGGCAGGAGAAAAGAGGGAAGTTCTTCCAGGCCCAGCTGTCTGTGGTGATTAAGGGGAGATGGATAGAGTGACTGCCCAGAGATGGGATGGAGCCGGACAGCCACCAGGAACTCAATCCTAGATACATTCCGGTCTTCCAACCGTGCCTGGGGTTTTCTGGTGTCTTCTCTAGAGAAGGAGTCCACAGGAGCCATCAGCTATGTGTTTCTTTATGGGGGACATTGTTATCTTTCTGGATTGGAAGCAAGATTTCAGTGGTTCTCAGAGCCTCCTTGGCCTGTCACTTTTCATAGGTCCTGTGAGGCCCTATGACTGGTCCCTGGTCCCTGGTTCCCTTTTCTTGGATGGAGAGGCGGATAGAGTCCAAACGTCTCAGGTAGAGAGTCCTCTTAGAAATCTGCTGTGGCCTTCCCTACCTCTCCATTTCTGGCCCAGCAACTGTCAGCAAGAGAGGTGCCCTAGACAACCCAAGGGCAGCCTGGAGGATAACACCTTCTATGAATAGCGCCCCACTGGTCACACACCCTTCTCACCTGGTCCTCGGATGTTGAGAGGCTGGCCTTGCTGATGCCAGGTGCCCATCAGTCTGAATGGGGACACCAGCAAGGCCTCCCATCTCTTTCTAGTCGGGCGAGCACCCTGTAGTGTCGGGGAGGGGGAGGGGTGGCATTAGCTCCAAGAGGCATTTCGAGCCACGGCTGAGCACCACACGCTCTGACACTATAGGGTCCGCAGAAGGGATGAATTTCACTGCTCACGTGATTCTCCAGTCTTGGGATCCTGGGCCACTTTCTGAGAAATTGAACTTCCCGTTATCGTCGTCTGATAGGCCTCTGGGCTCAGGCTCGCCAAGCAAGGCCACGCCCATTCCCCAGATCATACCCAGGCATGGACAAAGGCATCAGGAAGTATCTGGTGATGCTGTGTAGTGCCCCTCCGTCCCATCCTGAGGGTTTTCATCCTGTGGTTTAGTGGGTGCAGGGTACAGAGGCGGGTAGTAGGAGAGACACCTCAAAGACTCCAAAGTGGGCCGCAAGGGCAGGCTTCCTTGTGTCAGATGGAGGCAGAGGGAGGACCCCAAGTCACGGCCAGCCCACACGGCCTGTACACAGCTCCGCTTGGTGCCCATCACTGCCCCATACTGCCTCCTAGTTCTCGTGTCTTCCTAGGGACTCCCAGGAAGCATGACAGCCTCCCAGGGGAAACCTGGCTGGGCTCCAGTGGGTAGGGCTTCACTCATAAACCGTTTTTATGGCCCTAGGGAAGGTAGAGTTGGCCAGGACACGCTGGGTTGGGCAGAGATGACCCAGGCTGTACTCCTCGCCCCCCCCCCGACCCCCCTGCTGTGGACTGCTTCTCATTCTGAATTCAGTGCCCCTGTGCAAAATGAGCCCCACAGGGACATTACGAGGTGCGGTGGGACAGAAATCTGTCATGCTTGGTGAAAACCGACACTCACAGCGAGTGAGTGAGTGAGTGAGTGAGTGAGAGGAAAGAGAGAGAGAAAAACAGATCGGGAGGAACACAGGTATAGAGAAATAAGGAGAGCTATAGAGGTACAGACCAAGAAGATAGAGACTGAGCTGGGCGGTGGTGGTGCACGCCTGTAATCCCAGCACTCTGGGAGGCAGAGGCAGGCGGATTTCTGAGTTCGAGGCCAGCCTGGTCTACTAAGTGAGTTCCAGGACAGCCAGGGCTATACAGAGGAAACCCTGTCTTGAAAAAAAAAACCAAATCCAAAATAAAATAAAATAAAATAAAATAAAATAAAATAAAATAAAATAAAATAAAATAAAATAAAATAAAATAAAATAAAATAAAATAAAAATAAGAAGATAGAGACTGAAGCAAGACAGGGAAAGAAAGACAGAGCAACAGAGAAGAAAGACAGAAAGAGAGGAAAAACAGACCAGGAGAGACAGATAGGAAGGAGGATAGGAAAGAGACAGACTGAGCCACTGAGAAACAAAGAGAGAGAGGGAAAGAGAGAGAGACGGAGACAGGGACACAGAGAGACTGAGAAAGAGACAGAGAAACAGAGACAGACAGACAGACAGATCCTGAGACAGACACTCCAGCCCTGTAACCTGGTGGGCAGGCTTGCTGAGCGGCTGTCAGGTTAAGAGTGGTAACTGACCAAGCAAGGAGTGTCGGCCTCCGATCTCGGATGGCCCGAATACCTTCATGGGAGAGGATTTATGTTCTTTCTGAGGTTAGTACTCTCATGCTGGGCCCCAGGCAACAATGTCCGTGATAGAGAGTTCCTGGGTGCTCTCCTCTACCTCAGAGCATGACTCTCGTCTTCCCGCCCTTAGCCCACTACAAGAGATCCTCCACCAGGGGCCTGCCTTAGCTTTTCGTTGCTGTGATAGACACCATAGCCAAAAGCAACTTGTAGAGGAAAGGGTTTTTTCAATCCCTTAATGAGCTTGCTGTCCATCATCAGGAAAAGCAAGGCAGGAACACGAGCAGGAACCTGGAGGCAGGAACTGAGGCAGAGACCTTGGAGGGGCGCTGCTGGCTGGTTCGCTCTCCGTGACTTGCTCAGTCGGCTTTCTTGTACAACCCAGGACTATCTGTCCAGGGTTGGCACTGCCCCAAAACCACTAATCAAGATAATGTTTGGGGGCTGGAGAGATGGCTCAGCGGTTAAGAGCACTGACTGCTCTTCCAGAGGTCCTGAGTTCAAATCCCAGCAACCACATGGTGGCTCACAACCATCCTTTTGGTTTTTTTGTTTGTTTGTTTTGTTTTGTTTTGTTTTGAGACAGGGTTTCTCTGTATAGCCCTGGCTGTCCTGGAACTCACTCTGTAGACCAGGCTGGCCTCAAACTCAGAAATCTGCCTGCCTCTGCCTCCCAAGTGCTGGGATTACAGGCGTGCACCACCACCACCTGCCTTTTTTTTTTTTTGTTTTGTTTTGTTTTGTTTTTCGAGACAGGGTTTCCCTGTATAGCCCTGGCTGTCCTGGAACTCATTCTGTAGACCAGGCTGTCCTCGAACTCAGAGATCCACCTGCCTCTGCCTCCCAAGTGCTGGGATTAAAGGCGCTCACAACCATCCTTCATGAGATTGGATGCTCTCTTCTGGTGTGCCTGAAGACAGCTACAGTGTACTTACATATAATAGATAAATAAAGCATATTTTTAAAAAAAAAAAAAAAGATAATGTTCCACAGTCTTGCCTACAAGCCAATACGATGAAAACGTTTTCTCAAGTGAGATTCCCTCTGTAGCTAATGTCAAGTTGACAAATCTAACTAACTCAGGAGCTATGTCCCAAGGGACTTCCTGGGTCCCCTGACTCTGAGACCTAGTCCCAAAAGGCCTGCAGCCTATATCTGGGTCCTAGAGACAGGATGTTCCGGACGTCTCCTACTGTGTACGAGCCTGCAGCAGCCACCCAGCGAGAGCTACATCCTGGGGCCTGCTACACGCTATACATATCACACAGAGGACCCAACTCCAGGTCCTCAGGTCTCATGGAGTAGATAACCTACACTCCAGGGCCTGTCTGAGGCCCTCCCCACCTAACCCACAAGCTCATACTAGAAAGTTCATGTCATGAGATGGTGGGTCAGACACATGGACAGCTGCCTGATTGACAAGGGTCCCTGAGCGGGCTGTCCATCTTTACCTGGGACAGGTCTACCTAAGGATACCCGGAGAATGAGGGTCCAGGAGAAAGGCAGCTCCTTTGGGCTAGGAGAGGTCCTCTCTAGGTGGGATATCAGGGCCACACACAATCCAAGCCATGTGCCAGCAAGAAAGTAGCCACTCCGTGTCTAACAACTGTGGGCACCACAGCTGATGTGCTTGGGTGAAGCCAGACAACGGTGCTTGTCATTATGTGTGACAGGATGTGATGTCCCACGCGCCACAAGAACTTCGAGCCTGTAAGCTCCTTTTGCTGAGTCAACACTCCTTACCCACAATCCCATGCCATGCTAAAGCCAGGCCTCGGAGGCAAAAGGGACATCATCGAAGCTCTGAGAGGTTAAGCAACTTATGTCAGACAGATGATAATGATGCCCCAGGTCTGTAATCCCAACACCTGGGAGACTGGAAGGGGAGGACCCCCAAGTCTAGACTACACAGTGACACTGCTAAAGAAAGAAAGGGGGAAGGAGGGAGGGAGAGATGAAGCGAGGGAGGGAGGGAGGGAGAAGAGAGGGAGAAGCCATGTAGGGGCATAATTATAATCCCAGGGTTAGAAAGGTGGAGGATCCCTGGGGCTCCGTGGCTAGCCAGCCAACCTAGCCTACTGGGCAAATTCCAGACCAGTGAGAGATCCTGTCTCCAATGAGAGCAATGGGGTTGGGGAGATATTCGAGGGATAAAGTGCTTGATGTGCAAACATGAGAACCCAAGTTAGTCCCCAGCACCCACGCAAAAAGCCAGGTGCGATGGTGGTGGCGGCGGCAGCGGCAGCGGCGGGGTGTACCTGTAATCCTAGTACTGGGGGCAGCAGAAATGGGAAGATTCCAGGGACCCCCATGGCCAGCTAGCCTAGCAAAAAAGGTGGAGAATGGTTGGAGGAAGACACGTGACATTGTGACATTGATCCCTGGCCTGCACAAGTGTATGCACCCACATGTACACACACACACACACACACACACACACACACACACACACACACAAATGCTTAAATTAGCACAGCGCACATCAGCCATCCCTGGGTGGTACACAGATGTTCGGTCACCACCCAGTTCCACGCCAAGCACTGTGTTTTGATTTTCCCGTCGTTTGGCTGGTTGATTACAGAACCTGGGGCCTCACACATATTAAGCAAGCATTCTACTGATGAAGCCACACCCCCAGCCCTCAAGTACTTTATTAAAATGTACAAAACTGGCTTGTAGACGTCAAAAGTATATTTTCTCAGGGAGGTTGGTGAAGGGGCTGACTGCCCCCGGAAGACTCTAGCGGAGTGGTGCAGGTCTCTGTTCTGAAGGGACATCTGACAGAGAAAGGACTTTCCTTGAACTTAGGCTGAGTCTGTGCCCCTCAGGTCCCTGATGTACTGATGGGTCATCAGTGCTTACAGATATACATATACAATGGACTTTATTTTTCTCCCAAGTATTGGGAATGGAGTCCAGGCCCTTGAATGTGTTAGGCATGGCCTGCCCTGTCATGGTTTTGAATATGCTTGGCCCAGGGAGTGACACTATTTGGAGGTGTGGCCTTCCTTGTTGGAGTAGATGTTCACTGTGGGTGTGGGCTATAGGACCCTCACCCTAGCTGGCTGGAATGGAGTCTTCCACTAGCAGCCTTCAGATGAAGATGTAAAACTCAGCTCCTCCTGCATTATGCCTTCCTGGATGATTCCATGTTCCTGCCTTGATAATACTGGACGGAACCTCTGAACCTATAAGCCAGCCCCAATTAAATGTTGTCCTTTATAAGACTTGCCTTGGTCATGATGTCTGTTCACATCAGTAAAACCCTAACTAAGACATGCGTTGGGCATGTACCAGTCCATCATTTTACATTTGTATGGGATTTTTTGTTTTTGTTTTCGAGATAGTGTCTCACTATGTAGGTAGCCCTGACCAGCCTGGAACTTGCTTTGTAGACCAAGTTGGCCTCAAACTCACAGAGATCCTCCTGCTTCTGCCTCCCGAGTGCTGGGATTAAAAAACGCCAGACCCAGGTTACATTTGTTTTTATTTTTACTTTAATTTTTTAAAGACAGTGTAGCACTGTTACCCAGACTGGCCTCCTAGTCTACGGGCACAGACTGGACACAGATGGAATGAAGCAAGATCATTACCAACCAACTGGAGCTGGAGATGGTAGAGGAGGACTCAGGCACCAGCTTCCCAATGTGGTGACATCACAGGGGCAAGTGCAGATAGAAAGCAGCCAGACTGGGGTCAGTGAAGACTTCCTGGCAGGACCAGGGCCAGCTGATGTCAGAGGAAATTAACTGGAAGTCAGGGGGAGTAGAAGGCAGCACTAAATCTGAAGCTAGGACCAGGATACCCAGGATGTGAAATCACCCAGCCCCAGTCTTGCAGGAGGCTGCTGCTCGACTCCCCAGAATATAGCCAGGGGCCTGACCTCAAAGTGAGTCACCCGCCAGCCCAGCTGATTCAGCGGAACTGGGGGAGTGAGGCCAGGACTGTCCACAGACTCTGAAGCGGCCAGCCAAGGTCAGGACTGTCCACTGTCTGGAAGAGCCAGCCAAGGCCATCAGAGCAGCAGGGCTGAGCCCCACCTGCTGGCACCCAGCCACAACAGGCTTCTTTCTGTCTTCATAGTCAGAAAACCCAGGCCTCAAGGAAATGGTTTTGGCAGTAGAGGTAGCTTATGGCTGAGGACTCATAGGAAGGACTTGGAACTCTGGGAAAGAATCAGAGGTGAATGAAAAATGACCTCAACATGAATTCACTGACAGATGAAAAAGTGAGTGGAGGAGAATAACTTGCCAGACATGGTGATGGGAGGGTCCCCACAGTCTGCCCTGCTCTCAAGGTAAGCAAACTGCCCATCACAGCTGACAAAGGACAGAGGCCATAATGAACTGGAGACATGTTCTCTATCCCAGCTCCCACTTGTACCCATGAGAAATTTGACCAGTGGCATTGGCCAATCTCTCCCTTCCCAAGGTTTAAGTCTACCCTTCTTCCTGGCAACAGTATGGCCCCATCCCTGTGATAAAGGAAACCATAGGGTATCAGACATGGGCGCAAGGTTGGGGCTGGGCCCTATCTATTTGACTATGCCTAGGACACTTCTAGCAGACAGGGGCCTGGCAAACACAGACCCCCGTTTGCACTGACAAAGTGGAAATGAAACTAATCAGCTAGGCATAGCCATGCCGGCCTAGAAACCTAGTACTCAAGAAACTGAGGCAAGGGGATTTCATGAACTGGAAGCCAGCATAAGCTCTATAGTGAGACTGTCTCAAAATAGATTAGATAGATGATAGATGGATACATAGATGATAGATAGATAGATAGATAGATAGATAGATAGATAGATAGATAGACAGATAGATATAGACTTTGGTTTAAATATATAAAGTTACAGAAGGTAGAAGGGTAGGGGTGGGGATGGGGAGTTTATATCTAATGTGTGCAATCTGGGGTAGGAAGATGACTGTCTGTTAGAAGGGTGTAGTGGTAACATCAATACACTGTGCATGCAGAGAGTGAGAAAGCACTTGCCATTTTAACTCTGTTTACTTGCTTCTGCAGCACAGGATATTGAGCCCACATAAGGCACATGCTAGGCAGCTATTCTACCACTGAGCCACGCCCCCAGCCCCTCCCTGGGGGATTCTAGGCAGGGGCTCTACCACTGAGCCACGCCCCCAACCCCTCCCTGGGGGATTCTAGGCAGGGGCTCTACCACTGAACCACGCCCCCAGCCCCTCCCTGGGGGATTCTAGGCAGGGGCTCTACCACTGAACCACGCCCCCAGCCCCTCCCTGGGGGATTCTAGGCAGGGGCTCTACCACTGAGCTACGCCCCCAGCCCCTCACTGGGAGATTCTAGGCAAGCATTTTACTACTGAGCCATATTCCTGGCCCCTTGCTGGTGGTGCCTTTAGATATGCATTCTAACTTGCCTTTTTTTTTTTTTTTTTTTTAAACTCTTTACTTTGAGACTAAGTTACGTAGACTGGACCAGGCTCAGCATTAATGATTTTGTTTGTTTGGGTTTTTTTGTTTGTTTGTTTGTTTGTTTGTTTTTATTGAGACCAGATTTCTCTGTGTAGCCCTGGCTGTCCCGGAACTCGCTCTGTAGATCAAGGGTAGCCTCGAACTCAGGAAGTTTGCCTGTCTCTGCCTCCTGGGTGCTGGGATTAAAGGTATGCGCCACCACACCTGGCTGAGCTTTAGTGGTTTGTAAAGTGTGTGTGTGTGTGTGTGTGTGTGTGTGTGTGTGTGTGTATGCATGTGCATGCATGTATTTAAGTATGCCATGACATAGATGTATAGGTCAGAGATCAAAAGTTGCCCTCACCTTCCACCTGGTTTGGGACAAGGTCTCTTGTACCACCTGGGTGTGCCAAGATGGCTGGTCTGAGCTCTTCCAGAGATGCTCCTGTCTACCCCTCCCACCTCGCAATAGGTGCCCCGGGATTATACGGTTGATGCTTTGTCTGGCTTTACGTCTGGAGATTTGAACTCAGGTCCTCACATGTGCATGACAAGCATTTTACCTGCTGAGGCAACTGTCCCCAGCTCAGTATTAATCACTTAGAATCACCAGAACAGACGCTATAAAAAATTTAGACCAAGGCTCCCAGGTCGGGAAAGGGTTCGTCATTGCACATTTAATAATTCATGCAGCACTTGGTGACATAAATAGGGGGACAGGGGAGCAGGGCCACGGAATCCACAGATAGACCACAGTGCAAGCAAGACACACTTGGCCAGGGCCACACAGCGGGGAGCTGATGGTCAGCTAGAAGGGTCACCGAGACGTGCACAGCGGGGCAAGGAAAGGTTAGTCACACTGTCTCACGACACGCCGGTCACCCAGGGGACACCGAACAGTTGTGGACACTCATGTGGCCCTCGGGTCTGGCTGGCTCACATCGCACTCCACGGTCGATGGTTTAGGGGTGTGGGGGATCAAGCCTGGTTTCAGTCCATTATGCCCTCTTGTAAGGGAGCAGAGAGACTCGGGGTGAGAGAAGTTTGGGAGTCAGGGGACAGGGATTCAGGCTTTACAGAGAGTTTGGGAAGGCTCAAATCGACAGCTTTAACGAACAAGTTTGATTTGCTTGCGGTCCCTTGGGGTCTCCGACAGGCAGGTTGACAGAGCCATGGCTCCTGGTCTCCAGGAGATGGGGACTCAGCCCAGACTCACCACGCTCGGAAAGCCCCACCATCAGCCACACTTCCTGCCCAATCTGGGCATACAGCCAGTAAGGGGTCACAGGCTTGGCCTACTGTCGTGACATGAGGTCAGGGTGCCTCGCCTACCCGGAAATGGACTTTCTAAGAGCCGTGAGAGTAGAGTGGGCTCAGCCGCCACCTCCTGACTTTCTGGGGCCATGGCTTAGTTCCCAGACAGGAGGGCTAGGATCAATTTGGGTCCCTCGGGGGGGTCCTTCTGAGAGTTGGGGACAGGGAGCAGGGACCAAGAACGTCTTTCAGCCTCTGTCTCTGCTCTCAGCTTGAGTGCTCATTTGAGGACATCTCCATTCGTCACAATCTGTTTTACACCTGGGCCTCGACCAGAGACTCCTTACAAGGACCAGGAGCAGTGTTCTGATTAACTCCCAGCTCTGGGGGAAAAGCTACAAGGGTGGCCGCAGCCACGCTCTTGAGACCTGGCAGGACACAGGGCCAGTTCAGGTATGGGGATCAGAAAAGAATTCCCAGAAGACTTGGAGAGGGGATTAGGGTGGCCCCAAGATAAGGCCACAGGGCCACTGTGGGGGAACTAGCTGTCACCTCCCTGGTCTGGGGATACCGTTGCCGCTTGCCCTTTGTTTTGAAAAAGCACAAGATGGTTTTTTTTTTATTATTCCAAAAGTGAGTCCAGAGAAAGGAGAGGCTCCGTGCCAGGCACCAGCCCCACTCGGCCACTAACCGGCAGCTTCCAGGCCCCTGGCATAGGGAATGGGTCACAGGGCCACACGGGGAGGCCCCCAAGGGTGCAGGCGCGGTCCAAGCTCAGACAGTTAGGGAGATGAAGCTGTTGTAACGCTGGATGTTTCTCTTCAGGATCTCAGAGCAGGGGCCCAGGACACGCTCAAAACGAGGCCGGTCTAACTTCACACACTTGAGGGGGCCCCGGGCTACCACAGTGGCTGCACGGGGCCGGTTCAGCAGCAGGGCAATCTCCCCTGGATGAGGAAAAGAAGAAAAGTCATGGTGCTGCTGTTGTTCATGACATGGAATGGCCTGCCTTCCCGGTGGGATGTCGGGCGAACCTGTGTTTTCTTCTTTCTTCTCTTCCTTCTTTCATTGACACAGGGTCCCAGATCGCCCAGGCTGGCCTAGAACTCACTATGGAGCTGAAGATGACTTTGTCTGATCCTCTTGTCTCCCCCTGAGTGTTTGGGACTGCAAACTGAACTACCACACCTGGTATATGAGGCGCTGGGGATTGAACCCATGAATTCTTAACCCTGGTCTTGTGTGTGTGTGTGTGTGTGTGTGTGTGTGTGTGTGTATGTGTGTGTGCATGTGTAAGTGCATATGTATGTGCATGTGTATATGTGTGCGCATATGTATGTGCGTGTGTATGTATATTTGTGTGCACCTGTGTGTATGTGTGTATATATGTGTGTGCATATGTATGTGCATGTGTATATGTGTGCGCATATGTATGTGCGTGTGTATGTATATGTGTGTGCACCTGTGTGTATGTATGTATTATGTGTGTATGTGTGTGTACATGTGTAAGTGCATATGTATATGCATGTGTATATGTGTGCGCATATGTATGTAAGCATGCTGTCACTGAGTTATAGCCTGAGCCTTTTAAAAAATTCTTCTTCTTCTTATAATAATAATAATAATAATAATAATAATAATAATAATAATTTTGAGACAGGATCACAATAAGTTGCACAGGACAGGCTTTGAACATGCCATCCTCCTGCCTCAGCCTTCCTGTAGGATGGCAAGCCCTGTATAAGTAAATGTAAGACCCGGCATAAACTCTTTCCTGGTGTAAGTATGTCCTGTGAAATACGTGACTAGAGCGCTTGCCGAGCGTGCACGGAGCCCTGGCTTCCATTCCCAGCCCTGCATAAACCAGGAGTAACACCTAGCACTCAGAAGGTGGAGGCAGGAGGATAGAAAATTCAAGGTCATCCTTAGCTACAAAGGCAGTCTGAAGCCAGTCTAGGCTGCGCGAGACTGTTTTAGCATCTCGTTAGCATGTTAGATAATTAACATTAATTACATGTTAATTATCTAAAATTCAAATTTAGTTAGTATTGTCCTGTGATCCGCCTGGCAACCCCACATACAACGGATGCCATGGTGTGGTCCAGGCTTCCCCATGACCTACTTGCAGCTGTAAGAACATTCTAGATGCACTCAGGGCCCTCTATCTTGGTAGCTTGGGAATGAGTAGCTTGTGGTCCCAGGTTTCTCACCAGGGCTCTGCTTTCTCCCAAGTCGGCAGCTAGGCCCCAGGACTATTAATCCTGTGGTCTCAGGTCCATTCCAGACCTCAGTTTGAGGTGACTCCAGCTGAGGCCTCTGTCACAGCTGCATGTAGCTTACCTTAACCTCCAGATCCCACTCTGGGATCTAAGGAAGCCCCATGCAGCTCCTGACCCAGGGCCCCAAATGAGATGCCACTTCTCTCGTGGTGAAATCCCCAACTCACCAAAGTAGTCAGAGGGTCCAAGGCGCCCCACTTCCACATACTCCTCGTTGGGGGATCGTCGCTGGAGGACTGAAGCAGTGCCCTGTGGGAGAAGTGACAGGCAAGGGTCAGCCGAGTGTGGGGGTCAGCTGTTAGGGGGAACATGTCGGGAGGTGCTTGTTGGGGTACATCGTATTTTGGGGATTACTTGCTTAGGTGGGCATGTGGGGGAGTCACTTGTTGGAGAGTCACTCGGGAATCTGCAGTAGGAGTCACTCCCTGTGTGTCCCTTCTTCCTGGCTCTTTTTCCTCCATGCAGACACCGTTGCTTCCATCTTTAACTATGCTGGCTTCTCTTTCTTCTTTCGGGGTTCACCAGGTCTTCTGAGATGCAAACCCCGACACAATCTGAGCTCTGAGTTGTTGTGGTTGGCTAATACACCCCCCCAGACACCTAGAAGCCTGCCTTGTCTGAACCCTGCTTTTACTGACACGATGGAAGCTCCCCCCAAAATAGGGAACTACCCAGAGCATACTCCAGAGGTCCTGATGGTAACAGTAGGAATGGCCCCACGGTGCTAGTACTTTGTCCCGATGCTGAGAGCTGACCTTGGACTGCAGTTTAAGGACAATGGGCTGTCTTAGTCACGTTGGGGGGATAGTGGGGGGGCATCTAGGGAGGCAGGGAGGAGCCTGGTCTCAGGGTCACACACCTGCTAAGCTATGCAGCCCCTCCTAACTCCCAGGAGGGCAAGCGGGTCTGCAGACCCGCTGTTTCAATGATTAACAGAGCTGCTGCAGCAGGTCACTGGCCCCTGGGAACATTAAAGACAGGGCCAGGGCACCCTGAGGCGTCTGGGCAGCCGAATGCCTCCCATGCTCACGCAGCGGCTACCTGAGATGGGCAGCTACACAGCTGGACCATGGCCCCTTTCAGGTAAGTCCTTCCTGAGTCAGAGTCCCCACCTGTCACCTCCGTGGGTCAGGAAGAGAGAGATGGCTTTCAGCATTGCCAGTAATTTCCAGCAAGGACAGCGGAGCTTAGCCAAGTATGGTGAACCTAGCATCCCAGAATTTTAGGAAGCTGAAGCAGGGGATTGTTGTGAGCTTGAGGCCACCCTGGGCTACATAGTGAGACCTTGGCCAAAAATCCTGCTCACCAAACAAAAATAAGGCCAAAGCAAAACAACAAAGACAACGACAACAACAAAAAAATGAAGAAGAAGAAGAAGAAGAAGAAGAAGAAGAAGAAGAAGAAGAAGAAGAAGAAGAAGAAGAAGAAGAAGAAGAGGAAGAAGAAGAAGAAGAAGAAGAAGAAGAAGAAGAAGAAGAAGAAGAAGAAGAAGAAGAAGAAGAAGAAGAAGTAGTAGTAGTAGTAGTAGTAGTAGTAGTAGTAGTAGTAGTAGTGGAGGAGGAAGAAATAGGAAAAAGAGACCTTCGACTTGGCTCTGGGTAAAGTCATTTGCAGTCAAGTCTAGTGACAGAGTTCTGTCTTGAGGACTCAATGGTAGAAGGAGAGAACCAAGTCCTAAAAGTTGTCCTTCGGGGGCTGGAGAGATGGCTCCGCAGTTAAGGAGCACTGACTGCTCTTCCAGAGGTCATGAGTTCAAATCCCAGCAACCACATGGTGGCCCACAACCATCTGTAATGAGATCGGATGCCCTCTTCCGGTGTGTCTGAAGACAGCTACAGTGTACTTATATATAATAAATTAAAAAATCTTTAAAAAAAAAAGTTGTCCTTTGACCTCTACACGTGCACCACCTCCCCACAAATAAGTGAGTGTTTGTTTGTTTGATTGATTGATGTTTTTAAGGCATCTATTTGGGCTGGAGAGATGGTTTTGTGTGATTGCTGTTCTTCCAGAAGACCTTCATCTATGTCAGGTGGCTCACAACTGCCTGAAAATTCAGCTCCTGAGGAATCCGGTGCCCTCTTTTGGAGCCCGTGGACATCCACACATATAGCAGACAGACAGGCAGGCAGGCAGGCAGACAGACAGACAGACAGACAGACACACACACACACACACACACACACACACACGAATTGAAAAAAGGAAGGAAGGGAGGGGGGAGGAGGAAAGGAAGAAAGAGATAGAGTCAGAGAAAGACAAAGCCAGAGACAGAGAGAGAGACAGAGACAGAGACAGAGAGATGGGGGTCAGGTATGGACCAAAATAGGTACAAGGATAGGAAATTAATTCAAAGTCATCCTCAGCTCCACAATACATTCAAGGCCAGCCTGGGCTACATGAGGTCCCTTTTCAAAGACAACACAACCCTACGAGTTTGACAATGAGCATCCCAGTGTGCGGGACCCAGTTCCAAGGAGCCAGCCGTTAGCTCTGAGCTACCACAGACTCTGATCAGTCAAGTCCTGAGGCAGGCAGCTAACAGGGGGAGGGGGGGTCCTTAGGGCCTCTGTGTGGGTGTTGCTGGGTCTCCAGGGCTTAGCTATCGCTGTGCCCGCCCCACAAGTCCACTCTCCAGGCATAGACAGCATCGCACGGCAAGGTGGACTTCATCCTCCAGGCTCACTCAAACCCAGCCTTGCCGGAGCCTGCGGCCAGGCTGTGCCTGGCTTAGAGAGTGGCCCCTGGGTCAGCAGCTGGTGCCCACAGTGCCTGGAGTCCCCAGGCACCCTTAGCAGCCCCCGCAGTTGGATCCCCAACTTGACTCCTGAGCCCCTGCGTGTTTATGAATCTGGCTGATGGATGGAGTGGGGCATATAAACATGAGAGCACTCCAGGGCTGCCAGTGCGCGTGCACACGGAGCACGGGCAGGGAGCACGGGCAGGGAGCTCTTCTCACCCTCACGGCGGGGGTGGGGGGGGGCAGGGCAGAGAAGATTAGTGCCACCTGTTAGGACAGCTCACAGTGGTGAACTACTGAGCCCATGTGGGAAGGGGACTCTGACTTTTCCATGTTAGGGCAGGGGGACAGGTGGGGCTTCCTGTCTTTAAAGTCACTGCTGGAGGTGATGCTGGGGAAAGTTTAGTCTCTGCTTGCCATACAGGCCTGAGGACCTGAGTCTGACCCTCAGCACTCCCATAAAGTTAGACTTCGTGACGCAAACTTAGAATCTCAGTTGTTGTTTATTTTTTTAAACAATGTAGTGTTTCTATACATTCACTGTCCCCCTCCACACATAATAAAACGTCAATTTTTTTTTTTGGTCTTTTCGAGACAGGGTTTCTCTGTGTAGCCCTGGCTGTCCTGGAACTCACTCTGTAGACCAGGCTGGCCTCGAACTCAGAAATCCGCCTGCCTCTGCCTCCCAAGCGCTGGGATTAAAGGCGTGCACCACCACCGCCCAGCTAAAACGTCCATTTTTCAAAGCAATTCATTTGTGTTGGAGCCATGGCTTGGTGGTTAAGAGTACTTGCTGCTCTTCCAGAGGACCTGAGGATCTAGTACCCCGTGTCAGCCGCCTGGCAGAGACGAAGGTAGTCGGGTGGATCACTAGTTCACTAGACATCCAGCCTAGCCTCAACTGTCTATCCCTAGGCCAGAGAGAGGCACCGGTCTTAAAAACAAGGTGGACTGCCTCTACATTCACTTTATACACGTGTGCACACATTCTTCCCATACTCACTCCCACCTCCACACACGTACACATGTCCAAGTGAACACAACCCCAGGGTGTGGGATTTCTGTCCTGGGGAGCCTGGTGTGCTGGGATAAACCAGTCACCCCAGCGTTTAGTTCTCCCCTTCTACCCTGGGGACCCTGGGGATCAAATTCAGGCCATCACGCTTGATGAAGAATAGTCTTAACTCACTGGATTATCTCACCAAGCCTTCATCCCAGTATTCTCAGGCAGAGGCAGGAGGATCTCAAATTCAAAGCCAGCCAGAGCTATATAACAACATAGCAACACACACACACATACACACACACACACCAATGACAAAAAAAAAAATATCAGAAAGCCAACTTAATGTTGCTACATGCTAACAAACCATCAACCTATTCCCAGACCTAGAAAATAGTTGGGGGCTTTAGGGATCTGAGCTTGCTCTTACTTCCTGTCCTGGGGCCTTAGCAACGTGTCCAGTCCCCTACCAGGCTGGCACAAAAGCTGCCGTGGCTCTGGGAGTCACCACATGCCATCTCTACATCGCTAGCAAGTAGACAAAGGGAACCCGTGTCAACCTCGGTTTCTTCGTGTGTGAGCTTGGGATGGTCACAGGGACTCCCAAATTAGCTGTCCACAGGGATGGAGTGCATGCGAAGCCTCTACATGTACAGAAAAGAGAAGCAGCAACAGTATATCCCGTATCTCCCCAGTGTGGGGGATGTCCAGGCATGGCCCTGCCCTCAAATGATCCAGACATGCAGCCAGTGTTAGGAGACAGAACAGAAGTCGAACTGTAGGTGCACACATGGGGACCATAGAGAGACATTTCAGCATGGCTTAGGCACGGGGACCACGGGGCTGAGCCCCAGAGGATAAAGGTAGCCAACCAGAAACGTGGAGGCCTCCAGTGTAGGGAGGAAAATCTGGCAAGATGCTGAGGTGGGAGGAGGGAGGAGGTGAGAGTGCCAGTGGGAGAGCAGGGGTGTCAGCAGGGGACTCTGTGCTTCCCACACAGAGCACAGGTATCCTGGCGTCCTTGCAGGAAGAGAGGCTTGGCCCGCAACTTGTGCTGTGGGATCCTTTTTTGCTGAGTCTCTTTGTTACAGCAGCTCCCTTGCCGCCCTGACTAATACACGGACTGGAATACAATTGTCACCATCCTGGCGGTAAAGTCCCGTGTCTGGGAAGCCAGCCCGCACTGTGCTCCCTCTACATACTCCCAGATTCGCTGGATGACAGGCCACTTGTCTCCTGTCATCGGAAGCTTCTAGGGAGGGAAAACAAAAAAACAACACTCCCAACTCAAGATCCAGCCTGTGTCCCTAGAAGCCATGGAAATGGCCAGACTGTCCTGGAGGACACATTGAGAGCTCGGGCCTGGGAAACACCCAAACCAAACTGCAGGCTCTTCCTCTCCTAGTCTCTCACGCAAGATCCCAGTTCAGCCGCAGATCTGCGGCAGACAGTCCAGAGGCGGGTGCCTGTGACAGGGGTCTGGTTTACAGACACTAAATTTCCTTTTAACTACTGTGACTTTAAAAAAAAATTTTTTTTTCCCCTACAACACTAAAAGGGAAGTGTGACTTTCCTAAGAAGGAAGCCAGTGGGGACCATGTGGCACCCACTCCTACAAGGCCATGTCCTAGGGCTTCCTCTTTCCTCGTCTTACAGTCCCGTTTGTGGCGACCAGAGGTTGGACCAAGCGTTTTCCTCAGCTGCTCTCCACTTTAGTTTTTGAGACAGGGTCTCTCACTGAGCCTGGAATTCACCAGTTCGCTAGACTGGCTGGCCAGCAGGCACCAGGGATCCTCCTGTCTCCACCTCCTCAGCGTAGGGGTTGTAGGCACTATCCACCAGTCAGCTTTTAGGAGGGTCCTGGAGATCAGGCTTGGGTCTTCTTGTTTATAAAACAAACCCCTCACCAACTAAGCCACGCCCCTAACACTTCCCTGACACTCTTAAGAATCAGAACGTGGTAGCTCGGAACAGAGAAGCTCGGCTCTCAGAGGTGGAGTTGAGGGAACCCAGATCCGTTCACAGAGCCAGTTCCTGGGAGGAGACTGTGAAGAGACAGTCTGTGCCCGGCTGGTTCTCACGGCTACTCATCATGAAGAGCTTCGCCCGCCCCGAAGCCCCTCCCTCTCACAACCTCTGCCTCTCCAGCGTGAATGGAGCGGTGAGTGGGACCCTCACCTCTCTGCTGGAGAGTTCCTTCAGCATCCAGTGGAAGCCAAGCTATGGGCTCAGACAACCATCAGGGATCCCGAGGAAGTAGGTTAGGAGGGCGGTCAACCGGGTCTAGCTGCAAAGTGACCACGGAGAGCAAGGGCTACCAGGCATCAGCGCAAAAACTCTCCTAGAGAGTGAGCCACAGCCCGGCGGCAGGCCAGGGTGGGAACAGAGACATGAGGAGGGCAAGAGAGGGATAGCCTGGTGAACCGGGCCAGCTCGGCGTTGGCACTTGCGTTAATCTTGAGGGGCACAAGAAAGGGTGCCAACTTAAAAACCCCTGCCCGGGATCCATACCAGGCTGAGTGGGAGAACCCAAATCCATCTGAGTCCAAAAACAGCCAGAGCCCAGCAAAGGAATCAAGAGGCATATGTATGAGAAACACCCTGCCCGTGGATGCCAAGGAGTAAGATTGAACGGGGAGGAGCTACACACACACACACACACACACACACACACACACACACACACATTCTGTGCACAGCTGAGGCCACCGACCCTTGGCTCCAGAACAGGGAATAGGCGAAACATCTTTTTTTTTTTTTTTTTTTTTTTTTGCATTATTTAAAGAAATATCTTTTAAAAGAAATCTTAGTTTCACTTCCATACATGGAAACGGGTCTCAGCCACCAGTAAATGAAAAGTGGCAGAAGCAATTGGAGACAGGTGCAGAAGACTGCACTGCAGAGACACCAGGGGCCCATGGGGGACAGGCATGCCCGCGGGGATGCGGGAATGCTCACGCATGTGAGTTCACGCACGCGGCCACAGGGACACACACCTGTGCGTGTGGGGATAGGCATACACACGGGAACCAGTACCCACGGAGGATGCAGACAGACACACAGGCACACACGTGGACCCTTTGGGGCTCATCCACACAAGCTGCTCCCAGGCTGGGAATGGAGGATGGCCCATCCCCCACAGGATAAGATCTGCCTACACCAGAGACCCCAGGAACAACTCCCACTGAGAGTGGGTCGGTGAGCACGTGAGGAATGAATGGGGAAGGAGACAGTTGTCCTGGTGTCACGAGACCTGCCCTACACTCTGGGGATGCAGGCCTAGCCTGCAGCTGCTGTGTGCGCAAATCGGTCATTGGCTTCTGCGTGGAGGCCAAGACAGAGTACTGACTTGCGAACCCGCTCACGCAAGAGCCTGCAGAGCGCATTCCAGAGACCCGGTTTTATTTTTGAGACAGGAGCTTGCCTTCTAGTCCGGACTGCCTTGGAGCCTTTAATACTCCTGCTGCAGCTTCACAGGGACTAGGATTACGGGAAACGTCTATCTTGTCCAGCCTCCCAAATAGCCCAGCCTGGCCAAGGGTGACACTTAGCTTCTAAGTTTATTTGGTTTGGGTTGTTGCTTTGGGTTTGGGTTTTGTTTTCCGACATGAGGTCCACTCTTATGCGGATGATTCATTCTGTAGACCAGGCTAGCCTTCCTGTGTCAGCCTCCCAGGTTTTGGACTGACAGATATGCCACAACATCGAGTTTTAAATATTTAAGGTAAGCCGGGCATGGTGGCGCACACCTGTAATCCCAGCACTTGGGAGGCAGAGGCAGGAGGATTTCTGAGTTCGAGGCCAGCCTGGTCTACAGAGTGAGTTCCAGGACAGCCAGGACTACACAGAGAAACCCTGTCTCGGAAAAAAAAACAAAAAACAAAAACAAAACAACAACAACAACAACAACAACAAAAAAAACATTTAAGGTTCCCCCTGTCCTGCTGGGGATTAAACCCACAACCCTGCACATAGAGAATTGTAGTACCCGCCGTCGTAGGTTATAAAGGAAGAAATCACCACAATTAACAGTTTTCCACGTGGAAGCTAATTCCAACTGCAGGTCCCCCACCCTCCCCCACTCCCACCCCATGCAAAGCCAGCCTGCTGCCCCTCCCCCACCCCATGCGGATTCCCCCCCCCCCCCCCCCGAGATCCAGGCTGGTCGAGTAGCCTCTCCTACCTTAAGGAGCCTGGGCTCTCATCTGCGAAGGTGCCCTGCCCTGCTCCACCCTCCCCTCGCGCCTCGCTCCGCTGCCTGTCTGTAACACGGCTGGCTACAGTCCGTCCTTTTGACAACTGAGCAAACACGCCAGCCCGGTGGGCGGCCAAGGTCAGCTTTTGTGCCCGTGTTTAATGGCTCCTCCGTGAGGTCTGGGCTGTGGTGGAGGCACGGCCCAGCAGCTCCAGTGGGAAAACAGACATTAACTTGGATTCCGGCGGCACCCATGGCTGCTCCCGGGACAGGGACAGGAGCCAATAGTGAGGACCTGGGGGATCATAGCTCGAGGCAGTCAAATCCTGTGTGAGAGGGTCCCCTTCTGCAGAGTCAGTCTCTGTCACAAATACCCCCAGGTTGGGTTTGTCCAGCAGGTGTATAAACAGTGGCTCTAAACGAAGCTCCGGGACTCCAGGACATGTAGACGTGGCATGCAGGGGTCAAGACAATGGTGGGGGGCCTCAAAGTGAGAGAGTAGCACTGGCCAGGCAGGGCCCCCCCACCCCCACCCCCACCCCCCACCCCCGCACCTCCCACCCTTCTGTGTCTCAGTTCCCCTCCTCACCTCACCCTTTGCTAGAGAAGCCATCATAAGCCCCGCACACAGACAGCCTCAGGAAAACTCAGCCAAGCAGAGGGGAAAGGCGGAGTACCAGACTAGCCCTGGGGTGCCGCTTCATGGGGGTGGCCATGAGCCACTGAGCTCCGTCTGTGGAGCCCTGGGCCTTGCCTCTTGAGTGAGCCCTAGCGTCTGCTTTTGAACTCATATCCCAGCTCATCGTCAGACCATCTAGGTCTCTGTTATGTACGACTCCCCCTGAACAACCAGCCTCTATCCCAGCTGACTCCACATCAGCCGCTCCGGCCCTGCTGACCTCCACCGGAAGCTCCCACATCCTGCCCGACATCATCAGTGACCTTTATCGTCATCTCTGACCTTCCCCCTTTGATGGCCCACTGTCCTGATGAACAATGCTCCTCCCCTGCTACCCTCCCCCATAGGTGGATCCCCTTGCTGACCCATCCTACGGACGGACCTCTCTTGATGACTTTCCCATAGATGGAAACCCCCTTTGGTGAACTTCCCAGTCCTGGCTGACAACATCTGCCATCCAGAAGACACTGAGCCCAGCGCTTCTTTCTGTCCCTGTCACCTCTACCCGCCACAGTCCACACCCCACTGCCCTCCATCCGACTTTCTTCCGTGCCCATCCAACTAACAGAGAGCTCACAGGTCACCTTCCATTGATTCGCTGCAACCCTTGAGGGTCTCCCCAGAGGGTGCTGCCACAGCTAACTGCCCCTTCAGATCCTGCCAGGCGGCGGGATGTGCCCAGAACCCTCCTCCTCCTCCTCAACCCATCATGGCGTCTCAAGCCCTGGAGTCACCTTGACCAAGTGAGTCCCAAGACGTGGATTCCATGCACACACCCTTACAGGTTAAATATACCTTCTCCGACTCCTACTCTCAACCCAGGAGAACACACCCCAAGGATGTAAGCTTGCTCTCCATACGACACAGATGAGCAGGGCATGCGCAGGTAGGCCTCTGACACAGCCTAGAACTAAAGTCCCATTTCTACAAGTCTAGAGTACACCAGGTATCTGGTAGGCACAGCTTGGTGTCTCTGTCATACTAGTTTTCCTTGCTAGAGACGAGGGCACTGGCGAGTCCTCCACAGAGTGTCTTTCCACCTGGCATGCCTCCTGCCAGACAGGGGAGAAACTCAAAGGGAGCTCTGTGGGGATCTGGCTGTTTATTCAGAGATCCATAGCCACCCCAATGCCCAGATCTCAGCTCTTCCAGCCCCAGAGGAGATCTGCCCGCTGCTCCAGTCTGCAGCCCGGTGTGCTGTGTGTGTGCTCGCATTAATATATATGAGGTGTATGCCAGAGTGTGGTGCTGTTTAAGGGCACACATGCATGTACTGTGTAAACATAGAGTGCTTGTGCTATGCGCACAAGTATGTGAGCTGCTGTGTGCTACTGTGCAGGTGTTTAGGCTGTGTACACACAGGTGTGCATGCAACATGGGTGTGCGCTGTGTGAATGAGTGTGCACGAGAGAGTGCCTGCGGTTCCGTGCATGAATACAGGCACCGTGCACATATGCTTGCATGTGTTGGTGTGTTAAGTGTGTAGGTGATTGTGTGCGTGGTGTTTGTGAAAGAGTGTGCATGCACGTACGTGTGTGTGTGTGTGTGTGTGTGTGTGTGTGTGTGCATGTGTGGGGGCTATGTGCATGCGATTGTATGCTGAGTGAACGGATCCACGCGTACGAGTGTGGTGTGCACAGGAGTGTACAGATAAGTTTGTACAAGTGATTGTGTCTGAGTCTGGGTCTCTGTGTGATTTGTACTGTGTGTGTGTGTGTGTGTGTGTGTGTGTGTGTGTGAGTGATTGTGTGCCATGTGAGAATGGTGCACATGCTTTCTACATGTGTGTGAGACTGTGTTTGTTTTGTGGGTGGGTGGCAGACTGTGTGTGCACATAAGCACTGTCTGATTGAGTGTTAGATATGTTTGCTTGCTTGCTTGCTTAGAGCCTTGCTATATTGCTAAGACTTGTCTTAAACTCCTGGGCTCAAGCAATCCTCTTGCCTCAACCTCCCAAACAGCTGGGACGTTCTGACAGATGTGCAACTGTCATACCCTGTGGGAGTCAATGCTACCAAACTGTTCTTGTAGATATGCTTAAAATGTGAACTTCTTGTGATTTATATTTTTCTTTTCTTTCCTTTTCTTTCCTTTCCTTTTCTTTTTTTTTTTTTTTTTTTTTTTTTTTTTTTTTTTTTTTTTTTGGTTTTTCAAGACAGGGTTTCTATGTATAGCCCTGGCTGTCCTGGAACTCACTCTGTAGACCAGGCTGGCCTCGAACTCAGAGATCCGCCTGCCTCTGCCTCCCAAGTGCTGGGATTAAAGGCGTGCGCCACCACCGCCCGGCGTGATTTATATTTTATCACCGAGACTCCAACTGTATGCGACCAGCCTCATGCCCTCGGGATCCTACCCTGGCCTCCTCCATGTCCCCTCCACCTGGCAGAGCCCAACCCCAATCATGCTGCTGGGCAACATCTCAACTCCTGTTGTCTCTGCCCTGACTGGACACAGCCCATTTTCTGGGGGTGTAGAGGTTACTCTACCGTTGACAGCCATTCCTCATTTGGAGCCTTTGAACTGAGTTCTAGACAGCGCTAGAGCCATAGATAAGCAATGGCCAATGCATAGGAGTGTTGGGAGGGAAGCCGAGGTTAGAGGTCAGGAGACAGCTCCTTAGAGGACCACTGTTCACCCCTGCCCAGTGCTTCTGTGTGTAGCTTCTCAAATTGAGCCCACTGTAGTCATACTTCCTGGTGTCCCAAGGTCTGTACAGAGGGCAGCAGAGGGGCCGAAGGGCCGTGTGGGTAGTCATGGGATGCAATGGTTCGAGGCATCACAGACTGACTTGTCCAGACTGGCTTATCTAGACTGGCTTGAGCCATCTGTTTGGGTTTCCCAGCAAAACATGCATCCTCATAGCAACCACTTCTGCACAGTGTTTAAGGCGCCTCTGAGGAGCCAGAAGTCTCAGATGGGTAATCCCGGACTGTGGAAGCCAGCAGATACATTCCACATCTGTCTCACCGGGGACACATGTGGCTGGCAGGGCGAGGAGGATGGGAAATTGGATCCCAGTGTCTGCAATGGAAGGCCTGGGATGTGGGGAACGCTGCAGCTCTGGGGAAGGGGAAGGAATGACTTTGACACTGGTCTGGGGAGGAATGTTCCTCCCGGTTGCCGTTTTCTTGCTCTTCTTTACCGATACAAGGTCTCATGTAGCCCAGGCTGGCCTCAAAGTGGATGATATGTAGCCAAGAATGACCCTGAACTTTTAATCCTCCTGCCTACACCTCTAAAGTGCTGGGATCACATGAATGTGCCCTAACATCCCGTTTATGTGGTGCTAGAGAGAGAACCCAGAGTTTTGTGCATATTAGGCAAGACTTTTTTTTTTTTTTTTTTTTTTTAACTTTTAGATAGGGGCTCACTCTTAAGAACAGCCTGCTGCAGAAGGTCTGAATCCTGCAAGACATCTCTGGAAACAAAGGATAGTGCACATATCTGAAAGGTCAGTTTATCCACTGTGACCCATCACATCCAAAACAGATGCTCTCCCGTTCCTTCCCTATGAGCTGTAGCACCCAGCATTCAGCTACCAAGAGAATGCAACTGTGATTTATCCAGGATGGAGCCCTGGCAAACAAGCTTCAGAGCAAAGGGAACACCGAGCCCCCGCTGACTCAACCCCCCCCCGAATGTGTTAGCTTTCCATGAGAAAGAGGATGGATCAGAGAGAGTCCTCTGAGATCTTCTTAGTGGGCTATGCCATTAGGAGCGCCCCTGGCCTTCTTTCTGGATAGGGTCTCTGTAGAGGGCACTCAGGATCACCAAGTGGCCCCAGCGTGATGAAGCCAGACTTCCCTGGAAACCCTGACAGCTTGTCACAGTGAGTCTAGCTGACGAGCTGGGAGACACTAGTGAGTGAGATCACCCAGTGCCACACACACAGGGTGAGACTAATGCCCAACCCCGGAGAAAGCCCACACACCTTGGAATCAACAGGCACAGGGGGGTTCTGAGCCCTGCTTGGCTCTTGGGTGTTACTCCCAGTCCAGCACAGAGGCAAATTCAGTGTTGCTGCCAAACACTGGGTTTATAGTCTTAAACCCCCAAGACAGTGCAATTCCTCTGGAGTGGGGGTCAAGGAGGCTCCACCCACATGGCCCTAAGGCTAGGAGAAGGGGGTTGCATCTGTCTTAAGGATGGATGTTCCCCCAGCCCAGGTTTGGTTAGGACAGAGCAGTTAGCTGACACCACACCCAGCATGTCCCCCAAGATAGGGACAGATGTTAATAAAGCCTTTAGGTTTCAGATGGGTGTTCAGAGGCCCCCTTGGGAGCCTAAGGCAATGGAAAATCCCTGTTGACTCACGAGAGAAGTTTGGGTCATTCAGGCAACACGCACTGCTGTCACAGGTATATGCTAATATAATGTACATGGCACATGTACCCAACCACAATCTTACAACAATACACATTTCCAACCTCTTGTGCTCCCCACGCTGGACGCACCCTGCAATAGTTACATCAAACGTTAGAATGAGGGACCATTCCGAGTCTTTCTCAAGAATCCTCCGTGCAGCCTCTCTGCTATGTGCTCCAGGGTCAGGAGCTCCAACACAACTGGTACCTAATGCTTGGGCCATCTCTAGGACACCTTTCCTATCTCAAAAAAATGTCTACTTGAAGCCGGGTGTGGTGGCTTGCGCCTTTAATCCCAGCACTCTGGGAGGCAGAGGCAGGCGGATTTCTGAGTTCGAGGCTAGCCTGGTCTACAGAGTGAGTTCCAGGACAGCCAGGGCTACACAGAGAAACCCTGTCTTGAAAAAAAAAAAAAAGTCTACTTGAACTTCAATACCCCAATCCCCTTCCTGCCCTCTTCTTTCTGGTGCTTTTTTCTCATGACTGTAGCCCATCTGTCACCTGGAGAGAACCTCTTGCCTTTCTGACTACCTTGCTTCGCCATGATCCCTTGTTCAATTTATTTTGTATAGATGACCCTGTGTGATTTTTTTTTGGGGGGGTGGGGGTGGGGAGCAAATATCACATATTCTTTTTTTTTTTTTTTTTTTTTTTTTTTTTTGGTTTTTTTTTCGAGACAGGGTTTCTCTGTGTAGCCCTGGCTGTCCTGGAACTCACTCTGTAGACCAGGCTGGCCTCGAACTCAGAAATCCGCCTGCCTCTGCCTCCCAAGTGCTGGGATTACAGGTGTGCGCCACCATGCCCGGCTAATATCACATATTCTAATGGCCACCTCAAATTCTGAATAAAACTACCTGACAGACCCTGGCTAGCAGGCCTCCAACAACTCCCTGCAGTCCCTCTTCCCCAGCCAGTTCCAGGGCAGACCAGGGACCTAAGACCCTCCCTCATTCGCTAGATCTAGCTCCTGTGTGCACAGTCTGAGACATCCTGGGTTCCAGGCATACAGTGTCCTTTCCAAAAACCCTGCCCCACTTCCCTGGGATCCTTCTCTAATGTCTGGCTCCCTTAGAACCCCTTCCAGAAGTAGAGTTGCCTGGTGTTTGCCACGCCTGTAGTCAAGGGAGCTAACTCTGGAGAAGCATGGCTCCACACAGCTCCCGGAGGCCCCTAAACCTTCTCCGGTTCCTATTCCCAAAGAGAGGAACAGAGGAACTAACTGAATGACTTTAAAAAACGGCAAGCCAAGAGAATAGAGGTGACACCCAGTAAGGACGGCGAGTTTGAGGCGTAAACACACCCCGGGGAGCCACCCCCCACACCCACACCCACACCCACACCCACACCCACACCCACACCCACACCCAGGTCCAGACTAACCCTGAGTTAGTCTACACTGCATCCAGGTACCCCCAGGGTCATGCAGTGAGTGATTGTCTGGTCTTCCTTCTTCCTGCAAAGGTGAACTCTATGCCCCAGCAGGGAGTCAGGCACTCTGACTGCTCCCAGGCCTGGGGGCAGTTGGGAAACGTGTTGTTTTGCAGTCGCTTCAACAACATTCTGCGGACATTCTTAAAATTAATTTGCTAAGCGAGGAGATAAAGCCAACGCCGCGTTTCCATGGCAACACCTCCCGTGCTGCCCAATTTCAGTCTTGGGGATTTTATGGGAAGCCATCCTTCCTGGTCCAGCTGCTTTCCCTGGCGGGGCTTGATCAGGACCCCAGGAATGGGGCAGCGGGCAGGGTGGGGGCGGGGGCAGCTGGAATTGAGGAATGCAGGTCTGGAATCTGAGTTGCTGAGAAATCAATTCTCCCACCCAGCCCCTGTCCCGGCTCCTCTTGGGTTTTCCTGGAGAGCTGTGGGAGACCTTGGATCCAGACGAGGTCACCCTTGCCTGCAGGGCCTGGCAGACTCAGCCCAGGCCCAGGGGTACCCCCTACTAGGAGGCCAGCCAAAAGCTGTGTCCTGCCAAACACAGGGCCCAGACCCAGCAGAGGCTTTGTCCCATCTCAAGGTCTCCTGGCCCGGGGTAGCTCACCCCAGGGGAACAGAGGCAGGAAGGTGACACAGTAGGGAGTGAGCTCAGACATTAGCAGGGACCCTGCACCTCCCGGTTGGTGACTTCCACCTTTGTGTCCTAGGCGCCTGGTTCCCACCGGTGGGTGTGACTACAGGAGGCACGCCCAGCTCCTGCCCTGTCTGCTGAGTGTTTTCTAGAAGCTCTGAGGATCAGGTGACTGAGAGGCTGGCAGCTTCCCGATCCTGCTCAGAGACAGCTGCTGTGAAACAAGCTAGCTGGCCTCAGAGGGGGCAGCCCTGCGGAGACCTTTATGAAGTATATAAACTGGCTCCAACTCCTTAATCTCATCATCTGCCTGTTCTGACTGGGACAATGCGGCTCCCAGGGGCCAATGGTATCAGTCCCCTTCTGAATGTCCTCATAAGTGGCGTGGAAATCCGTTCCAGAAACAATCACGTGTTGTTGGCCTAGCAAAAGCCAGGCACACACAAGCAAACCAGCATGACATCCTGTAGCTCTCAGAGCAGGGGTAAGGGGGAGGGGGGTGGAGGGGGGGTGGGCCTCAGGGACAGGTAGATACCCTTGTATCCAGGTGGGGGGAGGGGCAGGGGGGATAAGGAATGGAGATGTGGGCCTAGTAGCTAGGTTTCCCAAGACTGCCAGTGTCCTCCTCAAGCTGACAAAACGGAGTTCAGAAAATCCACACTAGGAAAATGTGATAACTACTACATGAGACAGGGCAGGGGCAGGGCAGGGGGGCGGGGATGAGGGCGGGGATTGGGGGGAGGCGGGGGCAGCGCCAGAGGCGGGGGCAGGGGCAGGGGCAGCCCAGGTGTGAAAGAAACAGGAGACTTCACGCCTCAAGGAGAGGAGCTCAGACATAGCGGCTGAGCACGCCTGCCCACATCCCACAGGGAGCTGGGTTTGACTCTCCATGCACAGCTGGTTTAGATGTGGCCGAAGCCTCCCCCCAAGCCTTGTGAATAAGTTGCACAATCCCCTGCGGTGCATTCTGGTCCCCATGGACTTGGGGTCTGTGGGTGTCCTTTCCAGATTCAGCTGATCACAGAGGAAGAAGGGTAGGTTTGTTTTTGTTTTTTTTTTTGGGGTTTTTTTTAAAAAGCTATGTTGCCAAGGAGACCACTTCAAACACATTTTATAAGGCTGTGAAAAGTATACCTTCCCCTAGGGTTGGGTTACATCCCAGAGGCCCAGACAATATGCCCTTCCTATGAATGAGGTCCAACCTCCTCTCCCTCCTCTCCAATCTATGAAGGCTCAAAGCTGACTGATGTCAAAGCCACCCTGGGAAGCAGGAGCCTTCTTAGAAACCTTTCTGCATTGAGGACACTGGGGACTTATGAAGAAGCAGGTCAAGGTAACTGGCAGTCCACGCACTGTCCTCAAACAGCAGATCCTATTGGAAGATCGGGGGCACCCTGAGGTCAAATCTCACACCTTCACCGGAGAGACAGGAAGAGAGGGGAGACATGAAATACATAAAGCAGAGCAGCCCATGGCCTGTAATTCTAGCGCTCAGGGGGGCTGAGGCAAGCACACTGATTTCAATTCAAGGCCAAACTAGTCTCTAGAGGGAGGCTCTGTCTTAAAATAGCCAAAGAGAGAATGGGAGAAATAGCAAGAGGACCTGAGTTTGATCCCCAGCACCGACATAAAAAGTCAGGTGTGGTAGCATATCCTTATAAGCCCAGGATTGGGAGAGTAGAGACAAGAGGGTTCCTGGGGCTGCCTGAGGGTTCTTCTACCCTTTTCCCCCTCGCTGAGACAAGGCCACTCCACGTAGCCCTGGTTGGCCTAGAACGTCCAGTCCTCCTGCTTGGGTCTCCCAAACAGCGGGACTGTAGGTGCATACCATCATGCCCAGCACACCTTCACGCCCTAACCTGAAGATGGGCTCCTACAGACACAGAGGACATGTCCATGACCAAACGCAGAAGGATTCAGAACAGACTTTCAGAACTCTAGGCAGGGGAGGAGGCAGGACACAGCACTGGAGGATAAGGCTAGAGGCAGATGCCCTCGTGACAGGCACGCTGGAAGTTCTGGGATGCTCTCCCATCCCAGCTCTCACTGGGATTCCAGCCATCATCCTGGTCCTTGGAGTCTGAGAACTAGCCTTGTTCTGCTGGATGACTCGTCACATAGATGTCCCTGACATGACTGTACCTTTCTTTCTAAAATGGTCAGGATGGCCTCTTGGGTTAGGGGTCTGTGTGGAGTCAAACACACACACACACACACACACACACACACACACACACACACACACACGAGTCTTGGAGATTAAGGTGCTGGGATGGAGGAAGTGGGTTCATTCTAGTCTTGACCAGAACAACCATTTGCTTTACCTATGGTTCTAGTCATATCGCCTCTTTACATTTATTATTACATTCAGGCATATGTATGTATGCATGTGTGTGTGTGTATGTGGGCATATGTATGTATTTGTGTATATGTGTATGTTTGTGTGTGTATATGTGTATGCTTGTGTGTATATATGTGTATGTTTACGTGTGTATGTGTGCATATGTGCATATGTGTGTTTGTGTGTGTATATGTGTATGCTTGTGTGTGTATGTATATGTTTGTGTGTATATGTGTATATGTGTATGTGTGTCTTTATGCATGTGTATGCTTGTGAGTCTATATGTGTCTGTGTGTGTCCCTATGTGTATGTATATGTTTCTATGTGTATTTGTGTCTGTGTGTCTATGTGTGTATGTTTCTGTGTGTATGTGTGTATGTATGTGTATCTTTGCGTGTATGCATGTGTTTGTATCTATACATTTCTGTGTATGTGTGCATATGTGTGTGTTTGTGTTTAGGTGTGTATATGTTATGCAATGCCATCACACCTGTCATCATTTTTTTTTTTTTTTTTTTTTGAGACAGGGTCTCTCTGTGTAGCTCCGGCTGTCCTGGAACTCACTCGGTAGACCAGGCTGGCCTCGAACTCAGAAATCTGCCTGCCTCCACCTGCCAAGTGCTGGGATTAAAGGCGCGTGCCACCACCACCTGTCATCATTTTTAAGGAGAGACTTTTGATCTCAACAACAGACAACACGGTGGCAGGGGTGAGAGGCTCTCATGCAACTCTCCCATGTAGATACTTGGAGAGTGATGTGGGGGATGGGAGATAAAGTGGGGTGCTAGGTAAGGGGAGCAGAGACCTGCTGCCCTGGCTCCCACTCTGGTGTCGCCCAGACCCAATGGGTCTGGTGCCGCCCAGACCCATTGGGATCAACAGCCTGCACAGGACTCACCTCTGTGATGATGTAGAAGTCATCCCCAGGCTCCCCCTGCACTACGATTTTCTCGCCATCTTCAAACTGCACAGGCTCCAGGGCATCAGCTACAGTCAGGCGTTCCCACTTCTCCAGGGACTCTGCAGGACGACGGAAGGGTCACAGGTCACATTTCACTGCCATGGAATCATTGGATGCTTTCTTAGGAAGCCCAATTCTCAGATCCCTGAGGTGATCTGAGACCATGCTCCTCAGAGGTGACAAATAATACTGCAGCAGCAACCACAGGATACTGGGGTGCCAGCTACGGTCTGCGACACAGCGGCTGGCACCTCTCACCATTAGGTTCTCTCCAAGATGTACTCTGTATGTAAGCTGCTTGTGGTAGCACAGGTCTACATCCCAGCTGCTCGGCAGGTTAAGGTAGGAAGGAGTATTACCTTCAAGGTACACTTAGGGTAAAAGTGCTTTCAAGAGACTCTGCACAACTTAGAGAGATTTTTGTTTCAAAGTAAAAGGTAAAAAGGAATAAGTCTGAAGATGAACTTGGCAGTAGAGCCCCTGCCTAGAATCCCCCAAGGAGTGGCTGGGGGTGTGGCTCAGTGGTAGAGCCCCTGTCTAGAATCCCCTAATGAGGGGCTGGGGCGGGGTTCAGTGGTAGAGCCCCTGCCTAGAATCCCCCAGTGAGAGGCTGGGGGCGTGGCTCAGTGGTAGAGCCCCTGCCTAGAATCCCCAAGGGAGGGGCTGGGGGCATGGCTCAGTGGTAGAGCCCCTGCCTAGAATCCCCAAGGGAGGGGCTGGGGGCATGGTTCAGCGGTAGAGCCCCTGCCTGGCCTGTGCCAGGCCCTGGGCTCCATCCTCAGCACAAAAATATAAAGTAAAATACATTTGACTCCTATTTAATTTTTTTTTTCTTTGGGAGATGCACTTTGAAAACAGCACTGGCTCTGTGATATAAACAGTAGGTACTAAAGATTGAGTCGATATTCATTTAAAGAGAAATTACTTTCTCTCCAAAAGAGAAAGACTAAGACATGCATGTGGAGGTCCAAAGTTGGTGTCAGAGATTGTTTTTCCATTGTCCTTCCTCCTTATTTAGTGAGTCAAGGTCTCTTAATTGAATCCAGAGCTCACTGATATGACTAGTCTCTCACTCACTGGGTTGCTCTGGGATCTCATCTCAACTTCCAAAGAATTCAATTATAGGCAGGCTCCCACAGGTTCCCACATTCACGTGGGTGCTGGGTTCCAAAGTCTAGTCCTCATGCTGGCATAGCAAGCATCTTAACTAACAAGACATCTCCCCAGCTTCTTGGGGTTTTATTGTTTTTTTTTTTTTAAGGTTTATTTATTATATGTAAATACACTGTGGCTGTCTTCAGACACCCCAGAAGAGGGCATCAGATCTCATTAAGGGTGGCTAGGAGCCACCATGTGTCTTGCTGGGCTTTGAACCCGGGACCTTCGGAAGAGCAGTCGGTGCTCTTAACCACTGAGCCATCTCTCCAGTCCTTGTTTTGTTTTGAGACGAGGCCTCAGTACGTATTCCAGGATGAGCTTGAACTCCCAGTGTGCTTAGCTTCAATTGCCAATGTAAATAATGAGAATAATCTGGGAAGAGAGTCTCAATGGTGGCTTGCCTAGGTCAGGCTGGACTGTGCACATGTCTGTGGGGGATTGTCTTAATTGCCTTAATGGATGCGGGGTGGGGGGGTTGGGGGGGGATAACCTAGCCTAAAAGTGGGCGGTGCCATCCCTAGTTTTGGACCTTGGGCTGTGTAAGGGGAGAGAGGGCCAGCTGAGCGCTACGTAAGAACGCATTCATTCTCTCTCTGCCTTGGACGGACAGCAGATGTGATGTGACCAGCGGTCACAAGCTCCTGCCAATGTGACTTCTCCGTGAGAGGCTCCAGCCTAGAACCCTCTCTCCCCTCAATTGCTTTTTTTTTTTTTTTTTTTTTTGTAAGATGTTTTATCACAGCCACAGAAAAGAATCTAGGACACACCCCGTGTAGCCGTGGCTAGTCCCACAGCAGTCCCCCTGCCTCAGCAAGCCCCTCTGGATGCTGGGCTTGCAAGCTCGAGCCACTGTGACCAGCACTGATGTTCGGGCACCCAGAAGAGACACACCTGCCACTATTTTAGGCAAAAAAAAAAAAAAAAAAAAAAAAGTTAATTCTGAGGCTGAGTTTACCTTTAAATGCTCATAAATGCAGCAGGCCCCTGAATCCTGCACACAGCTTCTCTTCCCCGCCCCCCCCAAGAGGAAGAAAAACATAAGAAAGTGGACATTTCTGTTAGAAAACCATGGTCACCTTCGAAACTATGTCCCCCTCCCTTCTGCCTCGCTGCGAAAAGAAACCTTTCTGGCCTGCACGTCAACGCTACATATGTAGGCCAGCTGCTAAAAATAAAAATTTAAAAAGGCATTCATTTTAGATCTAGGTTAGCAGGGAAATATGCCTCCTTTAAATCCCCTGCCCGTGCTCCACACTGCTAAAGGGTCACATTTCCAAGGAACCCCAGGCTTCAGGGAACCCTGCCATGTAGTACTAAGTCCTACTCCAGCCAGAGCCATGGGTCCATCTCTCTTTCTTCTTTTCCTCTGTCTCTTCTTGGGTTTTTTTTTTTTCTCTCTCTCTCTCTCCTCCCCTCTCATTTACTGAGACCCAGTCTCAAAAGTAGCCAACCTGACTTTAGGACTTTTATAATCCTCCTGCCTCAACTTCCTGTCTTACAGATCTATACTGCCACGTGTGGCTTGCTGCAGCTTTCTCTAAAATGTCTTTGACCGGGCATGTTGGCTTGTGCCTATAAGCTCAGCACTCGTGAGATGGGAACAGAAAGATCAGAGCGCTCTCATGACAGCCTTGACTGTAGAGGAAGCTCGAGGCCAGCTTGGACTGTGTGGTGGTTTGGGTAAGAATGGCGCCAGAGGCTCATATGCTTGAGTCCTGGGTCATTAAGAAATGGTGCTGCTTGAAAGGGATTAGGAGGTGTGGCTTTGTGGGAGAAGGCGTGGCTTTGTTAGAGGACGCACAAACCAGTCCCAATTATCTTCCTTCTGCAGCCTTCCAATCCAGATTCTACGGCTCTCAGCTAACATGGCTGCCTGCATGCCGCCATGCTATCCGCCGTGGGAATAAAGAACTAAACGGCAAGCAAGCACCAATTAAAGGCTTCTTTTTCTAAGAGTCACCTTGGTCATGTGTGTCTTCTCGGCAATGAAGCAATAATGCATATCAGCCACTGTGGAATAAGGTTATTTTTGAGTGAAATTATAGTCTGCGTCAGGAAGAAACAGGTGCAGTGCGACACTGAAATGTTCATGTGGAGCACTGTGTGCAACAGAGGCTGCCGTTAGGATGCTCAATTTTAGGTGAGGGGCGTGGCTCAGGATAGAGATCCTGCCCAGAATTCCCCAGTGAGAGGCTGGGGGCGTGGTTCAGTGGTAGAGCCCCTGACTAGAATCCCCCAGGGAGGGGCTGGGGCATGGCTCAGTGGTAGAGCTCCTGCCTAGAATCCCCCAGGGAGGGGCTGGGGGTGTGGCTCAGTGGTAGAACCCCTGCCTAGAATACCCCAGGGAGGGGCTGGGGGCGTGGCTCAGTGGTAGAGCCCCTGCCTGGAATCCCCCAGTGAGGGGCTGGGGCTAAACAATGGAGTTCTTGCCTAGTATGTACAAGGCTTGGGGATCAGCAGCAGCAGCCTACTCTCCCCCACCACATGTTTTTAAGCACAGCCCACCCCACCCCCACCAGTAGCATTTAAATGCGCACTATTCCAAGGTTAGAACACCAGATTTGCCACAGCATTATCTCCTAACAGCATAAATCTTAAGTGAAAACTGAAGTAACTGTTTACAGTTTTTGGCCCCAGAGTTTTAAATGAAACAAGACACATTTCAGAACACTTAAACTATGCGCAGAGGCAGAGGCAGAGGAGGCAGAGGCAGAGGCAGAGGCAGAGGCAGAGAGGGGCTTTGCAGCGACCTGGCTGAGGGGAGTGGATGGGGCGTGGCTGCCTGGGGGTGGGGTGGGGCTGCACACCCTGCGGCTGGTCTTCTTTCTCTGAGCCAGCTTCTTACAACACTGCAAATGGCGGGTTCTGCCGTGCAGCGTCTCGCCACAAGGAATGAATCAGTACTGCAGCAGTTCATTAAGGGCAGGAAAGGGAGGCACCCTCACACAGCAACGGGACAAAGTATGTGAAGAGCCTCTGTGTTCAAGAGACACCGAGAGGAACAGGTGCCAAGCAGAGCCCTCCCTGTCCCTCAGACTTCAGAGCAAGATTACCATCCTCTTCTCGAAAGGCCTCTCAGCTACTCGGCTGTGCTGCACATGAGCCCAGGGTGCGTCTATGGCCCACAAGTCTCTGCAAGCCCTAGGGAGGGAACAGAAAGGTGGCCTCGGAAGCGCAGTGATGTCACTGAGGAGCCTTGCTCAGGGTGAGCCAAAAGGAAGGGGGAAGACACTTAGTGCGTCACTCCAGATGGGAAAATGATAGAATCATGGAGCTTACACGGGGGGGGGGGGGGGGGCGGCACCAAAGACAGCAAGAGCAATAAACAGACACAGCCCAGGAGGGACAGGGACACCTATGGTATGATATGCTCACAGGTAGCAGGGTATGCATATGCACCTGTGTAAAGGTCCACAGTGAATGCGTGCATATATGATGAACATGTGTGCACATGCATGAATACGTGTACTATGAACATGTGCCATAAAATGTGTGTTTCCATATGAATGTGCACACACGGGAATGCATGCTATATTCGTGCATGTGTATCTGCATATACATGTGCACGTATGCAGGTGTCTGAGTGTAGGTGAGTGTGTGGTGTGTGCGTATACGTGTACATACATACACTCCTGCGGGAGCCACGCACACGTGTCTGCATTTGCACGTGAGCACGCCTGTCCCAAACCCGCGTTATGCTGAGCAGAGGTGACCTGTCAGGCCACACAGGGAGAAGACGCAGATGTGGGCTGGTTGCAGGTGCTCACGGGAGGCTTCAGAGAGGCCGCAGGCGGCAGAGCCACTCACCTAGGATGGAGACTTTGCTGAGGAATTCCTCATACATCTTGCGTTTCCTCAGTGTGCTTCCCTGTGAAAGGAAAAAAAGCAGAACAAGGCAGGTGGGTCCACTGGTCTCAGCCTTTCCACGCTTGCAGACTCCCCCCAGCAACTGATCTCTTCCGAGGAAGCCCATTAAATGTACATATGAGAGCCTATGCCTCCTGCTTCCTGCTCTTCACCTTCTATGCCTTCTAAAGTAGATCCCGGTACCATCAGCAGTGCTTCCTGGGGTCCAACCCCGAGCAAGCCACCCCCACTCCCACCCCCAGTGAATGGGACCATGACGTTTAAACTTTCCAAAGGTGACCGTGGCTAGGCCTCCCCTGCTCTTCCCAGGTAGAACCTAATGTGTAATGCCCCTGCCTCAGCCACCTGACTTATATTTTAAGTATGCACCACTAAAACCTGCCGTTACAAATCCTTTAGGTTGTCAGGGCATCCAGGCATCCAGTGGGCCTCCCTGCAACCTCGGGTGTCTACAGCGATTGTGGGGAGGCTTGTGCCCCCTGCCTGGCCGTTGATGAGAGAGGCCAGAGATGTCCTAGAGAAGTTTGCCCTGCCTCCCATTGCTGCAGCTGAGACGCTCTTATTCCTGAGGTCTACACCAATCCGCAGGTACTGCAGCCCTGACTAGGAGTCTGCTGAGGAAGGTATGCCCTGGAAGATGTCCGGGAAAGGGAGATGGATCAGACATGAGGTACAGGACCGAGGTCTGCAAATGCCTGAGGCGTGTGGCTCAGCCTTGTCTGAGAGACTGGCAAGTCTCAGTCCTACAGGGGGTGGCATTTATATAATATGAGCATCCCTTGTGGGTGCTGTTTGAAGCGCATCAGCACAAGGTGCAGCAGCCCCGGAGCCACTGGAGCAGAAACGGAGAGGCCAACCCATTGCAGGCTCAGAGCTGAAGTTTCAGGTGCTAAGAACAAGGCGGAGCCAGACGCGTGTCCCTCTCTTGACACCACCCACTGGCAGGGCTGCCCCTGCTCTCTGGAAGCAGGTTGAGCTGGTGTAAAGATGTCCATGTCTCCACCAACTAGGCTCGCTGCAGATGGCTCTGTCACACCCGAAATAAGGGTTGCAGCAGGAGCCCCTCTGCATGGGGCGTGGGGAAAGCCCTCGGACCCAAACTCAGAACCATCATGAGCCAAAGTCAGTCAGTGAAGCCCTGGGGGGTTGGGGTGGTGGTGGAAAGGACTTTCAAGGGAAGGACTGAACTGAAGGCGCGTGGCGGTAAATGCCAGTCCCTGGATAGCTATGACAAAAATGTGAGGGTCGGTGAAGTGAGGAGGAAGGGCCCTGGAGCCTCGAGGGCGCACCACAGCTTCCACAGGGCCAGACCGTGGGGTTCTCCCTAGCCGTGCACGAGGTCGACTGACTTTCTCGCTTGCCTCTAGACACTCAGTACGCCTGGCTGGCTCACTTCCAGGGCTCTCAGCATCCAGAACACAGATCGGAGCGGTCAACATGGGCTTCCCGCTCTCAGAAAGAACGTGAAGCCCACCGTGGGTACCACTCGAGTTCCACCCCGCAGTGAGGCTGGAGACAGAGGGACATGTCTGCCCGCCCAGGTCCTCCTAGGGCTTCGTATAGAGCACAGTCAAGCTAAGCTTCTGAGGGGGTCGACTCTTCAACCCGGGGAACAAGGGTAAATCTGGATGTACTTTCCATAGTACTAGTCCTGGGGGGGAGTGAGATTTCTTTTAAATCATTTATTATAAGGATTGAGATTCAATAAATATTCCTACTTATGTTGATAGTGGAGATAGTGTTGGTATCAGTGATGATGATGATGATGATGATGATGATGATGATGAGATGGTGATGGTGGTGATGGTGAGACGGTGAAGATGGTGATGGTAGTAATGGTGCTATCGGTGATCATAATGGTGGCGATGATGGTTGTGGTGATGGTGTGATGATGATAGAGATGGTGGTATTGATAATGATGATGGTGGTGGTAACGGTGAGATGGTGATCATGGTGCCAATGGCTTTGACGATGATGATAATGATGGTGTCATGGTGGTGGTAGTAATGACAGTGATGGTGCTGGTGGTGGTGATTACGGTGATGGTGATGGAACCTTGCACTCTGCAAGCCTCGGCTTCCGTCCGTGATCTGACCGCCCTCTCTAACCCGGGCCCTGTGTCTCCATCTGTGACATCATACCACTGCTCGGGTAAAGTTGTCAACACCTGAGCTCAAAGGATCCTTTGCATCCTGTTCTGATACAGGCGACCATCAGCCCGAGACAAGCCCCTAGTCATCAGATGTGGGGTGGGTAGCCCTGCAGACAGGTACCCAGAGGCACCGTCCCAAGCACCCCGCCACTCGCAGGAGCACTCTTGTCTCAGAAGATGACAAGCACAACTGAGACCTTGCCCCCAACCCAACACTGCCTTCAATGTGCCCCACACACAGCTCTGAGAGACACTTTATACGTCTACTGGACTAGAAACAGAGGCCTAAAGGGTAATAGTCTGGCTCTTGTCTCACGAGTTGGAGATTGAAATCACTGTCTTAGAGTTCTCTCTCTCTCTCTCTCTCTCTCTCTCTCTCTCTCTCTCTCTCTCTCTCCCTCTCTGGTTTTGGTTTTCGAGACAGGATTTCTTCTCTATGGTAGCCCTGACTGTCCTGGAACTCACTCTGTAGACCAGGCTGGCCTCAAAAACTCAGAAATCCACCTGCCTCTGCATCTGCCTCCCAGAGTTCTGGGATTAAAGGTGTGCGCCACCACCGCCCGGCTAGATAGAGCTCTCTTTGTAGCCAAGGCCCGTTGTTAACATGAGAGATCTGCCTGTCTCTACTTTCTAAATGCAGGGATGAAAAGTGTGTGTGCCAACACACCTGGCTTCTTTCCTTTGTTGAAGTGTACTTTAATCCTGTAGCCCACACCAGTCTCAAACTCACTATATAGTCCAGGCTAACCTAGAACCTGTAACTCTGTCTCAGACTCCCAAACGCTGGGATTACAAGCATGAGCTCCCATGGCGTGCCAAACTGCATCCTCCCCACTGTGGGGACAGAAGCTGTGTCCATAAGTCCACTGCTGTGAGGTTGTACCCTGTGGTCAATCTCCATCCCTACCCTGGATTGGGAGAAATCACACAGCATGTCCAAGCTTGGAGTTGGCACAGAGTGGAGCGAGGGTGGTCCAGTCTCTTTGATGTCACAGACACGTTACCACCACCCCTCCCATGTTCCTGGGTAGGCTTAGCCACCCGCAGCTGTGTTCAAGCCTGCAGGTGGCTTTCAGACAGGCAGAAGCTTCAGTGCAGGAGGAAAGGGCTCAGTGCTGTATGGAGAGACAAGCGCAGGAGGGCCTGGCTACCCTGGATATCTCCTCTCTGGGTGCCTGTCAGCTAATGGCCGAGACAGTTCATTGTTCTCTCTGCAGCCCCGTGCCCATCGGGACACTCGTAGTGTGATATCCGTGGCCAGGTACCTCTTGGTGACACAGGCAGGTACCCACAGTCCGGTTAAAGTATGCAGAGCCAGAAGAGAAATCTATCTCCCAAACAATCATGGACCCACACTGGAAAGTGATGCCCGTGACACAGGCATCAGCAGCCACCAGGGCTCTTTACCAACCAGACCTTGCCATTCTGACTTGAGGACTCTAGAAAGCGGGGGTGGACAGCCCAGGAAGGTCACGCTTCAAGACCAAATACTCAGGTGTCTGAAGAGAAAGCAGCCTTATGTAACATTTGGGGGCAACGAAGGAGAGGGACTTCATGTCCTTCATGGACACAGAGAAGGGGCTGGGCACAGAAGAGAGTCACGTGAGGACAGCACCACGGGACTCTGGGGAACAGGCTGAGGTAGTAGGTGTCATCTCCAAGATTCAGAGGCTGTTAGGCGCGGTGTGTGGCTACGAACTCGTGTAGGGACGCACACGGAGCTTGGGAGGCAATCTACCAGCGTGTACAGCAACCCTTGACCAATGATGAGCCTGGGAAAAGCTGGAGAATGACTTAGAGCTTGAGCTAACTGTCGGAAAGCCTGGGCTCAGAACTCCATTTTCACTGGCCTCTTGAGCTCTGTCTTCTCATCTGTGCAATGGGAATATTAAACCCCACCCCCCAAAGGGTCTCCACGAAGACTGGCACAGGATACAGTGACAGGACCCCCAGACCCCTCCCCTCCCAACCTTGAGCCTCAACTGTGCCACCGGACTGCATTCAGAGAAGCACTAATAATAAGCCTGCAAAATTCCAGTCCCAGGCTGGGCGGTGATGGTGCACGCCTTTAATCCCAGCATTTGGGAGGCAGAGGCAGGCGGATTTCTGAGTTCGAGGCCAGCCTGGTCTACAGAGTGAGTTCCAGGACAGCCAGGGCTACACAGAGAAACCCTGTCTCGAAAAGACCAAAAAAAAAAAAAAAACAAAAACAAAAAAAAAAAAAAAAGAAAGAAAGAAAGAAAAAGAAAAACAAAAACAAAAACAAAAAAAAAGAAAAGAAAAAAAATTCCAGTCCCAGAAACCCAGAGTTACAGGCTGCTAAGCTCTCTACTTTCCAGGAAGAATCCCGTGGTGGCTAATCCTAACTGTCAACTTGACAGGATCTAGAATCACCTAGTAGAAAAACCTCTGGGCATGTCTGTGAGGGGATTTCCAGACTGGGTTATTAGAGCAAAGAAGACCCACCCTCCAAGTGGGAGGCCCAGTCCTAAATGTGGGAGGATCTCCCACTATTCCATGGGCTGGGGTCCTAGACTGAATAAGAGGAGAAGGAGAACTGAGAAGCATACATCTCACCTCTCTCTCTCTCTCTCTCTCCTTTTCTCTCTCCTCTTCCTCCTCTCTCTCCTCTCCTCTCTTTCCCTCTCTCCTCTCTTCCCCACCCCTCTCTTCCTGACCGTGGATGCAATGGGACCGGTTGCCTTATGACCCTGCACAAGCCCTTTCCCTCCAGGATGGGCTGTACTTAAAGCTTCGAGTCATCACAATAGACGTCTCTCTCAAGCTACCTTTGTCGCGTATTTTGTCAGAGGGAGAAGAAAACTGGCAAATTCAAGTCGCAATGGGCCTGGGGGACTCGAGGTCCAGCAGTGCCAGGAGACCTTCATTAAGTCGTCCCTAGCGATGGACCTGGATGGTGAGACGGACAGTTCTGCCAGCGGAGGCTGGAACAAGTCTGTTTCCATGACAACAAGACAGTGCAATTGGAAAGCCAGTGTCCAGGCTCTGGCGATGCAGAATTGTTGTGTCTGCCTATTGGCGCAAGTCAGGTGGTTGTGGTTGCGGCAGCCTGCTCGGTGACCGCCTGGCCCAAGCCATTTTAATCCCATCCAGCCCTAAAAAAAGGGCATTCTCTTTTGAAAATGTGCAGTCCCCACTGACCACCTAGCAATTAAGCTATGCCAGAGGAATGCAGGCAGGTTGTGACCCAGGAACCTCAGAAGCTAATGTCGAGGTAGCGGGCAAGATAATGCTGAAAATGTGGGGCCTTAGGGAAGCAGTCGAGCAGCAGGCGAAGCCAGCTTGCTTTGTCCCCTAGACTGAGCAGGCATCCCCAAGCCTCTTGGGGACATGGGGTATCCCCAGCTTAGCAGATTTTACAGCACTCAAGACAGCAACACAAGGCGGTTCTTATGGGGCTAACCTAGGAACCTGCCTGCAAAGCCTAGCTCAGCCTTCTCCCCAAGTAGTCTTCCTGGTAGAGAGAGGGACTTGCTCTGCCTGTCCCCTTGGCACCTGCAGCATGCCCTGCAATGGCTGGTATTGATTATCAACTTGACAGACTCCAGAATCACCTGAAAGGGAATCTCAGGAAGGATGACCTTAGTTTAGGCTGCTCTGTGGGTGTGCCCGGAGGGTCCTCTTGATTGGGTCAAAGGAGTGGGAACGACCCCCCCACCCCCGAACGTGGGCGGCGCAGCGCCATTCAGTCCCGGACTGAAGGCAAAGGGGAACAGGGTACTGGCACCCAGTGCCCTCTGCTCCTCGGCTGGGCATAGGATGTGACCCGTTGCCTCCAGTAACTGCTGCGGTGGCCTCCCCGCCAAGATGGACCGGACTGCAGAACTGTGAGCCCAGAGAAGTCCTTTCTTCCCTGAGAGGCTTTTTTTGTCAAGGGTATTTTACCACAGTGATGGAAAAAGAAACCAAGGCAGACCTCAGCCAAGATCCCTCTCGGATTTCAACAGCAGGGACCTTGAAACCCAGAAGGGCAGAGAAAGTGCTCACGCTCACCTCCCAGTCCCCAGGGCCCTTCCTCGCTCCCCCACCGGTGGGGAGTGAGTGCCTGACTTTGGAACCAACCGGCCTGAGGCTGGGTTAGAAGATTGCGGTAGGTCCAGGACAGGAAGATGGCGATTGCTGATCAAGCAGAGGCCCCACCTTGCCCAAGGGTGTCCCCAGGTAGGACAATGAGACCAGGGACTCAAGACCCCGCCCTCTTCTGCCACCCAAGGTGCGGAGAACCACGCGCTGTGTATGGTGAACTCTGCATGTCTTGTGGTTCAGAAATACTAGAACCAGAGATGACTCAAGCTCCCAGCACAACCTATCCCAGCCAGAGCCCCCATGCCAGGCTGGGCAAGGACCTGGCTGACGGAACTCCTTCACCTGAAGCCTCCAGACACATCTCACCCCCCCACCCCACCCTCCATCCCCCCACCCCCGCCTCTGCACCACACCATGAACAAGGGCTCAGAAGTTTCTTAGTCACCTATGTGTATCTAGTTCTGGGCAAGGGTGGATGGGGTCACCTATTCCCAGGTTGTATGAACCCTGTGAGTCACTCAGGGACTCTAAGCTCATCTCAGAAACCCTACAGAAAATGGGGAAGGGGGAGCGTTTATAGAGGTTGCAGGTGTCATACTACCTGTGCTATGAAACAGAGGGTAGTTGGTTCTTGTCTGGAGATGGCTTGAAGAGTCAGTCAGGATGTGGGTGGGTCCTTCAATGTCAGTGGCATTAGGAATGGAGACTCATATCCACTTGGGACACAAGATTCAGGGACTCGGAAGGACCCCAGTATGACCTGCACTACACAGTTTGATTTCGTATGCATGACTCTTTTATATTTTGAGGTAGGGCTTCACGTAGTCCAGGCTAGCCTCTATGTCACTTGATGATGACATTGGACTTCTGACCCTCCCATCTCCACCTCTTGAGCGCTGGAATTACAGGCATGCACCACAGTGCCTCCTTAGGCAGTGCTGGGTCCACACTCCAGGGCTTTGTGCATGTTAGGCCGGCCCTCTGCCTACCAAGTCACGTCCCAGCCCCTCTACAGAGAATTCCAAACTCACTAGTTGCAAACGCAGGGTCCCCAGCGAATGAACAGAGGGCTCGAATGAAAGGAAAGAAATTCATGGACTGCTGGCCTCCGTTGAGCCCTCACCCGAGCGTCTACAGATGACGGTGCCCCTACAGCCGTGCCCAGTCCTGGTCACCACACTTAGGAAACTTCCAAAGGACAAGTCACGGGATTCCAATGTGTGGAGTCTGAGCTGACCTTGTGGGGGATGTAGCCAGCTCCCCTGGGAGACACTGGCAACTTCTCATCTTCTGCAACTGCCACCGTGAGCCCTAGTAAGGGAGCAGCCCTCAGCAGTCTGTGATTTGGCCGGATCCAACTCTGCCCAGACGGGGGGATGGGTGCGGACAGGATCCAAATTCCCCACAAGAGCCCTGCGGATTCTGGAGCCCAAATGGCTCTATTCTTAGTGTCTGGGGGATCCGAAATTAACCCAAAAGAAAGCACCAGCTCCCTCTGCGATTTCGAGAGCATTCCTGAGTATAAAATCCTAACCACAGAAGTCCCACAGCCAGCAATGACACAGCATAGACAGGACAGCGGAGACACAGCTGCTTATATATCTTCAGGCCAGGTACACTCAGGGGGTACTAGGACTGTGTCCTCTTGCAGAGAGGGAGGATCCCCCATGACTCCCTCCTACTGGGACAGGCAGGTCCCTGCAGATGGAGAACATATTGGAGACAAAGATCTATAGAGCTCTACCGTCTGTGATGTCTCTTTGCGCCCACAGCAGTGCGGGAACCCAGACGTGCTGAGCATACCGGCCCCTGGGGACAGCTGCCTCCGAGACAGCGGTGGTCTACAAGTGTCTCCTACAGAAGAGCTGACATCACATCAAAACCACGACAGGATGCGCCCTCTGTGCCTCAGTGACTGAGCGCCCAGGCTCCATCCTGCGCTATTCTGAGGGAACATTCTAGAACATCTCACCCCAGGACCACTCTCATTTCCCCCCAATCTACTTCAGTCTACCTGAGTCCCAGGTCCCTCTGCGAGTCAAGGAGTGGCACATCAGTGGGCTCCAGAAGAGGCTGTGGATTTTCAGGATGGAGAGCTCCTAACTCTTTAGGGCAAAACTCTCACGCTCTTTTCATGATGTTTCCTGTATACAGCCCCCCTGTGCTCTGGATAGCAGCCACCCCAAGGCCTTTGCACTCTGTCCCTATGACCTATAACTCCCATAACTTTAGCCTATGCCCTGATGTCACCTTGGTTTTATTCTCCATGTGACCTTCTGAGCCAAGATGGCAGCACTGGAGAGCCAGCTATCATAACCAGATTCTACTGGATCTGGAAGGAGAGAAGCGGGGGGAATGCAATGGAGACATTCCCCGTCATCTTCCTGTTTTGAGGAGCTTCCAAACCCCTTCCTGATACTTTCCACTCAGGCCGCAGGCTGTATCTACTAGGGAAACCCATCTTGACCTCCTCAGACCTGGGATTCTGGTGGTGTCAGATCCTACTCCGGTGCCTCCTTCCCCTGGCAGAGCCTCCTGGCCAGGGTGCCACTCACCATGAGGATGCGCCTGTAGCTGTCACGGTCGATGCCCCAGAGCTTGAGGTCTGTCTTGGCCTTCACGGTAGCCGCTCTGGGGGTGCCGTAGATGAGAGCCAGCTCCCCGAAGCTTCCCCCCTCGCTGATGTTGGTCACCCATTCCCCGTTCACATAGACCTTGGGAGAACGGGAGAGAAAGGTCAGTGGGACACGTGGCTCACAACAGCTGCTTTCTCTATGGGGGAAGCCCACAACCATCCCTGGGTGGAAAGGACAGGTGCTTTTCAAGGCTCTTGGACCACTTCGTACACACTCCTGCCCTGGAGGTAACCTTAGCCCAGTGTGACCTGCCCTAAGGAGCATCCGTCCCGTTTCATCCCAGCCTCCCCGGAGCCAGAGCTGGGCAGCACACAGCCACCAAAGAATTGGTTAGGACCAGAGGGCAGAACACACTGTGCCCCAGCTACCTCCTAGGCTGGTTACCCATCCAGCAATCATCTCTCAGTCTCTCTGGGCCTCAGTTTTTCCAACTGTACCCCAATGAGTCGCTCTACAATTACACAGAGACGGGTCCAGACAAATATTCTCTCTCTCTCTCTCTCTCTCTCTCTCTCTCTCTCTCTCTCTCTCTCTCTCTCTCTTGCCTTTTCCGTTTACAAAATGCCTCTCCTCTCTGGCCATTCAATGTTCCCTCTGCTTGAGTGTCCCTCTTGTCCAACCCCCCGTGGGCACACATTGACTGTCCCCCTTCTCCTCTGGGCTTTTGCCACCAAGGCGAGCACCCAAGTCTTCTGGCTGTTGGCCCAGTTGAGCCCCCTGGCCGGGCACCACTACCAAGCTACACCAAGAAGGAGCCAGGACAAGATTCCCTTTCAGGCCGCGTGGACAACGCGCCCTGCACAGTGCGCACACTATGCCCGGACCTTGCGCGGCCCACACCCAGCCGGGGCACAGAATGGGCATTTTGTTCACTCCCGGGGCGATTATGCAGCTCAGTTACTATAAATTGACACAATGCACTCTTTCTTTATCCCGCAGCGCCTCAATGAGCGTACAGAACCGTTCCCACTGCTAAGACGGGTGCGGACGCGGAGAATGGGATCGTGATGAATCATGGAAGCGATTCTTATCGAAATCAATGTCTCATTATCCAGCGCTAACGGAGGCACAGAGATGTCTGTCTGGGGGAGAATGCCTCGCAGGTGATGGTTGGGACTCCACCCTGAAGGGAGGAAGACAAGGAAGCTAGCCACAAAGATGGGGAATAGGGAGTACCCAAAGACAGAACTCGGGGACCAGATGGGGTGTGTGCTCCCTTCACCTGGCCTGGTGGGTTCCCCAAACCCCAAAGGGATGTGGGGTCCTGGGAGGGGAAGAGAAAGGCACAGATTGCCCTTAAAAACCCACAAAGAGACTAGGCACAGTGTCATACACATGTCACCCCAGGCTGAGGCAGGAGGATGACAGGCTCCAGGCCAGTCTGGGGCTCTAGAATGATGTCCTGTCTCAAAAAGCATAGAGCCCAAAAGATCCATAAAGAATCTGTGAGCGCCGGGCGGTGGTGGCGCACGCCTGTAGTCCCAGCACTTGGGAGGCAGAGGCAGGCAGATTTCTGAGTTCGAGGCCAGCCTGGTCTACAGAGTGAGTTCCAGGACAGCCTGAGCTACACAGAGAAACCCTGTCTCGAAAAACCAAAAAAAAAAAAAAAAAAAAAAAGAATCTATGAGCAACGCCCACCCCATGCTGTAGGGAAGGTCAGTGGGAACAAGGAGGGGGCATAGCAGTCTGGACTTTAGATATGAATTCACAGACCTCGAGCATACCCCTAGGACCGTGCGCCATTTCCACAGCCTCCCCTGCCGACTCAGGGCTGCCACGGCCACCCTGCCTGTGCTTCTGCGGGAACCTACGCATGCAGTCAGCTTGCAGGTTGGAAACCCCACTAATCTGGACACGTAGCTAAGTGAATATGCACAGCCCTCCCAGGACCCCTCAGCGTCACCATCAGTCTGTCATTTGGCTCTGCGAGCCTCAGTGTGTTTATCCAGCCTAGATGGCCTATCATACCCATCTGATGCTGCCTGGATCATTGTTTGGGTGGCACTAGGGATTGAATGCAAGGCCTTGCACCCCAGCCCCTCCCTGGGGGATTCTAGGCAGGGGCTCTACCACAGAGCCACGCCCCCAGCCCCTCCCTGGGGGATTCTAGGCAGAGGCTCTACCACGGAGCCACGCCCCCAGGCCCTTACTGGGGGATTCTAGGAAGGGGCTCTACCACTGAGCCATGCCCCAGCCCCTCACTGGGGGATTCTAGGCAGGGGCTCTACCACTGAGCCACGCCCCCAGCCCCTTCGGGGGGGGGGGGGTTCTAGGCAGGGGCTCTACCACTGAGCCACGCCCCCAGCCCCTCCCTGGGGGATTCTAGGCAGGGGCTCTACCACTGAGCCACACCCCCAGCCCCTCCCTGGGGGATTCTAGGCAGGGGCTCTACCACGGAGCCACGCCCCCAGGCCCTCCCTGGGGGATTCTAGGCAGGGGCTCTACCACTGAGCCACACTCCCAGGCCCTCCCTGGGGGATTCTAGGCAGGGGCTCTACCACTGAGCCACACCCCCAGCCCTCCCTGGGGGATTCTAGGCAGGGGCTCTACCACTGAGTCATGCCCCCATCTACTCTCTGAAGTATTCGAGACAAATGCCTACCACTGAGCTGTATCCCTAATCTCTCCTCACTTTGAGACAGAGTTTCCCTCTGTAGTCTTATGTTGTTTCCTAATTTGGTAAAATTTTCCCATTGCATCCTCCAGAGACCTGGGATTCCAGGCAGGCGCTACCACCCAGGCATCTGGAACATTACTGAGTTGAATGTAACTTCCTTGTTTGTTTCCTGACGAAGATTTGAGGTAAATAACATCTCTTACATCGCAGGCACACCTATCGGCTCGGCAGAAGTATTCCTCCTGAAAGCACAGCCCCAGAGGCTGCTCTGTCTCCACCACACCTCTGGCCCTGTGTGTCATCTTGGGCAGAGTCATAAGGACAGATGCTCTTGGGGTTGGGAGAGGTGTGTGGGACACTCACGTCCCTGCTGGTTTGCAGTACGAGGAGGATCAAGGAAGTCCCCCCGGTAGCTACCCCAGATGGGGGGAAGGACTTAAAGCTACCCCTCCCCCCCCCAGAGCACTGAGCCTCTGGGGACACAATCCCTCTGTGGTAGTAATAGTTCTGAAACTTCACATGTCACAGGAAGAGTGAGTATGGCTGCCCTGGGACATGGCCAAAGGAGCAGGGACCCTGAGCAGTGACTACCCTCCCTCAGCCCAGAGCCTCAAGCCTAGGGGATCTCCCACAGTGTCAGAGGAAACCATTGTGTCCCCCAAGGCCACCCGGAGGACAAAGGGCCATCCTTCTGTGCACACTGGCCTCTGTCACAGCTCCCCCACCCAGCTGGCACGCAAAGGGGCTACTCTTGTTTGCTTCCATCTTTTTTTTTGTTTTTGTTTTTGTTTTTTCTTCCTTTGGGAGAAAAATGGTGGGAGGCCCCACTGGGCCACATTATGCTACCCGAGGGACCAAGGGTCCTTCCAGCTGAGCCCAGTCTCTTCTACCCTGCCCTGCCTGCCTGCCTCCCTCCTGCCTGTCTCCGTTGCGTCTTGGATCAGGGAGTGGCCCTCAGAGACTCTGGCACCTTCTCACCTCTAGGGACTTTGCAGTAGATGTCAGATTGCCATCTTGAGGGGGATCTGCCAAATGGCAGAGACACGGGCCACAGGCAGATGTTGTGGAGATACAAGCCTGGTGTGGTGGTCCATGCCTGTGATCTTAGCCCCTGAAAAACTGAGTCTGGTAGATTGGGCTAGCCAAGGCTAAGAACAAGACTGTATGGGAAAAGAAAAACCAAGACTGAGAGGGCTCATTTGATAAAGGGTTGGCCTTGCAAGCAATAATATGTACATTTGAGCCCCAGAATCACCGTGAAAACCTCTGGGCATCATGGCCAGGGTCTGTAATCCCCTACACTGGGGTGTAGGAAATACAGATGGGCAAATGTTTAGGGCTCATTGTTGGCTCTCCTACACGGATCTGTGAGTTCCAGGCTAGTGAGAGACTCTGTATTAACAAAGCAAGGGGGACTGGCGGGATGACTCAGCGGATAAGGACTTGCTACACCAGCCTGACCCGTCAACGAGTTCGATCCCTGAACTCAGGTAAAGGTGAGAGGACAGAATTGACTCTACATACCTGTCCTCTCAGCACCATGTATGTGTGATGTCAAAAGCACCACACCCCATCACATGCATGCATGCATGCACGCACGCACGCACGCACGCACGCACGCACGCACGCACGCACGCACGTGCATGAACTCACTGACATGCCTAAACACACGTATGCACACACACACACACACACACACACACAGAGAGAGAGAGAGAGAGAGAGAGAGAGAGAGAGAGAGAGAGAGGCAGCCTGATACAATAAATAGAATTAAAGTTATAAAACAAAATGGATGGTATTTGAGGACTGATGCCTAAGGTTGACCCCTTCCAAAGGCATGTGCACACACTTGGGGACACACCACACACACACACACACACACACACACACACACACACTGCACGCATGTGCATGGACATTCACACTAGGAAAAAGAAGAAAAGGAAAAACATTTTTAAAAAACAAGTCTGGCCAGGCAGCGGCGGTGGTGGCGCCCGCCTTTAATCCCAGCACTTGGGAGGCAGAGGCAGGTGGATTTCTGAGTTCAAGGACAGCCTGGTCTACAGAGAGTGAGTTCCAGGTCAGCCAGGGCTGACAGAGAAACCCTGTCTCGAAAAGAACAAAGAAAAAACAAAAAAGAAAGAAAGAAAGGAAGGAAGGAAGGAAGGAAGGAAGAAGAAAGAAGAAAGAAAGAAAGAAAGAAAGAAAGAAAGAAAGAAAGAAAGAAAGAAAGAACTCTGAATTTAGACTCCTGGGGTGACCTGGCCTCTGCATACTTTTAGAGGACCAGAGGTAGCCAGAGGTGGATGGACGGCAAAAGGCAGTAAAGTCCAGGCAGAGTCCCCAAAGATCACTGGATTTCTAGAGCACCAAGACGACAGGACCAGTGAACATCACTCTCCTAACACAGATGGACCGAGGTCGCCAGGAGCCCAGGGGTGCCCTGGGCAGGGCCAGCTCTGCCTCTCTTCCCAAGCACTTCAATCAAGTGGGCAAGATAGCAGTGAAGACACGGGACAAGGATAATCACAAGAGCTGGGCCTGGGACACACGAATGCCACCCTTGGCCTACGCCCCCCCAGAGCACTCCTGGGTAGTCATCAGGCCAGTGAGGGGTTCCCCTTTGTAGTCAGTCCATCCTGGGTGTGGCCATCTCTCACTCTTCCTCATGTCCACACGCATTTCTAGACCCCCAGAAGGCAGGTCAGGTCAAGGCTGTGCCCCAATATGAATCGCATAAATTCTCCGAAAAGAGAATGGAGTCACATGAGGTCTGTAGGAGCCCAACAATCCAAGGGACTGCCTGTACCCTCAGCTTTCGTAACCCAGCCCTACCAGAACAGTACAGCATTTGGGGTGCCTCAGGGCCCAACACCCTCAAATCCAGGCAAATCATCGGCATCCTGTGACCTCATATGGGTCTACTGAGGACCTCGGAGACGACAAGCTGTGTGGGTAAAATATGCTTGGGAGGCTCCAAGATCTTCAGAAAAGAAAAAAAAAAATGGCACAGCCAGCTCTGCAGTCAACAAACGGCCAACTGGAATATAACGGTGCTTTGGAGAACACATTCTCCAGGAGACAGTCACACATCCCTGTTCACTACGGGGTAGCTTGCCAGAGCCTGTAAGGATGCAAATAAAGAAAATGTGCACAAAAAAAAAAAAAAAAAAAAAAAAAAAAAAGCCGGGCGGTGGTGGCGCACGCCTTTAATCCCAGCACTTGGGAGGCAGAGGCAGGCGGATTTCTGAGTTCGAGGCCAGCCTGGTCTACAGAGTGAGTTCCAGGACAGCCAGGGCTACACAGAGAAACCCTGTTTCGAAAAACCAAAAAAAAAAAAAAAAAAAAAAAGAAAGAAAGAAAATGTGCCACACGCCCCCAGTGGAATATTACTCGGCCTTCAGCGGGACATTGCGACACCTGCTACAGTGTGAATGGGTGGATCTTGACGCTGTCTTGCTCGGTGGCCAGCAAGCCACAGGACGGATGCTGTGGGAAGCCAACGTGAGGCTCCCCCAGAAGGGTCAGACTATTTCTAGATCAAGAATCTGTGAATTCGAGCCCCAGAATTCACATGAAACCTCTGGGCATAGTGGCCAGGGTTTATAAACCTCCCCCCAGCCTCCCTACCCCCATGCTGGGACCAAAGACTTTTGGGGCTCATTGTTGGCTATCCTACATGAATCAGTGAGTTTCAGGCTAGAAAGAGGCTGTTTTTATTTTTATGCATATAGGTGGTTTTGCCTGCATGTGTGTCTGTGCAGGTAGAAGAAGAGGTCAGATCCCCTGGAACCGAACTTACAGATAGCTGGATGCTAGGGATCAAACCCAGGTCATCTGGGAGAGTATCTAGTGTTCTTTTACCACTAAGCCATTTCTTCAACCCCAGGAGTCAGACTTGTAGGGCTAAGAAAGTAGAAAAAGGGGAGTCAGGGGCTAGGGGTAGGGCTGTGGAGTGACCCAGTAGAGAGACCAGATGAGATCAGTGAGGCAGTTCAGACAGGAGGGGTTGGAGAGACAGCTCAGTGGGTAATGAATGGCTCACTGTGGGAATGTGAGGACCTGAGTTCAATTGCTAGAAGTCATGGTTTTGTTTTGGTTTTTTTTTTAAGGTCAGATGTGATGGTATATCTGGGTAGGTAGATGGTATGACTGGGTAGGTAGATACAGGTGGATGCCTAAGCTTTTGCTGGCCAACAGCCTGACTAAATTATATGCTCCCAGGTCAGTGAGAGGCACACTCTTTAAAAAAAAAAAAAAAAAAAAAAATGGTGGCCAGTGACTGATAAAGACACCTGAGGTTAAGCGCTGGCGCCCACAGATGTGTGTTCTCCTCCACCCCTCCCCCACACTCACAGAGGAAAGAGAGTTTTGGGGACAGGTGATGGTGACAGCTGCACTGTTGGCAATACAGTTAATCTCATGCTCCAAACACGTTAACAATTTAAACAGATGTGCTCACCCAGAGACTCTGGCGAACCGAACAACCCCAGCCCAACAGCCAGCCGGGGAGAGTGATACCCAGTGCACGCAGTGCTGCCAGGGACAGGAGCGCCTCCTGAAGCAGGAGGAACCCTACCGACCTAGAGCTCACAGGGACAGTGTTAACCTTGGAAGGGGGTGGGGGCACCCCCCAAAAAAACATAAAAAAAGTCTAGAGACAACCAGGAAAGACCCCAGAGCCCATTCCCAATCTCATAGGCCTGCCGCTGGGTATCCTTTTCAGCAGAAATCCTGTATAACTGTGAATAAAATAAATTGGAAAATTTTTTTTTCTACTAGAAAACTGGATTCTAGCTCTTGGCAAACATAACACCCACCGCCTAGCATTTACAAAGTCTCTGTGGAATTCCATGATTTTAACTAAGACTGAACTCTGGGCCTTTACAGCCTCCTAGTCCTGCCCGTGGGAGACGAGTATTCATCCTGGAAGGGTTCTCCAGGAAACCGAGCACACTGGCCGGTCTGGAGGGAGGGTGCAGACCCTACCTGGACTGGTAAAGTTGGAGATAGCCCTCTCAGGAATAGCATCCTCACAGACCTGCCTGGTCCTGGCCCGAGGGAGGGGCTACAGGATGCAGCACTGAGGCCATAGAAGCCTGCTGAGAGTAATCACAGTGATTATAGTAATATATGCCCCATAACTCAGCCGGGACTGACATACTGGCTTCTCGGGTGGGTACCCTTTGATTCTTTTAAATGTGGCCTTCCTTCACTCCCCCACCCCCACCCCGGTGTTTACCCTGTATCTCCCACATCACAGTCCATCTTCTTCTGTGCCTGTCCCTGTGGGTGCTCCCTGCCGCCCACCCCTGTTACCACTGGAAAGTCTGAGAGTCTGACGGAGGTGGCAGGGACTTTTTCATAGTGCCGCTGTCGGGAGGGCGAGGCCGGACACGCCCACTCATGGGTCCAGTCTTTGCATCACCCGCAGCCTCTGCATCCTAAACTCGAGGCTTTAGCCAGGAAGCGGCATCCACCCACGATGCCCAGACATCCTGGTCTGGCCAGCCAGCGTCCAGCAAGGGCCTCTAAGCCGCCTTTGAACCTGACCCTCCCGGCTGGGGAGGGAGGTGGGGCAGATCTGTGGAGACAATATATTTGAGGAACTGTTTCTCATGAAGGTGAGCTCAGTTTTTCCTCCACAAAATTGCCTCCACATGTCCCCAGGTTGGTGGGTGGCCAAGCAGAGGCTGGGGACAGCTCATGGCAGGCTCCCACCCGGGGCCCCTTATTGACTCATGGAGCCTGGAAGTTATCTGTCGGGGAGGGTTGGAAGGGTCCTATTCAGATGAGCTGTGACTCTGGGGGCTGTCAGTCCTGCCTTGAAAAGGATGGAGTGGTGGTGTGTGGGATCCTGCTGGTTCCTATCCACCCCTCATTCCACATTCAAGGGAGTCTTGGATATTTATCTGGGGCCAGAATCATCAGGTAATTGTGACTTTCACTTTTTGCTGGATTCTGGGGACCATGAGGTAGAGGCTGGCTTCTGAAAGGAGCCAGAATAGCACAGGCTCAAACACCAAGCACACTGTGACCATCCAGTGAGGTGACTCTCTGATCCTTAGCCATACCTGGGGTCTTCCACAGCAAGTATCTCAGGGGCCTCCAAGGAAAACCACAGACTCCCGCGAGCCAGGGACACACAAGTTGGCCACACGCCCTCAGATACACTGGAGCTAATCTGAGGAGGGAGGTGGCCACCGCAGCTGGGGAAGACAGACTGTGGGTGTAGGTGTGGAGGGCTTCCTTGGAGATGAAAGGCTCCCTAAGAACAGGCAGGAGGTGGGGCCTGCCTAGTACAAAATGGGAAGAAAGCCTGCTCTGTGGGAAGGTCCCTGTGGTGTAACCCTCTGGCCACTGGGGACCCCATACTCATCCCGCTGAGACAGAACCCAGAGTGGAATGGACCAGAGCAGAGACTCCTTGTACAGTCTGCACAAGGTTCTGACTCACCCACAGCCTTCATGGAGACATACATGGCTGGTGTGTGTGTGTGTGTGTGTGTGTGTGTGCGCGCGCGCGCGCACATGCGCACACTCAGGGACTTCATAACCTTGCGGACAGACAGACAGCATTTTTCCTATATCCGTTTATTTGGAAAAGTCAAAGAATATGTGACCCAGAATCCCCTGGGGTCACCCCCAACCTTGTCTTTGAGATGGAACTGAAAATTCTAGGTGACTTTGATGAGCACAAAGGAGATCACGTCTGGACTGGGATATATGCCTCAGTTGGTAGCATGCTGGCTTAGCATTCATGAAACCCGGGGTGAGGGGGGGGCGGGGCGGGCCTCCATCCCCAGCGCCACATAAATCAGATATGGCCACACAGCTCTGTAATCCCAGCACTCAGGAGGCAGAGGCAGGAGGATCAGAAGTTCAAGGATATTCTCCAACACCCGAAGAGTCTGAGTTCAAGCTGGGGAAATTAAAAAGGGTATAAAAATGGAGGAGGCAGCCTCTTGTTCCAATGAAAGGATGGCCCAGATCAGAAGTCACACGGGCTCTCAGGTCACAGGGGTGGGGGTGGGGGGTGGGGGGGTAGTCTTCTGTTGTCACTAAGGTCAGCATTTATCAACACTCCACTGCAGACAGAGGAGCAGGGCCTCGGGGGTATTGAAGGATGAATAAGACTTTGCAAGGCAAACTCAGGAAAGCCCAGGCCCTGAGGTAGGAGCTGATGTTTACTAATTTCCTGTGGGTTGCCATCAGCCCCACGAGGTAACCGCGGCGCCCCTAGGGCAGGCAGGTCCATGTAGAATATGTCCAGGGGTACTGTGGGAGCTGGCAATGCCCCTGGAGAGCAAGAGCTAACGAACACTGGAAGACAGGGCAATGTTTAGGGCCAGGAGTGGATAATAGCCTGGGATCACGGCTTGGGAGAGGAGCTATGAGTGCAAACTATGGAGGGTTGGTAGAGTGTTTGTCTGATATGCAAGAAACCCCGGATTCCATTCCCAGCATGGTCTAAACCAATGCTCGCTATCTCAGGTCTCAGGAGATGGAGGCAGGAGGATTGACAGTTAAGGATCATCCTTAGCTACATAATGAGTTTATAAAAGCCAGCCTGGGCTACAGGAGACCCTTATTTACTTACTTACTTTCTTTCTTACTTACGTATTTATTTACTTATTTTAAGATTTCTCTGTGTAGCCCTGACTGGAACTTACTCTGTAGACCAGACTGACCTTGAACTCAGAGATCTGCCTGCCTTTGCCTCCGAGTGCCAGGATTAAAGGCGTGTGCCACTACCACCTGGCAACCCCCATCTTTAAAAACAAAAACCAAACTACAACAACAACAACAAAAAAATCCCAAACAACCATAAACTAAAAATTAGAAATCAGTGACCTACACCTCTCGGCCATCTCAATCCATCAAAGCAACTTCCAGCAGAGAAAACTGTCCTTGGGACCCACTTATACAAACTGCTAGGGGGTCAAGACCTCCTCGCCTCCCTACCAAACCTGGCCCTGCGTAGTCCAGGAACCACGTTGTTTTCTGAGCTGGGTTTTTCGAGGATGTTTGTTTGAACCTGAAGCTCGGTCACAGCAGAGCCTAACTAACATCAGAGCCTCTTTTTAATTGTCTGCCTCATGCTTCCTCTGAGTAGCCCAAGGATCACTAATCTCCCGACTCAGTTTCCTTGTTTGGGGAGACAGGAGGCCCTCCCCTCCCCCTGAGACCCAGACCAGGGGGTGAGCTGTCAGATTCACCAGGACAACTTTGCGTGTGCCCCACTCGGGTACGCCGGGGGTGACTCACTTCCTATGTGGTGGCTCCGGAAGCAGGTGGGCCAGTGCGGTTCCCAGAAAGGCATTGTGGGACAAAGTTTGGGCTGCTGGGGGGGGAAATCAGAAAAGGATTTTCCCAGAAATAGCCCGGCTGGACATAGGCTTAGGAGCAGAGGCCAGGCCCAAAAATAACTCGTCTAACCCCGGGGGCACCAGGCGGAGTGTGGCTGAAACACCTCCAAGGCAAGGAGAGCAGAGCAGAGCAAGTCCCCTCAGACAGGTGGGGCAGAAACTACGGCTAATTAGAAGGTGTGGTTAGACTGAGCCACAGCCCAGCAATAACCCTGGAGCTGGCCTAGGAACTGACCCGCGATGCCAAGGACCCTGAAATGTCCTGGGCAGACCCCGTCTGTGTCCTCTGTTCCCTCTGGAGACAGACCTTCAAGAAACGGATCACAGAACATAGCCCCAGATAAGCAATTGATCAGGGCAGGGCATGTGGTGCACCTGCTGCCACCCCACTAAAGGGAGAAGCAGATACTCAGGGTGACAGCAAGAGGAAGGTGAAGGGACACCCATGAGGAGGGGACATTCCAACCCAGGCCCAGTGACAATCCAACAGTAGGTCAGACTCCCGGAGGCCAGAGGAGGTCCCAGACTGACTCAGAGTGTCATCACACTGCTAGAGAGGATGATGTAAGAAAGTTACCATGAGCTTGAAGCTAGCCTGGGCTACGAAGCGAGGCCCTATGTCAAAAGAGACAAAGCCATAGAAGATTTGGATAGGAAGCAGACCCCTCAGCTCAGGGAAACATGTTCTCACAACGGGAGCCTGACAAGGGGACATTAGCGCCATTCCAGTCAGAGGACACTGGGGGCTTGGGTAGGGGCGGCCATGGAGGTAGAAGGCAGGAGGGCCAGCTGAAAGCACGGGGTGGGGTCTCTAGAAAGGATGCTTCTAACATTACCGTGATCGAGAGAGTGGGGTGTGGGGTGGGCTTGGATAGTCTTATACTATCATTCAGACAAAATGCATCCTTGTTCTTGAATAAAACAATCGAAATAAGGCTGGGGGCAGGGTGTGGCTCAGCACTGAAGCTCCAGCTAGACTCCCCCAGGGAGGGGCTGGGGGCGTGACTCAGTGGCAGAGCCCCTGCCTAGAATCCCCCAGGGAGGGGCTGGGGGTGTGGCTCAGTGGTAGAGACCCTGCCTAGAATCCCCCAGTGAGAGGCTGGGGATGTGGCTCAGTGGCAGAGCCCCTGCCTAGAATCCCTCAGTGAGGGGCTGGGGGCGTGGCTCAGTGGTAGAGCACCTGCCTAGAATCTCTCAGGGAAGGGCTGGGGGCGTGGCTCAGTGGTAGAGCACCTGCCTAGAATCTCCCAGTGAGGAGCTGGGGGCGTGGCTCAGTGGTAGAGCCCCTGCCTAGAATCCCCCAGTGAGGGGCTGGGGGTGTGGCTCAGTGGTAGAGCCCCTGCCTAGAATCCCCCAGTGAGGAGCTGGGGGCGTGGCTCAGTGGTAGAGCCCCTGCCTAGAATCCCCCAGGGAGGGACTGGTATTTGAGTGACAGAACACCCATCTAAGTGCTAAAAGCCCCGAGTTTCATCCCTAGTACCATAAACAAAGAAATAAAACATTAGGAATCTATTCGGAAAGAAATGCTGCCAGCTTGCATTCATGAGACCCGGTGCTGTGTGAAGACTTCAAGCCAAGCCAAGCAAAGAGGACGTGTTGTTGTCCAAAACCCATGGTGGATGGAGAGATACTCACGTCTACTTCTCCCTGGTCAATCACATAGAAATTATCTCCTTCGTTCCCTACGACAGAACAAAGAGGCAACAGATGTAAAATGTGAAACAAAATGAGCTACATATGCTTGGTTATCTGGCAAGGAACCCTTGTAACTACGTGTGCCAGCCAGTGCCAAGTAATACCGGCCCCAGGTGCCAATTCCTGGGCATGGAGCACCGCCCCCTCTCTCATGCTGGAAGTGAACCCAGGGACTCTTGCACACTAGGCAAAGGCTCTAGAAAGAAACCATGCGCCCAGTACCCTCCTCACTCATTAAGTTCTTGGGGCTGGTCTTGAACTGGAAATCCACCTCCCCTCTTCTAGGATTGCAGGGATGACAGATTAATGCTGTCTGTTGTGCTGTGTTTCGTTGGTTTCTTTTTCTCCTCTTTCCTCCTCCTCCTCTCCCTGCCTGCTTGCTCCCTTCCCCTGTTTGTTTGTTCTGAGACAGGGTCTCTCACTCTGTAGCCCTAGCTCAGCTAGAACTCACTATGTAGACCAGGCCGGCCTCGAACTCACAAAGGTCTGCCAGCCTCTGCCTCACTAACACACACACACACACCCCTACCCCCAATATCTGTGAAGAGTCTCACGCCATAGCCCTTGAACACTGGCCTTGAACACAAGACAATCCTCCTGCCTCAGTCTGGCAGTTTCTTTTCTTTTCTTTTCTTTTCTTTTCTTTTCTTTTCTTTTCTTTTCTTTTCCTTTTCTTTTCTTTTCTTTTTAATTAGGTATATTCTTTATTTACATTTCAAATGTTGTCCCCTTTCCTGGTTTTCCCCTCCCCCCAAAATCCCATAAGCCATCTCCCCTTCCCCAATCAACCCTCCCCCGCTTCCCTGTCCTGATATTCCTCTACACTACAGTATCCAGGACCAAGGGCCTCTCCTCCCTTTGGTATCTAACAAGGACCATCCTCTGCTGCCGATGTGTCTGGAGCCATGGGTCCCTCCATGTGTACTCTTTGGCTGACGGTTTTGTCCCTGGGAGCTCTGGGAATACTGGGTGACTCCTATCGTTGTTCTTCCTGTGGTGCTGCAAATCCCTTCAGCTCCTTGGGTCCTTTCTCTAGCTCCCCCATTGGGGACCCTGTGCTCAGTTCAATGGCTGGCCGAGCGTGTCCCCCTCTGTATTTGTCATGCACTAGCAGAGCCTCCCAGGTGACAGCTACATCTGGCTCCGGTCATCCAGCACTTGTGGGCATCCACAATAGTGTCTGGGTTTTGTAACTGTATATCCCTGGGTGGGGTAGTCTCTGGATGGTCTTTCCCTCAGACTCTGCTCAACATTTTGTCTTTCTATCCCCATTCTTTGGGTATTTTTCCCCCTTTCTACAAAGGACCCAAGGATCCATACTTTGTTCTTCCTCCTTCTTGGGCATCATTTGATATGTGAAATGTGTCTTGGGTATTCCAAGCTTCTGGGCTAATATCCACTTATCAGCGAGTGTATACCATGAGTGTTCTTTTGTGATTGGGTTACCTCACTCAGGATGATATTCTCCAGTTCTCCATTTGTCTAAGACTTTCATGAATTCATTATTTTTAATGGCTGAATAGTAATCCATTGTGTAAATATACCACGTTTTCTGTATCCATTCCTCCATTGAGGGACATCTGGGTTCTTTCCAGCTTCTGGCTCTTATAAATATGGCTGCTATGAACATAGTGGAGCATGTGTCCTTATTACATGCTGGAGAATCCTCTGGGTATATATGCCCAGGAGTGGTATAACAGGGTCCTTCAGTAGTATCATGCCCAGTTTTCTGAGGAGCCGCCAAACGGATTTCCAGAGTGGTTGTACCAGCTTGCAACCCCACCAGCAGTGGAGGAGTGTTCCACTTTCTCCATATCCCTACCAGTACCTGCTGTCTCCTGAGTTTTTTGTTTGTTTGTTTGTTTGTTTTTATCTTAGCCATTCTGACTGGTGTGAAGTGAAATCTCAGGGCTGTTTTGATTTGCATTTCCCTGAGGACGAAGGAGCCTGGCGGTTTCTTAAGTTGGTCAGGACAGATGACGAGCCTCTGGAGGGGAACATACCTTGCTGTATGACGGTTTCCCCATCGATGTGAGTGACAGGAAACATGGCATCAAATATGTCACTGAAAAACAAACACAGACAGGAGCTGTAGCAGGCACCCGCCACATCAACCTGCTTCTCACAACATATGCCCAGTCCTGTCCATTCACCCGCCTCGTAGCCCCTCAGAACCCAGTCTGCAGGCCTTAGGGAGAAGATCCCCTCCAAGTTGAAAGAGGAATTGAGGCTTTCACCAGCCGTGCTGTGAAGAGCCACATGAGCGCTCTGCATACGGCCAACAGGCACAGCCTGCTTGTTTGGCTTCTTTGTTTATTTTGCTTTCTCGAGACAGTGTGTCATAAAGCCCAGGCTGGCCTCAAACTAAGTCGCTAAGAATGACCTTAACTTCTGAACCTCCTGCCTCCACCTCCCCAGTGCTGAGATGTTAGCCACTGCCCTGGGTTTATGGGGTGCAAGAGAGTAAACCCAGGGTTTCTGCATGCTAGGCTAGCACTCTGCCCATTGAGTCACATCCCCGGGCCCTGCCTGGCTTCTGACAAGAAAGGAATGAGTTTATGGGTACTGTTTTTACAATCCGGTTAGGAGAATAAGTCACAGTCGGTTCTGAGCACTTCTTGTGCCAATAAATACAATTTGTTTGGGACGTGGCCATCAAGCCTGATTGTGTGGAGTTTGCTGGCTTTCCCCCCCCTCCACCGCCCTTCTGGAGGAAAATATTTACAGTCACAGGAGTGTTCAAAATTCCAGACGCAGAGATGAGACAGCAGGACTGGAGACGTAGCTCCATGGTAGAGAGCACTTGCCTACCATGTGAGAAGCCCTGGGTTGAATTCCCACCGGACTCCAAAAATGCCAAGAAAGGAGACATCAGTCAGCACCCGGATTTGCAGGACAGAGATGTGCAAGGACACGTGGGCCCCCAAAGTCTCCAAAGCTGGGGGAGCCCAAAGGGGTCTCTGTGCCAACCCCGAGGCTTGGCGGCTTCATCTTTCTAAATGGAGGTGTGGAATGGGCTGTTGGACAGAAGCCAGGGGGGAGTAAGGAGGGCTGGGCTACTAAAGTCACCAGAAACAGGAGGGACATGCAGCATGGTCACACGTGTCCCATATGTGCCATTCTCCCCGGCACAGCCATTAGAACAAAGCCCAAAATGCCAGCCCATTCTCCTGAAACGTAACATCCACTATCAGAGACCTACCTGTCTCTGGGGCTCCTGGGTCCCCAAGACAGGAGGCCATGCTTCTGGGGAGGCTAAGGTACAAGTGCAGAACCCCCAGACAGGAAATGTCCGTGCCTGGAAACAGGGGGCACTTCCCTGTCTGCTCTGAATGTTCAGAACGGAGTGGATATAGATTGGTACATTGAGGCAAGCCTCAGAAGAACTCAAGGGCCCACTCTGGCTGGAAACACAAACTAAAAGATCCAGACTGTTCAGTGCTCTGGTTCTAACCTTCAGCACATATAAATAATTCTTTACAAGACCTGTGGGAGATCAGCCCGGACAACATCCCATCATGGAAAAAGGAAAAACACACGAGGCCACGCCCCTTGCTGAGGATTGACAATGAACAGTTGCTAGGGGAGGGGCTAATGAGGCCCCTCCCCCTTCCGGAGGCTCTATAGAGTTTATAGTTGCTGGGAGAGGGCTCATGAAGCCCCATCCCTCCCAAAGGCTTTACAGATAGTTATTGGTTGATGGGGGGGGGGGACTTTTCTTCAGTGGTATAGCTACTGGTGAGTTGCTCATGCGCCTGTGGATAACCCCCTCAGCCATGCTCCTGCAAGGATAGGGTTCTATGACACAAATCAGTCACTAAAGAAATAAAAGACACTGAAATAGAAGAGGGAGTAGTCAGGCAAAGAAGGGTCAGCTGGTATGGGAGGGGGACCAGAGAAAGTAATGGGAGGTAAGCAAGACCCAAGTGCAAAAGTCATAATAAGCCCAATCCTCACTTATAGTTACTGGATCTTTTTTCTTTTTTTTTTTTAAGCCCGGGCTATTCACCCTCTATCCAAACACGCTTCTCTGGATCCCTTAACCCCTCTAACTAGCATCTTGGTTTTTAGTTTGCTGTGTTCACTGGAAGGAGGAAGACAGTCACATGAGGGAGCTGTGGGCAGGTCTCGGGCCAGCTCTGGATGTCTGTCCTCTGACAAGGGTACTTCTTGGCCATAGTATCTCCGGCATCTGCAGGAATCATCCCAGCCTGGCTGACATCTCCTCAAAACCACAAAACAAGGGTCTGAGTAAGAGCAGGGCTTTAACAAATGACCTTTTGGTTCCCCCCATGCTAAAATAATAACCCTCGGCTCATAATGGTAGGGTGTGTGTGTGTGTGTGTGTGTGTGTGTGTGTGTGTGTGTAGGAATACATGTGTGTGTGCATACACATGTCTGTGGGTACATGTGGAGGCCAAAGAGTTGCAATCTGTTTCTATCACTCTCCAGATGATACATGTAAATGAATGTTGTGTGATATGTATAGTATGTACATGTATGTGTGGGTGCACATGTGTGGAGGTCAGAGGGCAGCAGATGTCCTGCTCTCTCCTTCTCTGTTTTAGTCCTGTATCTGCCGCCACAGCCCTGGGTTTAGAGGCACATGTGTAGCCACGCCAAGCTTTTTCCAAGGGTGCCAGGGATTCAAACTCAGATCTTCATGCTGGCCCAGCGTGAAGTCTTACCCACGGAGCCCCACTCCACCTTCGCTCTAGAGACTAAATCTCTCACTGAACCGGAGATTCTGGCCAGTAAACTCCAACTATCTTCCTGTCTCCGCCTCTCTGGGGCTGAGATTACAAGGACATGGTTCAGCACTTGGCTTCTGGGGTTAGGGCTCATGACCTCACACTTGGCCAACAAGCATGTGCCCCACTGAGCCATCTGCTTCATCCCAAGGGGGTTTTGTGTGTGTGTGTGTGTGTGTGTGTGTGTGTCCTGTGTACGCCCCACCTGCCCACTCTGGCAGTCTCCTGCTTCACAACCCCTCCTTCAGACACTCTCCTCTGAGATGTTATTGGGTCTGGAAGATGCAGGTCCCCCTTCCTGATCCTAAGAGATTGATGTGTAGGCAGCGCCACCCCAGACCCGCCCTGGGTTGTTGCTCCCTGCCTGAGCATTCCCACAGGAGGCCTTGTGCTTCTCTGTTCTCCCTCTAATCTGGGTGAAAATGCACCAATCTGGCAACTTTCTTTTCTTCTTCGGCCTCAGTCTGTAGCCCAGGCTAGCCCTGAACTCATATTGCCCCTCCCACCACAGCCCCCCAAACTCCCTAGAGTTGGATTACAGGCATGAGCAAGCGTGGGCAGCTTCGGCTGGCTGTGTTTGTGGTCCTAGCCTCCTTTCATTCATCCCTCCCTGCCCCGAGGACTTTCCAGATATTCCCATGTTTATGCAATCCCAGAGTGGGTCACAATGAACATTCCAGAGCTCCTCAAGACGAGGGCAGATAAATGTGACCACATCTTCCTATCGTAGGGGCTTGCTGCCACTTGTCTGCCTGGGTTGGCCAAGGTGGGAATGGATTGAACACGTTTTCTGGGTGAATGGTCTCCAAATTGAGGGGTCTGGCTCTCGGCGTCAGTCATACACCAAAGTAGGCTTGCTGGGCACAGCCTTCGGCCGAGCATCACTGAAGGACCCCACGTATCTCTGCGAGCACAACAATGTCCCCTCCACTGCCCAGCTGCACGGCCACTGCAGAAACAAGCTGGGGACATGGAGACGCCAAAAATGCTACCCAGCATCCAGGCTGGATCTCACTTACCACAGAGGCTTAGAAGCCAGGTTTCCTTCTGAGAAACCTGACACCCCTTGAGAAGACTCAACAAGTCTCGGTCCATGGCTCTACCCACTCCTCCTATCTCCTTCCAACTCCAGACAAACTTAATCCCTTCCCCTTTCTCTCTCTCTCTCAGCACTTAATGGCATTAAAAGGTGCTGGCCTCCTCCGCCTATAAGAAGAAAAACAGTTTTCCACACTGATCCAGAAGTCACCCCCAGAGGGTTCAACTGAAGCTACAGGCAGAAATCGTAAACAGCTTCCTGATCAACCCACCCCTCTCTTTCAACAATGCTGGCCGCTCACCATATGGCAGGGGCTGGGCTGGGCTCCGGGGTGGCCATTGGTCAGGCAGAGCAGGACGACAAGCCCATGAGTTCACCACCATAGGTACTGAGAGCCTGACACTGCCCTGAGTCCTTTGGGCCACTTCTGCTCCCGTGCACACCTGTCCTCACAAAGTTGGAGTGGTAATGAGAACTCTGCTTCCACTCAGGGAAGCTGGGGGCTCTCACCTGGCCTGTGGCTAAGAACGCAAACCTTTTGAACATCTTTACCTAGGCCATCACTCCTCACCAACTTCTTTTCCTCCGTAGCACCTCAGCTCCGGTGCTTTCTCGGTCTAAGTGGACAAGGGGATGGAGAGGATGGACAGACAGATAGGGACAGGTGGTTGGATGGGTGGATGAATGGATGGGCGGCCAACTGGATTAAAGGGCGGGTAGGCAAGTGGATGGGTGAGGGGATGAAAGAATGAATGGAGAGATGAGTAGATAGGTCTATGGACAGGTAATGGAAGGATGGGTGGATAGAGACATTCAGATACGTGAACAAGTGAGTGGATGGATGGACGGATGGATGGGTGGATGGATGGATGGATGGATGGGTGGATGGATGGATGGATGGATGGGTGGATGGATGGATGGATGGATGGATGAGCAGATGGATGGGTTTGTGGATATGGATGGATGGATGGATGGATGGATGGATGGATGGATGGATGGGTAGATGGATGGATGGATGGATGGATGGATGGATGGATGGATGGATAGATGAGCAGATGGATGGGTTTGTGGATGGATGGATGGATGGATGGATGAGCAGATGGATGGGTTTGTGGATGGATGGATGGATGGATGGATGGATGGATGGATAGATGGATGGGTAGATGGATGAATGGATGGATGGGTGGATGGATGGATGGATGGATGATAACCAGATGGGTTGGTGGATAGACTACAGAATGAGCTAGAGAAAAAAAAAGAATAAAAGTTGCTAGATTGATGCATTTCTATCCACATAAGAGGGAGAACAGATGCACAAGGCAGTAGCAGGCCTCCTGTGTGGATGCTCAAGTAGGGAAGGAGTGACAACCCAGGACAGGAAGAATGGAGAGTAAACAGGCGTCATCAGTGGGTCAGTGGATAGAGAGACGTAGGGATGACGTGGACAGGTGAATGGACAGTGAGTGGGTAGATAGGTGGACGGACGGGCTCTAAGACTGGTGATGGACAGGTGGGAAAATGGCTGAGTGAATGGTAGGTGATGGACCACACACACGTGGGAGGATATATAGGAGGACAGAAGAGAAACACGGGGCTCAGAAAGGGAGGCAAGGTGACAGGGTGGCGAGTAGGGGTGGGCATGGCGCAGCCTTTCTGAAGGAAAAACACTCTGGTGCTGCCTGCCTTGGGCCCATCACCTCCACATTAGGAACCCCACGTGGAAAGGTGTCCACTGGTTGACAGTGGGACACTGACAATTTAGACAGAAGCCTAGAGTGCAGATCAGAGGTGTATTGAAAATGACGGTACTGGGCCAAGTGTGGTGACACATACCTTTAATCCCGGAACTGGGGATTAAGGGCAGGTGCATCTCTGTAAGTCCAAGGCCAGTTAGGGCTCCATAGCAAGACCCTATCTCAAAAAATATATATTTCTTTTCAATCATGGTTTTGCTAATATTTGCTATAATATTGTGCAGCCATTAAAAACTGATGGCACAGGGCCAGAGACACACTCTGCAGCTAAGCAGAGCTTAGCTGTGCTTACAGAGGACCCAAGTTCGGTCCCCACCATCCATGTCAGGTGGTTCACAACCACCGGTAACTCCATCTCCAGAAGATCTGATCCCCTCACCTGGCCTCTGTAGTCTCCTGTACCTACATACACACAGATAATTAAAAAATAAAATAAAAGGCCGGGCGGTGGTGGCGCATACCTTTAATCCCAGCACTTGGGAGGCAGAGGCAGGCGGATTTCTGAGTTCGAGGCCAGCCTGGTCTACAGAGTGAGTTCCAGGACAGCCAGGGCTATACAGAGAAACCCTGTCTCAAAATTAATTAATTAATTAATTAATTAAAAATAAATAAAAATAAATCTTAAGAACTAATGAGATACATGATAAGGGACAAAAGATGTTTATAATGTTATTATATTAAAGAATTACTAATGGCGAAACACAGTCTTAAAAATAAAACACCATTCCAGCAGCTGGGAGGCAGAGGTTTGCAGGCAGAGGTTTGCAGAGTGGAAGACCGGCCTGGTCTACAGAGTGAGTTCCAATACAGCCAGAACTACACAGAGAGACTCTGTCTGAAAATAAACAAGGAAAAAAACACACACCCACATACATGAAACAAATACGTAAAAATCAAATAAAGTGAAACAATCACCTACGGGCATGCCATGGTGAGACTCAGCTGCTTCAGGTAGAGAAGAGCTGTGCTAAGCCAGCCTCGTATGTCACGTGTGTGTGTGTGTGTGTGTGTGTGTGTGTGTGTGTAAGTGTGTCCAAGTGTACATGTGCTACAGTGGGCATGAAGAGATCAGAGGACAAGCACACAGGAGTCACGTCTCTCCTTACGCCATGTTGATTCTGGGAATCAAATTCAGGGTGTCAGGCTTAGCAGCAGGTTGACCCTGTTGGCCATCTTACCAGCCTTCCACTTTAGTTTTCGAGATGGGGGGGTCTCTCTTTTGTCTGGGGCTCACTGATTCAACTTGGTTGATTAGCAGGGAAGCCCAAGGAGCCTCCTGTCTCTTCCTGCCCAGTTGTG